>WOAB01000021.1:0-1200000 GCA_027886185.1 Rheum nobile
GATACTTATCCCTACAGCCAAATACGGCCTACAGACCCCAGAGCAGAACGACGAGGAGTTGTCGCATAACATCGACACATCGACGAAGTCGGAGAAAAGGCCAGGCTAAGGATGGTCCAATATCAACAACAAAGTCGCAAGGAGCTATAACAAGAATGTACGCGTCAGGGTTTTTAAAGAAGGCGATTGGGTCCTAAGAAAGACATTTCAAAACACCAAGGACCCCAAGGACGGTAAACTGGCCCCGCAATGGGAAGGACCCTACCTAATCACAGATGTCGTTGGACATGGAGCCTACAGATTACAAAACATGGAAGGACGCATCATCCCAAGAAGCTGGAACGCGACATACCTAAAGCAATATCATTTCTAAAAACCTTTTTGTTATTCGTCAGATTATCAATTACATTTTTCTCAAACCATTGATTGCCCGGATGCGTTCACTAAGTTAAGCATCGGAGGGCCGTTGGGTTCGCCCCCACAGCCATTTCCTAGCGACCCTTCGCTTTGTTTCGTTCCAACACAGGCACACCAAAGTTCAAACAAAGCAGTGGATCCACTCAAGACAAACAAAAACGCTTACAACTTACATAACACGATCGATCGACACACAAGGAGTTGAACAACAAAGGCACGACGGTACACCACCCGCCTTATTACAAAATAAGGTATGCAAAACCTTAACATTTAACGCAAGACACACTTGCTTACCTCCATGGATTACGATATACAAATGTCATGACTAAACTTAACACAATTTACAGGCTCCCCTCTTTCCGAAACGGAAAAGGCATCCATACAAGCATACATCAAACGCAGCACTCGCTAAAACCAAAGAGTGCCATTCAAAAAGAAAAAGAAGGCGAAATGCCAATCATCATTGTCTTACAAACACATGACTCGCGATGGTGGACGTGTCGCCAAAACACAGAGTTTGCCCACGTAACAGAGGGACTTACAACACAGCTAGTCCGAATATCCAAGCAACAGATTAACAAATTAAAGTATAAAGAGCTTCAAGCTTTGACATCTTTACCTAGGGCAGCGTCGGGGGGAGGATCGGATGCCATTTCTGTCCATCCAGAACGTACTCACTTCAGCTCCTTCTTCCGCCACGACTCCAACAGTCCCGCACGCTTGAAGAAGAAAGTCGACGCCGGGGCAACCACTGGAAATTGCTCATCCAAGTAGGCCTGCTCCTTCTCCAGATCCCATGATTTGTGGCGACCAGCCTGGAGATCCTCCATCATCTCGATCCTGGACTTAAGCGTGAAGTAGGCTCCAACATCAGTAGCAACCTCGCCGCCTTCCTTCTTGGCATTTCAAGCCGAGCCTCCAATTCACTAATCCATTGCTCAGAAACCTTCAAGTTAGTCTCAATAACGCGACGCGCCCCCTCCGACGCCTTCAACAATGCATCCGCTTCCTTTGCCCTGTCCTCGGCTTGGGAGATCTTCGACTGAGCATCGTCCCACATCTGTTTAGTCTTCAAATGACTAGACCTAAGATGCTGGAAAACTTGCACACACAGATAGCAAGTCAGCAAACTCGCCACAAACGCAAGTAAAAAAGAAGAAGGAGAAGTTTAAGATCAACCGTCCAAGAACTCGTAGCGGCCCTCTCCAAGTTCTCCAAAGCAGGAAGGTCTTCAATGTCGTCAGGCACCGGCAAAGTCAAAAGTTCAGGGAAATCGATGCTCCTCTTCACCGACTTGCCTTTCGACACGTCGTCTGAAACACGAACGGATTTTCTCTTGTGGCCAGACGATTTTGGGGGGAGCGACTTCGAGGGACACCTTTGGGGAGAGCCTTGGAACGCATCCTCTTCTCCAATAGATCTTTCGCCGAGAGACAAGCATTGGACCTCTCACTTCGAGACAAGGCTGCATTCGACAAGAGAAGAGTCAGTTGCAGTGGATAAAAGAAACAAAACAGGGTAAACCTAATTGGTACTCACGTTTGGAGGAAGACGACATCGGCGAAACTACTTCAACTGGGAGACTGAGCGGACGAAAATGCGTTGTTATTAGAGAAAGTCCTCTCGATCTTCGAAAGCTTCAAAACCGCTTGCGTCTTCGACTCCAAGACATGATCTTCCTCTGGTTCTTCAATCTCAGGTTCTGCAAAAAGTTACATGTAAGCCAAAGTTAAAAGCCATGCGATCAGCTTCAAGCACAAGAAAGAACACAAACCTTTCCACATCCAATCGGTCAGCAAGAACGGACAATCTCCCCCCAAGCCCAATGACGTGATGTTCACGAAAAAGAACTGCGTTTTCCATCCGCGGTCGTTCACATTCAACTTCAAAACCAAGGGTTGGCGATCGGAGCGGCATCGAAGGTTATATTGGTATGATCGCTTGGACCCCAGACAATAGTTACAATCCAGAACCCTAAAATCTATACCAACAACGAAGTCTCTGTTCAAGCGATCCAAAACCTTAAGCAAGCGCCAAGCATGAGGCATTACTTGACAAGGGGCTAGAGAGAAGGAGGAAAGCACTAATTGGACCAACTCAGAAAAAGGAAAGGTATGACCTATTTTGAAAGAGTATTCGTAAAAACACACCCATCCTGGACATCTAGAGTCGGCACGTTCATTTGGATAAGGGAGACGAGCTCTGGTGCCCTTGGGGAAGCACCCAACTTGCAAAACCCTGTCGAGTTCAGACTGGGTCATAACATTCAAAACGCTTTCGTGCTCGCTAAGAAGGAAAAGAGGGGGGCGGTCCTCAGAACTTGATTCCGAGTTAGAAGCAGCCATGGACGAGACGCTGAAAAGATTCAAACTTGGGAAGAAGAAGAGTTACCTAGGGAGAAGAAGTTACAGACGGTAAAGGTAAGAAGAGAAGGCAGAGGTCAAATCAATTTATTGACAAAGGCTGGAACCCAATTCTGAAGTTGAATCGTCCGATCCAGGGCACGTGTCTACGATCCACAAAGAAAGAAAACCGCCCAAGTTCGGCAAAATTACTCGTCCGGTTTCCTTTGGGGCAATTGTTGGGCCACGTTTTGATCAGATTGGATCGGCCCATGAACGATTGAAGACCAAGGCCCAGCACGCGGAGAAGATAGCCTGTCTGTTGACGCATCCAACGACTCTTTTTGAAACGTCCGACCGAAAGTCATGGGCATGATCTTAGCATTGAAGCGGCCGAGTGATCCTCTCAAATCTGGCATTAACTCCTTTCATTTTAATAGATTAGGATCAATCCATGGTAGGACACCTCTGATTATGCCACTCACCAGCCTATTCGAGCTTTCATTGTAATCTGAAATAATTTTTCTAAGCAAGGCGGAGTTCGGTTGCTCTGAACATCCATTCGACATTAGTCATCCTTATTCGACCCATTGCAATCCTTTGTAGCTAAGCTTTATTATCGTTATTTCGTCTCATCATTTTGATTCTTTGATTATTTGAAGTATTAATTTGATTCGTTCGACTAATAGCACCACATCGAAGGAAATTTAAGTTTGATATCTTTTGTCCAAAACAATCACCATAATTAAGAAAATTTGAATAAAATGAGGTAATCAAGTATCGTTGTCTGATTTCCACTATGTTTAATAAACACTTACGATTGCTCTAATTTGTTGATCTATACTTGCACACTTTCATCTCTTGAATTGGTGACGTCACCAACTTGCATGGCTTGAATTTAGTGGAAATCAGACAACGATACTTTTTTTTTTTTAGAAAAAATTTAGGATGAAGGGATGGCATCCCAGTTCAAGGACAAAGAAGGCTAAAGGATTCAGAAAACACTTACAGAGAAATTTACATATGCCTCACCTTAAGGAAACTAGTGGGACTCGAACCTGTGATCTGTCAGACCGAGACCCTGTCATGCTCCACTAGATCAATCCCTTAAGGTTAGACAACGATACTTGATTACCGCATTTTATTCAAATTTTCTTAATTACCTCCACGGCTTTTTGTCAAGTCGACGATGAAAGCATTCCTTAACTTGACGATTTTTATATTGTATTATGGTGAACTATTGTTTAGTTAGTTCTATTTTTCAATTAGTGTCAATTTTTTTTTAATAATTATAAGAAATGGGAATTAGAGTATTCACAATAGAAAAGCCCCAAGTTTCTCTCTTGTAAATTGAAAAAGATAATATATACTTTTAAGTGGATTGTAGAGTTTCCTTTTTATTTGTGTTGATCTCTTGAAGAAGAGATTCAACGCGTAAATAGAGAAACCCAAATCTGAAAAAGTATAACAAAATCTAAATATATTTATTATTTATTTATTTTTAGGGTGATGCTAGATACACTCAATTTTTTTTGCTAAATGTACATAGAAGAGGCACGTGTACACAACCCGTGGGCGTGCCACCAGCACGAACACGGATTGCGTGCTCGTGCCCATTGAAAAAAAGTTTTTACAACATTTAAAAAAAAATTGAAAAAGCGGTACGCGTACGAACACACATCCTGTATGCGTGCCTATATTAGAAAAAAAAATATCTTTTTGGATTTTTTGGTAACCCTAAGTTTATTATCGTATTATTCAAATGTCGGTATGCTAAGTATAATGTAATCCTAAGAGCATGAACATTCATGACAACCCTATAAGAGTGTAACACCCCCGACTTATGTCGAAAGTGTCACACGTCAGTGACCCCAGACTTTAATGTCGAAGTCACCCAAGGCTTAATTTCGAACAAAGTTTTGTAAGACATGTAATAAATCATACAAATAGAATAGTAGCAAAAGTCTTTTAAATAACAACAACTTATATAAATTCCCCTTATAAAGTGTGGAGATTTAATTTTAACAACATAAACGACTAAGTATAGCGGAAGATTTATTAAAACTTTAATGCATATGATTAAGTCTTTCCAATAGTAAATCTCCAAATTGCAATTAAAAACTTCACAGTAGTATCATGGTATCCATCCATCGCCACAATTGAGTGATCTCACGTTAATGATATTTGTAAAGAATTACCTATTACAACAAGTAGACAACCCTTACCGGGGTTAATTAGTCGACTCATAAGAAATGTACAACGTAACATGTATTCACATTGAAATATCATTAATGAGCATGATGCATAAACACAGGTAATAACTAATCATGAGTACAAGGAGATGGACACACACTAACAAGCAACACTTCTAACATCTCATCATGATTATCTACTTTAACCTTATCGATTTGATACAACTTAATACAAAAATAGAATATGGTTGATTCATCACCTACTTCCCAAATCATTGTACTAGTCCCTTTAAATATCACGCAATACTCTCAATCAATTGATGCTACTTAATTACCCAAACATCAATAAGGTAAATTGTATCCTATATCAAGATGTTTATTCCTTGATCATAAAATTCCCAGATATTATATAAGTACCACAAGATCACTTAACCAACCACTTACCTAAGATCCTATACCCATCAATTCTAATTATCATGCACTTCCTCGATCTTGAATTCACATCTAAGTTCATTCATAACCTCAACTTAGAATTTCCACCGTATAATCTATATCCAAAACTTATATCGAGTCAAGAACTCAACCAACCGCACAACTTAGTCCTATATTCCCCGAATATAAATATCCTCAATATCATCAAGTTAGAAATTCAAACCTTCAAAGAAACATCACAACTTAATCTATATCCCTCGAGTATAGATTATCACCAATATCATCAAGTTAAAAAGAACTCTAACGTCCCAACCACATCAAACAATTCATACCTAACTCAATTATAATTATAGCTCTATACATCCCAACTTAAATCCACAGAACACATTTTTGTCCCCTTATATCCATCAAAGAAACACATGTTCCTATTTATAGTTCTAAGCACACCATCATATACTAGTCATAACTTCTATATAAGAAATACCATGTCTAGCAACCAAACAAGACGTAGAAGATAACTAAACAGCGTTAGACCAATTATATCAAAACATTTAACCACATTAAGAATAATACAATTAAGATCACTTCATGTATCAGCAAATATATCACATCATAAAGAGCATTAAATACAAAGGTCTATATCATTACATAATTGACAATGAATGCACGTTCACACACATCCACACCACACACACAAGGTCAGCATCGCTGAAACCTTTTTATCACACACAAGGTTAGCTCAATTGCAACCTTGAACACACACACTATGGATATTGGCCAAATCCGAGCTCATATTGGAAGTCCACGTCTGTACAAATACCACAACCTCAAGCATGCGGTATGGTCGTACATACCCCATCGAAGGCCTACTCTGAGGTATGCACCCACTATTGCACTCCCATACATGGGGTCGCCTTTGCCCATCATTTGTAGGGTGGTGCATCCGTGTCCTAATCACATGAAAACTCCACATAGAGGATGTCCTCACTTTTTCTTTTGACCACTCATATGAATGACCACACATATTTTCACAACACAAATGAACAAGTCATTCATATAACGAACAAGTCAAGCACATACATGGAATCATTCAGATTTCATAATATAACATTATATAACATCTCATGAATGAGTCACAATAACATTACATGCATCAAGAAACTCACACAAACATTTATCATAACAAATCTTAGACGCATAAAGCAATATTCAAACAAGCACACAAATGACCAACCGAGCAAGTATGAGAACTTGCCTTATTAATGACATCCGAGCCTTTAAATGTATCAATTAAGACCATATATCCTCAAAAATTACCTAGGATGCAAATGATGTCACAATAAATGCTTAAGTTCACAATTCAAAATCTGAAATTTGACAACTTACTGTCCATTAAAAAACATAACTATAACTCGATGTAAAATAATTCAAAAATTAATAAAACGACGATTTGAATAAACATGAATGAGTCTAGGTCATTCTTCAAGTGAAACGAACCCTAAATCAGTTACAAATATTTTGTGAAAAAGATGAGAGAAAATAGTTGTGTGATTTTAGGTTAAAAATAAGCCCTATTTATAGGGAAGAAAAATGATCAATTAAGATAATATTTTTGGAAAGAAGATATTCAATGTTCCTTTTAATTTTTTTTTATTAGGACAACTTAACAGGAAAAGATAAATTTGACTACATTATTTTATCATTTTAAGTTTAAATTATACTCTTAAATCGTTCATAAGGATTTATTTGACATAAGATATAACTTCGAGTTTATAATATAATTATAAAAATTACAATAAATTTTATAATTTCTAATAAAATGAAAGACATTTACAACAATAACCTTATTTAAAATCTAAAATATTACAGGTTATTACAAAGAGTTCTCACCTATATATATTATTAATTTTAACACATTTTTCTCTCTTTGAAAACTCCTTTTATTTTATGTCAAACACTGGATAAAACCATAGAGATTCTCATCTTAACTCTCTTGGAGAAACTCTTATTAATAAGTTTTCGGACAAACTAAATACACGCGAGAATGGAGCTAAATGGACGCGAACTACACGCTTAAGCTAAGCGTCCGGTTTTACACGCTTAGCTTAAGCGTGTAGGGATATTATTTGTATTTTAAAAAAACACGCTTAGCTTAAGCGTGTAGTTTTTTTTTTTTTTTGTAAGTTTAAAAGCACACGCTTATCTTAGGCGTACAGTACAATTTTTTTTTTCCCAAAATTGCATTTTTTTTCCATAATCATGTAGAGAATTTCAATACGAGTCCGTACATATAAAATTCGTCCAAAACGGACATCGTTTGCCCCTCCAAAAGCCCAAAAAACGAACCCTTCAACCCGCGCGCGTATCTTCTTCGAACAGCCCATCCGTAAGCTTTTATAAGCTTCAATGGAGGATTTGGCAAATTTCTTGGATCCGATTGAAGCCATTAACTATTGGGCATTTAAGAGGACCTTATCATATACGTAATTCCACATTTAATCGGATTGAATGTCGATTAAAATCGTAGAATTTTATCCCTAAAGTCACCGTGTCGTTCAAGGGGCCGATTTGAACAAATTCAAAATTGGACCAAATCATCTTCAATTGGAGGGCATGAACCATAGGGCCTTGTTGAGGGTGTCCTAAGATTCAAAATGCCTATAAAATCCCCTTCAATCGTTGCCCCAATGCATCCAATTTCGAAGTCAAAACTCATGAATCCTAAATCCTGTTATCGGTTGTTCTTGATCGAAATTCGAGCACATGAAAGCTTTATTCTTGCAATTGTTGGTACTACTAGCCTTGAAAATTGGTCCTCTTTCAAAGCCCTCTCTTTACATCGCCGGAAAAAGACCACTTCCATTCAATTTGGAGTTTTTCCGACGATGTGTCAAGAATGTATTCCGGCGGGATTGAATTTGTGCCCATTTTGCGATTTTGGGGGTATTTTTCATTTGTTTTGTCTTAATCTTGGTTAAGTTAATTAATCTAGATTAGTGAAAAAATATTTTAGGATCAATTTGGTGCCCGGCATATAATATGTAAGTAATAAGTTTATAATATTTAACCATAATGTGTAACTATAGTATGTAAGCAATAAGTTCATAATATTTAACTATAATACATAGTATATAAGTAATAAATTCATAAATATTTAACCATAATGTTTAACTATAGTATATAAGTAATAAGTACGTAATACTTAATTATAATGCATAACTATACTTTATAACTAATATATTTTGTAATACTTACTATAATACATAACTATAGTATATAAGTAATAAGTTCATAATACTTAACCACAATGTATAACTATAGTATACAAGTAATAAGTTCGTAATACTTAATTATAATGAAATACTATAGTAAATAAGTGTAACTATATGAAATTTCATGAAGTACTATAGTAAATAAGTCTAAGTATACTAGATTTAATGAAATATTATAGTAAATAAGTATAACTATATGAAATTTCATAAAGTACTATAGTAAATAAGTCTAAGTATACTAGATTTAATGAAATACTATAGTATATAAGTCTAAGTATACTAGATTTAATGAAATACTATAGTATATAAGTCTAAGTATACTAGATTTAATAAAATACTATACTATATAAGTGTAACTATATGAAATGTAATGAAATATACTATAGTACATAAGTGTAACTATATAAAATACTATAATTTCATTAAATCTAGTATACTAGACTTATATACTATAGTATTTCATTTAATTTCATATAGTTACACATATATACTATAGTATTTCATTATATTTCATATAGTTACGCTTATGTACTATAGTATTTCATTACATTTCATATAATTACACTTATATAGTATAGTATTTCATTAAATATAGTATACTTAAACTTATATATTATAGTATTTTATTAAATTTCATATAGTTACACTTATATAGTATATAGTATTTCATTAAATCTAGTATACTTAAACTTATATACTATAGTATTTCATTAAATCTAGTATACTTAGACTTATATACTATAGTATTTTATTATATTTCATATAGTTACACTTATATACTATAGTATTTCATGAAATTTCATATAGTTACACTTATATACTATAATATTTCATTATATATCATATAGTTACACTTATGTACTATTGTAATTCATTATATTTCATATAGTTACACTTATATACTATAGTATTTCATTAAATCTAGTATACTTAGACTTATATACTATAGTATTTATTATATTTCATATAGTTATACTTATATACTATAGTATTTCATGAAATTTCATATAGTTACACTTATATACTATAGTATTTCATTATATATCATATAGTTACACTTATGTACTATTGTAATTCATTATATTTCATATAGTTATACTTATGTACTATAGTATTTCATTAAATCTAGTATACTTAGACTTATATACTATAGTATTTCATTATATTTCATATAGTTACACGTATATACTATAGTATTTCATTATATTTCATATAGTTACACGTATATACTATAGTATTTCATTATATTTCATATAGTTATACTTATATACTATAGTATTTCATTATATCTAGTATACTTAGACTTATATACTATAGTATGTTATTATATTTCATATAGTTACACTTATATACTATAGTATTTTATTATATTTCATATAGTTACACTTATATACTATTGTATTTCATTATATATCATATAGTTACACTTATGTACTATTGTAATTCATTATATTTCATATAGTTACACTTAAACTTATATATTATAGTATTTTATTATATTTCATATAGTTACACTTATATAGTATAGTATTTCATTAAATCTAGTATGCTTAAACTTATATATTATAGTATTTTATTATATTTCATATAGTTACACTTATATACTATAGTATTTCATTAAATCCAGTATACTTAGACTTATATACTATAGTATTTCATTAAATCTAGTATACTTAGACTTATATAATATAGTATTCATTAAATTCAGTATACTTAGACTTATATACTATAGTATTTCATTAAGTCTAGTATACTTAGACTTATATACTATAGTATTTCATTAAACTAGTATACTTAGACTTATATACTATAGTATTTCATTAAATTTCATATAGTTACACTTATGTACTATACTATTTCATTAAATCTAGTATACTTAGACTTATTTACTATAGTACTTCATGAAATTTCATATAGTTACACTTATTTACTATAGTATTTCATTATAATTAAGTATTACGAACTTATTACTTATATACTATAGTTACACATTATGGTTAAGTATTATGAACTTATTACTTATATACTATAGTTATGTATTATAGTTAAGTATTACAAAATATATTAGTTATAAAGTATAGTTATGCATTATAATTAAGTATTACATACTTATTACTTATATACTATAGTTAAACATTATGGTTAAATATTATAAACTTATTACTTACATATTATATGTCGGGCACCAAATTGATCCAAAAATATTTTTTACTAATCTAGATTAATTAATTAAACCAAGATTAAGACAAAACAAATGAAAAATACCCCAAAAACCGCAAAATGGGCACAAATTCAATCCCGTCGGAATACCTTCTTGACACCTCGTCGAAACAACTCCAAATTGAATGGAAGTGGTCTTTTTTCGGCGATGTAAAGAGAGGGCTTTGAAAAAGGACCAATTTTCAAGGCTAGTAGTACCAACAATTGCAAGAATAAAGCTTCCATGTGCTCGAATTTCGGTCAAGACACAACCGGTAACGGGATTTAGGATTCATGAGTTTTGACTTCGAAATTGGATGCATTGGGGCAACGATTGAAGGGGATTTTATAGGCATTTTGAATCTTAGGACACCCTCAACAAGGCCCTATGGTCCATGCCCTCCAATTGAAGATGATTTGGTCCAATTTTGAATTTGTTCAAATCGGCCCCTTGGACGACACAGTGGCTTTGGGGATAAAATTCTACGATTTTAATCGACATTCAATCCGATTAAATGTGGAATTACGTGTATGATAAGGTCCTCTTAAATGTACAATAGTTAATGGCTTCAATCGGATCCAAGAAATTTGTCAAATCCTCCATTGAAGCTTATAAAAGCTTACGGATGGGCTGTTCGAAGAAGATACGCGCGCGGGTTGAAGGGTTCATTTTTTGGGCTTTTGGAGGGGCAAACGATGTCCGTTTTGGACGAATTTTATATGTACGGACTCGTATTGAAATTATCTACATGATTATGGAAAAAAATGCAATTTTGGAAGAAAAAAAAATTTGTACTGTACGCCTAAGATAAGCGTGTGCTTTTCAACTTGCAAAAAAAAAAAAAAAAAAAACTACACGCTTAAGCTAAGCGTGTGGGCACACGCTTAGCTTAAGCGTGTAAGAACTGTGGGCTGTTTTTTTAAAATACAAATAATACCCCTACACGCTTAAGCTAAGCGTATAAAACCGGACGCTTAGCTTAAGCGTGTAGTTTCGCGTCCATTTAGCTCCATTTTCGCGTGTATTTAGCCATTGCGTAAGTTTTCCACCGTCTCAAAATATGGTGGAAAAGTTAATGGAGCCAAACATTCTCTTAGCGAGATATGGGTTCTTACATTCTCTCAAATGAGAAACGTTTCTCTCTCATGTATTTACTTAATTCCATTTTCTTTTATTTTTGGGATACCAATAAATGAGAAACTCACCAATGTTTATAGCCTAAGTTCGATATTGTATTATTCGAATATCGGTTATACTAATTATATTGTAATTTTAACTTCATTATTGTATTATTCAAGTATCGGTTATACTAAGTATAGTTTAATCATAAGTTCATTATCGTATTATTCAAATATCAGTTATACTAAGTATAATGTAATCTTAACTTCATTATCGTATTATTCGAATATCGGTTATACTAAGTATAATGTAATCCTAAGTTCATTATCGTATTATTCGAATATCGGTTATATTAAGTATGTTGTAATCTTAACTTCGTTACCGTATTATTCGAATATCGGTTATATACTGTAATCCTAAGTTCATTATCGTATTATTTGAATATCGTTTATACTAAGTATAATGGGATTTAGGGCCCCCCAAGACTCAGAAACAAGATAATACATGGTATGAACACCCTATGGTTTACATACATTATGGGGTATGAAAACCATCGGGTTTCCATAACCGTAAACCACATACCTACATACCCTATGGTATGTAGGGTATGAGATTTAAAGCCCCCCAGGACTCCTAAGTTCATTCGAATATATAACACGATAACGAACTTATGATTATGTTATACTTAGTATAACCGATATTCGAATAACACGATAATAAACTTACAATTATAAAAACAAATCCCATTTTTTAAAATTATGGCACGCGTACGGGATGCATGCCTGCACGCGTGCCGCTTTTTCAATTTTTAAAGAACTTTTTTTCAATAGCTATGAGCACGCAACTCGTGTGTGCTGGTGGCACGCCCACGCGTTGTGTACGCGTGCCTCTTTTGTGTATATTTAGCAAAACATTTGAGTGTGTCTATCTCTCGTGTATTTATTAAGCGAAAAAAACTAGGAATATCTTCCCTTGTGAATGTCCTACATATCAGTCTACTAAGAAATTACCGTGGTTGTGTTGTTAATATCCATTCATAATCATATATGAATAGGTCCATGTATGAAGTATGAAAAGTTTCAATAGATTCCTCTTTCCAAAGTTGTAATTATCCATTACAAGGAATTCCGTTTTTTCAGATAAATGTTCAACCCTCCAATAGACTTACAAAGTTGATCGTGCTCAAATGCTTTCTGGATCGTCTTAGACTTTGCGATTGGTGTTTCTCTCATAAAATTGTGAGACTCTTAACATATAAAGTAAAAAGTTTACTTATAACTATATAATATACAGATTCGGGATCAAGTACAACATGCCCTTATCGTACAACATGCGAATTGATCTTGGCCGTCCGTTTTTTTTTTCAACAAATTTTTTTCGTCCCCTGATCATTTTGGAATAGCCTATATAGAAGGTTCACAAATAAGCTATTAATGTTCATTTATTTGTACACTTAAGTTCACAAATAAGAACTAAATGTTCAAAGACATGTGTTTGAACATGAATATGTTATATGTGAACCTTACGGCACAAAACTGAACATTTAGTACTTAGATGTGAACATCAATAATTATCTATTCCAGAACGATCATAGACGGAAAATAAAAAAAATTGTTGACCGAAAAAAAAAAGTTCGACGTATTTACGGTTATGTCACTGCGTCACTATTTACCCATTTTCTCCTCTTTTAATCTCAGCCCTCCATCCCCTTGATCCAATGACCCCTATAACTTTTCATGTTGTACAATAAGGATCAAATGTATGTAAAACTCCCTCCTAATATACAACCTCTAGTCTTCTTTACATGCCTTGTTTCACTCAGATAGTATCATAAATCGCGTTGATGTAGAGGAAATGAATGAATTTTCCATCAAACAAGGATGAAAACACGTAAAGTATGGTTAAAACATGTAAATGTAAAATGAGCAGCCGCTATCTGCAAGAAAATCAATACTACTTGTTAGTATTTTTTTCGTAGAAAATCTATACTACTACGTACTAGTTAATTAAAAAGCTGGCAAAGAGTCGTAAATGCGAGATCAGGAGTACAGGCTTAGGGCCCGTTTGTTTAGCTCTAAATGGGCCAAAACAAACGGATACAAAGCCGGTTTACATCATAGGCCATTTGGTTGCATTTTTTTAGGGTTTTCATTCAGGAGACAATCTTCCATCTGTTTCTTCCCCAACTTCACGACATTTCATTCCCTTTCCAGCGCCTCCTCCACACCTTGCTCGCTCGCTGGCGGTGCTGTTTCCTCTTGACTCTTCACAAACAATCGTCTTCTTCGTCTCTCCCTCCCTCGTACTCCTCATCCCTCATCGTCTTCTTCCTCGACAAGTCTCCCCATTTTCTCTTCTCTCTCTGGATTTCGGATTGGAACTCACCAGTGCCAAACTCAACTCCATGCCTAATTCGCTATTATTCACTGTAAGCTTCGAATCTTACCCTAATTTTGATCGGTTTTGTAGTGGGATTAGATCCCTAATTTTGTTTGTAAATCGTGACAAATTAACGAGAATACGTTCTTGTTAATTTCGGAGGTGTAGCTTCGAAATTTGAAAATTTGGAGGGTTCTACTGAATCTAGTTTGATAGTTTGAGCAATTTGGAGGGTTCTACTGAATCTGAGCTAAAAATGCCTAGATGCCACTGTTCTTTGTTGGAAGTTTCATATAATAATCACTTTGGTTGCCTTGTATGTTTTTTTTTTCTGCTTAGAGATTAGTATAACTACTGTAAAAACTGGCTTGCTGATTTTACTAGGCACCCTTTCCACTGATTTTACTGGCTTGCTGATTTTACTGGCTTGCTTAGAGATTTTACTAGGAGAACCAAACCCGGTTTGTGTTTTGCTGATTTTCAATCATTGTTTGCCCATTTGTGAATTATGAAGTTTATATGTGTGGGTCATTAGATGTTGTTGTCTAACCAATTAGCTAGAGTTTGCTGAATACTGCCTGTTGTCTGATGCTTCTACTGTCTGTTGCTGGTGTTGTTGTCTAACCATTTATGGATTTTTTTCAACATTTGGCTCCAATGCTGAGTAGTAATAAGTGATTCTTAGAGGTAACAATGTCATATTTTAAAAAATGTGTCTAGTTTTTTTTATAGTTATTTACTGTTTCAAACCTTGATTCGAAATGGTTTTTAAACTTGATAGGTAGCTACTATCTTGATGGTTGAGGAACCTAAGCTGCGTGTTTTTTATCAAGCAACTACGGCGTTGAAGAAACAGTATGTCAAGGATTTGTTGAAGAAGTGATTAGGATATGTTAGAGTTACATTTGGTACTTGTATTTTGGTTATGCATAGATTTGGTACTTATGTTTGGTATGCATAGATTGGGTACTTGTGATTTGATACTTTATGTCTGGTTATGCATAGATTTGGCAAAATTAAAAAAATAATAACTCAAATTGTAATTCAATAATTAACAAACTAAACACTTAAAAAAGTAATGCAAACGTAATCATTCCATTCATGGGATAAACCAAACAAAATTTGATTTTAACACATTCCCTTTCTATTCCCTTAATTTTTCAATCCCTTTCCCTTTCCGTTTCCCCTTGTCAAACCAAATGCCCCCTTAGAGTGAATGCATGGGAAACAACCGAGTAAATTTGGTACGTAGAAGTCTGTTAGACTGTTATTGCATACTTTCTCGGCAATCATAATAATGGCCTTTGCAGGTATCTCTCCCTTGTTAATTGCGTAATGGCCAGCCACTGCCTCTTCAATTTTCCAATTATTTTCCCTTCTAACATACTGTATATTTCACCATTTGAACAGCCCGCTCAATTCAATTTTTATGCTCCATCTCTTTAAAAATAAGCATTTTTATAAGGAAAGAGTTTGAAAAGCCTAAGTATCTTTGCATATGAGATTAGAAAGACATTGATCTAGCATGAAGTCAGCAGTCGGGGGAAGATGACACAGATGGCTAAGCTAGTCGGCCACCCTATTCACTTCCCTAAAGATATGACAAATCTCCACATGATGGAACGTCCATAGGTCGCAAAGGATGTCAGTAACGATCATCTCAATCTCCCAGGGACAGCTCCAACTTCCATTGACCGCATTAATCAAACATAAGTTATCACCCTCAATGATGATATCAGACAAACCTATGTTTTTAATAGTTGAGATGCTTTTTCTCAGTGTTATGGCTTCAGTTAATAGTATATTGTTTTTCCCACATTTGAGTGTGGACATGTGAATTGGTTCTGCATGGTTATTTCCAATTATAAATCCAATAGACGCCGATCCATTAGAAAGCTTAGATCCATCAAAATTAATTTTGTGATGACTTGGAGGTGGTCGTTTCCATTTTAGGTTTTTACTTTTCCTTGTGATTCTTCTACACCCTACAGAGGGAATGATATCATCCCAGACCATTTTTTTTGGTTTGATTCCATTGTTTGATTTGTTGATTTGAATAAATTGTTATGTCTTATATTTTGTCTGCTTGGTTTGAGTCAAATAGTGTTAGATTTCTTTTGTGCCAGATACACCACCAAAGGGTTGCCACTTTGACTATTTCCCTTTTGGAAAGAGAGAGATTAATTTTTGCTAAGAATTCACTAGGTTTAATGTTATGTGTTCTTGTATTTAGGGTAATTTGTGTAGATCTATTGTTTGTTAATCTTAGGTGCTTTATTGTTTGAGGACATTTTGTTATGAGGTGAAAATGTCCTCTTGCAGAAGCAACAGTTTTGCGGAACATCAACATGCTTATCTTGTAATCATTTATTGGTTGGTAATCCATTATGGGCAATTTTCATAAGTTTTTTTTATTTTTGAATAAGTGTCCAGATTCCAAATCCATTCTAGATTGAGATTATTGTTTTCTGTGTGCTTTGTTAAATATTGATGAGTCGAGCTTGTTGAAAACCATCCATTTCTACTATGTTCCCAATAAAGTGTGTCTTTGATTGGATTTATTGGTATCAGTATGTCGGATATAATGAGAGTCGATTCTTCATCAATGATCGATTTGAGCTTATTAGTATCCCAAGAGGAGTTATTGATAATGAAATTGCTAACTCTGGTGTTTGTGTTAACTAGGTTTGGGTTTTTAGCTTTGGTTGTTAAGTTGTCAATTTTTCTCCAAGAATCCGACCAAAACTTAATGGTTACCACATCTCCAACTTGCCATTTTAAACCTTTGATGAATGAATATTTTAACAGGTAAAGTTTAGACCAATGCCACGAAGAGTTGGTTTTTTTGTTAGTTGAAAATGTTGTCTTCTTTAAGATACTTTTCGTTTTTTTTATCTCAACCTAAATGTTGGTTGGTTCCTCGATGATTTTCCAAAAACAATTCATTTTTAAAGCTTCATTAACATTTTTTTTCTTTCTTATCCTTAATCCTTCAAATTGTTTGGATTTGCAGATTTTATCCCAACCAATTAGTGGTTTGTAGGAGTTATCTTTATTCCAGAAGAAACTTTTGTTGATTTTGTCTAGTTCATTGTGAATATTTGTGGGGAGCATGAAATTCTGCATGATAAAATGGTCGTGCTGAGAGGTTAGATTTAATTAATGTAGATCTTCACACTTGAGAAGAGTATTAGCTTTCCATTTAGATAGTTGATTCTAGATTTGATGATAATGTCATTAAATGTATCTTTATTAACTTTTCCATTAATAATTGGGGATCCTAAATATTTTTCCAAGGAGGTTGTACATGTGATGTTGAGCGTTTGTTGAATAATATTCTTCCTAGTATTTGAGAAATTTTTTGTAACTTGGAAAGTTGATTTGTGGTAGTTTACATTTTGTCCAAATACAACAGAATAGTCTTCAATACTGGTTTTCACTAGAGTGCACGCAAATTGGTTTGCTTTGGCAAAAATCATGATATCATCTGCAAATGCAAGGAAAGGAATATGTGTGCCTCTTCTCGAAAGTTTAAATCCAATATTGTTTGTAGTGAGTTCACATTTTTTCTATGATTTCAGTCCTAAGGATACATAAGAAGGGTGATAGAGGGTCTCCTTGACGGAGGTCGCATTCAGGATAGAAGAAATCAGCAGGTCCATTATTAACAAGGACGAAGAATGAGACAATTTTGATTCACTCCCAATCCATCCAATGAATTTCTTGCAAAAGCCAAATTTCTGGAGAGTTTTTAGCATAGAGTCTCATTCAATTTATCGTATGCTTTTTCCATATCTAATTTAATTGCAATACAACCCTCTTTTCTTTTTTTGGCACGGAAGGAATGAAAATTTTCATGAACAATAAGAATGTTGTCTTGCATGGATCTTTTTTCCACAAAAGCCACTTGAAGAGACTGTATTAGTTTGTCTATAACTTTTTTCACTTGGATAAATGATTGAACCGCACGAACACTTTCCCTAAAAAGTATTTCGCTTCTTATGAAGCCTAGGGTTACACGAAATCCCTTGTAGGATAAGACAATCTCTAATCACCCTCTTTATCTAGGAATAAGACTCAAGAGATACACTAAAAGTGTTCATGTGTTGTTGTTTGAAGTAATCACAAAGAGATAAATCTCTTAGGAGACTAAAATCCGCCCCCCAACATGTCCTTATATAGGGTATGGGTCGGCCGTGCAGTTACATTTCGGCTACAAGTCCATTAGCGCGGTTACAATTAGTTAAAACACACCATAGCAACCAAAAGTAGAAACACACAAACCATTCACTAAAACGTACAGTTTATGCAATCCTTTGCATCGACAACTTTGTGCTTAAGATAATTAAACGCATGGTCTGTGCACCAAAAAATGCACGGACTCCAATGCATTAAAGAGAGCAACACACGATCCATGCAACAAAATACACGGACCTCAACACGTTACAGAATCAAACGCACGACCCGTGTGTTTTACCAGATTCATTAGTATTCTTGCGTCAAAAACCGCACAGTCAGTGCACTTCATTCTGTAATCGTTTTATACTGAACTTATCAAATTTGTTGTATATGCACTTGTTCGACTGATTTAGCTCAAATCCGCCAAGAAAATCTCATCAAATTTTTGATGTCATTGCTTAGGTGCTTGCTTCAGCCCATACATTGGTTTCACCAACTTACACACCTTATGCTTATTACCCGGAATAATGAATCCTTTTGGTTGCTTCATATAGACTTCCTCCTCCAAATCACCATTCAATTATGGTGTCTTGACATCCATTTGGAGAATCACTAAATTGTTAATAGCTGCCAAGGCAATCAATAATCTAATAGTGAAGATACGAACAACTAGAGCATAAGTATCTAAATAATCATTCACATATCTTTTTTTCTAAATACTTGGATAAACAATCGAGCCTTAAACTTGTCGATAGATCCATCAAACTTCATCTTCTTTTTGAAGATCCACTTATAGATCAAAGGCTTGCAGCTTGGTAGGAGTTCCGATAGCGGGACAACCGTCCTAATCCGCAAAGTTTGACATTGATAGCACCAGGTTCGATTTCGCGTTATACGAGTGTGCACATTGCACCTCTCAGCTTACATTGAGCTAACCGATACCATAGTTCTTGAGCGAACCTCGATCACACCAAAGATCGATGACACTAAAATCGCCAACATTCCTTCCCCATTTTAGTGTAATCCTTTATTCACTTAAATACGCCCAAACCAAAATCATGCATAAATGAAAATGTCATAACGATTGAATTTCAACTTTAATGGATTACACATTCCAAACACTCGAGAATCAAGGTGTCCCAAGGGTTGAACCCTTGAGTTTCACACTACTCTAAGTGTTTATAACTGACACTATTACAAGCCATGTGTCCTTAACCATTCATGAGCGCATACAAAGCCAAGCCCAAGCTTTTTGAAGCAGTTACACTTCAAACCCATATAGGTAGATCATTTCAATCATGCACCTGCAAATGCACTTTGTCAACATGGTTCCTAAGGCACTTTAGGACCTGCCTAAGGTGGTCTACATGGTCCTCTAAATTACGGCTATACACCAAAATATCGTCAAAATACACGATGTCAAATTTCCCCAAAAAGTGTCTAAGAACATGGTTCATGAGCCTCATAAAGGTGCTTAAGGCATTGGTGAGGCCGAAAGGTATAACAAGCCACTCGTAGAGGTCGTACTTGGTTTTAAAGGCCGTCTTTCATTCTTCGCCTTCCTTCATCCAGTCTTTATGGTAGCCACTCTTTAGATCAATCTTGGAAAAGAGAGTACCTCCATGAAACTCGTCTAGCATGTCATCGAGGCACGGGATGGGGTGACGGTACTTCACCGTAATCTGGTTGATGGCGCGGCAGTCGACACACATATGCCATGTGTCATCCTTCTTGGGCACGAGAATGACCGGCACGGCACAAGGGCTCAAGCCTCGCGGACATAGCCCTTGTCCATGAGGTCATGCACCTGGCACCGAATCTCATTCGTCTCCTCGAGGCTATCACGGTAGGCAGCCTTGTTTGGCAATAAAGTGCCCGGGACCATGTCAATCTGGTGCTCAATGTCGCGAATTGGGGGCAGGCCCTCTGGTAAGTCCTCGGGCATGACATCCTGAAATTCCTGCAAGAGGAAAGAAACACATGGGGGTAAATCATTTAAGTCCTTAGCAACTGAAAGACACGTAGTGGGAAATAATAGAAAACAAGGAGAACGTCCTTGAAATATCGGAGTGAGATCCCAAGCGTGTGCCATTAATAAGCGGTGCTCGCAACAACCTTTGAGGGTGGGAGCGGCGTCATTGCTGTCAAGGTCACGCGCGGCGCTGTGCTTGCCAGTGTGCGTGCCCGAAGCTTCTATCGGGGGTGCGAGTGCCAGTGTCGCTGTCCGAGTTTTGGCGCTTGCTAGAGTTGCCGCTGGGGCGCGGGTGCATCCTAGGCTTTGGGAGCGTCTGTGGCATGCGATACAGCTGCGGCAGCTTCCTTTGCCTTGGCACGCCTGTGCTCCACCTGGTCGTGGAGAATCTCCTGCGGCGACACGGGCAACAAAGTAATTCGCCGACCACCATGCATAAACATATAAGTGTTTAAGAAGCCATCATGCACCGCTTTTTTGTCAAACTGCCATGACCTACCAAGGAGAAGATGAGTAGCATCCATAGCAATAATATCACACAAAACCGTATCGGTATATTAACCAATTTGAAAAGTGATGTGGCATTGCATGTTTACCACATTACCCTTACCCTTATAAATCCATTGAAGACCATAAGGTTGAGGATGGGGCGTCGTTGCTAGCTTGAGGTGGGTGACCACCTTCTCATTGACTATATTATAACAACTACCACCGTCAATGATGACACTCAGGGAGGCGGTCTGGACAAGGCAACGGGTGTGAAACATGTTCTCTTGTTGATCCATCAAGGCTTCCTCCTTCACCGTGAGCACGCGCCGAGTAACAAGGCTCAATGGGGTGCCCGCGTCCAGCTCATATGGGGCACAAAGGTAGGCGTTGTTCTCCTCGTCATCGTCCAGCTCGAGGGCCACATCTTTTGTTGGCTCATCGTCGAATGACTCGTAGCCCGAGCTCTGCATGAACAAAATCTTCTTTTGATTGGGGCGCTCACGCTGGAGATGACCGCGCCCACCACATTTGAAGCAGGCCTGGTCACGAGTTTGCTCCGGACGCGGGGTCGGGGCCGTAGCCATAGCTGCGGCCGCATTGCTGTGCGGCGTGTCCGCGGGCTTGTAGGTGTTGCAGCCTCCTGAAGAAGCTCATGTCCTAGGCTGCACAGTTGAGGGCACATTAGAAGAAATGGATTCACTAGGGTGAGAGTCATACCTTTTAGAAGCGGAGGGCGGACACGGGGCTTGCTTCTTTCACACTAGCTGGTTGTGAGTTGCATGGCCGTGTGGGTGAGGCTATTGAGATCCTTGATGGGAAGGAACTCTAGCTGGTCCCTGATGGAGGTGTTGAGGCCACTAAAAAATTTAGTGCGCGAGGTGGAAGGGGAGACACTAACGCCCACCTTGTAGTACATGTCCCCGAGTTTTGAGAAAATCTCCAAGGGCGTCATGGATCCTTGGCGAGCGAGGGCAATGTCCATGCACATCCTATTCTTGTAATCTTCGGGCACATACTTCTGAGTCATTACGAATACAAGTTGGTGCCATTGCTCAATAGGGGCCAGGTTGCGCCGCATTCGGTCGGTGACAAGCCTAGGCCACCACGTGCAGGCAACACCCCGGAAATGGAGCGTAGCAATCTCCACCTTCTCGTGCTTCTCATATTGGCAATGTTGCAGCACATACTCAGTAGCCTACACCCAATCAAGAAAAGTGGAAGGATCATATTCACCAAAATGTGTTCAATTATTACCTTAATGTCGCGGCGACCAGCAAAGGTGGGAGCCACAGGGTGGCGGTCCTCATAACGCCTGGCATCGGGTGCACGCTCAACATAGCGTCGGTCATAGTCATCATATTCACGATGTCTGGGTTCATAGGCATTGGGGTCATCATGATGCCAACGAGGACGCCGAGTTCGGCGACGGCCATCGTCGTCGTGTGCGTAACCTGGGGCCATGGGAGCAGGATGCCTGTCGCGCGCGTCATGGACGGCGAAAGGGTCGCCATCATGGTGCCCCTGGACACAATCGGCAGTGTCTACATGGGGCAGGATGTAATCGGTCGGGAACTGCTGGCTCTCGACTGGATCATTGAGTGGAGGATGAGAGTTGCCGGGATTGGGGTTGCCGGCATTGTCATAATCCTTGTCATCAAATGTCTGAAAAGCAAAGAGAGAATTATACATGCGGCATGGCATGGGCCCGACATGGGTGGGCTGGTCATAGCTGGGGACGTGACGTGTCGATGCGGTGGGTCGGTCGCGGCCGTTGGGCTGGTCGCGCGCAGCATCTTGATGCCACTCAGTCTCGGCATGGCGCTGCTCCGTGCGCTGCATGCGGCTAAAATGGGCACGTCTATCGTCGGTGTCGACTAAGGGGTAGGGACCCAAGTCTGTGGCTGGGGACTCATGCTCATCGAAGTAGTCCTCGTCGTTATGCGATTCAAAGGGAGTCCGCGGTCGTGGCTCGTAGCGGTCATTGATGTCCACTTCTTGTCGGCTCTCAATGATAGAGTTGAGCCGGCGAAGAGGCTACTGCTGGGAAGAAGAGGGCATGTGGCCCTTGCCCTTGTCTTGGCGGCGGGAATTGTCGACCGAAGGCGGCTGTTGAAGGACGGGGTCGATACCCAGGGCTGTAGTGGATGGGCCAGGCTGTGGCCCTCGGGAACTCACCGCAAGCGCGAGTTGGCGCTTAAGTTCCGCATTCTCAGCCTCCAATTTTGCATGTGCCTTGGTGACGGCCTCGTGCTCCGCTTGGAGGGCTGTGAAGGCCTCATCGGAGTCGGTACCTAACGTCACCATCACAACAAGCAAACAAGGATCAAAACGAATCAGAAGTCACAAATTGCAACGAACAAAGATAGTCTTAGCAACCTATCAATTCAGTCTCACGGGGCATCTAGTTTGGTTGTCCGTGAGGGAGGGAGGGGAAGGCCGTGACAATTGCAAACCAATTCAAAGACAAACACAAACCAATCAAGCAAATGGAAATCACAAGTCGATCTATGAGATTAGTATATCAAGAACATGTAAATCCAAATGTTGTGATTGATGTAGTTTAGACGATGGAAGAGAAGCTTAATGGACTTGTGCCGATGGTGAATAGGGTTCCCCTAGATCGCTTGAGGCTTTCATTTTGCTCGGTTGACTTTGATGTTTTTTTTATACAACCAACTTTTTTTTTACTAAAATCGGCACAAGTTTGTTGGAGGAGAGAGAAATGCAAAGATTCTACGTAGAGATAAGAGAGAGAGAGAGAGAGAGAGAGAGAGAGAGAGAGAGAGAGAGAGAGAGAGAGAGAGAGAGAGAGAGAGAGAAGACGCAACAAGAAGATATGCAATATCTTTTTAAACTAAACAAATAAAGCAATAAATAAAAAACCAAATTGCAAGATATGATTTGTGAGCAAGTCAAAGATTCGGCCGCAATTTTAGGGATATGATCTCTCAACTTTTTTTTTGTAACTCTCGGTCGAGATCTCCTCTGCAAGGAGAGAAGAGATCGAATCCTAGGGTTGACGGCAAGAACAAGAAAATAAACAATGGCGGAAGCAAGAAAATGGATCAGAAATAGGAAAGTGTGAGAACGAAAGTGAAGAGTTGGAAATATAACACCTTGTACCACTGAATCTGATACCAATTGATACGTAAACGATGCCTCGTCTACGAGTTGTTGTCGGATCGTGGTAGGGGGCGAGTCCTTGGTTCCTTCTCTTCGTCGCGTAACCGGATAAGTGGCAAGCTTCACGGATGCGATGACTGTCGGTACTCTTACACTCGATAGAAAACCGAGGTGGAGCGAGTGGATTCGATGGCTAGGAGCAATCAGAGGTTTGGTGATCCGTGACGAGGATCGGTCGGAATTGGTGACGTCGAAAAGCTTAAGGGCGGAGTAATGACTGAACGAAGGCTCAAGCAATTAAATTCAACATAAAATGACAAGGTACATGCGGCAAGGCGTATAAAGCCAAGAGACTTCGGCCATGGGCCGAAACTAATGTAATGGGCCGGCACTCCTAAGCATAGGAGACGTACACGCCCAAAATAGAACTTGCTAAAAATAATTACAAGGTAAGACTGAAAAGTTTCCAAAAACACCAATGTAGCATAAAATAACCTCAAAATAGCAAACTATGCCTAAGATAAGCACGACGTCAAGGGAGCTGAGGGAGTGCCGCCACTGCCGAAGTCATGGCGCCGCGGCGGGGGCCGCATGGCCTTCGATGGCAGATAAGGACATGGCCTTGGTCGCTGTCGAAGCCGTGGAGCCGTTGTGCGGGAAGCCCTTGGCCGTGATGCTTTGAGTGGCATGGGTGATGGCCCTGGCGCGCGCTGTGGTGATGGGGCCTTCAGACCGATCATTATGGGCCTTCAGACGCGTTGCTCACAGGTTCCTTGCAAATGACGCGCTGGGGGCAACGAATGATGTGGGGCACTTGGTGTCCCAACTGTGGCGTTGTGCTTCTTCTTGCTAGCGCCTGAAGGAGATGAAGTGTGACCAGATTGGGGCGTAGTGGACGCGGTCTCTATGGCCCTCTGGCGATCGCGTTCGACCTGGTCTTGCAAGATCTCATGGGGAGACATTGGATGCAAAGTGACGCGCTTCCCGTGGTAATTGAACACATAAGTGTTCAAATACCCGTCATGGAGCACGCGCCTGTCAAATTGCCATGGGCGCCCAAGCAAAATATGGGTGGCGTCCATTGCAATGACATCACAAAGAATAGAATCACTAGGGGTGAGCAAAAGTATCCGATCCGGCCGATCCGATAACCCGCCAATCCGAACCCTAAAAATCCGTATCCGAAAACATCCGTTTAATTTTTATCCGAATCCGATCCGATCCGGGTGATTTTTTCGGATACTTGGACCGGATACGGATCGGGATATTTTTCTTACCGGATATCCGGGAATCTGGTACTATTAATATATAAGATATATATGTTTTTATAACTAATATACAATGTTTAATTAGTTTAGAATGATCTCAAAATGGTGCTTGTACATTTTTAAGTAATTAAACCACTTTAATTCTCCAATACAATATTTCTTATTTTATTCCTGTTAATAAAATACAACATTGATTAATAAAAATTAAAATCCTAAGTCATGTACTAAGTGTCGCCTCACTAAACAGAGCAAATATGTTTTTTTGTCAAGATTGAGTGTTCATCATTGAATTGAATTTTGATTATATAAGTCAAAGCTACAACTTTATATATACTTGCCAATTCCTCTTGTTATATAATATATACATTTATGGTTCTCAACCTGAAAAGGTTGACAAGTTTAATTGTTTGAAAACATTACAGGAAATTGCAAATAGTGCTGATGTTTAACATTTAGTTGCACTTTGCGGATATTAGTTTTGATTGAATTAAAAAAAGTAATATTTTGATTTAATTTTTAATAGTTTTTCTAGTAACCGGATAATTTGGATATCCGATTCGAATATCCGATCCGGATAATATTTACCGAATACGGATAGGAGTTTTGTGAATATTTTTTTTCGGATATCCGACATACCGGACCAGATCGGATATATCCGTTTGCTCACCCCTAAGAATCACAGTATTGGCCTATAGAAAAAGAAATCAAACATTGGCGAGATACTGTGTTACCTGGACTAGAAGAAATCCATTGAAGGGCATAAGGTTGTGGATGAGGCGTCGTAGGCAATTTGAAGTGGTTGACAACCTTCTCATTCACAATATTTGCACAAGATCCGCCATCAATAATAACACTTAAGGAAGATGTTTGGACTAGAGCCCTTGTGTGGAACAAGTTCTCTCGTTGATCGCTTAAGTTGGCTTCCTTGACGGTGAGGAGACGACGCGTCACCAAGCTCAATGGTGTGCCCGCGTGCAGAGACGTGGGTTCGCAGTCATACGTGTCTTCATCCTCCTCTGCATTGTCTTCAGGGATCGCGTCAAGTGTGGCCTCCTCGTCCTCACAAGACTCGTAGCCGATAGCGGCTGTGGAGAACAACACTTTGCGAGCATTGGGACAATATTTCTTGTAGTGGCCTCTTCCACCACATTTGTAACACTCAATATCACGCGCGCGATCATTGTTCACTGGCTCCTGTCTTGGCGCGTTCTGTCGCGGCGTGGTGGCCGGTGGCGCGGTCTTCGCTTTGTGGTCTTGGCTAGACGCGGTTGTGGTAGATGCACTAGGGCGAACATTAGTAGAAGGTAAACCACTAAAGTTAGTAGAATACCTTTGTTGGCCACTGGAATATGTGTAAGACCTTCGGCGAGATAATTGGGCATGAATTTGCATCGCCGTGTGGGTGAGTGTGTTCATGTCTTTGATGGGCAAAATCTCGAGTTGATCACTGTAGGATTGTGATTGTTAGATTAAGAACAAGGGAACTGAGAATACAGATTACAGTTCCCTTCGCAGCGGAAATAAACAATCAAATATAAATGAACAAGTTTCTTATAGTGGAAACCTTCGATTGCAAACTAGCAATCTGGGATAAAAACCACTACCTTTCTTTCGAAAGGATTTCAAGGTCTACTTCTTGATTTCTTATCACTTCGGTTACAGATTACTCTAGGAATAAACACACAGTTTCTTTGTCTTACACACAGTTAGACAATCCTAGATAAACTTAACAGAAAGTATAATCAATCCAAGAAGCAGTCCTAAGCACTCAGGAACTAACTCACTTACAATCACAGGAACTAGTACACAACGCTCAGATTCCTTGACTGGTTCCTCTTGATCTTGGTTTCTGTTGACGATCTGATTGAGAGCTCACACTATGATGTTTTCTATGAAGTGTGATTCTTGTTGTAGTGCTTGAAGATAACAGTGGAGCTTATCTTCCTTATATAGTGGATCCTCGAGGTTGGATCTTCTCTTGGTTCCCACAGAGTAAGCTTGACCTAGGTTGTGTGGTAATCCTTGATTCACGCTGACTTAGACATGTACCAATAACCTAGGCAACTCAGAATCCACATTGGTTGGTCAACTGCTTCAGGCAAGTCTGTCATGTCGTTGTCCAACTCCTTTCGTCCGAGGTTCAGCAACCTAGACACTTTGGAACTATCCTCTGGATGGTGACAGCCTTGTGACATGTCGCTTTCAGCAACCTTTGCCCGAGGTTCAGCGTTCTAGACATCTTAGAGCTTTCCTTTGGATGGTGGCAGGCTTTAGAAGCTTTGCCCAAGTCGCTTTCACCATCTTTTGTTCGAGGTTCTGTGTTCCCAGCTTCATCGGGAAAAGCAAAGTCACGTGTTGCATTTCTGGGCACTTCTGGGTTCCTTTGACTTGCTTGTTTGGTTTCTTTATCTTGTTTGGCTTCCATGGTTTCAGCAACTGTCCTGTGGTTCCTTTAAACACATCTTTGAGATAAAACATTAGTATCAAAGTATTTGTCATCTTCAAAAGTAGAGAAACTGAGGAAAGGAACTCTCATGGGAACTGAGGTTCCTGAGTTCCGTTTCCTAACAATTTCCCCCTTTTTGATGATGACAAATATACGGAACCTGGCAACATAATAAGGACATGAGATTCATGAGAACAGTTGAGCTAAGAGATTTACAACTTTATAACATAATGAGAGAACATTCAATAGTTGCAAATTCCCCCTAAGCAAATGAACTAAGTTATTCGAGTTCCCCCTCAGAAATAGGACGGGTTCAGATTTCCTATAAGTCCAGTAGTTTCAAGAGTTCAAGGTTCCTATCAATTCTTCCCCCTTTTGACATCATCGAAAAGATCAATTAACTTATCAAGTGTAGGATGTCGATGTGAAATAAACAAGTACGTTAAACTCATGACAGTCACCATAATAGAAACTGAAGGCAAAGACAAATGATGCATTAGAAACATACCCAAAAGAGTTCATTAATCATTAAAGTTAAAACATTGTCCATGATGCATAGTGGAAAGAAAAACAAACGATCACAAACAACTTGACATAGACAAAATAAGGATAGAAGAGGGGAGTGGAACCCTATGGAACTACTAGCACACTGTGATGTTATAGCACTGGGAACTAGGAGAGACATTCCTATGGCAGCGCAGTGGCATCCTCTTCAACATCCTTCTGTTTCTCTGTTTCCTCTTCTTTGGCCGCTTGAGCTCCTCCATTTGCAGCCTCCAGAGTTTGCTGAATCACACTCATTAGACCGGATATAGCATTCCTGGTCTTCCCTATTTCTGTCATGTGAGCACGGATGGCACCAGAGATAGCAGTGGTTCCGTCCGTGATGGCTTTTTCAATACGACCCAGTGAGGCAAGGATCGCAGAGGAGTCTTGGGTGGGGTAGAGCGGAGGCAAGGAGCTTGGAGTGGCTTGGGAACTTGCCTTTTCCTTAGGCAATTCCGCTTTGACATCAGAGGGAGCATCTAGGTTGTCTTTGGTTTTGAGCTTCCTCACCGTTGCCATGGTGAGGAACTTGCTGTAATCGGTTTCATTGAAGTCAGCAGGATACTAGTTAAGCATGGAGATGAGGTTTTTTATGAGGTGAGGAAAGGGCAGGGCATGGGTTTCAGAGACTGACAGAACTGCATATGAGCTAACACCAGCTTTGGCAGATCAACCTGTTCCCCAGATAGAATTTTCTCCATAAGGATGGCATTAGTGATGAGAACTGTGGCTTTGTGCTCTTGCCTAGGAACCAAATTCCTAATGATCCAGAAATGCAGCAGCTTGTTGGACAGAGAAAGCCCCTTAGTCAGCAACAACGGAAGTGTCCACGCAGCTTGGCGACGTTTGTGAGTTATTTTTTGCTTTTCCTTGTGCTTCTATTCTTTTGTCTTTCATTACATTGAGGACAATGCAATGTTTAAGCATGGGGGAGAGTTCTATACTTGCTACGTCGCTGAGGAGAAAGATGAATAAAAATAGAAAAAGCCAAAAATTGAAAAAAGGCAAAAATTGAAATCTTGGGATAAGTCGAAAACCCGAAAGGGCGGCTTAGGTAATAAGCAGGTGGCTTGGACCAGCATTAGGTTGGGGTAATAATTGGTCAAGAGTGATGTGAGTATATTGTGAGCCCATCTATTGAAAAATGAAATGAGTGGCTTGGTGAAAACCCAAAAGGGTGCCTTGGCAAAATGAGTGAAAAGAAGAAGAGTGATTTTTAGGATTCCTCATTTTACCTGGCGTGGTGACATAAGAAGAGGTGATATAAGGAGGATTCAGGTAGGTCACTCTGGAAGGCATAAGAAGATAGATAGGAGACTAGGGTTAGATTTTGGTTCACTCTATGGTGTTTGGGATAAGCTTGGGGGAAGTACTCTGCTTTCCTTTTAGCTTGATTGAATTGGTGTGGGGTGTTGATTGTTGTTTTTGTATGTTGTGTTGTACTTATTGTGTTGGTGCCAGGAGTTTATTGTTAGGTGTGACTCTTAGAGGGATTGATTTTTCTATGCTTCTTGAAACCTTGGGGATTGATTGGAGGAGTAGGTTGACTTTAGCTTACTCGAGGACGAGCAAGGTTTAAGCATGGGGGATTTGATCGGCACTATTTTATAGTGCATTTTTAGGGGTTGTTACCAAGTTTGAGGTGCCATTTGGATGAATTTAGAGCACAATCGTGGATTATGGAGTTAGAGTGGAGAAGTGAAGAAATCATGGGATTTATAGAGGTTTGAAGTGCATTGAAGAGTAGAAGAACAGTATGCTGAATTCAATTGGTTCGTTCTCTTTACTCAGATGTCCAAATGGAGTGATTATAATTCGAGGAGTTAGATCTTGAAGTCTACTGCAAGTCCTCAAAATTTGAGTGCAATCCGAGTTGAGAATCAAAAGTTATGGCATTTTTACGAAAGTGTTGCAGAAGCTGAAAAAGTGTTCCGGCCGCGACCGCGGCCAACAACTCGAGAGCAAACCGCGGCCGCGGCCTGGAGGCCGCGACCGCGGCCATACGCGGGAGGCGAGATGCTGTTCGATCCGAAGTTTATTTCCTTTTTCTTATTTTTGTTTTCCTTTATCTTTATTATTCCGAACCCTAATTTCTAATGGGCTTTTGTTATCTTTTCATTAAAGTTTTAGGGTTAGGTTACTTAACCTAATTTTCCCTTCATTGTTCATCATCACATATCAACGTTAGACCTAGTTTATTTTCATCGTTGTTTTTCTCTTTTGCCCAGGCAGACAATTGAAGCCTTTGGATTGATGGGATTGTGAGTTTATTCTTTTACTCTTTCTATGATTGTTTTAATTCTCTATCGTGCTTAATATCATTGATCATATATCAATTCCCCTTGATTTGTTGATTAGGAAATCAAAGAGATTGTTAATAGTAGTTCCCTCTAGATTGACAACCTAGAGAAATTAGTATCATGCTATTGGTTCCCCTTTTCCATACAACCTGTTGAGATTGTTATTGATCATATTACTAAGGATTGGAGGATACTGGTTGAGAATCTTAATCCCTTAGTTTGTGTAGAGAATTAATTGCATGCAATTGTATGGCTGGTTGCTACACTTGCATGTACCTATCTATTCCTGAATTCATTGCTGTTGTCAGATTCAATCTAGAAGGTCTTCTAGGTTATTTGATAGTTAGGGTTATCAGGACTAGTTGGACTGGTAACTATTTCAGAACAGGGATTAGGACATTCATGAGTATTGATGACTAAGAATAATCAATGATCGATCTATCAATCTGAAGTGTGGATATTTGTTTGACTGAGTTATTTTCCCTATTTGATTTCAAGTCTTTGTTTTTATTTATTTATTTTATTTATTTTGTTTTTAATCAGAAACCCCCCTTGGTTACTTGTTGGTATACAATTACATCGTTGGAATAGTATTTGATTCTTTGTGGGATTCGACCCTTGCTTACCAGACTACATTAGTTAGGTTTGTTTAGGATTATTTTGTATAGGTGTCACGACAACGCCTATCACCATCATAGAGCATGTTTACCACTGCAGTCTTGGTTTTGTAGCCTTTTCCTTTTGGCCAAGTCTTCTTTTGATGCAGAATGTCAAAGCCGCTTCTGTGCTCAATCCCTAAAGCAGAGGCGATGATGTTGGGGGTCAAGGGAAACATGGTTCCCTTCCATTGAAGAATGGCATCATTGTAGGGAGAGTCTGCCTTGGTTGGCACAAAGGTCATGGACTGATAGCAGAGACGCACCACTTCATCGGAGACAGAAAATGGTTCCACCAAGATCTGGTCCCACCCTTGAAATTGGAGCAGAGAGTGAAATTCACTGAGGGCTTCGCCGAATTGAGCTTCATCTTCTTCCTCTAGGGGCTGGGTCCAGAACTCCTCACCAATGATGAGAGGCTTCAGAATTTTTCTTTTGGCAAAAGAGGAAGACACTTTCCCCAGGGAGGAGGTGGAGGTTATGACTTTGGTGGACAAAGAAGAGAGGGCTGCTGACTTTAGTCTTTTGGAGGGGGTCAACTCTTCGGAGACAGGGTTGAAGGGAACCAAGGCCTGGGAGCTTCGCTTGCGAAGCTTGAGCCTTGTTGTAACTGAGGGAGCAGGCTTGGATTTGAGGCTAGCAGGTGAGGGATCAGAACTGTGAATCTCCAGGGTATCCTTGTCTGGAGAAGAGTCATGGGAACTGCCCTTAGAGACAGTATGAGTAGCTGATGCAGACGCATGATGGAGTTCCTTTTCCACCGCTTTTGTTTGCTTGGGTATGGGTTTTTTTGTGGGGGTGAGATCAGGGGATTTGGAGGAAGAGGCTGCTTTCTTCTCTCTGAAAGCTCTTAGGAGGGCAGCTTCCTCCTCATCTTGAGCAAGGTGAGGGTTGAGGTCTTTGTTGGCCATTTGAGGAGTTTTGTGTGTTGAGAAAAAGAAGGTGAGCAAGAGAATGAGAGAAAGCAAGGGAAGCAGAGTGCTCGGCTTAAGCAAACAGGAGCCCCTAAATAACCCTTGAGCAACACTTGGAGCCGTTGAGAACAAGCCGTTGGAGATAGAGATTCTGGGAACTCTGACAATTTGAAATGGCTAATTTTCTTGCAGCTTTTTCGGCTTTGCAACGGTCACAAATTCAAAGATCAAGTGTTCAAAAATGGCAATAGTGCAGGGCTGAGCAAACGTCTCTGACGCTGTTGATTTGCAATAAATGTTGTCTGGAGAGGAGCGAGTTTCTACCAGCCGTTGGAGAGCTGCCAATACCTAGTTCCTTTCTGGCGATTTTTTCAGTGTGCTAGAGGGATATATGGGAACCTTTGATGTGGGGTTTGAAGACATAGGATCTAAAAGTACATTCCCATAAGAGAAGCGGGGAAGGCCATTTATCGCATCACACACTAATTCCCAGAGAGGGTTAAGAGATGGATTATAGGGAATTAGATTGTGCAATGAGGCAAGGGAGGATCATAGTACACAATCATCATTTCGGCTTGTAATGTCGGGTTAGAATATGATCAGATTGTGACTTTTGGGCCAACAAAGAAACTTGGACAATGATTGAATTTTAATGAAAAATGAACATTCAAGGAGAAGACTAGAAAAATTTGTCAAGGCCTTTTTGAGTAACCATTATGGATATGAGGGTCTATTGCAAAAGAGATAACACAAAGATTCCAAGACAAAGACAAGTAAAAAGATCTGAACTAGTCAATCAAGGGAGCTGGATAGAAACTGTAAACTAAATGAACTGCTAGTTTATAGGAATCATTCCCAGTTCTAATATAAGGTTCTCGAAGGGAACTCTATTCAAGGCTTTGGTGAATATGTCTGTAACCTGATCTTCAGTTCTACAAAATTTCATAATGATGTTCCCTTTCTCAACATGATCTCTAAGGAAGTGATGCCTTATATCTATGTGTTTGGTCCTAGTATGATGCACATGATTCTTAGAAATGTTTATAGCACTAGTATTATCACAAAGAATAGTGAGAGGACCATAAGACATACCGAAATCCGTGAGTTGTTGCTTTAGCCATAAAAGTTGGGAACAGCAAGAGGCGGCTGCAATGTATTCAAATTCTGTGGTGGAGAGGGAGAGGGAGACTGAGATTTGTTTCTTTGAGCCCCATAACACAAGGCAATGGCCTAGGAACTGTGCCATTCCAGAAGTACTCTTCCTATCCACCAGGTATCCAGCATAATCAGCATCAGTGAAACCCATCAGCTCAAAGGGACACTCTTTGGGGTACCAAATGCAGAGCGAGTCAGTTCCCTTGAGATATCGGAATATCCTTTTCACAACAGCTAAGTGTGTTTCTCTTGGACATGATTGAAACCTAGCACACAAGCAAACAACAAACACAATGTCTGGACGACTAGCTGTTAGATACATGAGAGAACCTATCATACCTCTATAGAGCTTTTCTTCCACAAGAGGACTTGAGTGATCTTTGTCGAAATGGGCGATGGTAGAGATGGGAGTGGAGAGATGCTTATAGGACTCCATTTTGAACTTTTTCAACAGTTCCCTGACATACTTTTGTTGGTGAATTTGTATGCCAACTATTAGACTCATTTCAAATTCACTGCTCATCAAGTCTTTGAACTTATCTACAAGGGACAGGTTAGTGGAACCAAAAATGATATCATTAACATAGACTTGAACCACTAAGATGCTACCTTCTTCTTCTAGAATGAAGAGAGTCTTGTCAATGATGCCACACCTGTAACCATTAGAGAGTAGGAACTGGGCAAGACGATCATACCAAGCTCTAGGGGCTTGCTTGAGACCATACAAGGCTTTGTCTAGGAAATAGACATGGTCTGAATGATCACTGTCTTCAAAACCAGGTGGTTGCTTGACATAGACTTCCTCTTGAAGAATGCCATTGAGGAAGGCGGTCTTTATATCCATTTGGAATAGTTTGAAACCCTTGTGTGATACGAAGGCAATCAACAATCTTATTGCTTCAATCCTTGCCACTGGAGCATAGGTTTCATCATAGTTGATTCCTTCTTGTTGATTGTATCCCTGAGCAACAAGCCTTGCTTTGTTCCTAATTATAGCTTCTGAGTCATCGAGCTTGTTTTTGAAGACCCATCTAGTTCCTATGATATGCTTATTCTTGGGGTGGGGAACTAGATGCCACACTTTGTTTCTTTCAAACTAATGAAGTTCTTCTTGCATGGCTTGGATCCAGTCTACATCCTTCAGTGCTTCACCTATGTTCTTTGGTTCCACAATAGATAAAAGGGCATTTAAAGCAAAGAAGGTTAGATGTTCGAACCTGACGGGAGGCTTGATGGTTCTTCTTTCTCTATTGGGGGCTAGAGCATTTGATGTGGATGCATTTTGATTTGAACATTCAGCTTCAACTTCTATATTAGGATCACCTTCTCCATTGAAGAACATGTGAGAGGATGAATCATTGATGTCTCCACATGTATTATTTTCATGTTCATGGTTCCCAGAGATGGATTGTTGTTGATTGTCCATGGGAACTGATGGAGGAACTGGCAGAATAATTTGTGCAGCTGGGTAGGAACTGGGAGGTGTGATGTCTTCATTTGGATCTTCTTGAGGTGGCTTGGGAAATGGATCTTCAAAGGGACTGGTGGTGTTCTGCATATTTCTACCGAGTGATTTCTCATTAAAAACAACATGAATACTTTTTTCTACCTTTTTAGTCCTTTTGTTGAAGACCGTGTATGCTTTGCTGCTTGAGGCATATCCAATGAAGATCCCTTCATCACTCCTTGGGTCGAATTTACCAAGATTATCCTTTCCATTATTATGCACAAAGCATTTGCATCTGAACACCCTAAGATGTGAGATGTTTGGAACTCTTCCTCTTAGAAGTTCATAGGGAGTCTTCTCTGTGATTGGGCGAAGCATAGCTCGATTGATGACGTAGTAGGCTGTGTTGATTGCCTCAGCCCAGAATGATTGAGAGAGTCCACTTGAGATGAGCATAGTTTGAGCCATGTCTTCTAAGGTTCTATTCTTCCTTTCCACTACTCCATTTTGTTGAGGAGTGTATGGTGTAGAGAAGTTGTGATCAATGCCATGCTCACTGCAAAAGGTTAGAAATTCTCCATTTTCGAACTCAGTACCATGGTCAGAACGAATAGAATTGATGGAACAATCGAGAGATTTTTCTAACATGGGAACCAGATCCTTAAATCGTCCAATAACTTCACTATTAGATTTTATGAAAATAGTCCAAGTAAAACGAGAGAAGTCATCGACGAGAACAAAAATATACCTGTTTCCTCCTAGGCTTTGAACTCTCATAGGTCCACAAAGGTCCATGTGAATGAGTTCAAGGGGCCTTGAGGAACTTACCATATTCTTGGATTTGAAGGAACTCCGAGCTTATTTCCCTCTTACACAGTCTGAGCATGGTTCCTCAGATTTGCTAGTTAACTTTGGGAGGCCTCTGGCTAGCTCCTTTGAGTGTAGCTTTTGGATCAATTTAGTGCTAGCATGACCAAGACGTTGATGCCACAAGTCCATTTGATCATTCACAGTTGAGAGACAGAGTTTCTCCTTAGGGACGAAGGATGGGTCAACAACATACACATTGTTGAACCTTTTACCTTTTAAGATGATTTGTCCCGAGAAGTCAAGGACAGTGCATTCATTTGATTTGAATCTAACTTCATTGTCTCCTTGATCACACAGCTGTGACACACTAAATAGATCAAAACCAAGATTATCAACAAGGTGGACTTTGTTTACCTTAATGTGGTCATTGAGATTCACAGTTCCTATTCCACAAATTTTCCCTTTGCTTTTGTCTCCAAAAGAGATGTTCCCTCCTTGGAGAGGTTAAAGAGAGGTTGTTGGAACATTTATGTTCCCTCTAGTTTTGATGATGATAAACTCAAAGGCATTTGATGGTTTTTAGTGTGACTATGAGTTTCAGGAAACGATTAAGTCAAAGGAACGATGAAAACCAATGAAGAGTCAAAACAGAGAATACAAGGAATAGAGAAGCCAACAATGACAAAACAACACGCTGTAACAAGAGAAAAGAAAAGATGCGTGTTGATAATCAGAATAGAAAGGGGAACAGCGCAAGGAACGAAGGACGCGCGCTGGAGACCCTAGAGGATGCCGAATATCTGTCTTGGAAAACAGATTTGGAAGTTGCAACTTGGGCCTCAAGGAAGATCTCGGTGAAGAGATTTTGGGTAGAATATTGTTAGAAAAGATTGTATAGGATTTTGTTATCTTATTTTCCTTAATTAAAACTAGGGTAAAATATGAGAATTTCCTAGACTATATATTAGAGAGTTGCGAATTTCTACAACCACGGAACACATAGCATTTTCAGTGAGCAGAGCATTCAGAACAAGAGAAGAGAATTCGGAACAAGAGAAGAGTATTCGAAAGAAGAGAAGAACACTTACAAGGACGAAACTTTTGGTGAGTTGAGTACTTGTTAGGGTTTTGATTGTCTTAGGTGTTGTTAGGAACGTTACATTAAGAGGTCTAGATATCTAGGAGTAAACTAGATTGAGATAAGACTTGCTTGTTTGTAATTCCAGGATTAATAACACAAGTAGACATTCGAAATCCTACTAGGGAAACCTAGAGGTAGAGGTTTTTCTTAGTCAACTAGTTGGTTGATTAAGTTTTCCTCTCTAAGGAACTGAGTTCGTTACTTTGCTATTCTATTTCTATTTTCCGCTGCCTAAGGAACAGTTCTACCGTTCCTTGTACTAACACACTCGATTCAACAATTGGTATCAGAGCGGGTTTGCTCTAGATTGTGTGTTACTTACAGATTTTTCAGGTAACAATGGCTCCTAGTACTGTCGAAGTCGGTTTGAACTCCTCAAGGCTTTCTCTCTTGCTTGTTGGCCAATATCAACATTGGAAAGCACTCTTCATCAAGTGGGTGCAAAGCAACGATTACCAATGCTGGCTGGTGATCTCTCTCAGAGATCTCGAGATTGTTGATCTTGAGAAAAAGAAGAAACTGAAGAAATGGGATCAAGAGGATCTCCAAGTCATGGAGAAAAACTGCAAAGCAGCCATGCTCATCAACAATGCTCTTAATCAGCAAGATGTGCAAAATCTTCAGTCTTGTGAATCCGCCAATGCTAAATGGCTTGCCCTGGAACAGATATACATGGGGAGTAAGGACCTTTGTGAGATTGATCGTTTCACCGCCAAGAAGGATTTCTACAACTTCAAAATGGAAGAGAAGGAGGATGTGAGTTCCTACCAAGCAAGGTTTGAGAAGATCACTATAAACCTGACTGCTCATTCGATTTCGGATAAAGAAATCCTTCCCGAAGAGAAGATCCTTATAATCATTGATGGGCTTCCTCATCGCCATGCAATGACCAAAGCCATTCTAAAGGAGAATCCCAACACTGTCAAACTGACGTTCCATGAGGTGTTCAGCAAGATCCATAAATATGACAATGAAGAGAAGGCTGGAAGAAACAAGTATTCCAAAGAAAAGGGAATCGCTTTGATGTTTGGAAAGGCTGTCGATAGAATTGAGAATGACCTCGATGACAATGATGGCTCTGATGATCCTGAGCTGGTGCTACTAACCAAAGTCATGTGTTCCCTCTACAACAAAGGAAGAAACAATAGAGGTGGGAACGGTGAGACTCATGAAATCAAGGATATCACATGCTACAACTGCAATGAAAAGGGTCACTACTCCAGTTCATGCCCAAAGCCCAAGAAACCAAGCAAACCTTCTGGGAACGATGAGAAGAAAGCTTTCGTTTTTGTGTGGGGAAATGAGGATGACTCAGATGGTGAAGACCCTGAAGCTTGGAGTGGCAAGATGTGTGCTATGGCCATCAACGACTCTTCTGAGGAACTCGAGGTAAATCCTGAAACCTTCTTAAAATCTCTTATGAATTATGATAAGAAATCTTTGATTGCTCTCATAAGGGAAATGTATTCTGCAAACTTGAAAACACAAGAGGAACTTGCTCATTCTGAAGATGAGTGTAGTAGCTTAAAAGAAAATCTCTCTAACACTGCTACTAGCTCAACTGTTTCTTGCTCTTCATGTGATGCTATACATGCGGAACTTCAGAGGTTAAGAAATGAAAAAGTATCTTTGCTTATGAATGAAGTCTCTAACAATACTGATACAAGGAGTATAGCTGGACCAACCAAGCTCGAGGAACAGGTGTCTGAGATGAGAGCCTATGTTCGTAAGATTCATTCTGTGCTTATGGAGCAGAAAGCTGAAACTGAAAACGTTAAGTTCGTCGAAGCAAGGTATGGCATTGGTTATACAGGTTCCAAGAAAAAGGAAGATGATCCATCTATTCTGGAACTACGTGAAGCAAGAGATAGGGAACTTCAAGATACTAGAGAGAAGAATTGTAATCTTGAGGAACGCATCAAAGTCCTTGAGAGTGGTCTGGATGAAACTCAGTCGTGGTACACCGGACAACCTGCCCACAAGATTTTCCTCAAGCAGTCTCAAGGGACACAATCCAACGTTCCATGTCCTGAACGTGCAAAGCAACGTAAGAGTGTTGTTCCCAACAAAAAGTATATTCAGATGGATCAGTTCAAGCTGTGTTGGTATTGTGAAGACAACAGACATTTGCAAAGAGACTGTGAAAAGAAAAGGAAGTTCTATGAAGAGCACACAAAGAGAAGGAACAGTAGGAGCAATAATGTTAACTTGAATGACTTCTATGATGATTCACATGTGCATAATCATAATCATGCTAGATCTAGGAAGAAAACTGTTGTTGATGTTAGAACTATTCCTAGGGAATATTTGCATTATGTGTCTCGACCAGGTAAGGCTAAGCTTGCCTGGGTCGCCAAATCTTAACTTGTTCTGTGCAGGTTGAAGTGAGGGGGAACGAGAAGTGGTACATTGACAACGCTTGCTCATGCCACATGACCGGAAAAGAAGATCAACTCACCTCACTTCACAAACACTCGAGAGGGAATGTTGCTCTTGGAGACAAGAGATGCAGAGAAATCATTGGAACAGGCGAAACAAAACAAAACTCCAGTATCAAGGTAAAAGAAGTTAGTTTAGTTCATGAACTTGGTTTAGTTTGTTGAGTGTTGCACAACTTTGCGACCAAGGGAACAACAAGACGTCGACTTTGCTGGGCACGTAGTAGATCGCAAAAGCACTTCTGGAATGGCACAGTTCCTTGGGCCCTGTCTTGTTTCATGGGGTTCCAAGAAGCAAAACTCTGTGGCCCTCTCCACTGCAGAAGTTGAATACGTCGCCGCGGTAAGTTGTTGTGCTCAGGTATTGTGGCTTAAACAACAACTGGAAGACTATGGTATGTCTCTTGGCACCGTTCCCATTATGTGTGATAATACTAGTGCCATTAACATCTCAAAAAATCCAGTTCATCATTCACGTACTAAGCATATTGACATTCGTCATCATTTCCTACGTGACAATGTTGACATGGGCTTTATTAGAATGGAACATTGCAGGACTGAAAATCAAGTGGCAAACATCTTCACCAAAGCACTAGACAAAGGTCCATTCGAGTATCTTCGATTACTCCTTGGCATGATCTCTCTGAATTGAGGACCTTCACACCCATTATTCCCTCAATGCTTGGCTAACTTGTTTCATAAATTTCATGAAGTTTCTTGCTTACTAGCTTCTCATGATATGAACTTTCATGATTTTTGTGTGTTTGAATTGCCTTGTATTAAGGTCTAGGTACTTTGTCTTTTGATTTGTGTTGAATTACTTGATTGCATGTTAACATCTCTCTTAAAGACCCAAAACAACCAATTTGATGATTGAACCCTCATTACAAGCCCACATGATAATTGGTTGTACTGCCTACCTTAGCCGCGATTCAGGTAAACGTTCCCTATGATCCCTCTTTGTTAAACCTTTTACTGGGAATAATTATCTGAGTTGTTTTTCTCCCTACCATATGTTTGGATATACTATATTTTGTGTGAACCCAACATTGAAATATCCAGACAAGCCTCACAAGCACTCTTGGTCTCAGGGGGAACGAAGACTGTTGCTCAGATTGAGGGGAACGGATAGGTTTGGAACGTTGAATTTGAATCAGTGGCTGGCATTAATTGGGTTGCAGGTGAACGTTGGAACGACTGCTTGGTTCCACTGAAGGTGAACTCCACACTGAAAGGCTGACTCTGGCTCAGCGCATCACCTTCCACATCATCTCCAGGGCTATAGCACCTCGTCAAGAGCGACGCAACACCATCACCCTGTGCGACTTGTTTTTGCTTGATCGGTTTCTGAGAAGGGAGAAAATTGATCTTCCCCGTGTTATTCTGTGTCATATAGATCGATGCAAATCCAAGTCCCACTATTTGGCCTATCCAGGCCTGGTGAAGATGCTGTTACTTCGAGATGAAGCTTATCTTGAAGAAAATGAAATGTCTATGGGGAGTGAGTTGGATTCCGCTATTGTGGAGAAGATGAAGTTTAAGGGTGATACCAAGGGAACAGGCACTGTGACTGCAAAGAAAGCAGTTGGTGAAGGAACGTCTAAGGGGAGCTCAATTCAACATCAGATTCTTGCGGAGCTCAAGCAGCTGAACACCACATTGACTTTGCTCTTGGATCACTTCCTGAGCAAAGCTGAAGACTCTGCTGAAGACCCTGAAATCTGAGTGCTCTCCGTTTCCCTCCTAGCCCGTCTGATCCACTGTTCTTGATTTTATATGTTTTTATGTCTTTTATGTGATTGTTCCTCATTTTTTGATCTTAGTTGTCTATGTCCCTTTGCTTTGTACTTCGCCTTGCATTATGAATGAATTATTTTGCTTATGAGTTGCATGTGTGTCAAGTCTTTGTGTCATTTGTGAAACTTTTGATGATGCCAAAAGGGGGAAGTATGAAAAATGTGAAACCCAAGGAAGAGTTGATAACAGAAGCTAGTGCTAAGGGGAACGACAATGCTGCTTGAAGGTAAATTCTCGATGAACTTTCTGAGGGGGAACAATGTCAATATTCTGAACATAGTATTTGTGTGATTACATGTGAATTTGTCTTCCTACTTGTCTGTTTTGAACATGCACATTTTGAAGGAGTTTGTCATCACCAAAAAGGGGGAAATTGTTGGAACATTGATGTTCCCTCTAGTTTTGATGATGATAAACTCAAAGACATTTGATGGTTTTTAGTGTGACTATGAGTTTCAGGAAACGATTAAGTCAAAGGAACGATGAAAACCAGTGAAGAGTCAAAACAGAGAATACAAGGAACAGAGAAGCCAACAATGACAAAACAACACGCTGTAACAAGAGAAAAGAAAAGACGCGTGTTGATAATCAGAATAGAAAGGGGAATAGCGCAAGGAACGAAGGACGCGCGCTGGAAACCCTAGAGGTTGCCGAATATCTGTCTTGGAAAACAGATTTGGAAGTTGCAACTTGGGCCTTAAGGAAGATATCGGTGAAGAGATTTTGGGTAGAATATTGTTAGAAAAGATTGTATAGGATTTTATTATCTTATTTTCCTTAAGTAAAACTAGGGTAAAATATGAGAATTTCCTAGACTATATATTAGAGAGTTGTGAATTTCTACAACCACGGAACACAGAGCATTTTCAGTGAGCAGAGCATTCGGAACAAGAGAAGAGAATTCGGAACAAGAGAAGAGTATTCGAAAGAAGAGAAGAACACTTACAAGGACGAAACTTTTGGTGAGTTGAGTACTTGTTAGGGTTTTGATTGTCTTAGGTGTTGTTAGGAACGTTACATTAAGAAGTCTAGATATCTAGGAGTAAACTAGATTGAGATAATACTTGCTTATTTGTAATTCCAGGATTAATAACACAAGTAGACATTCGAAATCCTACTAGGGAAACCTCGAAGTAGAGGTTTTTCTTAGTCAACTAGTTGGTTGATTAAGTTTTCCTCTCTAAGAAACTGAGTTCGTTACTTTGCTATTCTGTTTCTATTTTCCGCTGCCCAAGGAACAGTTCTACCGTTCCTTGTACTAACACACTCGATTTAACAGAGGTCATTTGATTTCTTCTTCCGGTCATATGGCATGAGCAACCACTGTCAATGTACCATAGTTGAGGTTGCCTCTCTTCTTTCTGCACACAAGGAAACTAAGATTTCTGAACCCAGTGAAGCTTGGCTTTACTGGGGGGATTAGCATATGAATTATTATTGCGAGTCTGTGAATGACAAGAGAACTGGTTCCTTTCATGGTAGTATGCACTTTTCTCATTATCATAGTTCCTTTTCTTAGGACACTCAATGTTGTAATGACCATTCTTACCACAATAGAAACACAGACGATTGTACACAACGTGACCATATTTTCCCTTTCCTGGCCTAAAAGGTTTTTCATTTTTTCTTTTATTGAAATCAACATTATTTCTAACCTTACCATGAGCCATGTCCACGTACCTCTTGTGAGCAAAAGAATTAGTGAACCACTTGTCTTTAGGAGAAACTTTCTCCTTTCCCTTAGGTTCCCTCTCAGAGGTCTTAGGGTCCCTTTTTGGACTTTCAGAACTTTCTTTGAGAAGCTTGGCTACCTCAGCCTTGTTCTCAAGAACCATGATCTTCTCTAATAGGAATTGATTCATATCTCGGGAAGTCGCAAGAGAAGTACTGAGGTTCTCATTCATCTCAACAAGTTCACGTCTAACCTTTTCATTTTCAGCATCATCATTGATCTTGTTGTTAATGTATCCAACTCCATGACGTTGTCTCACAAAGACAGTTTGATTGATAGTTTTTTCATTTATAAAATCAGTGAGAGTATCTAACCTATCAATTATAGATTGAAGCAACTCATTTTCGGATAGATTATCATGCATAGGAACTGTAACAGATTCTATCTTAGACTCACTACAAGATTGGCAAATTTTACGGGAACTATCATGCACATTCCTAAGTTCCATGAGTTTGGAGTGAGTTTCAGCAAGATCTTTCTCTGTTTCTTCAAGTTTCTTACTCCACACAGAGTTCTCAACAGTCAAACAAGCAATCTCATCTTCACAATCATCAAGTTTTTGTTTAAGAGCACTAGTTTCCTTCCCTAGATTTTTTATGATTTTTAGAAGTTGTTTCTTGTCACAATCAACTAGAGTTTTTAAGAAGTCATCAAAAGTTACCTCAAGGTCTTCTGAGTTGCTTGGATCTCCTTTTGCCATGAGGCATCTTCCTCCAGAGAATCCTCTCAGATCTAGTTCCTCATCTGAGTCTTCTCCCCATGAGGCCACAAGAGCCTTTTTCCTTTGAGGTCTTTCATCTTCTTTAGAGTCTTCTTTGTTGGGACATCTCTTAGCGTAGTGCCCCTTCTCTTTGCACTCATAGCAAGAGATATCTTCTTGGTCCATTGTGAGAGGAACTGCCTTTTTGGAATTTTCCCTTCACAAATAATTTTTTGATGTTCTTTGTGAAGAGAGCTGTAAGTTCGTCCTCCTCATCTTCTAGGTCTGAGTTCTCCTGTTCCATCTCAAGCCTTGAGAAGGCCTTGGAGATTTTGAAGGCAATTCCTTTCTCCAGTTTCTTGTCAGCATTGACTTTGGTGTGTTCTCCTTCTTCAACCTCCAGTTTCCCTATGATTTGAGTCAAGGGAAGAGATTGGATACCTGGGGTATTCTTCATGATTCCTTTGATGAGGGTAAACTTAGAGTTAAGTCTATTGATGACCACCAATGATTTGGAGACTTCATCAAGGGTGACTTCAGCCGATGTTAGCTTTCCAATGAGCCTATTGAAGCGAGAGTAGTACTCAGAGATGATTTCAGTTTCCATCATTTTGAATGTGTGGTATTCTCCTTCTAAAGCAAACTTCCGGCTTTGCTTTAGTTCCCCACTTCCTTCATGCATGTCTTTGAGTGCTTGCCACATTTCTTTCGCCGTCTTGATTCCTATGACTTTGTCCATATCTTCTCTATCCAGTCCATTGAGAATGAACTGTCTAGCCTTGGCGTTCTTTTCCATGATGACATAGTGCTCAGGTTTCCAATCTTCTTCCTTTTGGTTGAGATCGACATGGCCATCTCCATTCTCGACTATCCTCCAACATTGGTAGTCATTGGTCTTTATGTGGCTTTCCATGCACTTGGCCCACCATGTTTCTTCTCCCTTCTTTCGGAGATGTGGTTTGTTGGTGGAGATTTCGAGCTCAAACTTGCTTGACTGAGACATCTTAGATCTGTAAACTTAAACAAAGATCTAGAGCTTTTCCTGCTCTGATACCAATTGTAGGATCATGATTGTTAGATTAAGAACAAGGGAACTGAAAATACAGATTACAGTTCCCTTCGCAGCGGATATAAACAATCAAATATAAATGAATAAGTTCCTTATAGTAGAAACCTTCGATTGCAAACTAGCAATCTAGGATAAAAACCACTACCTTTCTTTCGAAAGGATTTCAAGGTCTACTTCTTGATTTCTTATCACTTCGGTTACAAATTACTCTAGGAACAAATACACGGTTTCTTTTTCTTGCACACAGTTAGACAATCCTAGATAAACTTAACAGAAAGTATAATCAATCCAAGAAGCAGTCCTAAGCACTCAGGAACTAACTCACTTACAGTCACAGCAACTAGCACACAACTCTCAGATTCCTTGACTGGTTCCTCTTGATCTTGGTTTCTGTTGACGATCTGATTGAGAGCTCACACTATGATGTTTTCTATGAAGTGTGATTCTTGTTATAGTGCTTGAAGATAACAGCGGAGCTTATCTTCCTTATATAGTGGATCCTCGAGGTTGGATCTTCTCTTGGTTCCCACAGAGTAAGCTTGACCTAGGTTGTGTGATAATCCTTGATTCACGCTGACTTAGACATGTACCAACAACCTAGGCAACTCAGAATCCACATTGGTTGGTCAACTGCTTCAGGCAAGTCTGTCATGTCGTTGTCCAAATCCTTTCGTCCGAGGTTCAGCAACCTAGACACTTTGGAACTATCCTCTGGATGGTGACAGCCTTGTGACATGTCGCTTTTAGCAACCTTTGTCCGAGGTTCAGCGTTCTAGACATCTTGGAGCTTTCCTTTGGATGGTGGCAGGCTTTAGAAGCTTTGATCAAGTCGCTTTCACCATCTTTTGTCCGAGGTTCTATGTTCCCAGCTTCATCGGGAAAAGCAAAGTCACGTGTTGCATTTTTGGGCACTTCCGGGTTCCTTTGACTTGCTTGTTTGGTTTCTTTATCTTGTTTGGCTTCCATGGTTTCAGCAACTGTCCTGTGGTTCCTTTAAACACATCTTTGAGATAAAACATTAGTATCAAAGTATTTGTCATCTTCAAAAGTAGAGAAACTCAGGAAATGAACTCTCATGGGAACTGAGGTTCCTGAGTTCCGCTTCCTAACAATCACGGATGTTAGTGTTCAAGCCACTCAAGAATTTGGTCCTCAGAGTAGATGGTGCAACAAAGATGTTGGCCTTATAATACATGTCTTCAAGCTTGGAAAAGAACTCGAGTGGAGCCATCGATCCATGGTGAGCCATGGCAATGTCCAATCTCATTTGATTCCGGTAGTCTGGAGGCACGTATTTTCTGGTCATTACATAGACTACTTGATGCCATTCAGTGACTCGTGCTCTGTGGCGTCGAACGCAGTCATCTTCGAACCTATGCCACCACACGCGGGCGGCTCCTCGGAAGTTAAGCGTTGACCAGTGCTATTTTGTAGCACACTTCTAGGGATTATTACCAGGTTTGAGGCGCCATTTGGTGGGATTTTATGCACAATTGGAGATTATGGAGTTATAACAGAGAAGTGTGGTTTTGGTGGTCTAGAGGAGCTTATTGGAGACATCCAGAAGAAGAGAAATTGACCACCTGAGGAGACAAGCAAGATCCATGAAGAAACCACGTGAGAAGGCGGTGAAGTGAAGAAACCGCGACCAAGCCGCGGGGAGCAGAAGGCCGCGGCAAGATTTCCGAAGGAGATGGGCGATAGCGAGGAGGCCGCGACCGCGGCCGAATTATCGGAAATTAATTATGCACTTCGAGAGCAAACCGCGACCGCGGCCAAAAGGCCACGACCGCGGCCATTAGCGGGAGTCAGCCCGATGCACTCCGAACTTCTGTTTTCTTTTTCTGTTTTTCCTTTTTCGTTGTTTTATTTATTTCCGAATATTAGTATTTTTCCTTTTCAGGGATGAGGTTTGTGATCTTGGGCTTTAGGTTAACTTATTTAACCTAACTCTCACAGTCTCCATTCGAGATCCGATAGATGAACCCCGGATTATCGTATGTTCAGTATTCAGAGTTTTTCCCTTTCAACAATTATGTCTTTCAGTACTATGAGTATGTAGGATCGTGATTGTTAGATAAAAACTTAAGGAACTCAGAATAATGATTCTCAATTCCTTTAGCAGCGGAAGATAAACAATCAAACAAATTACAAGTTCCTTATAGTGGAAACCTTTGATTGCCAACTAGCAATCCAAGATAAAAACCACTACCTTTCTTTCGAAAGGATTTCAAAGTCTACTTCTTGATTTCTTATCTCTTTTGGTTACAGCTTATCCTAGGAACGAACACACAGTTCCTTTGCCTTACACACAGTTAGACAATCCTAGATAACTTAACACAATCAATAATCAATCCAAGAAACAGACTTTCGCACCTAGGAACTATCACTTACAGTCACAGGAACTTAGCACTCAGCTCTTCTTCCTTGACTGGTTCCTCTTGATCTCGATTTGCTTTGATGATCTTTATTTTGAGGTTCACACTAGATGTTTGCTAATGAGTGTGAGTTCTTGTTTTTGTGCATGAAGATAACCCTTGGGTTAGTCTTCCTTTTATAGAGGATTCTTCGCAGCTCGATCCTCTCTTGGTTCCCACGGATTGAGCTTGCCCTAGGATTAGTGGTTCTCCTTGATCCACGTTGTTCTTGGCATGTGCAAACAACCTAGGCAGCTCAGAATCTCTCTTGGTTGGTCAACTACCTCAGACGAGCCTTGTGGTGTCGTTGTCAAAACGCTTTCGTCCGAGGTTGAGTAAGCTGGCCGCTTGGGAACCGTCTATTGGACAGCGACGTCTTCATGTGTTGTCGCTTTCATCGTCTCTGTCCGAGGTAGAGGTTCTCTAGGCATCTTGTTCTTTAGCTCTTGGACCTTGGCAGACTTTTGGAAGCTTCGGACAAGTCGTTTTCGACACCTTTTGTCCGAGGTTGTGTGTCCCCAGATTTCTCGGGAATCGCAATGTCGCAATCTCCATTTCTGGGCACACATGGGTTCCTCTGGATTCCTTCAGTTGTCTTGTTCCTTTGGTTCCCTTGTTCTGTTTGGCTTTCCTGCCTTAGGTAATTTCCTGTGGTTCCTTAAAACACATCTTTGAGATAAAACATTAGTATCATAATATTTGTCATCTTCAAAAGTAGAGAAACTGATGAACGGAACTCTCAGGGGAACCTAAGTTCCAGAGTTCCGTTTCCTAACAATTTCCCCCTTTTTGATGATGACAAATACAAGGAACCTGACAATATAATAGGACTTTGAATCTTATGAGACCATATTGAGATAACGGGATTTACAACATTACAGATTAGTGATAGAACATTCAATGGTTGCAAATTCCCCCTAAGCAAGTGAACAAGTTTATTTCAAATTCCCCCTTAGAAATAGAACTAGTTCAGAGTTCCTATTAATTCAATAGTCTCCAAAGTTCAAGGTTCCTATCCTTTTCTTCCCCCTTTTGACATCATCGAAAAGATTAAGTATAAGTTAAGAACATGATATCGGAGTGAATATGCGATTGCAGCAAGCCTAAAAAAAATCATAATGAGAACGTTAAGGCAAAGACAAATTGATCATTGGAACGATTCCAAATATAGTCATTAAAGCTTCATTGATCATTGTTCAAAACACACAAAATACCACAAGCAAACAACAAACAACCGACAAGACAAATAACAGATAGCAAGGAAGACAACAAAAGCAATCTTAAGAAAGACAACAAAAGGGATAGAAGAGGAGAGTAGGATCCTAAGGGAAACTACTAGCTCGATGTGGCGTTGCAGCACTGGGAACCTAGAACAAGCGTTCCTATGGCGTAGTAACGGCCTCTTCTTCTGCATCCTTGTCGTCGGTTCCTACATTTTGGTCCGCAGCCTGATGAGCACTGATTGCACCTTGCCAATCCTTCTGCAGAACGTCCACCAGACTCTCGACAGCAGAACTGATACGCCCCAACTCTTTTACTTGATCATGGATGGTGACCGTGTTGGCAGTCGAGCCTTCCAAGATAGCTTTTTCAATACGATCCAACGCAAGGAGGATTGCAGAGGAGTCTGAAGAGGGGGGTTGCTGAGGGTGGGAACTAGAACGGCCCTGGGAACTCGCATTTTCCTTAGGTGGGATTTCTTCTGTTTCAACAGGGTTGGGTTGTTGTTCCTTAGATTTCAGCTTCCGAACTGTGTGCATTGTAAGACATTTGCTGTAGGCAGTCTCGGGGAAGTCTTCTAGGTATTGATTGAGGTTGGAGAGTAGCCTTTTGATGATGTGAGGGAAGGGTAAAGCGTGGGAGTCATGGGATGCACAGAATTGCATGTGAGCCAGCACAATATGGGGAAGATCTAACTGAACGCCGAAGAGCACTTTGTCCATGTAGATGGCGTCGGTGATGAGGACTTTGTTCCTGTGCTCTTGCCTGGGAACCAAGTTACGAGTGATCCAAAAATGCAGTAGCCGGTTTGCGATGGAGAGATCCTTCGTCTCCAAAGATGAGGGGGATGCGCCATCATAAATTTTCTTGACGATTGCTCCTCGGGGAAGTCTTCTAGGTATTGATTGAGGTTGGAGAGTAGCCTTTTGATGATGTGAGGGAAGGGTAAAGCGTGGGAGTCATGGGATGCACAGAATTGCATGTGAGCCAGCACAATATGGGGAAGATCTAACTGAACGCCGAAGAGCACTTTGTCCATGTAGATGGCGTCGGTGATGAGGACTTTGTTCCTGTGCTCTTGCCTGGGAACCAAGTTACGAGTGATCCAAAAATGCAGTAGCCGGTTTGCGATGGAGAGATCCTTCGTCTCCAAAGATGAGGGGGATGCGCCATCATAAATTTTCTTGACGATTGCTCCTTTGGACTTGAAGCCCTTTCCCTTGGGCCATCCCTTCTTCTGAGGCAGAATGCCAAACCCAGACCTCGACTCAATCCCTAGAGCAGATGCGATTAGATTGGCGGACAGGGGAAAGCTGGTTCCCTTCCATATGAGAATGGCGTCATGACAGGGAGAGTTCTCTTTCTGGGGTACAAACTCCATGGACTGGTAAAACATCCGGACAACCTCGTCGGAAGCAGAGAAGGGCTCGCACAGCATCTCATCCCACCCTTGGAACTGCAACAGAGAGTGGAACTCATCCAAAGCTTCTCCATAGAGTTCCTCATCCTCTTCTTCTAATGCCTGGGTCCAGAATTCTCTGCCGATAATGAGAGGTTTTAGGATCTTCCTTTTGGAGAAGGAGGAGGAGACAAAGAGGGTGGAGGGTTTGGCCTTTTTTGTGGATTTGGTTTCATAGGGAACAATGGCTTGGGAGCTTCTCTTCCTCTGTTGCATTCTTGTGGCGACAGAGGGGCCTGGGTTGGAAGTTTTGGATTTGAGGCTGATCGGGGAAGGCTCGGAGCTAAGGATCTCTTGAAGGGATTTATCCGGAGAGGAATCATGCGACCCGCCTTCAGAAACTGATTTTGTGACTGATTCTGAAGCCAAAGTGATGGCTTGCTCCTCTTCTTTGGGCATGGTTGGTTCCTCTTCCACCTTTTCCTTAGCCTTTGGTGGTTCCTCAAGCTTCTCTTCTGGTTTCTCTGCCGGTTTCGCCACAGGGTTCTCTTTGGGGAGGGATTTTTGAGAGGTGGAGGGAGAAACAGGCTTGGAGGAGGAGGCTTTAGCCTTCTTTTCGCGAAATGCTTGAAGAAAAGCAGCCTCCTCTTCGTCCATAACAACGATTGGGTTAGGGTTAGCCATTTGAGAGAAGCTAAGAGGATTGTTGTGTGAAGAGCTTGTGTGATCAGAGAGATGGAGAGCTTGTGTGATCAACTCGGAGCAACTGAGCACCTCTTTAAGGGCGTTGAAGATATGGGATGGCCAAGAGCTGAGGTGACCGTTGAAGCAAATCCAGTCGTTGAGAAGATCAAGGCAAATCCGAAGCATTGAAGAGAGTTGCAGCCTTTTTGGAACGGCTAATTTAAATTCAAAAATTGACCTTCAGAGAAGAGGGAGGTCTGCCACTGATAAGACGTGGCTTATCCCTGCCAATATGCCATAAATAGCGTCTGGGAGAGCCAAGCGAGCCGTTGGAGAGACGCGGTGATCTGGTTCCTTTCTGGCGACATTTTCAGCGAGCTAGAGGAATGTATGGGAACCTTTGGTATGGGTGGAGACAAAGGAACCAAAAATAGTACGTTCCCATACAAGGAATCAGGGTAGGCTATTTATCGCATTGCACAATAATTCTCACAGAAGGTTTAGAGATGGATCATACAGAATTAAATTGAGCAATGAGGCAAGGGTAGGTCTTAGTACACAATCATCATTTCAGCTTGTAATGTTGGGCTAGAAATATGATCAGATTGTGACTTTTGGGCCATCAAATAAATTTGAACAATGAGGAGTTGAGAAATAATGATAATCAAAAGGAAACGAACCAAAAAAATTTATCTAAGCCTTTATAAGAAACCATTATGACACGAAGGGTTTGTAGCAAAAGATATAACACAATGACATCAAGACTCAACAAGTTAAATATCTTAAACTAGTCAATCAGGGGAACTTGGAAAGAATTTTCAGAACTAAGGTCACTACTGAGTAATGGGAATCATTCCTAGTTCCAATCTAAGGTTCTCAAAAGGAACTCTATTCAATGCCTTGGTGAATATATCTGCAATTTGATCTTCAGTTCTACAAAATTTCATAATGATGTTTCCTTTCTCAACATGATCTCTAAGAAAATGATGTCTAATGTCAATATGCTTGGTCCTAGTATGATGCACATGATTCTTAGAAATGTTTATGGCACTAGTGTTATCACAAAGAATAGTGAGAGGGCCATAAGACATACCAAAGTCCGCGAGTTGTTGCTTTAGCCAGAGAAGTTGGGAACAACAAGAGGCAGCTGTAATGTACTCGGATTCTGTGGTGGAGAGAGAGACTAAAACTTGTTTCTTTGATCCCTATGACACAAGGCAAGGGCCTAGGAACTGTGCCATTCCAGAAGTGCTCTTTCTATCCACAAGATATCCAGCATAATCAGCATCGGTGAAACCCATGAGCTCAAAGGGACATTCTTTGGGATACCAAATGCAGAGATCGTCAGTTCCCTTGAGATATCGAAGTATTCTCTTTACAGCAGCCAAGTGGGTTTCTCTCAGACAAGATTGGAACCTAGCACACAAGCCAACAGCAAAGACAATGTCTGGTCGACTAGCGGTTAGGTACATGAGTGAGCCTATCATACCTCTATAGAGCTTCTCCTCCACTAGAGGACTCGAGTGGTCCTTATCCAGATGGGCAATGGTGGATATGGGAGTGGAGAGAGGCTTGCATGAATCCATTTTGAACTTCTTCAGTAGTTCCCTGACATACTTCTGTTGGTGGATTTGAATACCATCTTCCTTTTGAGTGATTTGTAATCCGAGGAAGAATGTGAGTTCCCCAATTAAACTCATTTCAAATTCACTGCTCATCAAGTCTTTGAACTTGTCTACAAGGGACAGGTTAGTGGAACCAAAAATGATATCATCAACATAAATTTGAACCACTAAGATGTTACCTTCTTCTTCTAGGATGAAGAGAGTCTTATCAATAACTCCACGCCTATAGCCATTTGAGAGTAGGAACTGGGCAAGACGATCATACCAAGCTCTGGGAGCTTGCTTGAGGCCATAGAGTGCCTTGTCTAGAAAGTAGACATGATCTGGATGATCGTCGTCTTCGAAACCAGGAGGTTGCTTGACATAGACTTCTTCTTGAAGAATTCCATTGAGGAAGGCTGTCTTCACATCCATTTGGAACAACTTGAACCCTTTGTGAGATGCGAAGGCAATCAACAACCTTATTGCTTCGATCCTTGCCACTGGAGCATAGGTTTCATCATAGTCAATTCCTTCTTGTTGATTGTATCCTTGAGCCACAAGTCTTGCTTTGTTCCTTATCACAGCTCCTGTATCATCTAGCTTGTTTCTGAAAACCCATCTGGTTCCTATGATGTGCTTATCCTTGGGGCGAGGAACCAGATGCCAGACTTTGTTCCTTTCAAATTGATGAAGCTCCTCTTGCATGGCTTGGATCCAGTTCGTATCCTTCAGTGCCTCACCTATGTTCTTTGGTTCCACAATAGACAAAAAGGCATTAAAGGCAAAGAAAGTTAGATGTTCGTACCTGACTGGAGGCTTGACGACTCTTCTTTCTCTGTTGGAAGCCAAAGTATTTGATGTGGAGACATTCTGAGTTGAGCATTCAGCTTCCTAGTTGGGGTCACCTTCTCCATTGAAGAACATGTGGGAAGATGAATCATTGAGGTCTCCACAGATGTTGTCGTCATGCTCATGGTTCCCAGAGATGGATTGTTGTTCATTATCCATGGGAACTGGTGGAGGAGCCATTGGAGGGTTCCGTTCAGCAGGGCAGGAACTGGGAGGAGTGACATCTTCATCTGGATCTTCTTGGGATGAATTGGGAAACGGGTCTTCAAAGGAACTAGTGGTGTTCTGCATAATCTTTCCGAGTGATTTTTCATTAAAAATAACATGAACACTTTCTTCTACCTTTTTAGTCCTTTTGTTGAAGACCTTGTATGCCTTGCTGCCTGAGGCATATCCAATGAAGATTCCTTCATCACTTCTTGGGTCGAACTTGCCAAGATTGTCCTTCCCATTGTTGTGCACAAAGCACTTGCATCCGAACACCCTTAGATGAGAAATGTTGGGAACTCTTCCTCTTAGGAGTTCATAGGGTGTCTTCTCTGTGATAGGGCGAAGCATGGCTCTATTGATGATGTAGCATGCTGTGTTGATCGCCTCAGCCCAAAAGGATTGGGAGAGTCCACCTGAGATCAACATAGTTCGAGCCATGTCTTCCAAGGTCCTATTCTTTCTCTCTATTACTCCATTCTGTTGAGGAGTGTATGGTGCCGAGAAGTTGTGATCAATGCCATGCTCACTGCAAAAGGTTAGAAATTCTCCATTTTCGAATTCGGTACCATGGTCAGACCGAATAGCATTAAGTGAACAATCAAGGGATTTTTCTAACAAGGGAACCAGGTCTTTAAAGCGATCAATGACTTCACTTTTAGATTTAATGAAAATGGTCCAAGTAAAGCGAGAGAAGTCATCGATAATAACAAAAATATACTTGTTCCCTCCTAGGCTTTGAACTCTCATGGGTCCACAAAGATCCATGTGGATGAGCTCAAGAGGCCTTGAGGTGCTTACCATGTTTTTGGATTTGAAGGAACTACGAGCATGTTTTCCTTTTACATAGTTAGAGCATGGTTCCTTAGATGTACCACTCAGCTTTGGCAATCCTCTGACTAGTTCCTTTGAGTGTAGCTTTTGAATCAGCTTGGTGCTAGCATGACTGAGGCGTTGGTGCCACAACTCAACTTGGTCATTCACGGTTGAGAGACACAGTTTCTCCTTGGGGACGAAGGATGGATCAATAATGTAAACATTGTTGAATCTCTTTCCTTTTAGGATGATTTGTCCCGAGGAGTCAAGAACTGAGCATTCGTTTGATCTAAATCTGACTTCATTGTCTCCTTGATCACACAGCTGTGACACACTTATTAGATCAAAACCAAGACTATCAACAAGGTGAACTTTGTTTACCTGAATGTGATCGTTGAGTTTCACAGTTCCTATTCCACATATTTTCCCTTTGCTTTTGTCTCCAAAGGATATGTTCCCTCCTTGGAGAAGTTGAAGAGAGGTCATTTGATTTCTTCTTCCGGTCATATGGCATGAGCAACCACTGTCAATGTATCATAGTTGGGGTTGCCTCTCTTCTTTCTGCACACAAGGGAACTAAGATTTCTGAACCCAGCGAAGCTTGGCTTTACTGGGGGGGATTAGCATTCCGAGTCTGTGAATAACCAGGGAACTGGTTCCTTTCATGGTAATGAGTACTTTTCTCCTTTTCAAAGTTCATTTTCTTAGCACAATCAGTGTTGTAATGACCATTCTTACCACAGTAGGTACACAAACGATTGTAAACAACATGTCCATATTTTCCTTTTCCTGGCCTAAAAGGTTTTTCAGTTTTCCTTTTGTTAAAATCAACATTGTTTCTAACCTTGCTATGGGCCATGTCAATATATTTTTTGTGAGCAAAGGAATTGGTGAACCATTGGTTTTCAGGAACCATCTTTTCTTTTCCCTTTGATTCCTTCTTAGGACTTTGAGAACCTTCATTGAGACGTTTGGCAACCTCAGCCTTGTTCTCAAGGACCATGATCTTCACTGATAGGAATTGATTCCTATCACGAGAAGTGGCCAGAGCAATACTGAGGTTCTCATTCATCTCAACAAGTTCTCGCCTAGCCTTTTCTTCTTCAGCATCATTGTTCCCTTTATTATTGACATATCCTATTCCATGTCGTTGTCTCACAAAAACAATTTGATTTATCGTTTTTTCATTAATGGAATTAATGAGAATGTCTAACCTATCCATTATGGATTGAAGCATGTCATTTCCAGGTGGATTAGCATTCAAGGGAACTTTGACAGAATCTATGCTAGTTTCATCACAAGATTTGCAAATTTTAAGGTGACTAGCATGCACATTTCTAATATCAATGAGTTTGGAGTGAGTTTCAGCTAGGTCTTTCTCAGTTTCATCAAGTTTCTTACTCCAAACAGAATTATCGACAGTCAAGCAAGCAATTTCATCTTCACAGTCATCTAGTTTCTGTTGAAGGGAACTGGTTTCCTTTCCTAGTTTCTTTATGATCTTAAGAAGTTGTTTCTTATCACAATCAACTAGGGATTTTAAGAGATCGTCAGAAGTTACCTCAAGGTCTTCTGAGTCGCTTGAGTCTCCTTTTGCCATGAGACATCTCCCTCCAGAGAAGCCACTCAGATCCAGTTCCTCATCTGAGTCTTCTCTCCATGATGCTACGAGAGCCTTCTTTCTTTGAGGTCTTTCCTCTTCCTTGGACTCTTCTTTGTTGGGACAGTTCTTAGCGTAGTGTCCCTTCTCCTTGCACTCGTAACAGGAGACTTCCTTGAGATCTCTTCTTGGTCCATTGTGAGAGGAACTGCCCTTTTGGAACCTTCCCTTCACAAAGAATTTTTTGATGTTCTTTGTGAAGAGGGTTGTTAGTTCGTCCTCCTCTTCTTCAACGTCTGAGTTCTCTTCCTCCATCTCGAGCCTAGAGAAGGCTTTGGAGATCTTGAGGGCGATTCCTTTCTCTAGTTTCTTATCGGCATTGGCTTTAGTGTGCTCTCCTTCTTCAACTTCCAGTTTCCCTATGACTTCGGTCAAGGGAAGGGATTGGATGCCTGGAGTGTTCTTCATGATTCCCTTGAGAAGGGTGAACTTGGAGTTGAGTCCATTGATAATCACCAAGGACTTAGAGACTTCATCAAGATCAACTCCCGCCGCCGTCAACTTTCCAATTAATCTGTTGAAGCGAGAGTAGTACTCTGAGATGGTCTCAGTTTCCATCATTTTGAAGGTGTGGTATTCTCCTTCCAAAGCAAACTTTCTGCTTTGCTTTAGTTCCTCACTTTCTTCATGCATCTCCTTGAGAGCTTTCCACATCTCCTTGGCCGTCTTGATGCCTATGACTTTGTCCATGTCCTCTCTGTCCAATCCATTGAGGATGAACTGTCTTGCCTTGGCATTCTTCTCCATGATGACATAATGTTCTGGTTTCCAGTATTCTTCCTTCATGGTAAGATCGACGTGGCCATCTCCATTTTCGACTATCCTCCAACATTGGTAGTCGTTGGTCTTGATGTGGCTTTCCATGCACTTTTCCCACCATGTTTCTTCTCCTTTCTTGCGAAGGTGTGGCTTGTTGGTGGAGATTCCTAGCTCAAACTTGCTTGGTTGAGACATGATCTGCAAACTTATCAAAGATCTAGAGCTTTTCCTGCTCTGATACCAATTGTAGGATCGTGATTGTTAGATAAAAACTTAAGGAACTCAGAATAATGATTCTCAGTTCCTTTAGCAGCGGAAGATAAACAATCAAACAAATGACAAGTTCCTTATAGTGAAAACCTTTGATTGCCAACTAGCAATCCAGGATAAAAACCACTACCTTTCTTTCGAAAGGATTTCAAAGTCTACTTCTTGATTTCTTATCTCTTTTGGTTACAGCTTATCCTAGGAACGAACACACAGTTCCTTTGCCTTACACACAGTTAGACAATCCTAGATAACTTAACACAATCAATAATCAATCCAAGAAACAGACTTTTGCACCTAGGAACTATCACTTACAGTCACATGAACTTAGCACTCAGCTCTTCTTCCTTGACTGGTTCCTCTTGATCTCGGTTTGCTTTGATGATCTTTGTTTTGAGGTTCACACTAGATGTTTGCTAATGAGTGTGAGTTCTTGTTTTTGTGCATAAAGATAACCCTTGGGTTAGTCTTCCTTTTATAGAGGATTCTTCGCAGCTCGATCCTCTCTTGGTTCCCACGGATTGAGCTTGCCCTAGGATTAGTGGTTCTCCTTGATCCACGTTGTTCTTGACATGTGCAAACAACCTAGGCAGCTCAGAATCTCTCTTGGTTGGTCAACTACCTCAGACGAGCCTTGTGGTGTCGTTGTCAAAATGCTTTCGTCCGAGGTTGAGTAAGCTGGCCGCTTGGGAACCGTCTGTTGGACAGCGACGTCTTCATGTGTTGTCGCTTTCATCGTCTCTGTCTGAGGTAGAGGTTCTCTAGGCATCTTGTTCTTTAGCTCTTGGACCTTGGCAGACTTTTGGAAGCTTTGGACAAGTCGTTTTCGACACCTTTTGTCCGAGGTTGTGTGTCCCCAGATTTCTCGGGAATCGCAATGTCGCAAGCTCCATTTCTGGGCATACCTGGGTTCCTCTAGATTCCTTCAGCTGTCTTGTTCCTTTGGTTCCCTTGTTCTGTTTGGTTTTCCTGCCTTAGGTAATTTCATGTGGTTCCTTAAAACACATCTTTGAGATAAAACATTAGTATCATAATATTTGTCATCTTCAAAAGTAGAGAAACTGAGAAACGGAACTCTCAGGGGAACCTAAGTTCCAGAGTTCCGTTTCCTAACAGAGTAGCTAAGCACCCATTGCTTAGCCCGGCATGTGAAGCTTTTTTCTATGGTTTGATTGCGAGGTTAATTCTCTATTTCCTATTTCCTTTGGGTTTATATCTTTCTTCTTGCACTTATTCATATGGTTTGTTATTGATTTGACTAGACTGATCACCTAGTTAGGTTTAGTAATTATCTATTGCTAGGGTTTGGAATTGACCGGTCGGTGATTCCTTATCTAGAGTAGCATCCATAATTATCTAGGACTGGTATGACTAGATTATTATGAAAGAATATTGATTGCATGTTAAATTATTACGGGTTGTGATTATTTGACATGTATCCTGGTTTGATCCTATGCCCAATGCTATTATTGTTCTAAATCTTGATTGTTTCTTGTGCGTTCAATAATAAAAGTTGCTAGGACTGGTAGGACTAGTAACTATACAAGAATAGGGACAAGAATAAACAAAGGAAAGGAATAGAGAGAACCTAGGACCAATCTACCATAGGAAAAGTGGATCTTGTTTGGCTAAGTGTTTTTCCCACATTTGATTACACTCTTTGCTTATTTGCTTTGTTTACTTTCTTGATTACAAAACCAACCAAAAACTCCCCCCTCTTGTTACTATTGCATGCGAACAACACATAGATTAATCCCTTCCTCCCTGTGGATTCGATCCTTACTTGCCCTAACTACTTGTTTAGGTTTGTCTAGGTTTATTTTGATTTAGTGGTATACGACAAATCGCTTGTCAAGCGTCGCGGCGTCAACATGGTCCTCAGGTGGCACACGATTATAGAGAAGAGTGTACTTTGTAGCCTGCACCCATTCAAGAAACACAGAGGGGTTGTATTCACCATGAAAATGCTCGATTTTTACCTTGATGTGGGGTCGCTGGTATCGAGGTTGTTCTGGGGCTGGGTTAAACGCGTTGTGTGGGGCAGCGTCATAAAGAGGGTTGTTAATGGCGTGCAATCCATGTGGTCTATCGCGTCCAACGTGGTGTCTATCGCGTTGTTCGCGATATTCGCGGACAAAGTCATCCCTGGGCGCGTAGGCGTCATCGCGTTGATGTCTTCGTGGATGGGGATCATAGTTGTCGCGTCGATTGTCTCGCTACTGAACATCGCGATGCTTGCCGCCAATGTCAGGAACGCGTTCTCCTCTGGGTCGGAGACACGGCGAAGGTATCCAATCCGAAGGGTGATCTTGCAACTCAATGGGATCTCCAAGAGGTGGATGGAAAAAATTTGGATTGACCATACCTGAGTCCTCGATCTCTTCGTCATCATACTCGTTGAAGTCGTCTTGGACATTGGGTGTGATCGACGTGTAGCCATCGTCATAACGCGGTGTCCAGACACTTTGGTGTCGTAGATGATCGCGTACATCATGGATGTGTTGTTGAGTAGGGGGTGTCCTCAAAGGATCATCACGTGGGGCAGCTCCACGATTGCGGCGGATGTGTCTTCTTGGCGTTGCGTCGGCTTGGGCAGCCTAACGACGTCGGCCATCGCGTGGTGTAGAGGCTTGCACACGATGTTGTGTTCTCCGAGAGGCATACCGTCATCAAAATTGTAAGGTTCAGAGTACTCACCTCGATCATCCTCGGCGTCGTGGTCGTAGTCGGAGCCGTCGTCGAAGCCAGCAGGTGTGGCTTTGGGGACATAGCGGTCCACGTTGGAAATGAAGCCTTGGCGACTCTCGATGACACTCTGCATTCTGTTGAGTTGTGGTTGATGTTGAGACGTCGAATGCAGTTTGCCTTTGCCTTTGTCGGCTCTCGTCTTCGATGGACCCGTGTCAGTAGCTCCAGGTGGAGGCGGCGCGTCCATAGCACTTGGAGGGGTAGAAGTCGGCACGATGGGTGCCACTGGTGGTTGGGCTTTCAAAGTCGCGATCTCTTGTCTTAGAGCCTGGATCAAGGTTTGATCTTCGGACAATTCCATGATTGGATCGCGTTGTTGGTCTTGTGGTGGTTGGCCTTGAGGTAGAACGAACTGTGGGGGTTGATCTCGGTTTGTTGTGTCGACTTCGCGGTCGTCTTGATTGGATCCAATCTGCATCGTGCCTATAATAAGACGGCCAGACATGGGAGTAAAAATGAACCAAAAGACAACAAAGAACAACAACCAAGCAAATCACTAATCAAGTCACAAAGTTCACGTAGGTAGGGCTTGTTTGGGCTTGCCGTGAGGGCGGCTTGGCTTGCACAAGAGTTGGTGTATCAAGCAAGTCGCAATCAAACAAACAAGAACAAACTGAAATCCTAAACAAACGTAAACAAAGCAACCGAGTAGCAAGAAATCACCTTCTAGGAAGCTACCTAGATGATGGAGAGATTCAGAAGATGAGCTTAGACTTGGGTGAGGGAGTTAGGGTGCCTTATTTTGGCTTTATCTAACTTTGGAAACTTTTTTTTAAATATTTTTTTTATATATAAATATCCAAGATCTTATCTTTTGATCTTTGCGGATTACAAAAGGAAACAAAAAAAAAAGGTCTAAGTAACTAGAATATCACAAGTGTGATCTTTGTAGAGAGAGGAGAGATAAGATAAGATTTTGATGATATCTTATAAGGAAATTGGTAAACTTAACTAAAAAGCAAAATCAAGCAAACAAGGAAACTCTATCCACGCATGAAATAAGGAAACAAAATATTCTAGCAAGCAAGATAACAAAATTACCGAACACACCAAAACTTAGGAAGGAAGGAAAAACATTTCGGCCAAGGTGTGACCTTGTAGAAACCGAAGGGTGAGCAAAGATGGAAAATTTCTGGTTTTTCTTTCTCAATGAACGCGATAATATGAAAAGAAGACGATGGGGGCAAGAAAAAATTACGTGAACAAAATTGGAACTTGAGTTCGTGACTTACAAGACTGATGGGCTCTGATGCCAGTTGATGTGTCCTTGCCTCCTATGTCAAGCCAAGTTGTCAAAGGAGACGCCTTGGATCTAGTCTTGGTTAGGAAGTCACGTCTGAACGTCACAGTGGTGGTGATCGCGAACGGAAGAACGCGATGATGGTGATCACGGTGGCGATGGAAGCGAGTTGATGGGAGTATGGATAGTGGTGACGGAAGCGATTGAATGGAGGGATAGACGACTTGAAGAGACAAGTCGTTGATGTCGTAGCATCGACTGCGGAGGGGATAAGCTCGATGGAGATCGAGTGGTTGCCGTAGCGTCGGTGGAGGAGTGAATGGGGATGAGAGGGATATGGGTGACATCCGATCAAGGGAAGGAGGGATTAACACTCGACTTTAAACCTTGAACTTTAACTTTGAATGTGAGAAATAAAGAGTACAAAGTAGGGTATAAATAGGGAAGGGGTCTCGACCAAGACCTAATGGGCTTGGGTCGAAACGAACCTAAGGGCTAGCCCATGAAAACATGCAAAAGGCACAAACCCTAAAAGATAAAAGGAAACTATCTTAAACGCTATAAATAAGGAAACTATCTAAAACGCTATAAATAAGGAAACTATCTAAAACATTGCAAATAAGGAAACTATCTAAACAAGCTGGAAATACCAAATATAGATAATGTCTTAAAAAGAACGCGTGAAACTCATGGACGCGTTGAAGGCTTTGAAGAGATCATCGCGTGAGACGACGAGGTGGCACAGTCTTCAAAAGAACGCGGCCTTTTCACAGTCTTCAGAACTTCCGATGGTGGCGAGGACGACGAGCCTTGGATTGTCTAGGCTTCCTTGGCTGGCGGCGGCGCGTGCGATAAGTGACGCGACGGCGGCGGCGATGGCCTTGGACCTAGACCTTGTTATTGGGCCCTTTGAGCATAGGCTCATGGCTTCTTCCTCGTCGACGATCATACCAAGCTCTAGGGGCTTGCTTGAGACCATACAATGCTTTGTCTAGGAAGTAGACATGGTCTGGATGATCATCGTCTTCGAAACCGGGTGGTTGCTTAACATATACTTCCTCTTGAAGAATGCCATTAAGAAAGGCAGTCTTTACATCCATTTGGAATAGTTTGAACCCTTTGTGTGATGCGAATGCAATCAACAATCTTATTGCTTCAATCCTTGCCACCGGAGCATAGGTTTCATCATAGTCGATGCCTTCTTGTTGATTGTATCCCTGAGCAACAAGTCTTGCTTTGTTCCTAATCACGGCTCCTGAATAATCTAGCTTGTTCCTGAAGACCCATCTAGTTCCTATGATATGCTTATCCTTAGGACGGGGAACTAGATGCCATACTTTATTCCTTTCAAACTGATGAAGTTCTTCTTGCATGGCTTGGATCCAGTCTACATCCTTCAGTACTTCACCTATATTCTTTGGTTCCACAATAGACAGGAAAGCATTGAAAGCAAAGAAGGTTAGATGTTCGAACCTGACTGGAGGCTTGATGGTTCTTCTTTCTCTATTGGGAGATAGAGCATTTGATGTGGAGACATTTTGATTTGAACACTCAGCTTCAACTTCTATGTTGGGATCACCTTTTCCATTGAAGAACATGTGAGAAGATGAATCATTGATGTCTCCACAGGTGTTGTCTTCATGTTCATGGTTCCCAAAAATGGATTGTTGTTGATTATCCATGGGAACTGGTGGAGGAACAAGTGGGGGATTTTGTGCAGCAGGGAAGGAACTGGGTGGTGTGATGTCTTCATCTGGATCTTCTTGAGGTGGTTTGGGAAATGGATCTTCAAAGGAACTGATGGTGTTCTGCACATTTCTACCAAGTGATTTTTCATTAAAAATAACATGAACACTTTCTTCTACCTTTTTGGTCCTTTTGTTGAAGATCTTGTAGGCCTTGCTGCTTGATGCATATCCAATGAAGGTCCCTTCATCACTCTTTGGGTCAAATTTGCCAAGATTTTCCTTTCCATTGTTGTGCACAAAGCACTTGCATCCGAACACCCTAAGATGTGAAATGTTGGGAACTCTTCCTCTTAGAAGTTCATAGGGTGTCTTCTCTGTGATTGGGCGAAGCATAGCTCGATTGATGATGTAGCAGGCTGTGTTGATTGCTTCAGCCCAGAATGATTGAGAGAGTCCGCTTGAGATGAGCATAGTTCGAGCCATGTCTTCCAAGGTTCTGTTCTTCCTTTCAACTACTCCATTTTGTTGAGGAGTGTATGGTGCAGAGAAGTTGTGATCAATACCATGCTCATTGCAAAAGGTTAGAAATTCTCCATTTTCGAACTCGGTACCATGGTCAGAACGAATAGAGTTAATGGAGCAATCAAGAGATTTTTCTAATATGGGAACCAGATCCTTAAATCGTCCAATGACTTTACTCTTAGATTTTATGAAAATTGTCCAAGTGAAACGAGAGAAATCATCAACAAGGACAAAGATATACTTGTTTCCTCCTAGGCTTTGAACTCTCATGGGTCCACAAAGATCCATGTGGATGAGTTCAAGGGGCCTTGAGGAACTTACCATGTTTTTGGACTTTGTTGGAACGACGACGTTCCCTCTAGTTTTGATGATGATAAACTCAAATGCTTTTGATGGTTTTTAGTATGACTATGAGTTTCAGGAAACGATTGAGTCAAAGGAACTATGAAAACCAATGAAGAGTCAAAACTGAGAAGCAAAGGAACAGAGAAGCCAACAATGACAAAACAACACGCTGGAACAGAAGAAAAGAAGGGACGCGTGATGTTGAACAGAACAAGGGAACAACGCAAGGAGCGGAGGACGCGCGCTGAAACCCTAGAGGCTGCCGAATATCTGTTTATGGAAACAGATTTTGAAGTTGCAACTTGGGCCTCAAGGAAGATCTCGGTAGAGAGATATTGTGGTTAGAATGATTTTAGAAAAGATTGTATGAGATTTTATTATCTTATTTTCCTTAAGTAAAACTAGGGTAAAATATGAGAATTTCCTAGACTATATATTAGAAAGCTGCGAACTTCATTCAAAGAGAGATAGAACACGAAACAGAGAGCATCCTCAGTGAGCAGAGCATTCGGAACAAGAGAAGAGCATTCGAAAGAAGAGAAGAGTATTCGAAGGAAGAAGAAGAACACTTACAAGGGACGAGACTTTGGTGAGTTGAGTACTTGTTAGGGTTTTGTTTGTCTTAGGTGTTATTAGGAACGTTACATTGAGAAGTCTAGATATCTAGGAGTAAACTAGATTGAGATAAGACTTGCTTGTTTGAAATTCCAGGATTAATAACATAAGTAAACATTCGAAATCCTACTAGGGAAACCTAGAGGTAGAGGTTTTTCTTAGTCAACTAGTTGGTTGATTAAGTTTTCCTCTCTAAGGAACTGAGTTCGTTACTCTGTTTTTCTATTACTATTTTCCGCTGCCCAAGAACGAACTTACCGTTCCTTGATCTAACACACACGATTCAACAGACTTGAAGGAACTTCGAGCTTGTTTCCCTTTTACATAGTCTGAGCACAGTTCCGTAGATGTGCCACTTAGCTTTGGAAGCCCTCTGACTAGCTCTTTTGAGTGTAGCTTTTGAATTAGTTTGGTGCTAGCATGACCAAGACGTTGATGCCACAAGTCCGCTTGATCATTCACAGTTGAGAGACAGAGTTTCTCCTTGGGAACAAAGGATGGGTTAACAATATACACATTGTTGAACCTCTTACCTTTTAGGATTATTTGTCCCGAGGAGTCAAGGACCGTGCATTCATTTGATCTGAATCTAACTTCATTGTCTCCTTGATCACACAACTGTGACACACTTATTAGATCAAAACCAATATTATCAACAAGATGAACTTTGTTTACCTTAATGTGGTCATTGAGTTTCACAGTTCCTATTCCACAGATTATTCCTTTGCTTTTGTCTCCGAAAGAGATGTTCCCTCCTTGGAGAGGTTGAAGAGAGGTCATTTGATTTCTTCTTCCGGTCATATGGCATGAGCAACCACTGTCAATGTACCATAGTTGAGGTTGCCTCTCTTCTTTCTGCACATAAGGAAACTAAGATTTCTGAACCCAGTGAAGCTTGGCTTTACTGGGGGGATTAGCATTGTGAGTCTGTGAATAACCAGGAAACTGGTTCCTTTCATGGTAATAGGCTCTTTTCTCATTTTCAAAGTTCCTTTTCTTAGGACAATCAGTGTTGTAATGACCATTCTTTCCACAGTAGTAACACAAGCGATTGTAAACAACATGTCCATATTTTCCCTTTCCTGGCCTAAAAGGTTTCTCAGTTTTTCTTTTGTTGAAGTCAACATTGTTTCTAACCTTAACATGAGCCATGTCCACATACCTTTTGTGAGCAAAGGAATTGGTGAACCATTTGTTTTCAGGGAATGCCTTTTCTTTTCCCTTAGGTTCCCTCTTTGGACTTTGAGAATTTTCATTGAGACGCTTGGCAACCTCAGCCTTGTTCTCAAGAACCATGATCTTCTCTAATAGGAATTGATTCCTATCTCGAGAAGTGGCAAGATCAGTACTGAGGTTCTCATTCATCTCAACAAGTTCTCGTCTAGCCTTTTCATCTTCAGCATCATTATTGGCCTTGTTATCAACATATCCAATTCCATGATGTTGTCTCACGAAGACAGTTTGATTGTGTAGGATCGTGATTGTTAGATAAAAACTTAAGGAACTCAGAATATCAATTCTCAGTTCCTTTCGCAGCGGAAATAAGCAATCAAACAAATGACTAGTTCCTTATAGTGGAAACCTTTGATTGCCAACTAGCAATCTAGGATAAAAACCACTACCTTTCTTTCGAAAGGATTTCAAAGTCTACTTCTTGATTTCTTATCTCTTTTGGTTACAGCTTATCCTAGGAACGAACACACAGTTCCTTTGCCTTACACACAGTTAGACAATCCTAGATAACTTAACACAATCAATAATCAATCCAAGAAACAGACTTTCGCACCTAGGAACTATCACTTACAGTCACAGGAACTTAGCACTCAGCTCTTCTTCCTTGACTGGTTCCTCTTGATCTCGGTTTGCTTTGATGATCTTGTTTGGAGGTTCACACTAGATATTTGCTAATGAGTGTGAGTCGTGTTTCAGTGCTTGAAGATAACCCTTGGGTTAGTCTTCCTTTTATAGAGGATTCTTCGCAGCTCGATCCTCTCTAGGTTCCCACAGATTGAGCTTGCCCTAGGATGAGTGGTTCTCCTTGATCCACGTTGTTCTTGGTCATGTGCAAATAACCTAGGCAGCTCAGAATCTCTCTTGGTTGGTCAACTACCTCAGACGAGCCTTGCTATGTCATTGTACAAATACTTTCGTCCGAGGTTGAACAAGCTGGCCGCTTGGGAATTGTCTTCTGGACAGCGACGTCTCTATGTCCTGTCGCTTTCATCTTTTCTGTCCGAGGTTCAGCGTCTCTAGGTTTCTTATTGTTTTGCTCTTGGACAATGGCAGGCTTTTGGAAGCTTTGGACAAGTCGTTTTCAACAACTTTTGTCCGAGGTTGTGTGTCCCCAGATTTCTCGGGAATCGCAATGTCGCATGCTGCGTTCTGGGCACACCTGAGTTCCTCTGGTTTCCTTCATCTTTCTTGTTCCTTTGGTTCCCTTGTCCTGTTTGGCTTTCTTGCCTTCGGTATGTTCCTGTGGTTCCTTAAAACACATCTTTGAGATAAAACATTAGTATCATAATATTTGTCATCGTCAAAAGTAGAGAAACTGAGGAAAAGAACTCTCAGGAGAACCTAAATTCCAGAGTTCCGTTTCCTAATAATTTCCCCCTTTTTGATGATGACAAATACAAGGAACCTGGCAACATAATAGGACTTTGAATTTCATGAGACCATATTGAGTTTAAGGAATTACAACATTACGGATTAATGATAGAGCATTCAATGGTTGCAAATTCCCCCTAAGCAAGTGAACGAGTTTATTTCAAATTCCCCCTTAGAAGTAGAACTAGTTCAGAGTTCCTATTAGTTCAGTAGTCTCCAAAGTTCAAGGTTCCTATCCTTTTCTTCCCCCTTTTGACATCATCGAAAAGATTAAGTACGAGTTAAGAACATGATATCCAAGAGAATATACAATTGCATCAAACCCATAACAGAAGCATAATGGAAACTTAAGGCAAAGGCAAATTAATCATAGAAACGAAGCCAAAAGATAATCATTAAAGCTTAAACTGATCATTTTTCAAGGACGGGTACGACACAATACAACCAACATAAGCCAACAACAAAAACAACAAACTGCAAAGACAACAACAAAAGCAATTATTAGGAAAGACGACAAATGGATAGAAGAGGGGAGTAGGATCCTAAGGGAAACTACTAGCACGCTGTGGTGTTTTAGCACTGGGAACCAGAACAAGCGTTCCTATGGCAGAGCAGCGGCTTCCTCTTTAGCATCTTTGTCGACAGTTCCTACATTTTGGCTCGTGGCCTGATGGGCACTGATTGCACCTTGTCAATCCTTCTGAAGAACTTCTACCAGAGCCACAACAGCAGAACGTATATGCCCCAACTCTCTTACTTGATCTTGGAGGGCGACCGGGATAGCAGTCGAGCCCATCATGATAGCCTTTTCAATACGATCCAGAGAAGTAAGGATCGCAGAGGAGTCTGGAGAGGGGTTGAGATGTGGCTGGGAACTAGAAGGGGCCTTGGAACTGGCATTTTCCTTAGGCAGTTGAGCTTGAGCTTCAGAAGGGGGATCTTGTTTTTCCTTTGTCTTCAACTTCCGAACTGTGGCCATGGTAAGACACTTGCTGGAGACTGTCTCAGGCAGATCAACTGGGTATTGGTGAAGGTTGGAGAGAATGTTTTTGATGATATGAGAGAAGGGTAAAGCATGGGAGTCATGGGATGAGCAGAACTGCATATGGGCTAAGACAATGCGAGGGAGATCCAATTGAACACCAGAGAGCACCTTGTCCATGTAGATGGCATCTGTGATGAGAACATTGTTCTGGTGCTCCTGTCTGGGAACCAGATTGCGGATGATCCAGAAGTGTAACAACTTGTTTGCGATGGAGAGATCCTTTGTCTCCAAAGATGAGGGGGAGGCGCCATCATAGATTTTCTTGACCACTTCTCCCTTGGATTTGTAGCCCTTTCCTTTGGGCCATCCCTTATTTTGAGGCAGAATGCCAAACCCAGACCTTGACTCGATCCCTAGAGCAAACGCAATTAGGTTGACGGACAGAGGATAGATGGTTCCCTTCCATATAAGAATAGCGTCGTTACAGGGAGAGTTCTCCTTCGCAGGCACAAACTCCATAGACTGGTAAAACAAGCAGACAATCTCATCAGAAGCAGAGAAGGGTTCAAACAGCATCTCGTCCCATCCTTGAAACTGCAGTAGAGAATGGAACTCATTCAGGGCTTCTCCAAACATTTCCTCATCTTCTTCTTCCAGTTTTTGGGTCCAGAACTCCTTGCCGATTATGAGAGGCTTAAGGATCTTCCTCTTAGAGAAGAAAGAGGAGACCTGACCCAGGGAAGAGGAGGCAGAGAGGGAGGTGATTTTGGCTCTTTTGTGGATTTGGTTTCATAGGGAACTATGGCTTGGGAACTCTTCTTTCTTTGTTGCATTCTAGTAGCGACAGAGGGACCAGGGTTAGAAGTGGTTTTGGATTTGAGGCTTACTGGTGAGAGCTCTTGGAGAAACTTGTCAGGAGAGGAGTCATGAGAGCCCCCTTCGGAGACGGTTTTGGTAGCCGATTCCGAAGCCAGAGAGATGACCATGGCTTTCTCCTCACCCTTGGGCTTTGTTGGCTCCTTGGGTTCCTCTTCGGCTTTCTCTTCAGGTTCCTCCACTATTTTCTTCACAGGTTTCTCTTCCGGTTGGGATTTATGAGAAGAGATAGCAGAAACGGGTTTAGAGGATGAAGCTGCCTTCTTTTCTCGAAAGGCTTTGAGAAGGGCAGCCTCCTCTTCGTCTTGAACAAGGTTAGGGTTTGGATCGGCCATTTTTGAGGAGAGGATCAGAGAGATGGTGAGTTGTGGGATCAGCTTGGAGCAATTGTGCAACTCTTTAAAGGCGGTGAAGGCTGAGATGACCGTAGAACCAAATCCAGCCGTTGAGAAGATCAAGGTAAATCTGGGGCATTGAATACTCTTGCAGCTTTTCGGAACGGCTAACCCATTTTCAAAACTTATCCATTTAGAGAAGAGGGATGTCTGCCATCTGATAAGACCGTTCTGAGCCTCTGCAGTTTGCCATAAATAACTTCTGGGAAGTGCCAATCTAGCCGTTGGAGAGACGTTTAATCCTGGTTCCTTTCTGGCGAAGTATTTAGCGTGCTAGAGGAACATATGGGAACCTTTGATGTGGGTTAACATAATGGAAGCAAAAAGTATGTTCCCATAAAAGGAATCAGGGTAGGCTCTTTATCGCATTGCACAATAATTCTCAGAGAGGGTTTTAGAGATGGATCATAGAGAATTAACTTGAGCAATGAGGCAAGGGTGGGTCTTAGTACACAATCATCATTTCGGCTTGTATCGTTGGGAAAGAAATATGATCAGATTGTGACTTTTGGGCCATGAAGAAAACTTGAACAATGAGGAATTAAAAGAATAATGAGGGCCAAAAGGAGACGATCCAGAAAAATTTAATCTAAGCCTTTTTTAAGAAACCATTATGACAAGAAGGGTTTATAGCAAAAGATATAACACAAGGACATCAAGACTCAATAAGTTAAATATCTTAAACTAGTCAATTAGGGGAACTGGAAAGAATTCTTTGAACTGAGGTCACTACTGAGTAATAGGAATCATTCCTAGTTCCAATCTAAGGTTCTCGAAAGGAACTCTATTCAATGCCTTGGTGAATATATCTGCAACCTGATCTTCAGTTCTACAAAATTTCATAATGATGTTTCCCTTCTCAACATGATCTCTAAGAAAATGATGTCTTATGTCAATATGCTTGGTCCTAGTATGGTGCATAGGATTCTTAGAGATGTTTATGGCATTAGTGTTATCACAAAGAATAGTGAGAGGGCCATAAGACATACCAAAGTCCGCGAGTTGTTGCTTTAGCCAGAGAAGTTGGGAACAGCAGGAGGCAGCCGCAATGTACTCGGATTCTGTGGTGGAGAGGGAGACTGAAACTTGTTTCTTTGATCCCCATGACACAAGGCAAGGGCCTAGGAACTGTGCCATTCCAGAAGTGCTCTTTCTATTTACCAAATATCAAGCATAATCAGCATCAGTGAAACCCATGAGCTCAAAGGGACATTCTTTGGGGTACCAAATGCAGAGATCGTCAGTTCCCTTGAGATATCGAAGTATTCTCTTCATAGCAGCCAAGTGGGTTTCTCTCGGACAAGATTGGAACCTAGCACACAAGCCAACAGCAAAGACAATGTATGGTCGACTAGCGGTTAGGTACATGAGTGAGCCTATAATACCTCTATAGAGCTTCTCTTCCACTAGAGGACTCGAATGGTCCTTATCTAGATGGGCAATAGTGGATATGGGAGTGGAGAGAGGCTTGCATGAATCCATTTTGAACTTCTTCAGTAGTTCTCTGACATACTTCTGTTGATGGATTTGAATACCATCTTCCTTTTGAGTGATTTGTAATCTGAGGAAGAATGTGAGTTCCCCAATTAAACTCATTTCAAATTCACTGCTCATCAAGTCTTTGAACTTGTCTACAAGGGATAGGTTAGTGGAACCAAATATAATATCATCAACATAGATTTGAACCACTAAGATGTTACCTTCTTCTTCTAGGATGAAGAGAGTTTTATCAATGACTCCACGCCTGTAGCCATTTGAGAGTAGGAACTAGGCAAGACGATCATACCACGCTCTGGGAGCTTGCTTGAGGCCATAGAGTGCCTTGTCTAGAAAGTAGACATGATCTGGATGATCGTCGTCTTCGAAACCAGGAGGTTGTTTGACATAGACTTCTTCTTGAAGAATTCCATTGAGGAAGGCTGTCTTTACATCCATTTGGAACAACTTGAATCCTTTGTGTGAAGCGAAGGCAATCAACAATCTTATTGCCTCAATCCTTGCCACTGGAGCATAGGTTTCATCATAGTCGATGCCTTCTTGTTGATTGTATCATTGAGCAACAAGTCTTGCTTTGTTCCTTATCACAGCTCCTATATCATCCAGCTTGTTTCTGAAGACCCATCTAGTTCCTATGATGTGTTTATCCTTGGGATGGGGAACTAGATGCCATACTTTGTTTCTTTCAAACTGATGAAGCTCTTCTTGCATAGCTTGGATCCAGTCCGCATCCTTCAGTGCCTCACCTATGTTCTTTGCTTCCATAATAGACAGAAAGGCATTAAAAGCAAAGAAGGTTAGATGTTCATACCTTACTAGAGGCTTGACGACTCTTCTTTCTCTGTTGGGAGCCAGAGCATTTGATGTGGAGACATTCTGAGTTGAGCATTCAGTTTCCTTGTTAGGATCACCTTCTCCATTGAAGATCATGTGGGAAGATGAATCATTGAGGTCTCCACAGATGTTGTCGTCATGCTCATGGTTCCCAGAAATGGATTGTTGTTCATTATCCATGGGAACTGGTGGGGGAGCCATTGGAGGGTTCCGATCAGCAGGACAGGAACTGGGAGGAGTGACATCTTTATCTGGATCTTCTTGAGATGACTTGGGAAATGGATCTTCAAAGGAACTAGTGGTGTTCTGCACAATCTTTCCAAGTGATTTTTCATTAAAAATAACATGAATACTTTCTTCTACCTTTTTAGTCCTTTTGTTGAAGACCTTGTATGCCTTACTGCCTGAGGCATAACCAATGAAGATTCCTTCATCACTTCTTGGGTCGAACTTGCCAAGATTGTCCTTCCCATTGTTGTGCACAAAGCATTTGCATCCGAACACCCTCAGATGTGAAATGTTGGGAACTCTTCCTCTTAGGAGTTCATAGGGTGTCTTCTCTGTGATTGGGCGAAGCATGGCTCTATTGATGATGTAGCACGCTGTGTTGATCGCCTCAGCCCAAAATGATTGGGAGAGCCCACTTGAGATCAGCATAGTTCGAGCCATGTCCTCCAAGGTCCTGTTCTTCCTTTCTACTACTCCATTCTGTTGAGGAGTGTATGGTGCAGAAAAGTTGTGATCGATGTCATGCTCACTGCAAAAGGTTAGAAATTCTCCATTTTCGAATTCGGTACCATGGTCAGACCGGATAGCATTTAGTGAACAATCAAGAGATTTTTCTAACAAGGGAACCAGATCTTTAAAGCGGTCAACAACTTCACTTTTAGATTTAATGAAAATGGTCCAAGTAAAACGAGAGAAGTCATCGACAATAACAAAGATATACCTGTTTCCTCCTAGGCTTTGAACTCTCATGGGTCCACAAAGATCCATGTGGATGAGTTCAAGAGGCCTTGAGGTGCTTACCATGTTTTTGGACTTGAAGGAACTTCGAGCCTATTTTCCTTTTACACAGTCAGAACACAGTTCCTTAGATGTACCACTTAGCTTTGGCAACCCTCTGACTAGCTCCTTTGAGTATAGCTTTTGAATCAGCTTGGTGCTAGCATGACCGAGGCGTTGATGCCACAAATCAGCTTGGTCATTCAAAGTTGAGAGGCAAAGTTTCTCCTTGGGAACAAAGGATGGGTCAATTATGTAGACATTGTTGAATCTTTTCCCTTTTAGGATGATTTGTCCCGAGGAGTCAAGGACTGAACATTTGTTTGATCTGAATCTAACTTCATTGTCTCCTTGATCACACAGCTGTGACACACTTATTAGGTCAAAACCAAGATTATCAACAAGGTGAACTTTGTTTACCTGAATGTGATCGTTGAGTTTCACAGTTCCTATTCCAGAGATTTTCCCTTTGCTTTTGTCTCCAAAGGATATGTTCCCTCCTTGGAGAAGTTGAAGAGAGGTCATTTGATTTCTTCTTCCGGTCATATGGCATGAGCAACCACTGTCAATGTACCATAGTTGGGGTTGCCTCTCTTCTTTCTGCACACAAGGGAACTAAGATTTCTGAACCCAGGGAAGCTTGGCTTTACTGGGGGGATTAGCATTCTGAGTCTGTGAATAACCAGGGAACTGGTTCCTTTCATGGTAATGAGTACTTTTCTCCTTTTCAAAGTTCCTTTTCTTAGCACAATCAGTGTTGTAATGACCATTCTTACCACATTAGGTATACAAACGATTGTAAACAACATGTCCATATTTTCCTTTTCCTGGCCTAAAAGGTTTTTCAGTTTTCCTTTTGTTAAAATCAACATTGTTTCTAACCTTGCTATGGGCCATGTCAATATATTTTTTGTGAGCAAAGGAATTGGTGAACCATTGGTTTTCAGGAACCATCTTTTATTTTCCCTTTGGTTCCTTCTTAGGACTTTGAGAACCTTCATTGAGATGTTTGGCAACCTCAGCCTTGTTCCCAAGGACCATGATCTTCTCTGATAGGAATTGATTCCTATCACGAGAAGTGGCCAGAGCAATACCGAGGTTCTCATTCATCTCAACAAGTTCTCGCCTAGCCTTTTCTTCTCCAGCATCATTGTTCCCTTTATTATTGACATATCCTATTCCATGCCGTTGTCTCACAAAAACAGTTTGATTTATCGTTTTTTCATTAATGGAATTAGTGAGAATGTCTAACCTATCAATTATGGATTGAAGCATGTCATTTCCAGGTGGATTAGCATGCAAGGGAACTTTGACAGAATCTATGCTAGTTTCATCACAAGATTTGCAAGTTTTAAGGTGACTAGCATGCACATTCCTAATATCAATGAGTTTGGAGTGAGTTTCAGCTAGGTCTTTCTCAGTTTCATCAAGTTTCTTACTCCAAACAGAATTCTCAACAGTCAAGCAAGTAATTTCATCTTCACAATCATCTAGTTTCTGTTGAAGGGAACTGATTTCCTTTCCTAGTTTCTTTATGATCTTAAGAAGTTGTTTCTTATCACAATCAACTAGGGATTTTAAGAGATCGTCAGAAGTTACCTCAAGGTCTTCTGAGTCGCTTGAGTCTCCTTTTGCCATGAGACATCTTCCTCCAGAGAAGCCACTGAGATCCAGTTCATCATCTGAGTCTTCTCCCCATAAGGCTACGAGAGCCTTCTTTCTTTGAGGTCTTTCCTCTTCCTTGGACTCTTCTTTGTTGGGACAGTTCTTAGCGTAGTGTCCCTTCTCCTTGCACTCGTAACAGGAAACTTCCTTGAGATCTCTTCTTGGTCCATTGTGAGAGGAACTGCCCTTTTGGAACCTTTCATTCACAAAGAATTTTTTAATGTTCTTTGTGAAGAGGGCTGTTAGTTCGTCCTCCTCTTCTTCAAGATCTGAGTTCTCTTCCTCTATCTCGAGCCTAGAGAAGGCTTTGGAGATCTTGAGGGCAATTCCTTTCTCCAGTTTCTTGTCGATATTGGCTTTGGTGTGCTCTCCTTCTTCAACCTCCAGTTTCCCTATGATTTGTGTCAAGGGAAGGGATTGGATACCTGGAGTGTTCTTCATGATTCCCTTCAGAAGGATGAATTTGGAGTTGAGTCCATTGATGACCACTAGGGACTTGGAGACTTCATCAAGATCGACTCCCGCCGCTGTCAACTTTCCAATCAATCTGTTGAAGCGGGAGTAGTATTCTGAGATGGTCTCAGTTTCCATCATTTTGAAGGTGTGGTATTCTCCTTCCAAAGCAAACTTTCTGCTTTGCTTTAGTTCCTCACTTCCTTCATGCATCTCCTTGAGAGCTTTCCACATTTCCTTCGCCGTCTTGATGCATATGACCTTGTCCATGTCTTCTCTGTCCAATCCATTGAGGACGAACTACCTGGCCTTGGCATTCTTCTCCATGATGACATAGTGTTTTGGTTTCCAATCTTCTTCCTTCATGGTAAGATCGACGTGGCCATCTCCATTTTCGACTATCCTCCAGCATTGATAGTCGTTGGTCTTGATGTGGCTTTCCATGCACTTTTCCCACCATGTTTCTTCTCCTTTCTTTCGGAGATGTGGCTTGTTGGTGGAGATTCCGAGCTCAAACTTGCTTGGTTGAGACATGATCTGCAAACTTAACAAAGATCTAGAGCGTTTCCTGCTCTGATACCAATTGTAGGATCGTGATTGTTAGATAAAAACTTAAGGAACTCAGAATATCAATTCTCAGTTCCTTTCGCAGCGGAAATAAGCAATCAAACAAATGACCAGTTCCTTATAGTGGAAACCTTTGATTGCCAACTAGCAATCTAGGATAAAAACCACAACCTTTCTTTCGAAAGGATTTCAAAGTCTACTTCTTGATTTCTTATCTCTTTTGGTTACAGCTTATCCTAGGAACGAACACACAGTTCCTTTGCCTTACACACAGTTAGACAATCCTAGATAACTTAACACAATCAATAATCAATCCAAGAAACAGACCTTCGCACCTAGGAACTATCACTTACAGTCACAGGAACTTAGCACTCAGCTCTTCTTCCTTGACTGGTTCCTCTTGATCTCGGTTTGCTTTGATGATCTTGTTTGGAGGTTCACACTAGATATTTGCTAATGAGTGTGAGTCGTGTTTCAGTGCTTGAAGATAACCCTTGGGTTAGTCTTCCTTTTATAGAGGATTCTTCGCAGCTCGATCCTCTCTAGGTTCCCACAGATTGAGCTTTCCCTAGGATGAGTGGTTCTCCTTGATCCACGTTGTTCTTGGTCATGTGCAAACAACCTAGGCAGCTCAGAATCTCTCTTGGTTGGTCAACTACCTCAGACGAGCCTTGCTATGTCATTGTCCAAATACTTTCGTCCGAGGTTGAACAAGCTGGCCGCTTGGGAACTGTCTTCTGGACAGCGACGTCTCTATGTCCTATCGCTTTCATCTTTTCTGTCCGAGGTTCAGCGTCTCTAGGTTTCTTGTTGTTTTGCTCTTGGACAATGGCAGGCTTTTGGAAGCTTTGGACAAGTCGTTTTCAACAACTTTTGTCCGAGGTTGTGTGTCCCCAGATTTCTCGGGAATCGCAATGTCGCATGCTGCGTTCTGGGCACACCTGAGTTCCTCTGGTTTCCTTCATCTGTCTTGTTCCTTTGGTTCCCTTGTCCTGTTTGGCTTTCTTGCCTTCGGTATGTTCCTGTGGTTCCTTAAAACACATCTTTGAGATAAAACATTAGTATCATAATATTTGTCATCGTCAAAAGTAGAGAAACTGAGGAAAGGAACTCTCAGGAGAACCTAAATTCCAGAGTTCCGTTTCCTAACAGATTGATCGTTTTTTCATTTATAGAGTCAGTGAGAATGTCTAACCTATCAATTATAAATTGAAGCATTTCATTTCCAAGTAGGTTATCATGCATAGGAACTTTTGCTGAGTCTATGCTAGTTTCATCACAAGATTTGCAGATTTTATGGTGACTAGCATGCACATTTCTAATATCAATGAGTTTGGAGTGGGTTTCAGCTAGATCTTTCTCAGCTTCATCAAGTTTCTTACTCCACACAGAATTCTCAACAGTCAAGCAAGCAATTTCATCTTCACACTCATCAAGTTTTTGTTGAAGGGAACTGGTTTCCTTTTCTAGTTTTTTTATGATCTTTAGAAGTTGTTTCTTATCACAATCAACTAGAGTTTTTAGAAAGTCGTCAGAAGTTACCTCAAGGTCTTCTGAGTCGCTTGAATCTCCTTTTGCCATGAGACATCTTCCTCCAGAGAAACCACTCAGATCCAGTTCCTCATCTGAGTCTTCTCCCCATGAGGCCACAAGAGCCTTCTTCCTCTGAGGTCTTTCATCTTCTTTGGAGTCTTCCTTGTTGGGACAGTTCTTAGCGTAGTGTCCCTTTTCTTTGCACTCATAACAGGAGACTTCTTTGAGATCTCTCCTTGGTCCATTGTGAGAGGAACTGCCTTTTTGGAACCTTCATTTCACAAAGAATTTTTTGATATTCTTTGTGAAGAGAGCTCTAAGAAGCAGCCCTTAGCACCAAGGAACTAACTCACTTACAGTCACAGGAACTTAGCACATAGCTCTCCGATTCCTTGACTGGTTCCTCTTGATCTTGATTCTATTTGACGATCTATTTGAAGCTTCACACTTTGATATTTGCTATGGAGTGTGATTCTTTCTGAATGCTTGAATATAACAGCAAAGCTTATCTTCCTTATATAGTGGATGCTCGAGGTTGGATCTGCTCTTGGTTCCCACAGAGCGAGCTTGCCCTAGGATGTGTGGTGATCCTTGATTCACGCTATCTTTTACATGTAACAACAACCTGAGCAGCTCAGAATCCACATAGGTTGGTCAACTTCTTGGGACAAGTCGTTGTCCAACTCTTTTCGTCTGAGGTTCAACAAGCTCGGCACTTCAGAACCGACCTCTGGATGGTGACATCTCTATGAGCTGTCGCTTTCAGTGCCTCTATCTGAGGTTCATCGTTCTAGGCATCTTGGAGTCTTGCTCTTGGATGGTGGCAGGCTTTTGGAAGCTTCTCTCAAGTCGCTTTCACTTCCTTTTGTCCGAGGTTTAGTGTTCCCAGATTTCTCGGGAAAATCAAACTCACGTGTTGTGTTTCTGGGCACACCTGGGTTCCTTTGGCTTGCTGCTTGGTTCTTTTGTCTTGTTTGGCTTACAAGGTTTCGACAATTGTCATGTGGTTCCTTAACACACATCTTTGAGATAAAACATTAGTAACAAAATATTTGTCATCTTCAAAAGTAGAGAAACTGAGGAAATGAACTCTCAGGGGAACCGAAGTTCCAGAGTTCCATTTCCTAACAGATAGGTTCTCTCATGCATCTAACAGCTAGTCGTCCAGACATTGTGTTTGCTATTTGCTTGTATGCTAGGTTTCAATCATGTCCAAGAGAAACACACTTAGCTGCTGTGAAAAGGATATTCCGATATCTCAAGGGAACTGACTCGCTCTGCATTTGGCACCCCAAAGAGTGTCCCTTTGAGCTGATGGGTTTCACCGATGCTGATTATGCTGGATACTTGGTGGATAGGAAGAGTACCTCTGGAATGGCACAGTTCCTAGGCCCTTGCCTTGTGTCATGGGGCTCAAAGAAACAAGTCTCAGTCTCCCTCTCCACCACAGAATCTGAGTACATTGCAGCCGCTTCTTGTTGTTCCCAACTCTTATGGCTAAAGCAACAACTTGCGGATTTCGGTATGTCATATGGTCCTCTTACCATTCTTTGTGATAACACCAGTGCTATAAACATTTCTAAGAATCATGTGCATCATACTAGGACCAAGCATATAGATATCAGGCATCATTTTCTTAGAGATCATGTTGAGAAAGGGAACATCATTATGAAATTTTGTAGAACTGAAGATCAGGTTGCAGATATATTCACCAAAGCCTTGAATAGAGCTCCCTTCGAGAACCTTAGATTAGAACTGAGAATGATTCCTATAAACTAGCAGTTCCTTTAGTTTAAAGTTCCTCTCCAGTTCCCTTGATTGACAAATTTTTCTATTTCTTCCCCTTGGATGTTCATTTCTTATTAAAATTCAATCATTGTCCAAGTTTCTTTGTTGGCCCAAAAGTCACAAACTGATCACATTCTAACCCCACAATACAAGCCGAAATGATGATTGTGTACTATGACCCTCCCTTGCCTCATTGCACAATCTAATTCCCTATGATCCTTCTCTTAACCCTCTCTGGGAATTAGTGTGTGATGCGATAAATGGCCCTCCCTGATTTCGTTTATGGGAACGTACTTTCTTGTTCTGTGTCTAAAATCCCTACACTAGAAGTTCCCATATATCCCTCTAGCACAATGAAGAAATCGCCAGAAAGGAACTAGGAAAGGCAGAACTCCCCAACGGCTAGTAGAAACTCGCCTCTTCCCGAGACAACATTTAATGCACAGACAATGTCAGAGTTCCCTGAACAGCTCTGAATTGATGAGTTTATTTGAAAAACTGCCTTCTGATTTTGTGACCGTTACAAAGTTACAAAAAAAAAAGGTTGTGATTGGAGGAGCTCAGGCAGCTGAGATAAAGGATATCCCTAAGACGGCTACAGGCCAAGATGAGGGAACTGAGGAAAAGAATGATGCTGAAGAAGAAGAGGAATGACTTTCCTAGTTCCCAGTGCTGTAACAACACATTGTGCTAGTAGTTCCCTAGGATTCTACCTACCACTCCTATCCTTCTCTTGTTTGTTTCAAGTTGCTTGTGATCTTTGTTTGTCTTTCTACTATGCATCTATGAACAATGTGTTGGTTTTAATGATTAATGAACTTTTCCGGGAGTTTTTCTAATGCATTATTTGTCTTTGCCTTAAGTTTCTATTATGGTGACTTTCATGGGTTTAAAGCAATTGTTTATTTCATATTGATATCCTATACTTGATAAGTTAAATGATCTTTTCGATGATGTCAAAAGGGGGGAGAATGGATAGGAACCTTGAACTCTTGGAACTACTGGATTTATAGGAAATCTAAACACGTTCTATTTCTAAGGGGGGACTTGAATAACTTTGTTCATTTGCTTAGGGGAATTTGCAACTATTGAATGTTCTCTCATTATTTTATAAAGTTGTAAATCTCTTAGCTCAACTGTTCTCATGAATTTCATGTCCTTATTATGTTGTCAGGTTCCTTATATTTGTCATCATCAAAAAAGGGGAAATTGTTAGGAAACGGAACTCTGGAACTTTGGTTCCCCTGAGAGTTCCTTTCCTCAGTTTCTCTACTTTTGAAGATGACAAATATTTTGATACTAATGTTTTATCTCAAAGATGTGTGTTAAGGAACCACAAGACAATTGTTAAAACCATGGAAGCCAAACAAGACAAAGAAACCAAGCAGCAAGCCAAAGGAACCCAAGTGTGCCCAGAAATCCAACACGTGATGTTGTTTTTCCCGAGAAATCTGGGAACACCAAACCTCGGACAAAAAGAGGTAAAAGCGACATGAGCGAAGCTTTCAAAGTCTATCACCATCCAAAGCAAAGCTCCAAGATGTCCAGAACACACAACCTCGGACAGAGAAAGGTGAAAGCGATGTGTCACAAAAGCTGTCACCATCCAGAAGACAGTTCCAAAGTATCCAGGCTGTTGAACCTCGGAAGAAAGAAGTTGGAGAACGACTTGGCAAACTTGGATGAAGCAGTTGACCAACCAAAGTGGATTCTGAGCTGCCTAGGTTGTTGGTACATGTCAAGGACAGCGTGAATCAAGGATTACCACACATCCTAGGGCAAGCTTGATCTGAGGGAACCAAGAGAAGATCCAACCTCGAGAATCCACTATATAAAGAAGATAAGCTCTGCTATTATCTCCAAGCACAACTACAAGAATCACACTCCATAGCAAATATTATAGTGTGAAGCTCTCAACAAGATCATCAAATCAGAACAAGATCAAGAGGAACCAGTCAAGGAATCAAAGAGTTGTGTGCTAGTTCCTGTGACTGTAAGTGAGTTAGTTCTTTAGTGCTTAGGATTGCTTCTTGGATTGATTATACTTTCTGTTAAGTTATCTAGGATTGTCTAACTGTGTGTAAGACAAAGAAACTGTGTGTTTGTTCCTAGGATAAGTTGTAACCGAAGTGATAAGAAATCAAGAAGTAGACCTTGAAATCCTTTCGAAAGAAAGGTAGTGGTTTTTATCCTAGATTGCTAGTTGGCAATCGAAGGTTTCCACTATAAGGAACTTGTTCATTTAGTTGATTGTTTATTTCCACTGCGAAGGGAACTGTAAACTGTATTCTCAGTTCCTTGATTATTAATCTAACAATCACGATCCTACATAAGCAAATTACAATATTAAGTGGATGCGTCTAGCATCCAACGACAAGCTTGGGTGAGGAATTATGGAACAATCAAGAGTTGTTCAAGATGCGGGTTGAGAGGACATACCCATAGGACATGCTACATGCATTTGTCGAGCTGAGAGAACGCACCTTTGAATTGGTTCTTGTCCATATTTTGCTTTTTATGTGTTGCAAAGCTTTTCGTTGGATGCTAGACGCGTCCACTTAATATGTGGAGTAAGAGATCCATACTCTGCAAAGAACTCTTACCACTCATATTACTTTTGAACCTAGTATTGTAATTTTCTTAGCACTTAGTGACTGTTGTTCTTCAAATTTGGCCCATTCACCATCCTCATTCATTGGTCCGTAATACCTTTCTTCAAAACCAAAAGCAACAAGCCTAAATTGGGCATCCTTGTAAAACCAAAAGCAACAAGCCTAAATTTGCTAATATAACTTCCAAATGGGTATTTTTTCTAAAAGGCTTTTTCGAGCCAACATTAGTATTTTTTTTGTTCAATACACTGTTGTAGGTGTTGAGGCCCCTATTTCAGTTCTTAGTGCTGAAACCGACAAAATGTCTCCACATGATAAGTTGATGAAACAATTTGAGGAGGTCCTGAATTCAAATCACGAGGTATGAAACAACCAGCCTTAATCATAAAGATATGTTTATCGATAACAAAATGAGGGGCTCTCCAAGATTTTTTGAATAAAAAAATGGTAAAGAGATGGAGAGCCGGTGGGAGGGGTTCTCCAATTGTGGAAATGAAGTGCCTATCCCATGAGGCTCTCCTTGAATTTCACTTTTAAAATTAAATTTGTGCAGTTTTGGGATATTAAAGAAAATTACCATAATTCTAGTTTTATTTTTCTTTATCCATAGACACTCATTTTGAATATATTTGATAGATTTTATATTTTTATATAAAGGGTATAGTGAGTTGGATAGTCCCTTAGATAGCTCTTTGATAAAATGATTATGGAATCGGGGAAGAGAGAAAGTGAAAAAATGGTGAAATAATGAGTTGGAGAGCCCCTTGATAAACATGGCCTAAGATAGTACTTTTTTGTTCAGTTTCAACCATGTATTCAAATTTATAATTTTTTATTTTTCAATTTTTTTTACAAAGTTAACATTTTTGGTTAAGTTTAACGAGATTGGGTACGAGGTGAAATCTGTACAAACCAAGGTTGCCACGCAAATTATGTCAGATCTTAAGGTTATCATGTGAATTATGTCAAACTTTAGTACACCTTGCTATTTACGTCAATCCTTAGGGTTACCACGCGAAATTTCCGTAAAAAAATCATAAATTGGGTGGGACGTCTCCCAAATCAGTAGATGTTGGCTTCAGTGGAAATGATAAGATGGCTCACAACGTACTATGTAGTTACCTATGTTGCCAAGTCTTTCGAAAAAACCATTCGTCTACCCACGAACAGAATTTTGTGTCGTGAGGACTTTGTGGAATGATGCTTAAAGTGAAGCACATGAGCTTGGGATTTGTCGCCTTCTTTCAAGAGCTCTCTTCTAATCTCCCGATAAAAGTCCACCAAACAATGTTCTCTCCGCTATTTATAGGTTATAAGAGGAGAGAGACCTGGACGACACATGTTCGCACTTTTGCTCCACCTATCCTTCATGCCCAACGAGTAAGCAACCACATGACTGTCACATGGTGGGACGAGGTGGAAAGGTGTCTTCATTAAGGGCGGAAAACCCTCTGTAGGGAGTGCCAACTTCACACCTTGTGGCCAGGGGTATAAGATCACAATCCTCCTGAAGGTTGCCAATGTCGTAATGGAGTGATCACTTTGGTACTCTAGATTTATGGTAGTGCATGCGGTCGGACAGTCTCGAAAGCGGCTTCAAGCTTCCTCTTCCATCCTAATATCGTGACTTCCTCAAGGCCCTCAATTAACATCTCTCCTCTTCAGTTGTTCTCGAACGTGTGGAGGATCCTGACGGGGTATATATGTCGTGCGATGTAGGAAAATCAAGTTTGCTCCCTGCTAGGGATTTTTCTAAAAGAAAATTGTATGGTGTTATATATGAAATATGTGTAAATAAAAGTAGTTTTCTACAAAACTTCTAAAAAGGTACAAAATTATTTGATTTTCAAAAAATAGGAGAAAAATTGGGTGATATTTTAAAAATATCCTAAACCATTACCATTTTTAAAAAGGTATAAAATTATGGTTGTTATCTGAACTTTTATAATAGTATGTGGTTATCGGGTAGAATTTGCAAAATCTTAAAATTATAATACAAAATTTTAAATAATATTAATTACCAAATTACAAAACCTCATAATTATCATGCCAAATTTCATTTGTATTATTACGTAACAATCACTATTCCTAATCCACATTTTTTTTAAATTTCCGCTAGTAGGTGTATTATTCGAGCGTTAAATAAAGTGGAATTAGTAGCCCATAGGCCCTTTTAAAAACACATTTGCAAAAATACCCTAGTTTTTTCAATGTTGTATAGATACCTAAAATAATAAAATTTTAACCTAAATTTATAGCAGTAAATACCCAACTTCTAAAATTGGATTTTTTTAAAAAATTTAAATTCTAATTTCATTAATAATTAAATTCATTTAAAAAATAAAATAATAAAATACAAAATACAAAAGGTAAAAATCAATACCCTAAAATTACTATTTCCTTTTCATTTCATTTCAATTCATCCTCTTCTCCCCTGACCTCTTCTCTGCTTCTCCATTGAAACCCAGGCCCATACTTTCATCTCCTCTCATCTCACCGTCTCGCCGCTCGCCTCACCGCTTGCCTCGCCGCTCGCCTCACCCTCACCTCTCATCGCCTCCTTTCGTCTCGTCGGTCGTCTCGCTGCCTCGCCTCGCCATCTCCCAGATCTCCTTCTCCTCCCTCTGCACCGAGGGCTATTCTCATCCGCTCCAACAACGAAATCGATGGGCAGCCATGGCTAAAACTAGGAAAGATAAGGATTATACTCCTTTGAAGGATGGAGGTGGAAAAAGAAAGAGAAAAGATGAGGTGCAAGCTCATGGAGTTGAAGTTGGGAGTCCATCGAATCAACAAAAAAGGCGCAAGGGAAAAACCAAAGAGGCCACATTCAAGGGAAAGGTATGTATATTTTTCGTTTAGGCGTTACATGTGCTTAATTTGACCTTTGAATTTGGGTATGAACAACCTAAGTAGCAAATTAGGGTTTACAATGTTGGCCTAAACTGGATTCGAAAATTAAGGTTTAAAGTTAGGTTTAAAAATTTACACATCAAATTTGGGGATAACAATCTAAGCAGCATATAAAGAGGGGAAATTTGACAAGTTATAGTCAAATTGAAGCTTTTCTAAAGTAGGCAAAATAGAAAATTGGCCTAGAAATTAATGAAGGAAATATTTCCATTTTCACTATTGTTGTATTCTTGTATCATATACTGAAAATTTTGACCACATTGTTTTTATGTTTATTATTTCATTGTGAAAACTTTCATAATCCGGGGACTGTAACAACATGCCAAAATATGTGGTGTCTCCAGTACTGCAATAGTGGTAAGATAAAATATGTCTTTGGCAAATCCAAATTGGGTCATTGTTCGCAGTTATAGAAATGTTTCATATCATTTATACTTCATGGCTCAAGTTCAGATGTTTGAAACGTAGACAGATACACTGTCTAGAGATACAATGGTCTTAGTTGTACGTTTTGTATTTATTTCATTGCATTTTACATGTCATAGAAAATCTGTCTATTATTCTTGATATTTTGAGGACATCTAAAATGACTATACCCATGACTTCAAACATGAATAATGATGCCCTAAACAGTTGAAGTCTAGTTATAGTACTTTCATTGAAATAATCTCTTAGCTCCTACTTTGTTCTGTGTATAGACATTGCAATTAATGATTAATTTCCCTACAGTTTATAAGTCCATTTTTTGGAACAATATACAACAAGGATAAAGTCTCGTTAGCTGGAAAAAACTTATCTTTGTGATCCATTCTTCTGGATAGAAGGTGATGAAAACTTCATAGTTTTCTGCCAAAAAAAAGCATATATGCAGTTGAGCTCCTAAATCTGAAGTATAAATTAATCATGTATGTTAAAATCATATAACCAGAAGGATTATTGTGATTGAACCTATGAACTTCCAGGTATTTGTCATTATATAAAAGATTTTAAAGATGGTTTCTTGTCATGATGGATGACGGAATTGCCTTAGTTGAAGAAGCACTCATGTCATCTTCCATGTTGGAAGATAGATTAACATGTGATGATGTGAAGATAGATTAACATGAATACACATGTCTTGTTGTGTACTAGATTATCATCATAGAAGTATCTAGACAGGGAATATTGTAATGCGTTCCATGTATTTATTGCAGTTTAAATATTTTAGTGTTTATGTTGTGTACTATTATTGCGTCTTCTTGTTACTTCAACATGGTTTGTGAGCCACCTTGAATCGTTTATTGTACGGGTTCTCTTTCATAATGACTTGAAATGTTTACTTTTTCATTTGTTTTTGCAGATTGAATATCAATTTCTTCAAGGGGATGCCTTCTACGGAGGAGTCAATATCAATTGTCGTCAACTTTTTGTTCGTGAGATTGAGAACTGACTCTCGTCTACAGATTGGCAACGGATTGAGAATGGGCCATTTGGAAAAATTATAAAAATTCTGAAGCAAGTGAGCTTCTCTTCCCAGCTTGTCCATGCTGTTTTGTTTAAACAGTTTAAAACAGAGAAGAAATGGGAAACTTGGTACGGAGTTGGAGGTAGAGAACTCCGTTTCTCAATGAAAGAGTTTAGTTTGATTTCCGGACTGAGTTGTGGTGTACCTCCAGCGGTGGATACCAAATGAGACAAGATTGTTATGAAAAGGTTTTTTGGGGCTCTTGGGAGTCACAAGATCTCACTACAAGATGTGTATGAAAGGTTCAAAGACCATAGGGAGCACAATAATTACAAGTTCAAGCTGGCTTTGTTGCTGATTGTGGAGGGTTTAATCATGGGGGTGATAAGAAAAGGCTAGTGAAGGCCGAACATGTGAAGCTTCTTAAGAACTTAGATCTATTCTACAGTTATCCATGGGGTATGCTTGGATATTCTGATCTCCATAAGAGTTTAACAACTTGTTTGAAAAAGAGAATGAAGACATTGGAGAGAGCAAGAGCACTGTACAGCACACCAAGGCTGCCATACTTCATACAGGGAATGCATGTAGTTTTCCAGGTAATATGATATTGCATTGTAGTAAGATTTTGGATATTGTTTTTGCATTTGGTTTGATGCACTGATAATATTACTCAATAATACTGCCAGGATATGATTACGAAATGCAAATGTGGATGTCTTTGTCGATTTGTATGTTGTAAAACTATTTTGCTTATTAGGATCATTTACAGATATTGACAGGATGTGATTGGGATTCACCTGGTTTAGTTCACTTGATAAGGGTAATTACCAATTCTGTAAAGGTGGAAGTTTGTCGCTTATTTTTTTTTCATTTGGTTTGATGTGTTGACAGGATAATTTACTAATACTGTCAGGTTGTGATTATGAATGCAAGTTGTTTGTTTGTTCAACTAGGAAATTTTAACTTATATTGCTAGGAAATTTGTCAAAGGCTGACTTGGTGTAATTATTAATGCAGATCTGGATTTATGAAGCTATCTAATCAACTAGGATCGCTTTTGCAAAGAAACTGAATGGGTATGCCACTCCACGTGGTTTACGATGATTTACAGAGGAAACACCTGATCATGGAGCCATAGAGTTGGCATTGGAAAGTGAAAAAAGAGATTTGAAACCTACCCTACAACCTGAGGAAATTGAGGAAGAAGCGTTTCTGTCAAACTATTGGTTCTCCGATGAAGTAAGCGATGATCACTTTGACACCATTGTCAAGAAGTTTGAGGGTAATAAGATAATTAGGCAAGGTGTGAGAAAACAAAGCCAGTCTGATGGTGGAACGTCTCAGAAGAATGATTCACTTGATTCTAGGGTGATAATTTCTGCCATTACCGATTTAGCTAAGGGAATGGAAAGGATGGAAAAGGTTCTGACTCAGAGGATTCAGAGGTTAGAAGAGAGGTTTGAGAAACAAGTTTTGCCCAAGAGGAAAACTCAACCAGTGGATAATGGTGTTCAGTCATCTACTGAAAAGGATGATGACTACTTAAATGAGGTATGAAATGGTGTGTTGGTTAATTTTAGCAAGAATAAATCCTACATCTGATTTAGTTTATTTCTTGTGTCTGATAGGAAGAAAAAAAATCAAAAACAGATGACAGTGATGATGATGATGAGTCATCAGATCACCAAGAATATGATGATGATGATGATGATGATGATGATGATGATGATGATGATGATGATGATGATGATGATGATGATGATGATGATGATGATGATGATGATGATGATGATGATGATGATGATGATGATGATGATGATGATGATGATGATGATGATGATGATGATGATGATGATGATGATGATGATGATGATGATGATGATGATGATGATGATGATGATGATGATGATGATGATGATGATGATGATGATGATGATGATGATGATGATGATGATGATGATGATGATGATGATGATGATGATGATGATGATGATGATTTATCTAGTCACCCACAAGTATGCTTTTGATTTGTAACATTTTTACTGTATGAAGTCCCTTTTGGTTTTTTCTTAGTTTATGAACTTTGTTTGTAACCTTTTTAATCATTTTTTGTATAATAAGATATGCTTTTGATTTTGTCACAATTGTCGTATAGCTTATTATGTTTTCTATTTTTTGGAGTTTTTTATACTAGATACATTTTTTGGATATTTTAGGAAAAGACAGAGGAGAATAAACCAAGTACTGATGATAAGGAAGTTGTGGAAAATGAAGAACCAAGTACTGATGTAAAGGAGGATAGAAAGGCTGATGAGGAGGTGGCCATTGGAAAAGTGATTGCTAGGGATGACGAAAAATCAACTAATGATGGAGAGGATGGTATAAAGGCTGGTGAGGAGGTGGCCATTGGAAAAACAGAGGAGAATTTCGAGGCAGATAAAGAGGACCAAGAATTGGGCAAGAGAAAGACCCAAAGCAAGAAAGCGGTGGACTTGCCTAAAAGGGTCCTCCCTGAGCGCAATAAACAGAAGTCTAAGCACGTGTCCTTCCCATATACCAGTCTGGTAGATGAGAAGAAGGTTGATAGAACTGCAAATAAGGTTGTGAAAGGGGAAAAATGAAAAAGGTGTCCAAAAGAATAAAGGATGTTGTAAATCCCGATAAAATGGCCGAGTTGTTCAATTGGCTTGAGTCTGAAAGGTTAGTTACTTGTATATATATATGTTGTTGTCAATTAATTGAAACTACAGATTTCACTGAATTATGCATCTTGTGGCAATGATGATGTACAGATTTTTAAGTTCATATTAAGCTGCATAAGAAAGTTCTAGTTACTTATATATGAGATCTAGTAAATTGCATCATTGGTTGTCGATTATCTATATTTAAATTCATTTTAAAGCTGATGTCATTTTGTGGCAGTGAGGATGAGCACAAGGGGCCGACTGGTATTATGCTAGACAAGGATTTCTTCTAGAGTCTAATTGAACCAGAAAGTTGGCTAGAGTCTGAAGTAACTGTTAGTTTTAGATGATTGCAATTATATTTTAAAACATTTTCCAAGATATGCTTCTAATTTGAATTTGAATTTATTTTTTGGACAGCAAATGGAGCATGTCTTGTTCTTAATGCGTGAAAATGTACAAGAAAAGTCTGATGTGTACAAGAAGGTTGTGATTCTAGATATAATTTGGGCGAACCACGTGTCTAAAATGTGGAAGGATCATACAAAGGGTGTTAGTTCAAATACTGAAGGTACCTTGTTGAAGTACTGCTTCGGCTCAACTCCAGAATTGTATGGCAAGTTGTGGGAGGAGGCTGAGGTCGTGTATGTGCCATTCAATTTAAAGAACAAGCACTGGATTGCATTGAAGATCGAGCTTACAAGCTGGTGCATTTATGTGTACGATTCAGATGCCAATCTGTATAGCTCAAGCCAGGTGGAGAAGTTGCTTATGCTGATAACACAAGGGCTTCCTCTAATTTTGAAGAACTTTAGTCCATTGGCTAAGCTGCATGAAACAAGGGGTGACCAACCTTTCAGTATGACCCGTGTTACTGGTTTGATATCAAACAAGCGGGGGTAAGTGAACATAATTAAGTTATTCTTACGTTTGAAATTCATACTATTAACATGTGAATTGGTTGTGCAGGGGTGATTGTGGGGTTTACGCTCTCAAATACATTGAGCTATTAAGTGCTGGGATGACTGACTTGTCTATCGTTGAGGACGGTTACATGGATAAATATCGGAGTTATTTGGCGTTGAGTGTGTGGAATTGCAAATGGGATTCCCCTTGAATTCTGATTGGGATAATTTATATGTATTGAACTTCCAAGTACAATTGTTTATTTTGCTCGTGCTTGTCAAGGTTTATGAGGGTCTATTTTTTTTGGATATGTACCCTTGTATCAGTTTAATCATACTTTAGATTATGTAACTAATTGAGGGTCTATTTTGTAGACTATGTACTCTCATTAACAATTATGAAATGTCAAAGTTCTTTATTTCATCAGGATGTGGTGTTTGGATTATGTATTTACTTTGTAATATGATAGGATAAAAATCAATGTTGAAGAACTGAAAACTAAAAGATCAAGTTTGTGATTGACAAGACGTGATCTAGATAGAAGGATGAAAATCATGTTATTACAAAGTATAGAGTGGTCTAGATAGAAGGATCAAAATCATGTTATTGTAAAGTATAGAATATGTATCTTGAACGGGAAATATACTCTTCCTTCGAAATCATATAGGTTGTTATCACCAAACTATCATTTTTAATAGGGTGATCGGATAACTTATCACAATTCACATCGATCCCAAAAGACTATGACCGGATATTTAACGACTTAAATGAAATCATGTAGGTCGTTCATTTGGATCCAAAAAAGGTCTTGTTCACCACACAACTATTACTGCCTGACAGGGTAAAAATATAATATCATGACCGGATCCTTAGTGAAAAAATACGTAGTTCATATAAATCCCCAAAACCTCTTGTTTACTAAACAACTATTCGAAAGATTGACAGTATACTATAAAACAAATATCACCAGACAACTATTTAACGACTTCAATGAAATCATGTAGGTCGTTCATTTGGATCCCAAAAAGGTCTTGTTCACCACACAACTATTACTGTCTGACAGGGTAAATATAATATCATGACCGGATCCTTAGTGAAAACATATATAGTTCATATAAATCCCCAAAACCTCTTGTTTACTAAATAACTATTCGAAAGATTGACAGTATACTATAAAACAAATATCACTAGACAACTATTTAACGACTTCAATGAAATCATGTAGGTCGTTCATTTGGATCCCAAAAAGGTCTTGTTCACCACATAACTATTACTGCCCGACGGGGTAAATATAATATGACGACCGGATCCTTAGTGAAAACATATGTAGTTCATATAAATCCCAAAGATTGACAGATTGTTTTCTGTAGGGGGATCGAATAATTCTTGAACAGATAATCATGTGATATGCAAACTTATAATGTCTTGTTCACTATATGAAAGGAGAAACAAAGTTACTTCTAAACCCTAAATCCAAACAATGTACTTGAAAACAAACCAAAACAAAGTATTTCCATCCAAGCAAAAGGACTAGTGTGTTTCACATTCTGACAGGATTATAATAGAAGGATGATTGTTCACGGTAGTGGCCTTGTACAATTTCTATGGTAATGTCCCTGCTGACCGCACCTTCCACAACGGCGAACTGTAGGAATTTTTTTCTCCCAATGTGCACGGAACATGTTCTTCTGAGGTCTTCCAACACACCTTCTTACCAGCGGTGACACGTGATTGCCGCAATCGATGGAGGTACTTCCCAACGCTCAACCGGGGGAACTGGATGCATAGTTTCCTTATACACTTCTTTCATATTATCATTCTTCAGCAAAGGATGCACCAAATCTGCAATATCCACGTTTCTATTTGTTGCTACAGTTATGGCATGAGTGCAAGGAATTTGATCAATTTGGAATACCTTACAATCGCATGTTCGAGCATGTAGATTGACTTCAAACCTAGATGTGCCATCAGTCACCTCTGCTTCAAACTGACTAAGCCTTCGCACCGCCATTGTGATAGACCTCAAGTACCTGGAATCAAGTATCTCCCTCACGCTTCCCGTGACGACTTCATCCCATTTGTCAGCTTTTTCCCCTCGTTCAACAAACCACTTGCACAAGGTATCTAACATCTTATCAAACATGGCAACAATAGGCCATGCATGTTCCTCTTTGAAGACGGAGTTCATGCATTCGGCGTTGTTGGTCGTCATAATGCTAAATCTGTTTGAGGTAAAATGTGCCCTGAACCAGTTCTGAAATCCTGCTTCTTGTACATATTTACCAATCTGTGGTGACGAGTTGCAAAGTTCTCTAAACTTATTATTGAACTCTTGAATGGTATATGCCTTCGCAACCCTATTCCATAGGTCAAGTAGGTCTCCTTTCCCATATTTGGCCTTCCAGTTTTGGTATATATAGAAGATGCAATACCCATGAGTAGCGAATACGTAGTTGTTCCTCAACACCCTTGTAATGCTTGCATGACGGTCAGAGATGAACACTAAGTCATGACTGTCTAGTACATCAACTTTCAATTCGTTGAAGAAAAACGACCAAGAGGCATCATTCTCACTGTCAACAACAGCAAATACAAGTGGAAAAATATGTTTGTCTGCATCTTGCGCCGTAGCAAGAAGAAGAACACCCCAGTATCTGGCACTCAAATGAGCACCATCCACCGATATCACCTAGAAAATAATAGAAAGAATATGTTGTGAGACAACTATAAAATTTGTCGAAAATGTTAATAACAAAAGAGCCGGTCAGTCATCAATATCTATCCTGTTATGTTCAAAATTTTATCTCCAGAACTAATTAATCACATAGTATTTAAGACAACGAAATACCTTTCTCAAATTAGGAAATGCCCTGATACCTGCACCTAACGCCCAAAACACATATTTGAATCGTTGGTTAGTGTCTCTTACAATAGATGTGTGAGATCCTGGATTTGAGTGCTTGAACATATGCAACCACGAATGCACGCAAGTATAACTTTCTTCAGTTGAACATCTTACTAAGTCTTGGGCTATCAAGCGCGCTCGATTTGCCTTATAGTAGCTTGTATTCACACCCATATATTTCATGATTGTTTGGATCTCTCTTGCTCTTACGCCTTTATTTCCACCAACAAACCTATGAGACAATAAACATGTTGCTTACAATGTAATCATGAACACAATTATTCAGTACATCATATTTATTTTCTTACCTTGTCCGTATTTTCTTGGCAATCATGTGTGCAGTTGCTAGTTTGTGGTGGTTGTGCCTTGATCTCATGACGCATGTATGCTCTCCAACAAACTTTCGCATGACAAACAGACTAGTTTCACGTTTGATAGAGCCACGACACTTGAATGAGCAGTTATTGTTGATGCACCCTACTACGTAAGTGCTTTTGTCAGACTTCTTAACATTTAACTCGAAGCAATCACGCAAGGCAATGGAATTTAACACATCCTTCAACTCCTTTTTTGAATTGAAATATTGTCCAACATGGATATGCATCGGGTTATGAACCCCGTTATCATCGTCTTCAGCATTCAGTACATCCAATTCTCGAGCACTGCCTTGGTTTCTGTAATGCTTCTCTTCCACTTCTTGCAGAATATCCTCATCAACATCAATAAATTGGGAATCAATATCATCCACTAGATCCTCACAACCATCCTCTTCATTTAATTCCTTATTGCCAAGGTCATAACCTGCAAAATCCTTTCCCGCAAATGCATCATCATTTTCACCAAGGTCTACAAAATCATTTTGTTCATCATCGCTGAGCACTACTACCACTTCTTTACCTTTATTCCTTGATGCAGACATAGTGGTCTCTTCATCGTCGCTGCATAGTGAAATGACATTTGTTGGGAAGCTGTTCTTCTCTATTTTTCTTGTCACAAGAGCCGCTTGCCATGGGAGCAATCTTCAGAGAGGAATTATTATCATCATCGATGATTTCATCCAGAATCTTGTCAGTCTTAATACGTACCCGGTCAGTCTCCCGAGCAGGTTTGATATTCGACACAACATGTGGACTTTGTGAAACAAGTGGTGCACTTGTCGGGATTCTCATGTCCCACACTAGGTCTGAATCCTCGATATGAATGGATTTCCTCTCAAATATTTGCTTCAGAAATGGGCTATTTTCTTTCAGTACAAGGCTTGCATAGAGCTCTATAGGCCACACTCCTTCTTTTGATGATTTTGTATTGAGAAATTTGTAGTTACTTCGACCTAACAAATACACAAACACAACAACTTATGAATATTACGCCCACAGTAACATTGAAAAACAATCTGTCAGGACAATATATATAGTATGACAGGACCAAAACTTACCCATGGATGCTTCCATGGAGATTACAACACTCGACTTCGGGAAAAAAATAGTAAAAAAATATGATGAAATCAATGATGTAGGAGGAATGAAGAGGAACAAATTAGGGTTTTAGGGTTGAATCGATGACTGTGAGGATTTAAGAAAAACGATGACAGGATCGTTACAAAACGTTTGATAAAGATTTCACTATATCTTTAGTTTCCATCTTTAATACTTTTTAGTTTCTATCTTTAATCAAAAAACGAAAACCAATTTTTACAATTTTGTTTACTACTTTATAATTTTCATTTGAGTTTCTTTTGATTAAAAAAAATTATTTTTCAGATTTTTTGTTTTAAAAGAAAAAGAAGATAGAATTTATGGCAAAAATACTCAAATAGACATGTTTTGCTATTTTGTAATTTATGGGGTATTTATACAAACTTTTTAAAAAAGTAGGATACCCATGCAAATTCGCCTTTAATAAACTTCTTACACCTACCAAGCTCAAGTATTTTTGTGTGCGCAACTTACATTACAGCCGATTATCTGTACTTTTATGAAGATTATATACTGCAAAAGTACAAAAGTAATATAATTTTGTTTAATCAACACATTTAAATATAATTGAAGAGAGAAGCCACACTTGGTCCAGAAAATTAAAATGTTTTACATAAATCATTATATATGCATGTGGTATGTACCAAACGTTTACTATATTGTATGGTACTGGATTAATTATGATTGCCATTGTGATAATAAATTAAATCTGGACCAACCTACATACTTGAAAGTTGAAAGTAAGCCTAAAAAGCAAGTTAAACAAATCACAATCGCACAAAAGCGTACTTTAATAGAATATTTGTGGTCCAGGAAATTCTAGAAGCACACAAAAATCCTGGCGTGCCAAAAGGAGACCGTGATTGGTAGCAAGGGAGAGTCAGATAGTATGTGTAATGTGTATGCATGTGCTGTCTATGTACGCAAATGCAATGGTCCATCTAAAGCGTAGATATGATTGCGGGGAATGAGATCCGACTTCATTCAATGATATGAAGATACAAGTAAAATAGTTTAATATTGTTTCAGAAATCTATAAATTATATCAACATCCCCATTCACAATTCGGATGAAATAAAAAAATTGCTTAGTGGTCCTCCGGATGGTAATAGGCGGCCTTAATTAGTTCATTTTATATAACAAAATGCAGTATTCATAAAATTGTTTCGTTGTCAATATTATTGTTATCTTCAAGCCTAGATGTCGGAGATAAGGAGAGGACAAATTAATTAGGAGCAACCAAGGAGCTTCAGCTTATCTTATAAGTTTATCAATAAAAAATCGTGACACTGTTAGCTTGACAATGATAGCTCAACCTATCATCTTCATTCACCCAATTTTATGATATGATCGACTTTCGCATCTCTACTATTAAAGTTAAATTTAATATTTGCTTCAAAAGAACGCTAATTTCATAAAATCTTACGGGCATGCTACGTGTATAATATTGTTGAATCACCTCAAAAAAATTTAACGATTTCTAATTATGAAATCAATCCCGATTAGAATCTAGACTTGATATAATTCAATCTAGATCAATATCGAAAGAAGGAGTCACTAACCTTGATACATAGTCTTTTTAAAGAACAATTCTCAATTGTTTCTCTTCTCCTTGCCTTGCCTTAATTGCTTCTTAATGGATAGAAGTACTTAATTATCTCTTCTCTCTAATCTCTTGCAATTAGAAGGGGACTAACTCCTTCTAATTTTCTTTTATTTCTTTTAATGTATCTCTAATGAGGAAGAGACATATATATATAATACACATATGCAGGAGGAGAGGGAGTCTAATATATATATATATAATAAAACTTCCGGATTCTAACGACTTTAACCTAAACCGATCCATCACGGTATCGTCTTTTATGTTAAAATCCATACATATAATATGAACTTAATCCTTATAATTAAAACGAAAGACACATAGACCACATGAGCATATATAAATATTCTAACATTCTCTCACTTGGCTTTTGTGTCTACTTGATGGTTCAATAAGTGTAAATGTGCACTCTTATATTAAGTTCAACCTTAATAGCCTTAATCGAATTAGAACTGATTGAATCATGGTGGTCACACATCATTGAGCGACATGATCTCTTCCATGTATCACAAACCAATCCAAACTCAATGTTACTTTTAATTTGACAAACACCATAAGTCTCAAAGTAATCACATGTCATCTACGAACCATAAGTGTATACACATACTATAATGATAACATGTTCGGTAAAACAAAAACATAACCATAAGTGAATTCAAAGTGTTACATACATAATGAGCGTACCATAATCAGAATAGCACGACTTTATCCATAACACCCATAAGTTCTACATGGTCAATGAACGCCTTGGGTGGTAGTCCCTTAGTTAACGGATCCGCTACCATCATATCCGTTCTAATGTGCTCAAAAGACACTATATGCTTCTGCACTTCTTCCTTGACCGACAAGAACTTCAACTCCATGTGTTTAGCACCCTTGGAGTACTTGTCGTTCTTCGAGAAGAAGACGGCTGCGAAATTATCACAATAAATTCTTAGCGGCTAGGCTATACTATCGACAATCCCAAGCCCTGAGATAAAGTTCCGCATCCACAATGCTTGAATCGTGGCCTCAAAGCATGCCACAAATTCGGCCTCCGTGGTGGAAGTAGCAATGACATACTGTTTTCTACTCTTCCATGACACTGCACCCTCAGTTAATAGGAACAAATAGCCAAACGTCAATTTCCTGCTATCAACGCATCCAACATAATCTAAATCTGAATATCCAATGATCTCTAGATGATCGAATCTTCTGTATGTAAGCATGATCTCCTTGGTGCCTTGCAAGTACCTGAGAACCTTCTTTGCAGCTTTCCAGTGGTCCATTCCGGGATTACTTTGATATCGACCCAACATTCCTACAACAAAGCTGATATTTGGTCGAGTTAGAGATGATCGAATCTTCTGTGTGTAAGCATGATCTCCTTGGTGTCTTGCAAGTACCTGAGAACCTTCTTTGCAGCTTTCCTGTGGTCCATTCCGGGATTACTTTGATATCGACCCAACATTCCTACAACAAAGTTGATATTTGGTCGAGTACAAGTCTAAACATAGTTCAAACTCCCTACCACTAATGCATATGAGATTCTTTCCATTTCCTTTCGTTCCAATTCATTTCTGGGACATTGCATTTTATTGAACTTGTCCCCTTTCTGTATTAGAACTATTCCTGTATAGCACTTTTCCATTCTGTATCTCTCTAAGATCTTATTGATGTAACCTTTCTAAGACAATCCTAACATTCCTTGTAATCTATTCTGGAATATTTCTATTCCAATCACATAAGATATGCCTCACCCATATCTTTCATTTCAAACTTCTTAGAGAGATACTTCTTTATAGCATGTAACATGCAAATGTCATTTGCAGCAAGCAAAATATCATCAACATATAAGACTAAATTACAAACTTGTTCCTATTAGCCTTTATGTAGATACACCAATCAATAGTAATCTCTACAAAACCGTATGACGTGATAGTATCATTAAACTTGAAATACCACTGTCTTGAAGCTTGTTTTAGTCCATATATTGACTTCCTCAGCTTACACATCATGTGTTCTTTTCCTGTGGTCAAGAACCCTTTATGTTGGTCCATATATACTTCCTCCTCAAGCTCATCATTCAGAAAAGTGGTTTTCACATCCATTTGGTGAAGCTCAAGATCATAATGAGCCACCAAAGCCAAAACAATTCTTAGAGAATCCTTCTTGAATGTAGATGAGACATTCTTGGTCACATGAGCCACATGAACATATATAAATATTCTAACATCACCGGCTTAATCCAAAAAAGCTAAGAGAAGAAAACGGACACTTGATACGTATTCTTATTTATCAAATTCCTTTTTGTCTACATTTTTTCATGTAATTTCAATATTTAAGAAATCATATTTGAACAATTTAAAAATTGAAATCTAATTCAGCCGTCGAAAATGTAACGTGATTCATATATTAGTTCAACCTTAATTTGAAAATTAAATGATTCTCCTAAGCTTATTTATTTCTGATTTCTTTTATATCAGTTTTCATTTCGGGAGAAATTTCTAAATATCTATCTAGCAGTATGTGATCCCCCTCCCCCAAAAAAGAAGGACTAAAAATTCATATTCAGAGAATTAATTATTTGTTTTTACTAGGGGTGTCCGAAATCGGTTAACGAGTGTTAGATATGTTGAAGTTCAGTTAGTATATGTCGTTAACCATTAATGGTCAGTTAGTGTTTCAATTTATCTATGCATAAATTTCAGTTCGATTTGGTTAATTATGTCAAAAGCATGAACTGCTACCGTCCAGTTAACCAAAACTTTCAGTCGTTTTTTCATGCACACCCTCTTACTTTCACTGCAAATACATTTGACTAGCTACTCACCATGATCTTCCTAACAATTTTGTGTGAACTGTGAGGATTGTGATGTTACGATTGATGGGCTGAGCTGAATTCAGGCCCAAGAAAAAACTTAGGTGGCCAGAAGTATTGGGCCGGAGACTTTTCAAAGTTTGGCCGATCTAGGTGAGTCCAATTACTGGACCTCTGATTCAAAACCCTATTTTGATACGTAAACTCTTATTACCTGGACCTAGAGCTGAATTCAACTTGTTTTCTCACGATTGATGGGCTGAGCTGAATTCAGGCCCAAGTAGCAGTATGAACATCCCAAGATTCCGGACCCAGCAAGTCCAATATCAAAAAAGCGAAAGCCAGTGGACCCAGACATACCTGCACTTGGTGGGCTACGGAGAAAACCATTGTCTGTCGTCACTGCTGACGTTACCACTTCCCTGGGCTGGAAATCGAAATAGTATATACTAGAGTCTCTGCTTAATTCAAGCATTAGTCCCATTAGATAAAGAACAAATGAGGCCCATTGCTCCATCTGTTAAACAATATCTGACAATCAATCTTAAAAAATTCCCGTGTAGAATTTTGACCCCTTCCATTTACCCACACTAGCCTCACGCTCTCTCTCTCCTCCCAAATCACTTCACCTCCAGATCTGGCCACATCCCGACGTCCATCGTCCATTTCGTTCCTTCGAGCTCGCCGACGACATCTCCCCCTCGTTCCTTCGAGCTCGTCGACGACATCTCCTCCTCTTTATCACCGACCACTCCAGGTGGTGGACCTTCCTTCGAGCTCGCCTTCTCTTTGCCTGACGACTGCTGGTGCCTCGAGCTCTGCCTCGACCTGGCCAAGGCCGGTTGCAAGATCATTGCCGACGCTCGCCGAATCGAGTGCCTCAATTCCCTCTGCGAACAAATCAACAAGAGAACTAGCGATTCGTCAGCTCTAGCAGTGGTCGTCGAGCTTGATGTCTCCGCCAACGAAAAATTCATGGAGGTGTTCGTTCAAAGAGCATGGGACGCTTTCGACCGAATCGACACCCTAATTAACAACACTGACGTTAGAGGTGAAAATTTGCTAATTACCATGTCTTCGTTTCTTTGTTAATTAGCATTTTTTGTTCATCAATTAAGTAGATCAGCTGTAAGCTATTAGCGTGACGATGCTGGAATGATTGAGAATTGGGGGAAGAAATGAAGTTTGGTTTTTGGTGAATGATATCACCATTATCGGACTGAAAAAGAAGAAATTACTGCATAATTTGTTTGTTTGTTGATGAAATAGTTGAGTTGATCTTGCTGATATCATTGCTCTTATGATGATAATATGCTTGATAAATCTCAAATAAGCTTCGGATAATGCAGGAACGGTGAAATCTCCACTGGATCTATCTGAGGATGAATGGAATAGTACAATAAGAACGAATTTAACTGGAACATGACTGGTCACAAAGCATGTTTCACTTCACAGATTCAACACGGTAAATAATTTTTTTAATTAATCTCATCAACTTAGATGCAAATTTTGATTTTGGATTGTTGTTTAGTTAGCTATCACTAGCAAAGCATGTCATTATCCTTCCTTTATCCAGTTTCTTCCTATTTAGCACATAGACTTGAAATAGGATTTTGCAAAATGTAAGTTATCTGCTTTAAAGTTTGAACAGTTCTCTTGCTCGGATTTCTTCCTTATTATAGTAGCCAAGACAGCAAAAACAGCATAACATTACCTTGATCAATTACAATGAAATGTCATTGTCTTCTGTGGCTCATTCATCCACAAGTTTTCTACATATAATTGTCTTCTGTGGCACCAAATCTTCTTGTGTAGTTGTTATCTCCCCTTCCATCAATTTATTTGATGCATTGTTACAGATACAATTATCAAATACCAGCTGGACGGAAACATGGATGTGGTGGGGCAAACATATGGGGATTGATTCAGAACAGTAGAGAGATTTTCTGTCCCGAAGGATCATATTGTCCTACGACGGTAGAGCAACTCAACTATCATAGCGGGTATTTATCCAACACCTCGTGTGCAAAGCACTAAAGAACTGTGACTTTCTACTTTGTAATTTCTAATGTTGTTGTTCTTGCACTTTCAGACATTACTGTAGGGTAGGATCTACCTATCAAGCACGTACATCTCTTGTGATTATTGTCATAGAATGTTTTTGTTTTGACTATTTTCTGCAGATGACAGTGAGAGATGCTCTGAATTCTGCGCTTGACGAAGAAATGTCTGCGGACTCTAGTGTTTTTGTAATGGGTGAAGTTAGAAGAAATGGTTGTGGTCTCTGTATGTGATTTTCCCTTAAATGTATGACAATGGTAATTTGTTATTTTCTGTATTTTAACCCTTTCTCTCTCTATACACTGCAGGTTGGTGAATATCAAGATGCTTACAAGGTTAGACACTATAAAGATTACCTTTTTTGTTGGATAATAGTTCTATCATGTCCTTCAATGTGGTCAGCATTAAATTTTCTTCTTCCTTATATGTGAAATTTTCTTCTTTAACCTCCACAGATTTCCAAAGGGCTTTTGGATAAGTACGGTCCTGAGAGAGTTATTGACACTCCTATCACAAAGGTTTTGTTATTGCCATGTTTCATTCCAAATTTCTTTATTTTCTTCCACTGTTTTCCCAGATGACTATGTATCTAGAGTGATAATGTTCCATTGTATTGCAGGCTGGTTTTGTTGGTATTGGAGTTGGTGCAACCTTCAAGGGTTTGAGGCCTATTATAGAATTTATGACATTTAACTTCTCAATGCAGGTTCGGATTTCTTCTTAAGAGTTCATTTCTTGTATCCATTATGTTCTCACTTTCTCTTCTTCACAAGTTCATTCCTTTGGTTGTAGGCAATTGACCACAGTTGTCAGTGCTAATTGTTTTCAGAGGCCCCAACGGTGTTGTTGCTAGAGTTGGGGCTCAACATTCCCAGGTGTGATAAATGGTTTTAGTTCAGGCTTTGATTATGTTCTCAGAAGTTTGTTGGGGTCATTTGGTCTAATTATTTTTATCAGTTCTATTATTTTCGTTTTCATCATGTACGTACATGTGATTAATTATGATGTGATACGCATGTATGAATTTGTATAATGCAAATGAAGTGTTAAGTAGGATGGTTTGTATTAGTGATAGTATCCTCCATCGTCATATTTCGAACGCGTCATCGACTAGCCTCGATGACACTTCAAACGCGCCACCGACTAGCCTCGGTGACGCTTCGAACGCGCCACCGACTAGCCTCGGTGACGCTTCGAACGCACCACCGACTAACCTCGGTGACACTTTAAAAGTGCCACCAACTAGCCTCGGTCACACTTTCAAAGTGTCACCACTTACTAGCCTCGGTGACACTTTCAAAGTGTCACCACTTACTAGCCTTGATGACACTTTGAAAGCGCCACTGACTAGCCTCGGTGACACTGTGAAAGTGTCACCACTTACTAGCCTTGATGACACTTCGGAAACGTGACCGACTAGCCTCGGTGACACTTTGAAAGTGCCACTAACTAGTCTCGGTGACACTTTGAAATTGTCACCACTTACTAGCTTGATGACACTTTGAAAGCGTTATTAATTACTAGTCTTGATGACACTCCAAAAGCGCCACTAATTACTTGTCTTGATGACACTTTGAACATGACTAACTAGTGAAGATGACACTTCGTAAATGCCACCAACTAGTGAAGATGACACTTCGTAAATACCACCAATTAGTGGTGGTGACATTTCAACGATAATTGTCATCAAAACGAGATTTGTATTGTCATCAACTAGTTGTGATGACAGTTTTATGACATTAACTAGTTGTGATGACAATATGTGTCATCAATTAGTTGCGATATCGTTTGTATTTGATGACAGTTTGTGTTTTGATGACAGTTTGTGTCATCAACTAGTTACGATACAGTTTGTATTTGATGACAGTTTGTCTTTTGATGACAATATGTGTCATCAACTAGTTGCGATATAATTTGTATTTGATGACAATTTGTGTTTTGATGACAGTTTGTGTTTTGATGACAATTTGTGTTTTTGATGACAGTTTGTGTTTTGATGACAGTCTGTGTTTTGAGGACAGTTTGTGTTTTGATGACAGTCAAATGATGACAATTTGTATTTGATAACAGTATGTGTCATTAACTAGTTGCGATGCAGTTTGTATTTGATGAAAGTTTGTGTTTTGATGACAGTTTGTGTTTTTTATGACAGTTTGTGTTTTGATGACAGTTTGTGTTTTTTATGACCGTTTGTATTTTGATGACCGTTTGTATTTTTTATGATAGTTTGTATTTTGATGACAGTTTATATTTTGATGACAGTTTGTGTTTTGGTGACAGTTTGTGTTTTTTATGACAGTTTGTGTTTTGATGACAATTTGTGTTTTGATGACAGTTTGTGTTTTTTATGACCATTTGTATTTTGATGACAATTTGTGTTTTGGTGACAGTTTGTGTTTTTTACGACAGTTTGTGTTTTGATGACAGTGACTGTCATTAAAATGATGACAGTTTATATTTTGATGACAGTTACTATCATCAAGATGATGACGTCACCAAATATATTTTTTGGCAGAAAAAAATTCATCGGTTGACCGCCGGTCAACGCCGATCAATGGTCAAATGTGTTAATTTGTTTGACTTATGGTGATGTCATCATTACATAATGATGACATCACCATGGGTCATGGATTTGGATGAAATTTATTAGGGGGTATTTGTCTAATTTCACTATACTAAAAGGGTCATTTAACTTGAACATCGTTAAATAAACCCTTAAAAAAAATCCTATATCGAGATCAAAATATTTTGGGTTGGTCTTAGATTATCGAATTAGTTTCGATAGCTTACTTCTCGTGCCTTGCACAATTTTTTTATCACATAATTTATTTAACGGATTATTATTTAGATAAACAAATTATATTGTTAATTAATATATAAAATATATTCATTGAGTAACAATATAAATTGGAAATTGACTAAAGAAAAAGACGAAAAAGAAGAAGAAATATTGTATCTAAAAGAAGAACATATTTTTTATGAAATTGGAAAGAAATCTACTCAAAAACAAAGTTGAAAAGAAATAAAAAAATATTTTTTAGGGAAATTTCGTTTGATACTCTCGTGGTTAGGGTTGGTGCCCTACATTTAAAAAGTTCATGCTAATACCCTTGTGCTTTGTAAATAGTTGTGACTATGCTCAAGTGTTAAATTTTGTTAGCTTCCGTTAGTTTGTTTATTAACAAAAAACAATCAAATTGCAAAAAAAAAATGGTAGAAACAGAAGACTCGCCGACTTAACTATGTAAATTTGAAAAAAATTGAACCCGGTTGGAGCTAACAAACGATAAGCATTCAATTTCATATTCATTAGAAAACAAACTTTAACTAAAAATCAACCCCTCATTAACTAAAAAATCATCCCATAATTCGAACCCTAAAATCAACCCTAACTCAGATTCCGTCCCAAAATTGAGCCTAAGAAAAGAAAATAATGGTGCAAATTAGATGTATCATACCCTAAGTCGCCCTAATCGCACCCAAGTTCACAAAAAAAAAACGTACTTGTTCGCACCCATATTCGGAGGAAACACACATGAAATCGTGCATGCCAAGCGGTTTGCCTACATCGCCGACTGAGCATTTCACCTACATCGTTGGCCGAGCGGTTCGCCTACATCACCGGCCGAGTGGCTCTCCTTCGTCACTTGCTTTGCCCATGCTATCACGTCGTTTTCGTTCATGCCCACTACTAGAAGAAATATGTGTCAGGAGTTGTGGAGTCGTGGTGTAGAAAAACCAATCGTGTGATTAATTTTATGTCTTCATAATGTATGTTAGGAGAACAATTTAAAAATCTTTTTACTCCATTTTAAAAAGTCACGATCTTGATCTTTATAAGATCAGCAACCAATTAATGTGTATAGTATATTAAGAAAGAATATATATTTTGAGATTTTAAAAATGTGAACTTATATCTTCAAAGTATTTTGGAATAAAGTTGATTACAAAAATAATTGTGTGATTGATTTGATACCTTCATAATCTATGTTAAGAAAACAATTGAAAAATTAGATTCACTCAATTTTAAGAAGTCATGATCTTGATCTTCATAAGATCATCAACCAATGCTTTTTCCATTGGTTATTTTCTTATTTGAGATTTTCTTAATCAAGGTATGTTATTTAGTATAAATTAGGAATTGTATGATTTATTTATATCTTAATTAGAAATTCTTTGATTGGATATTTATTTCTATCTTAATTAGGAATTGTTTGATTGCATAGGTATTTCTATCTTAATTAGAAATTGTGGGATCAAGTCTTTGCATATAATTTTGGGATCAAATCTTTTTAATTAGGAATTGTTTGACTTTTAGAAATTGTGTGATCAAATTATTATATATAATGTGGGATCAAATCTTTGTATATAATTTGAGATTTACTAAAAGTTAAAATGCTTAGGTTTATATATGACAAGAGGGAGGGTGAGAGTTACATGTGGTAAATGAAATGTGAAAGTGACATGTGACAAAATGAGATGTTGTTCTAGTATATATATATATATACTGTAGATTTTAAAATACGACTCTTTTTTAATACTCGTAATAGAAAGATTTACTAGATATCACTAATTTAAATATTTTAATTTTGTAAAAGGGTTTAAGCTTTTCTATTTAGAATAACAGTTTTCTATAAGAGTATTTTTAACTTATGCCTCTAAAAACATACTCCACCCGTCTAACAATATTTATCTTTTTAACTTTTATTTTTTGTTTATAAATACTTGTCTTTTTAACTATTTTGATACTTGTTTTACAAATTTACCCTTATAATAATAATATGTTATTAGTAATGATTTTCAAGAAAGTACAAATATCCTCTAATAAATAGAGGTGTATTTATATTTTTGATATTTTTTTAATAAGTATATAAATTGGTAGAAATACAAGTATTTTTAGATGGAAGGAGTAAGTTAGAAAATCAATTTAAAATATATTATACGGGAAGCAAGTTATGTGTAATCTCTTTGTTTGACAAGATACCTCAACATGAATGCGTTCACATTTTAGAGTCAGAATAATTTAGGACAGAAAATCGTTCGAGACGATTCTTTACATACCCACTCCATTACAGTTAACAAACTCGCAATCGTGGCCCAAAGGAAATCATCGGGTAAAGTGACGGCTAGAATCAAGCCACGTGTAATCTCTTTGTTTGACGATCTCCACAAATCAACGGGCAGCCAGTGAGCCACGCCTTCTATATATAATCCCCTCCCCAACCAATCCATTTCTCCGTTTCAAGTCGTATCACAACCCCAAAATATCCTGATTACCCGGCTCGGTCTTTCTCTATCTTTCTCTACGCCATCGAGACCTGCAGATCCCCTTACTTTCTTATTCTCTGAACGTACGAGCTCCATCCATGGCGGAGAAGCACTTCAAATACGTCATCCTTGGTGGTGGCGTTGCAGCTGTGAGCTCCGATCTCTTACATTCCTCTTATTTCGTTTATTATGCCGTAATCATGTTTAAGTTCCTTTTAATCGAATTTTCTAGTTTCTTTCGGTTCAAATTGCGGCTTCATGTGACAATTCTTAGATTCATATTGATAAGTAATATTGGATGTAAAATCTGGACTTCTCTGACGTAATCAGCTGAATACGGCTTCAGTTTAGATTGGATTTGGAACTGCGAGATCTCGTACTTGCTGGATGTGTCTAATTGCCGGTGAACGGGAATTCTCAATTTGACTAAGGCATAAAAAAATTTAAAATGGAATTGCAATGATTTTGAATACTCTACAGATATGGCGCAGACGTCTTAGAAGATTGTAGGTGATTGCCTTGGCTTCAACTTGTTTTTTACCTGATCAATTCTGATAAGCGCAGAACAGCTTTGAGTCTAATTTTTTTCTGCGGACAGAGCATCTCTTTTAAAGGTGACGAGTCCATCGTGTAATTGAAAAAAACATTTACATTGTTTCAAAAGCTTAACTGGAATTTTGGCAGATTGTCTTATAAAGCGTGAAAGCTACAATGACATGTTAAGTTTACATTTTGCATGGAGGTAAAGAAAAACCTGCGTGATTTATATGGAATCCTATGTTTCACATTAGAATATGTTATTAGGTAGAGGCAATCGTCATATCTCCTTGTGTCCTTGGTCTGCTGTAAGCCCCTTCTTGAATGTTATACATATGAGTATATGACAGATCTTGCAAAATAATGCTAGAGTTACATATATGAATTATATGATATGGTTATGGAGTTCCTATCATGTTGTGAGAATATTTCCAACAAAGTGGAACATATCTGCTAATTAATTATCATTGGACTTACGCCTTATTTCGTGTTGCAGGGTTATGCTGCCCGTGAGTTTGCCAAACAGGGTGTCCAACCAGGAGAGCTTGCTATTATTTCTAAAGAGGCTGTATGTCACCAAGTCCAAATTACTCACAAAATCATATATTGTAATTTTTTTAATATTGCCATGCGTGCTATGTGCTTGATAACATGCAGTAATTCTATTGCCACTTAGTTTTGTGTGTTAAGATCCAAAGATGGGCCTAGGGATGTACAGAGTCCTTAGTCCCTTCACACTAATACTTGACAGTCATATATGCTTTTGAGTATATAAAGAATATTGGCATTTCTTTTGTCCTTAACAAGCCATTTTAGACTCTGCCCGTTGATTAGAAATTTAGAACTGTTGAGGGAAAGTGAAAGCTAAGTTATTGAGATTTTTTACCTATTGTTGCATATCTTCTGAAGTATATAGTATGTGTTACACGAGTGCCTCACAGTCCCATAGAATATGCAGCAGATCATATTTGGAAGAATATCTTTTAGCTGAATGAACTCCCTTATTCAGTGTCTGAATGATGTTTAGGTGGCTCCATATGAACGACCAGCACTCAGCAAGGCATACCTTTTTCTTGAAGGTAAGTCATGTGCACTGTGCAGTGTATGTTTATAATTTCAGATATTGACTATGAGGATGTGAAGGTGAAATGAATCAACTGTAGCATGTTCTGTATTTTCCTTAGTACCTTCTCAATTTCCTTGTTCTTTGAAGCTTTATAAGACAGATTCCTGGATCACACCACATAAATGTCAACGTTCCAAGTCTACCTTTTCAAATATACCAACCTCACCTTAAGAGTGCTTCTGCAGGTGCTGCCAGACTTCCCGGATTTCACACTTGTGTTGGAAGTGGAGGAGAGAGACTTCTTCCTGAATGGTACAAGGAGAAAGGTAATGCTTGCAGCTTGTTTTGATATTTACTTTAATACAAAGAAGATCTTACCTTAAAGTGTTTTGTCCGTTCTTATCATATAATTGCAGAACACTTCTTATAGAAGTGGATTTTGGCTTATATGGTTCCATAATATTTTTATTCTAGCATCTCTGCTAATGAAATTTTGCTAGATGGATTGATTATGCTACATTATAAACCTGCTTCTCTGGAATATTCTATGGAAAAAAAACAATAATTATAACTGCTGCATAGAAAAATTACATCTGTCAATTATGAAATGTACTTGTATGATAAATTTGGCAACATAAACACCTTGTTTTAATAGTGATTCTTACTCCAATTTAGTATAATAACAATCACATGCAAATATGGTCAATCTGGGTGCAGGTATAGAACTAATTCTCAGTACAGAAATAGTCACAGCTGATCTTGCTTCCAAGACTCTCACAAGTGCAGCTGGAGAAGTTTTCAAGTATCACATCTTGATTATTGCTACCGGTTCTTCTGTAAGTTCAATAACATGTTTCTTATGTCCTTTTCTTTCCGATTTGCTGGTTCTTGAAGTAAAAACAAATGATCCGCTTCAATATTATTGCAGGTCATAAAGTTGACTGACTTCAAGGTACAAGGAGCTGATGCTAAGAACATTCTCTACTTGAGAGAGATAGACGATGCTGATAAACTTGTGGAAGCTATTAAAGAGAAGAAGGGCGGGAAAGTTGTTATTGTTGGGGGAGGCTACATTGGTCTTGAACTTAGTGCAGTAATGCTACTCAACAAGTTGGATGTTACTATGGTGTATCCTGAGCCCTGGTGCAGTAAGTACATATTTTTTTCATCTTAGTTTGCAGTGACGAATTCTAGTAATCTGACTTCATAGTAGGAGCAATACTATATTATCCCATATATAAGAGCAAGAGTTGATGTGGAGTTAATAAATGTTTTCATCTTGCAGTGCCTCGTCTCTTCACTGCTGATATAGCTGCTTTCTATGAGGGTTATTATGCTAATAAGGGTGTCAAAATCATAAAGGGAACTTTGGCTGTTGGCTTTGAGTCCCATGCTAATGGAGAGGTATGTTTGCTAAGAGCATGCTTTCAATTTTTTTTAATTTCACTTAGCTTTATAGTTGACAGATGGATTTGCAGTATTATTAAATATCGCTCCTTGCAATGTCATCCAGGTGAAGGTAGTTAAACTGAAGGATGGACGAGAGCTTGAAGCTGACATAGTTGTTGTTGGTGTTGGTGCAAGGCCACTCAAGAATCTGTTCAAAGGGCAACTTGAAGAGGACAAGGGTGGAATTAAGGTTCTTACGAAGAATCATTTGTGAAGTATCTGATAAGATCAAATTGGTGCTCACTGGATGTGACCTCTGACTTAGTTTCCTGGTTGCAGACTGATGCATTCTTCAGAACAAGTGTTCCAGATGTTTATGCTGTTGGTGACGTTGCTACCTTCCCCATGAAAATGTATGGTGATATCAGAAGAGTAGAACATGTCGACCACTCCCGTAAATCTGCTGAGCAGGCTGTTAAGGTATGGCGTATGCTACATTATTTACACAACTGTTTCATCATATGAAACTATGAATTCATACTAACTGCCATTTTTATGCAGGCCATCAAGGCAAGTGAAGTGGGCGAAGCAATTGAGGAATATGACTACCTTCCCTACTTCTACTCCCGTTCCTTCGATCTGTCATGGCAGTTCTACGGCGACAATGTAGGAGATGCTGTGATATTTGGAGACAGCAGTCCTGAGTCCGAGAAACCAAAGTTTGGCTCCTACTGGATTAAAGACGGGAAAGTGGTGGGAGTTTTCCTGGAGAGTGGAACCCCAGAAGAGAACAACGCCATAGCTAAGGTTGCTAAGCTCCAACCACCAGCTGAGAGCTTGGAACAGCTTGCAAATGAAGGCTTAGGCTTTGCCTCTAAAATCTAAATACATATACTACTATTGGCTTCAAATACTGGCACTTTTCATGTATTTTGCAAATAAGGATTGACTATCCTTGTGATGTATTGCTATTGCAGTGTGATGACGATGATCTTCTAGTCTTATTTTGGGCAGTGTAATATTTTCAAAATGAACCAGACCTATTTTTGGATGTAGCCAAGTTTATCTCTCAATTCTGAACTGAGAACTTGAGAAGTGTGACATAAGCTCTTCTTAAAACGGGCGTCTGTTTTTGCCATCCTGTCACCAAATTCACCATAAATTTAGAACTACTGAAAAACTTGTAGACTATTGTCAATTGGGTTGTGTTGTATTGAGGGTGTAACGTTGATCAAATTTTGGTTCGTCTTGGATACCAATTGAATCGTGCTAATGCACTTTTCAAAACCAATATTTTGACCCTACTCTTGCAGTCTTAGGGTTACACGAAAATACGGGATAAGACAATGCAAGCCTCTATTGATCAATGTAATATCAAATAGAGAAACACTTGGTGTTTTTCGGTTTTGTTCGATACACAAGAGATAGTTCTATTAGGATCTCCCAAGACTTGCCCCGACCTCATCCTTATACAGGGCATAGGTAGTTGGGCAATTACATGTTGGTTGGGCAGTTACATGCCCCAACCTCATACTTGCCCCAACTTCTATTGCTTATTTGGGACATATCATCGATGTTATCGGGGTATCTGTCAATCCTGATAAAATCGTTGTTGTTACCTCATGGCCTCCTCCTACAAATCTGAAAGGTTTACGGGGTTTTTTGGGACTCACTGGGTATTATCGGAAAGTTGTGAAGGATTATGGCAAGATCAGTGCTCCTTTGACACAATTATTGAAGAAAGACTCCTTCAACCGGTGTGATAAAGCTACAAAGGCGTTTAACAAACTGAAAACAACCCTTATGACTACTCTAGTCTTGGCTTTGCCTGATTTTTCAGTTGAATTTTATATAGAAACTGATGCTTCAGGGTTTGGAATTAGAGCTGCTTTAATGTAGCTTGGGCGTCCAATAGCATATTTCAGCAAAGCCTTATCTGGGAAGAATTTGAACCTTTCAATTTATGACAAGGAGATGCTTGCCGTGATTGTTGCAACTTGGGCGTCCTTGCACGGTGTGCACGGACCGTGCACTTTCATTGAGTCCTCATTTGGCCTCGGTGCACAATGTGCACGGTCCGTGCACTTCTCCTGGACCCCGGTTTCACCTCCTCAGTGTCTGCCTCTCGAATTTCAACACGTACTGTATCTCCGAGTCCGAATCCATGCACACGAGTGTGCACTCCGAACCCCCGAAACGCATCATGCGCCGAACGAACTCCTTATGTCTTGAGCGAATCCCGACTACACCAAATCACCGATGACACTAAAATCACCAACAGGTTTTCGATCAAGTCGACGCTTAAACCTTGTTATGAAAATCCAATTGCTTATCTGGTTTCAACTGAGGAAGCTAATTAACCTAGCCTTATCCAATTGCTTAATCGAACTCTCTTTGTACACTACATTTTTTTTTCTGGGTACACTACAGATTGAAACGCAACAATCTTGCTTAAGCAAGATTTTTGCATTTCATTGTAAAAGGTACCCAGAAAATGCGTTTTGTATAACATTGAAACGCATGTATTTTGCTTAAGCAAAATACCTGCGTTTCAAATTATTATTTTTTTAAAGTGAAACGCAAGATCTTTGCTTAAGCAAAGATCTTGCGTTTCACTTAAAAAAATAATAATTTGTCTTCGTACACAGAAACGCAAGGATCTTGCGTTTCACTAATTTTTTTTTCTTCAAAATTGCAATTTTTTCCATAATCATGTAGAGAATTTCAATACGAGTCCGTACATATAAAATTCGTCCAAAACGGACATCGTTTGCCCCTCCAAAAGCCTAAAAAACAAAGTCTTTCTATTTTTTTTTTTTACAATTTGGTGCCCAGCATATAGGGCATTGTAGTGAATTTTTTTTGGTATTTTTGGCATTTTTACTACTATAATTTTGTATAAGATTTTAATATGAGTATATAACTATACATTAGAACCATAATATATAATTATAATATATAACTATATAATATAACAATAGTATATAACTATATACTATTGTTATATTGCGAGTGAAGTAGTAGTTAGTTATGATTCATTTCATTGAAATTCTATACAGTAAAATCAAAGAATTATAAATCTCCAAAATAATATATAAGAATAATGTACTGCTAAGAATTAAAATGATGATCAATGTATAAATTATATACTAGTTTAATCTATTATATATTTACTAAATCAAAATTATTCTATGTCACATTGAACCCTCTACTAAGCCTATAACCTCCTTATACCACATGACATACTCATATTCATTCTGCCACTTGGCATTTTCTCATTTTTTTTTCTTTTTTCAAAATTCAATATAATAATTATATATACAATCTTTATCCTATTTTCAAATATCAATGCTTCATATATTTGTTTCCAATTTTAAGATGTTGAGTTATGTAATTTCCTAAGTCATATGTATTTAGGTTTTACATTCTCTCTTAGACTAAAGCTAGCACATCTAGGTCCTGCCTCTCCTAGCAGCCTCATCCCTAGTGCAAGAAGGCATGGAGCCATGGCTTGAGCCCTTGTGACGGATGGTGGCTCAGAGAGGTATGGGCCAATGGGCCCATGATGGTTGACTGAGGCCTTGATCCTGATCCTTCACTTACCTGCTGCATTATGGACTTGTATGCCAATATTGGGTTTTCCTTGATGGGCTTGTCCTTGCCAGCTTCTGTGTGGCCCATTCTCCTTTGTAATTCTTACCGTTGCACTTCTGTACTTCCTGAGTGACTTGGCCTTCAACGTTGCGTTTCACTTGCGGAGCTCTGGAGTATATATGCAGATGAGAAACCCTAAAGGAGAAGTAGACTTCACTGTTCCGCCGCTCTCCATCTTCTTCTCCAAAAGCTCTGCTAGGGTTTCACCCTATCTGATCTTCCATGGCGATTTCGATGGAGACTGAGTGAAGGATCTCAGAGCGACCTTGTCGGAGAACGTACTGGCAGCCTTCAAGCCAAGCTTGAGCTTAGGGTTGCAAAAAGAGGGAGTGTCCTCTTCTGAGTTGTTCTTTGATTGTGTTTTATGTGTTTTAGCTTAAGTCTAAGAACTCAATTGCCCCCCTTTTGTATCTTTGTTACTTAGTGGATTGGACCATCATCTTGAGGTCCCGAGGAGTAGGCTTGTCCGAACCTCGTAAAACCTCGTGTTCTGGCTTGCTTTACCTTTGTTGATTTGTGCATGTTTTTAGTTTCATCTTTTAGCTGCCTTCGATCCAAATAAAATCGCTTCAAAGTGGTATCAGAGCTGTGTTCTGTATTCCTTGTGTGAATCTGCAGTTTTGTGTTGTTGCCGAGCTTGTGTAGCCTAGGGTTATTCTCTGAAACTTCCTAAGGGTCAGAAACCCTTGCTTAGCTCTTCTGTTGTGTCTTCTCTTTTCTTCTGAGGCATGCTTTGTTTCTCTTGTGACTCTGTGTTGAGTGTCTTGCTTCAGGATAGTATATTTACTATGTCTGAGTCTACATCTTCTTCATCTGTTAGGATTAAACCTTTAGATGGAAATACTGACTATGCTATGTGGCAGGTAAAAATGAGAGCTATCTTAATCAAGGAGAAATGCTGGAAGGCAGTTGAAGGGAAGTATCCCAAAGAAACTTCTGAGGACATCCAAAAGGAGCTTGATGAACAAGCTCATAGTGAGATCATGATAAGGCTCTCTGATGAGGTAGCTCGACAAGTGTTAGATAAGAAAAATGCCAAGGATCTCTGGAATGCTATCCATGATTTATTCTTGGTAAAATCTCTTCCTAATCGTATTAGCCTGCTGTGTCAGTTGTTTACATATAAAATGAACCTGAATTTGCCTCTAAATGACAACCTTGATAAATTCCTTAAGCTTACACAAGACCTAGAAAGGTGTGGTGATAAGATTAAGGAAGATCATCAAGCTGTTTTGTTGCTCAATGCTTTGCCTGCTCAATTTGACAATTTTAAGGATGTCATACAGTATAGCAATGAAGAGCTGACTAAGAAAAAGATTTTAGAGGCTATTGTTCAGAAAAATGAGACTATGAAGGTGTTTAAGACAAAACAAGAAGCTAAAACTGAAATTCTTATGGCTAAGTCTCAGTTTAAGAATAAGAAACACAATCAGTATAAGAAGGATTCTGAAAAGGATTCTAACCCTAAAGATAACACTGAGTCTTCTAGCAATGATAAGAAAACTATTAAGTGTTTCTTCTGTGGTAAGATAGGGCATACCTCTAAGAATTGCTTTAAAAGAAAGAAAAAGGAAAAAGAGGGTAAAAATCCCCAAGAATCTGCTGTCTGTGAATCTGCTTCTTATCCTCATGAATTGCTTGTTGTTGGTGATGCTAGTGATCCTTTGTCTTGGATTCTAGATTCTGGTTATACTATGCATGCTACTCCTCACAAATACTTGTTTAAAGAACTAAAATTGTGTGATGGTGGTGAAGTTATGTTAGGTGATCACTCATCCCTAGCTATTAAAGGCATAGGTACCCTTCCCTTAAAACTGAAAATTGGAATTGTCATTGTTCTTAGAAATGTTAGATGGGTTCCTGGTCCTAGGAGAAATCTACTTTCTGAAAGTGCTTTTGATGATTTGGATTGTCATATTATTACTTATCATGGTGTTAGGACTGTTATCAAGCATGATAAAGTCCTTAATGAGTCAGTCAAGAAAAATGGATTGTATCATGTTCTTGCTGAGCCTATTGAATGCAATGTTTCTGTTATGAATGACTGAATGAATGAGCATGATACAAATTTGTGGCATGCTAGATTAGGTCATATAGGGAACAAGGGATTGCATGAGTTGTTTAAACATGGCATGTTAAGTCATAAACCTATTGTTGTTAACAAATGTGAAAACTGCATATTAGGAAAACATGCTAAAAGTAGTTTCAAACCTTCTTCTTATGTGGCTAAGAAACCACTTGAATATGTCCACTCTGACTTGTGGGGCCCTGCCCAGGTGGATACTATTGGAGGAAGGAAATACTTTCTTTCTTTAATAGACCACTATTCAAGAAAGGTGTGGATTACCTTCTGAAAACTAAAAATGATGCTTTTGAAAAGTTCAAATTTTGGAGAACTAAGGTAGAAGGTGAAACTGGACTTAAATTGAAATGCTTACAGACTGACAATGGCCTTGAATTTTGCAACTCTGCTTTTGATTCTTATTGTCATGAAAATGGTATTAAGAGACACTTGACTGTCCCTGGCACCCCACAACAAAATGGGACTGCTGAAAGAATGAACATAACATTATTAGAAAAGGCTAGATGCATGCTTATCTCTGCTGGTTTTAAACATTCTCTTTGGGGTGAAGCTATTACTACTGCTGCTTATTTGATAAATAGAAGTCCTTCTTCTGCCATTGGTTTCAAAACTCCACAAGAGTTGTGGACATGTAAGAAGCCTGACATCACACACTTGAGACCGTTTGGATGTACTGCCTTCTCTCATCAGAGTGTAGGAAAGTTACATCCTAGGTCCCAAAAATGTGTAATGTTAGGCTATCTTAAGGGTGTGAAGGGCTACAAGCTCCTTCTAATTCAACCAAAGGTATATAAGGTCATTATCAGTAGGAATGTGATTTTTAAGGAAGATGACTTCCATTTTAGAAATCTTCTAACTGCTTCTTGTGAGAATGTTGACAGACAGGAAGTTGAGCAAGCTGCAAGTATGAAGCAGTTTTATACACCTGGTTCTAATAATGATAATCTTGGTGAAGAATTTGACATAGGCATGTCTTTTGATCTTCATACTGATGACACCTCAGAAGGTGTTGATTTTAATGGGGATTCTTCCCTTGTTGAAAATGAACAACAACCTCAGGTACACTCTAATCCATTAAACTCTGAAGTAGAATCTGCTAGGTCTTCTCTTCATGATCATGAGCCAAATGTGGCATTGCCTGATGATGTGAATGATGATATCTTTGCTAGTGATGATGATGTGATTGATATGCATGATGATCTTGTTGAACCTCATGACTTAACTCACTATCATCTTACCAGAGATAGAGAACCTAGGGTTAAGATGCCTAATAGAAAATATATGTCTAATGTGGTTGAGTTTTCCTTTGTTGTTGTTGCTGATGTGAACAACTTTACTCCTGAAACTTACAACCAAGCCATAAAATGCAAGCATGCTAAAAATTGGAACCTAGCTATGAAAGAGGAAATTGACTCTATGCATGTTAACAGAACATGGACTCTAGTGCCTAAACCTCCTCATGCTAGATTAATTGATTGTAAGTGGATTTATAAGTTGAAAGAAGGTGTTGGTCCTGATGACCCTCCTAGATACAAAGCTAGGTTGGTTGCTAAGGGCTATACACAGAGAGAGGGAGAACACTATACTGAGATATTTGCACCTGTTGTCAAGTATAAAACCATGAGATTATTACTTGCTATGGCTGTTGTTTATGATTTTGAATTAGAACAAATGGATGTAAAAACAGCCTTTTTACATGATGATTTGCATGAGACTATATACATGAAACAACCTAAGGGATTTACTGATGAGAAACTTCCTAATCATGCATGCTTACTAAAGAAATCTATCTATGGGTTAAAACAATCTCCCAAAAATTGGAATCTGAAGTTTGATTCTTGCATGATTAATCTTGGCTTCTCTAAAAGCAAGTATGATTCCTGTTTGTATTTCAAAGGTGTTAAGAGTATTGAACCCTTGTATGTCCTGCTTTATTTTGATGACATTCTGCTTATGAGTAAATCTAAAACTAAAGTTATGGGCATTAAAAGGGAACTTAAAAACAGTTTTGACATGAAGGACTTTGGTCATGCTAAAAAGATCCTAGGGATTAAGATTATTAGAGATAGACCTAAGAGGAAAATGTGGTTGAACCAATCTGACTATGTTCAAAAAGTGCTTGAAAAATTCAACACAGATTATTCTAAACCCAATTCTATTCCTCTTGGTGGTCACCTTGATCTTACTAGACCTAGTCTACCCTTGTCTTCTGATGAATGCAATAGAATGGAAATTGTTCCTTATGACTCTGATGTTGGCTCTGTTATGTACAACATGATTTGCACTAGGCCTGATTTAGCTTTTGCTATTAGTGTGCTTAGTAGGTTCATGTCTGAATCTGCTGAGAAACATTGGTGTGCTATGAAATATCTGTTGAAATACTTGGCTGGTTCTGTTGATGTTGGTCTTGTGTATGCCAAGCACACTGCACCAAGTGAACTATATGGCTATGTAGACTCTGACTTTGCCAGTAACAAGGACAATAGGAAGTCTACAATAGCCTATATGTACACTTGGTGTGGAAACTGTGTGTCTTGGAAATCTCAGCAGCAAACTATTGTTGCTTTGTCTTCTACTGAAGCTGAATATATGGCAGCTACTGAGGCTTGTAAAGAAGCTATCTGGCTTCAAGGGATATTAAGGGAGATAGAGGGCAAACACTATGTTGCATCCTTGCACATAGATAGTCAAAGTTCCCTTTATCTATGCAAGAATCTTGTCTATCATGAGCGCACTAAACACATTGATGTGCGTTTTCATTTTATAAGAGAACATGTTGAAAAACAGGTGATAAATGTCCTGAAAATCGGTGGAGGTAAGAATCCTGCTGACTTTGGAACAAAAATTGTCCCTACTGATAAGTTCTTATTATGCGGGAAATTCCTTCACATTGAAGGGTCTTCACCCTGAAGATGCACTATGAACTGAAACCAAAGTGGCCGGCGATGGAGGTGGATACTGATTCATATGTAACTTAGAAAATTAAGAGGGCAATTGTTGAGTTATGTAATTTCCTAAGTCATATGTATTTAGGTTTTACATTCTCTCTTAGACTAAAGCTAGCACATCTAGGTCCTGCCTCTCCTAGCAGCCTCATTCCTGGTGCAAGAAGGCATGGAGCCATGGCTTGAGCCCTTGTGCCGGATGGTGGCTCGGAGAGGTGTGGGCCAATGGGCCCATGATGGTTGACTGAGGCCTTGATCCTGATCCTTCACTTACCTGCTGCATTATGGACTTGTATGCCAATATTGGGTTTTCCTTGATGGGCTTGTCCTTGCCAGCTTCTGTGTGGCCCATTCTCCTTTGTAATTCACCGATTTGCATATATACCCTAAATGGGTTTTGCATTTGCAAAAATACATGGTTGACTTTTTTTTTTGCATATATACACCATTTGGTGTATTTTTGCAAAATATTAAATCTTTTTTTTTTAATTCAAAAAGTAAATTAAATCCATGAAATTAGAGAAAAGAAAAGGGAAATGAAAAGCAAAAAAATACACAAATATCATTAATTATTATTTTCTTTTCCAAATTTTTCTCTCAAAATTCCCTCTCAAATTTCCCTCTCAAATACATAACTTTTCCCTCCTAAATTCCCCTCCTAAATACAACTCAATTAATTTCATCAATTTTCACTTTTTTTTTCTTCTAAATTTAGTATACTGAATTATTAATTTTGAACCCAAACCCAAATTAACTCAAATTCATTTCCTTGTCTAAATTTTTCAGATTCACAATCTGCAAATTAACTCAAATTCATGTAACTAAAACAAATTAACTCAAATTAACTCAATTTCCCAGATTCACAATCTGCAAATTAACTAAAATTCATGTCTAAATTTCCCAGATTCACAGTCCTCACTCCTGTTCGATTTCCTCTCCGAGCTCTAGTCGGTTTATGGATTTGCTTCGGTCGCCATTTGTCAGCTCCAGATCCTGCTCCGGTCGCCACCGTCTAGACCGGCTGCTTGGAGTCTCTGTTTTGGGCGTATTTTGCATGCTGGGAAGAAGATGGTAGCGGCGTCTTTTACTTCTTCACGAACCTTCACCGCAATTACTAATCTGGTTTCCTCCGTCAAGGCTGGGTTGCAGAGATCCCGATCTTTTGCAGAGATCCAAGATCCGGTTTCGTGCAACTTTTGTTGTCTGGGAGGAAGATGATTTCGGCGCCTCCTTAATCTTCATGCTCCCTCGCCGCGCGCCGCACTTCCAGTGGAGGTCGATTCGAAGGCTCGCCGGTGCTCTTGCTCATAATTGCGTTGTCCTCTCAACTGCTCATCGGCTTCAGATCTGGCCTTCCATTTTGCTATTCGCGCCGCCGACTGAAGTTGCCGGTTATTTCCCTGGTTCGACCGTCGGTGCCGATTGTGGTGACCTCAATTTTGGGGTTCTGTTGGTATGGTCGGTTGTGGCAACTGTTCTTCTTCTTCCACGTTCTTTGGTCTTAGGCAAATGCGTTTTTGATGTTTTTCTGGTTTTGTTTGTTTTGCCCTGTTAATATCCCTTGTTTTAGTTTATTTTGTATTTCCTGTTCTTGTGTTTCTGTTTCGTTTAGTATCTTGCCTTGTCATGTGTTTCAGCTTGAGGGAAATTCAAGTTTTAATCCTTATAAAGTAGAAATTCAAGTGTTTAATATATACAAGTTGTTTTAGATTTACATACAAGATATACTTATCTTGTCACGGTTCTTTATATATCCTCCACTCCACTGATAGTAAAGGGCAAAAATCAACACTTAACATTAGTATGTAATGTGACAGATTCAATATGGTTTGATATAATCCTACCAACCTACATGATTTGTGTGGTTGGAATTTGTTGTATTGATATTTAGTCGAAAGTAGTTAATGTAATTTTCTTCGTTAATGATCTTTCGCATATTGGTCTTCGCATATTCATAGAGTTTAACACAATCATGTCATAATTCCATATATATATATCCTGATGGGTTCAATGTGGACTAGTTTGGGTTAAATTGATATGACACAATCCTGTCATGATTCCATATATATCATGACAGGTTCAATATGGTTTGATATATATCATGAGTGGCGGTCCGTATCACATAGGAAGAAGAAGAAAATGATTAAAATAGGAAGAAAATGCATAATCATTCCCGTCATACTCATTGACCTGTCTTGTCGTCTTTAATATGGTTTGAAATTACGCGACATTATCTTAAAGTACTACATTACATAAAACGAAAATAAATAACATGCTTCACAAAGTATTAGATATTACACATATTATCATAAAATACTAAATATTACATGACATAAGATAGTCACTACACTAAAATGCATTCCAAAATACTTCATAACGTACTAATACATGATATTAGATAGTCATTATACTAAAGTACTAAATAAATACTAAATATTAGATAAACACTTCTCATGCATAAGAATATGTATCAAGTTGTTGGATAATTAATTTGCTTAATATTTCATGTTTAGATTTGAGTCTTTTGACATATGTTGTTAGAATGAATTTCAATTGTGACATTTATTTTGTTAAAATCGACAATAAAATATCTCATGGATGACAGGAATTTAAGGTTGATAATATGAAAAATACAAACTTCTCTCTGTTCATTTCGACAATACAAATATACAATGTGACAAAAGTATAAAGACCAATGCCATGAAATATTCAAAAAAAGATAATTCGTGCAATTGTACCATGTGACAAAAAATCAATATAGCTTGAACATTGTTCAATTCAATTGTACCATATGCAACCAGTATACCCTGTCGTTTTGCTTACCCATGCCAATCACCGTCCTCGAACTAATTTCCTGGAGAACACACAACTTGGCAGTTAAAAGAACGAGAAGATTTAGTTCACGAGACAACTGAGCAAAAGATAACAAATGACAAGATAAATTTGGCACAAATAAGACATGATGCAACCAGCAATCTCCATTGTACATCTAGTCGAAACACATGTGACAAAAAATCACATAAAAACTTCTCTCTGTTCAATTCGTGCAATTATTCCTCCAAATCAGTGTAGCTTGAACATTGTACATCTAGTTTATACATGGTATGAGAGTTGATACAAAGAGCAACTCCAATACAAAAGCGTGAGATTGAAAACATTACCCAATAGCCATGAAATCCTTTTGACAGCAAATGGACGGTGCTATAAAAGACCGGGTATTCAAACAATGAAAACAACATTAAAATGGATGTTTAGCCGATCTGGCAAAGACAAATATAAAATTCTCTGACATTGTAATTGTTCATTCCAACAATATAAATATACCATGTGATAAAAATATGAACACCATTGACATGCAATATTCGTCCAATGATAATTCGTGCAATTATACCACGTGACAAGGTAAGAAATAATGATATAGTATAATTATATAACTATCTACATATAATAGAAACACAATGGTAAAGGATGATATTTGGTAGACTTGAAATAAGTTGTACTTTTTGTTTACGTTATGTATATATCATTCTAGTCACTTAGTGAGTATTTTTCCGTCATAAAAGAAATGCCATTAACGCTATTTTTTATACTTTGAAATTTTGGTATTACATTTGAAAATTATTTTAAATAAAATAGAAAGTAGGAAATTTGTTAACGAAAAGTCGTAAACGCTATAACTAGAACGTTCAACCTTAAAGCCCTTGTCATAAACTAAAAATTATCCTGTCAACCAGGGTAATATTATTTAAAACCTTACATCTCTTGTCACCAAGTGATAACTTTTCTAACGACATAAGTAAAACAAGTTGTTGTCACTGATTTTTTTCAATTCAATGAAATTTTATGTTTCAAGTTTGTAACTATTTTAGCGGATGAGTATTTATGACAGGATATATTTTAATATATGACAGGATAATTCTAACGTTTAATTACTTCATTAATGAGTGATTACAACATTGAAGCAAAACAAATAATTCTCTTTGCAACTAAAGTGCCTATACAACATTAAATACACTAAAGTACTATAGAAATAAGACAACATTTTCTTCGTTAATGATTTTGCATATACTTCATTAATGTGTGATACCCCGTATTTTTGTAAGGTTATTTTGGAAATTTTGGAATTTTTCCGAGTACCCGTTGTGTACGTCGGATTTAATACAGAGAGTTTGAGACATTCTGTAATGTGCTCTGTATCTGTAATACTTTTCTCAGTGAAATAATATACAGACAAGGTGCCTTAGATTTTAATTGTCGTTCGCGTACGATAATTTTTATCCCGGTTTAACGTCAGGTTCGTTCAAAGCTGAATGGGCGGGAAAAGGGAGAAACGACGACCGCCGTTCAGAAACGGCGACCGCCGTGGTTGGGCCCGAGGAGTCAGCGTGTCAGCTTCTAGCTGGCCGCAACAGGCCTAGCGACGGCGACCGCCGCGTGCCCGCCGCAGGCTAAAAACGGCGCCCGCCGTGTTTTGTCCAGTGGGCATTGCCCGTTGGTCGCCGGCGGTAATCGAGGCACACCGATCTTGCTTTCGGCCGCGTCTTAGGGTTTGGTTGAGGCTCCCAGGTGTTTGGCTATAAATAGGGGTGTTTGGGAGAGGGTTTTGAAGCCCTTCCAACCCCGAATCGCTGCCGGATTTCCTTCTCGTCGGAGTTGGTTTTCGCCGGAGTTTGAAGGTCTCGCCGGTGTTGCTTTGGTGTGTTTCTTGAGTGCCTTTGTGAAGCTTTTGGTTAGCCTTGGAGGTTAGAAGCCAAAGCAAGTCGAAGGAGGCCAAACCGCTCGTGTTTTGGGGTGAGATTTCTCTCGTCTCTGTCGACCGTGTTCTTCACGGCGACCGCCGTGTTCTTCACGGCGACCGCCGTGATGAATGCGGCGACCGCCGCCAGTGCCCAGAATGCCTTCGTGGCTTTGGCTTGGTTGGTTGTTGTCGTGGCGTCTTTCCTTCCGTGTTCTTTCGCCGTGTTTAGATTCGTACTGTTTATGTCAGATCTAACTTAGGGTTCCTTTTATGGGTCGACTCGAAGGTTGTTGTGCTGTCGGATCTATACCCGTGTCGAGCCGGAATCCAGTTGTCGTCTTTAGACTATTCTGCGGATTAAGGCAAGTGGCGGTTCGCTCTTGCTCATCGTTCCATATTTACATTAATTATCAGTAGTTTATCTGAGTAATTAATTTAGAATGATTATGGTGTTCATCTGGAAACGGTTTTGTTAACTGTTTTGGAAAACTAAAATATGATGTTATAATAGGTTGTATATCTATTAGAACAATGCTATTATATATATATATATATATGTGATTAATACAGATATTATTATAGGTTGTATATTGTTAGAACAACGCTATTTTATCTGTTTCTGGCCGCGATGGCTTTGTTGTGATTGATTACTGTGTTGAACTGTTTAGTTAGCATGAATATTCGTAGGAACGCTACTGTGTATCTCGTTGTGAGTGCTAGTCGTTTTTTGATAACCTGGTGGTTAGGATTTAGTTCCTACCATCCTTCTCTAATGCCGTTTGTAGGGATTTAGTTCCCGACTCCGCCTTGAGGGATTTAGTTCCCGTGGGATTTAGTTCCCGATTCGACTCTTGGGATTTAGTTCCCGAGTCAACTCTGTCTTAGGGATTTAGTTCCCGAACCGACTTTAGGGATTTAGTTCCCGAGTCAACTCCGTCCATGGATTTAGTTCCCGACGGTATCTCTTTATCCCGATGTATGAGATGATTTAAAAGCCTATAACGTGATGTGGGTTTTTGGAATTAAATAAGATAAAGTGCCCGAGTGCACATAATTAATATACCTTTGGCGAGTAGTGCAGCTAAGTAAATAGTGCAGCTAGGAAAGCTCGTCTCGACTGTTGATCAGAGTACGTTCTCTTTCCAATCTGGATCCGCTGTAAGCGATGAGGTTGGTCGTGAACCGAAACATCTTAGTCAGTTTTTAAATCTTTATGTGGTTTTGTAAGATCCAGACTTGAATGTAGTACGTTCTCCTTCCGATCTGGATTCACTGTAAGCGGTGAGGTTGGTTGTGAGCCAAAGCATCTCAGTCAGCTTTTAATCGCTATTGTTTGATTATGTAAACATTCCAGATTTGTCATATTTTCTTAAAGACTCATTTCCGTTGGAGTCTTCTTTCGGGTCGATTTCTGTGAAGATTCAGTCTTCCAGAATCTTCTCTTGTGCATATCTCTTGTTTATTCAAGTAGAGTATGGTGGTTGACAAGCGTACTCGATTATTATTCGAGGGACGAGGAGTCTAACCTAATACGACTGCTTAGAACCATTCTGCTTTTTACCCTTGCTAGTCTATTCAAGTAGACTAACCCACGAACATTGTTCTCCGCATGTGGGCTGGTGTCATCCGTTCGATTCGACACATCAGATAGAGCGAAGATATGAGGAGACTAGATTGACTATAAAGACGACGGTTGGTTTTGGATGTTTTAATAATTGCTTTTAATCAGGTTGAGATCCTTGGGTAGGTGATCATTGCGATCACAACCCTTTTTGTAATATCTTTTATAAGTCTTCCGCTGTACTTTGTTTAAACTCTGTGTTTGGCCTATTCGGGATTGGGATGTAATCCCGTAACTCATGTTTCATTTGATTGATGTTTTGATTTGAATACTTTGATCATTATGTATCAATTGTATTCCTTGAATTGTATTTAAACCGATAAAGCCTTGGGTGATCTCGGTAAGGAACACTGGGGTCACTGGCGGTAATACATTTCCAAATGGGTTAAGATTTGGGGGTGTTACATAATGAGTGATTACAACATAGGAAGAAAATACATAAGGAATCCTGTCATACTCACTAACATGTCCTGTCTTCTTTAATATGGTTTGAAATTTACGCGATATTATCATAAAGTACTATATTACATAAAACAAAAATAAATAACATGCTTCATAAAGTACTAGATATTAAATATATTATCATAAAATTTAATGTAATTTGCTTATGACTTTTTCTTGTGAACTTTCTTTTTTTCGAAGACATAAGCAAGTCATGGTCGATATGGTTTCAAATTAGTTGATGCATCTTGTGTGGTTGGAAATGGTTGAATTGATATTTAGTTGAAAGTAGTTAATATAATTTTCTTCGTTAATGATATTTCGCATATTCGTTTTCGCACATTCATAGAATTTAACACAATCCTGTCATGATTCCATATATATCCTGACGGGTTCAATATGGTTTGAGATAATCCTACCGACCAATATGAGTGGCGGGTCCATATCACATAGGAAGAAGACGTGAATGATTAAAATAGGAAGAAAATACATAATCATTCTCGTCATACTCACTAACCTATCCTGTCATATTTAATATGTTTGAAATTGCGCGACATTATCATAAAGTACTATATTACATAAAACAAAAGCAAATAATATGTTTCATAAAGTAATGGATATTACACATATTATCATAAAGTTTAATGTAATTTGCATATGACTTTTTGCTGTGAACTTTCTTTTCTTCGAAGATAGAAGCAAGTCATGGTCGATATGGTTTCAAAGTAGTTAATGTAAATTGTGTGGTTCAAATTGGTTGAATTGGTATTTAGTCGAAAGTAGTTGATGTAATTTTCTTCGTTAATGATTTCACATATTCATAGGATTTAACATTACCCTGTCATAATTTAATATATATATATCCTAACGGGTTCAATATGGACTAGTTTGGGTTAAATTGATATGACACAATCCTGTCATGATTCCATATATATCTTGACAGGTTCAATATGGTTTGAGATAATCCTACCGACCAATATGAGTGGCGGTCTATATCACATAGGAAGAAGAAGAAGAAGAGAATGATTAAAATAGGAAGAAAATGCATAACCATTCCCGTCATACTCACTGACCTGTCGTCTTTAATATCATGACAAGAATTTAAGGTTGATAGTATGAAAATATAAACTTCTCTGACATTGTAATTGTGTATTCCCACAATACAAATATGCAATGTGACAAAAATATAAAGACCAGTGACATGCAGTATTCGTCCAAAGATAATTCGTGCAATTGTACCATGTGACAAAAAATTAGTGTAGCTTGAACATTGTGACATTTTTATTTGGTATACAAAAAATTAGTGTAGCTTGAACATTATGACATTCTTATTCCTCTAACGCTCTCTTCACATTGTCTGCTCCAACTTGCATTTTGAGTTTCCATTAGACACCGACACCCACTATTTCAACACTTAAGTGAACTCATAACACAAATCAATACACTTCACAGCTGCCATTGCAAAATACTAATAAAAAGATCATATGACATATACACTTGTATCTGACAAAAGTATCCGAAAAGCTATTTTGAAGTTAAATGCAAGGTTCCTGAATGGTGACAGGATAGTTCTCATTATATGACAGGATAGTTCTATATGCTTAATTACTTCATTAAGCATATAGAACCGTGCGAGGTTCTTGAAGTTAAATGCAAGCTATTTTGAAGTTAAATGCAAGGTTCCTGAAGTTAAATGCAAGCTGTTTTAAAGTTAAATGCAAGGTTCCCGAGAGCACTGAATTTGACTCCATCACCGCCAAATTGAGACCTGGCCCCACCGCCACCGCTACCACCGCTCCAGCCGAAATCAGCCCCACCGCCACCGCTAACACCTCAGAGGTTATAGAAAGGCACTCCGCCGCCGCCGCCCTCGCTCCCTGTCACCCCGACGACGTCGCAGCCTGAGCAAGAGGTGTTGCACTTCAGCCATGGCATGCAATGCAAGGGTGGTCTTTCCACTACTTTCTGGTCCATATATCTGTTTCCTAAATTTCCCTCTCAAATTTCCCTCCCAAATAACTTTTCCCTCCTAAATTTCCCTCCCAAACCCAAATTGACTCAAATTCATTTACTTTTTTAGATTTCCCAAGATTCAACCTTAAAGCCCCTATCATAAACTAAAAATTATCCTGTCAACCTGGATAATATTATTTAAAACTTTACATCTCTTGTCACCAAGTGATAATTTGTCTATCGAGATAAGTAAAACAAGTTATTGTCACTGATTTTTTTTAATTCAATGAAATATTATGTTTCAAGTTTGTAATTATTTTAGCGGTAATTATTTTAACGGATGAGTATTGCTAACAGGATAGTTTTTAATATATGACAGGATAATTCTATACGTTTAATTACTTCATTAATGAGTGATTACAACATTGAAGCAAAACAAAATAATTCTCTTCGCAACTAAAATGCCTATACAACATTGAAGACCCTAGAGTACTAGAGAAATAAGGCAGTATTATACTCTGCATAGTATCCTGTCACCTATACAACATTAAAAAATAGACAATTAGCCAGTAGCCAAAAGAACTAGCCTCTGTGTCAGTAGAAAAACCAAGGTCTTCTGTGCCTCTACCCCCTCCCCCCCCCCCCCCCACCCCCCCAAAGCCCAACCAGTAGCACCCTCCCTCTCGACAACCATGTAGCTCCCTTGCAAATCTTCATACATATGCACACAATTGGGTGGGAAAGCTGTTCTCTGCCTCTTCATCATCACCTACAGAACCAAATCACTCTTTAGCATCTCAGAGAACCATAATAATAAGGAACTCAAAGAAGAATCATTCATTTCCCAAAACAGACGGGCAATACAGCCTAATAAAAAGAATTTTACACATACACACAGTAGTCAGTATCGCAACTGACAAGGGCCTTGCGGTGTAGGATCAACGTAATTAAGTGTAGCATCAACAAATTCAATCATGATTTTCAAGATAACCTGGCAATAAATTTGTTAAGCAATTACCTTCTCTGTTTCCCTCTGTAATGTTAACACTTGAAGGGATGTTTTTACCTGTATCAGATCAATTTAACAAGCCAAACTTTTTAACAAAGGTAGAAAAGATAAATAATGATGAAGGGATGCACTCTCAAGTGGAACGATGAGCACTCACAAGATGCTTGCCTATCTTGCGGTAGGGCTGAACAGCAGGAAGACCAAGAGGAGTCGTCCAACGCACAGGTTGATTTTCAGATGCAATGATATGAATCCAAACCTGAAAACCAACAGCTCAAGCCAGGCCGGTTTTGTTCCCTCGCCTTCTTCTTTCTTCCAGCTTTAAATTCACAAACAAGGACTTGGCAAACCTGGGGTGAGCTTGGATTCGTTGTTGTTTGTTGGGAAAGATTTGAGTTGGAAACCAACTCTTCGTCGTCATCGTGTCGGCCGTCGTCGACATCGTCCTCAACGTCGTCAATCCGCCACTACGAGCTCCCAAATGGCGTCGTCCCGCTCCCATTCCCAACCCTAGCCTCCACCTCTCTCTCCTCCGCTGCGTGGGAGGAAGAATCGAAATCCCCCCCTCCAATGAAAGAAATCTGATTTCAAAAAATTATCTGGAATTAGGGTTCTAATAATTCGCTGCGTAGGAGGTGAGCAATTCAGGGAAAAGAAGGAGGATGAAGTGGAGGTGAATGACCAAATTTAGGGTTCTAATAATCTAGAATTAGATATTTAAAAAAATTATTTTTTGAATTAAAATCTGATTTAAAATTTTTGAAATTTTTTAGTATTTTCAAATTTTAACTTTTTCTTTTAATATTTTATTATTATGTTATATTTTATTTTCCAAAAGAAAAAGAAAATTCAAATTTCAATTTACCTTTTTATTTATGGGGTATTTTTGCAAAAAACAAGGAAAAAAAAATCAATAGGTTATATTTGCAAAAAATAAAAGTACTAGGGTAGAATTGCAAAGCCATATATGATTTGGGGTATTGGTTGCTATTTCTCTTTGTAATTCTTACCGTTGCACTTCTATACTTCCTGAGTGACTTGGCCTTCAACGCTGCGTTTCAATTGCGGAGCTCTGGAGTATATATGCAGATGAGAAACCCTAAAGGAGAAGTAGACTTCACTGTTCCGCCGCTCTCCATCTTCTTCTCCAAAAGCTCTGCTAGGGTTTCACCCTATCTGATCTTTCATGGCGATTCCGATGGAGGATGAGTGAAGGATCTCGGAGCGACCTTGTCGGAGAACGTACTGGCAGCCTTCAAGCCAAGCTTGAGCTTAGGGTTGCAGAAAGAGGGAGTGTCCTCTTCTGAGTTGTTCTTTGATTGTGTTTTATGTGTTTTAGCTTAAGTCTAAGAACTCGATTGCCCCCCTTTTGTATCTTTGTTACTTAGTGGATTGGACCATCATCTTGAGGTCCCGAGGAGTAGGCTTGTCCGAACCTCGTAAAACCTCGTGTTCTGGCTTGCTTTACCTTTGTTGATTTTGTGCATGTTTTTAGTTTCATCTTTTAGCTGCCTTCGATCCAAATAAAATCGCTTCATAAGACTTAGGGAAATCTTTATATTTGATTGGATATGATTTAGTATATCTTGATGTAATATTTTTTTTATTAATCCACTTAAAAGTTATATCAGATTATTAATTGATAATTATAAGAAAATTTGAAATCAAATACTATAAGTTTTCAATTAATCTACTAAATATCTACTAAAACAAAATTTTCATATGTCATCTATCCTTTTACCACATGACGCCCCTACAGTAAATTAGTCACATACTCACATGTCATTTTCTTAAAATTTTACATTTTTAAACCTCAAATCTAATATATATATATATATATATATTAAAACAAAATATACTAATGTCATATGACGATCCTGGATTCAATTTTCTTCATTTTAAAAATAATTTAAGTATATATTAAAATTTTCTATTCTAAACATATTACCAATCTTTCTCTATTTAAATACAAATCAATTAGAAAGATTACAAATCCAATTAGGAAGATTACAAATCAATTAGCAAGATTACGAATCAATTATGAATATTACAAATAAATTACAAAAGATTACAAATTAAAAAAATGGACTAAATTGCATGTGTCTTCTTCAACAAACTATAGACGGCAAAACTCCATTAGAGTTTTCTTACTATGGAGACTCCACAGACTCTAGATCTTTATTTGCAAAAGTTGAAAATCAGGGTGAACTCAAAAATGACACAAAAATTTATGGGTTGAGTCATCGATCCGTTGGGTTGATAATTGTTGTACGATTACATTAAATTCACTTTTAACGATATAACAAAGTACTTAGAACAAGAGACAGATCATTGGGCCGAACCGCCGAAGTCAAGACCCCAAGGCATTTAGATATATATTATTATATATTATTTAACTTGATTTTGTCAATTTATAAATATGAGTTATACCTAGACCTGATCAAACCTGAATCCGGGCGGGAACCAGGCCAGGCTTTGGACAAAAATCATGCCCAGATGGGCTGGCCGAATCCGGGCAAGTCAAGGAAACAAGCTGGGGAGGCTTCCCGGATCCGCCCGGACATCCGGACATGGGTAGCCCGCGGGTCCCATTTAGCCCCGCTCATAAAACGAAACATAGCAAATATAATTTAACTCACAATATCCATACAAAAGTGTCTTTTATTACAAACGGTAAACATAGTTATTGTTACAAACTTGTTATAACAAATTTCACACAAAATAACACAACATTACACAATTAAGCAAATTTCAAAAGAAAATGGAGCTAATTGTCTATTTTTGTTGCCTTCAGCGTAGTGCATACATCACACAATCACACATTAGTTGAATCTTCTTCGTCCTCAAACTTGTCATAACCAACATCGCCAATTTTAAGTGTCTTGTGGGTATAAATATTAGGTTGTTTAGGGTATAAATATTTATTTATTTTATAATTGTATGAATTTTATTATGTATAAAAATATATTATTTTATTTATTTTTAAAAATTAATTCGGGCTTTCGGGCAGACTATCCGGGCTAAATGAGATATTATCAATGTCCGTATCCCGCCCATATAAACGGACGGACCGAGCTATCCGGACAAAAAAAGCTAAATATAATAACCATATCCGTCCATTTATGCCGGGCGGGTTGATCCGTGTTTGCTCAGGTCTAGTTGTACCCTATATATTGTCTCCAACCGAGGATGATAGTTCATGTATAGTATTGTTCAGCTTTGATTTGGTGGAATATAGGGGTTTTATAAATGAATTCAGTTGGGGTTAAGATTTGGGTTTTTTTTTTACATGGGATTCTCGATCTGATTTTGGTGGTGTCGTGACAATGGCGCAGAGGAGCCTCTTAGACAACTTACTAGAACTTACAGATCTTGATGAAGGTTGATTTTGGGGTAGAAATTTGGAACAAATGTACCCTTACACTTTGTGTAGGAATATTTTTTCCAACTTTTGACATTAGATTAAATTCATGTAATGGTACACAACTATAATCTACTATATAACTACTAAACGCAAATACCGACTGAGCCACATGACACTCTCAAAATGAGCCCGAATTTTACGCTGCCACGTGGCGTCACGGTATTGAATTGGACACGTGGCGGCCTGTGTTTTTTTTAGATTTATTTAAAAATAAAAAAGTTATAGTAATAGAATCCTACACTTGCCATACTAATATTATCTACAATAAAATCTTTCCAAAATGTACAACAAAATATTCTGTAATATTTGTATTATAAAATATACTCTTACCTTATATATTAAGATCACGATCTTTTTTTCCTTCTTATCTGTCAATATTGCCTATCCAGCATAATATTGATTAAGTACATTCTCTTACCATATTTGAGATAATTTAATATCTTTACTCTTACTCTATTAATATCATATATATGATATATGATCCTTTTTATTCTAATATGTCATTAAATATTTAAATTTCCTACCTAAAACAGCAGAATTAAAAATTGATTGCGGTCGAGATATTCATCCAGTGAATTTTGAATATGTACGTGCGTTCTAGCTAGCTTACCAATAGAGATCCACAAGAAAAAATAATAATTTAATTGTTGCGCGGTAAATTTCCTATAGTGATGATGTCATTTGACTTTTAGGTTATCTACTCAATTTACTTATGAGATGGTGAGTTAGTGGTTGAGGATAAACAACGGCATCCCAAATTTATTTATCAGTTAGCGTGGTTCGTTATTGAGCAAATATTTATACATATACTCACACTTACTAATACATATTTTATTATATTTTTGAAATTAAAATGCATGTGTACGTCCGTGCTTTTGAAGTCATTCTTGTCAGATAAACTGAAAAGACTTAACAGTTTGATCAGACTAGCCTACTAATCTACTATATAACTACAAAACGCAAATACTGACTGAGCCACGCGGCGCTCCCAGAATGAACCCGAAATTTAAGTTGCCACGTAGCGTCACGATATTGAATTGGACATATGGCAGCTTGTGGTTTTTTTAGATTTATTTTAAAAATAAAAAATCTACGGTAAGAGAATCCTACACTTGCCATACAAATATTATTTGCAATAAAATCTTTCCAAAATGTACAAAAAAATATTCTGTAATATTTGATTATCTTTTTCCAATATTGACCACAGAATATTCTGTAATATTTATTTAGGCACTATGCGAAAATAAATCTGTAATATTTTTTACATTAATCCTTTCCAAAATGGACCACAAAAAGATAAGACTAGGATCCGAAAGTTAGAGTCGCTAAAAGTAAACTTTATACAAAACAAAGGTGAAAACGTGCTATAAATATAATGGTTTATGTTCATGTCAATTATTTTATATAACATATTATTGGTATGCATAATCTTTTTTTAAAGTCGTTCAAAGCACGGAGTGTAATCTACTAATCCAAAACTTTATGTGTCGCCACCATGTTTGATTTGCCTACATGTCATCACTCATCTAACCATCATTCACTACATCATCCAACTATTAGGAAAAAAAATAAAAAAAGATTATCAACTAAAAGAGCTGCAAAATGTTCCGAAAATATACGAAAAAACTAAAAAATATTTTCCATTTATAGAATAAGATAAGTTTTGATTATAGTAAGTAATCACAACCAATAAGATAGGTTTTTATTAGAGAATCTCAATTTATATGCGTAGGGAGTTTTTAACCCTTTATTTTCCTAAGTAATCTTGAATAGATAGAAAAGTCTATTTTTCATATATCTTATTTGATGGTGTAAGTAAATATATATCAACTAATCTTGCTATATCGTCTTAAAACACATGGTTTTTACAAATCTTCTTTATAATTTTTCTACATATTGAAGCTATACAATATTTTTACGATCAAGTTCACAAATTGCTTAAAACCGTAGATTTTTATCAAGAATATATAAAATATTATTGAAAAGATTCTCTCAAAGTCGATTAAGATAAATCCAGTGTTTATGTTATAGTAGTTTACTTACCAATTTCCATAACTAATGTATTTCATAGAGTCTATTGAAAGTCATTTAAATCCAATTTATACAAACTAAAGAGCATATAGTATGTTGTATTTATCAAGTGCATTGTTTATATATGTATTATATTATATTATGATATATATATGCTCTTTCCTAATGTATTTTTATCTTCAAACGACAACTCTATAAAATAAATAACCCACTTTAACATAATTGTAAACCAAATTTCATATGGGCCTAATCTTCACAACGTATTTGTTAAATATAATTTATCATTATTATTATTATTATTATTATTTAAAGTACTTATTGGTCGTAGTTAATATAGTTTGATCATCTTCACAAGTTATGGTTTTGTTAACTTTACAACTTAAGTTCAGGTACAAAACTATCTGAATTGATTTGTGATGCCAACTTATTATCTGGGATGAGCTCCGATGACAAATATATTCTATTTTGAAGCATTAGACATGACTTTAAAATATATTTTATGGGCTACAAATCCCCTTAGTTCAGTACAGCCTTTTAGAGTGAAAGTCGTAGTATTTGGTGGAGACTTTAGGCAAATCCTACCCATTATCACAAAAGAAAGCAAGCAAGATATTATTTTTGCCACCATTAATTCCTCTTATTTGTGGGAATATTGCAAAATTCTTAATTTGACAAGAAACATGATGATGTGACCCTGCCTCCCATGACGGCCCAAGACGAGGAAGAAGCCATGAGCCTACGCTCAGAGGGCCCAGTGACAAGGTCTAGGTCCAAAGCCATCGCGTCCGCCGTTGCGTCACTTGTCGCACGCGTCGTCGCTGGCCAAGGAAGCCCAGACGCCAACCCAAGACTCGTCGTCCTCTCCACCATCGGCATCGAAGCATCGCGTTCATCGCAGCCGGCATCGCGTTCACCCACTCGCGAGGCCATCGACCCTTCGTCGTCATTCCTCGCGGTGTTTGCATCCATGCCTTCACCGCGTTCTTTTTGAGATGCTTTCTATAATTGTTATTATTGCTTTTTAGATAGTTTCCTTTTATAGTCATTTCTATTTTAGGGTTTGTGCCTTTTGCATGCTTGCATGGGCTAGCCCACTAGGCTCGACTCGGCCCATCCGATGTCTCACCTCTAGTATTTAAGTCAAACTATGTTATTAGTTTCAGGACGTTCAATTTTAATCAAGGTTTCAAGTAGAGTGTTTATCCTCCTTCCCTTGATCAGACGTCACTCTCTATCTTCGCATCCCCATTCCCTCCGCCGCCGACGCTACGACAATTGCTTGAACCTTCAAGCCAGTCTTCCTTCGCATCTCCCTTCATCCGCAGTCGACGCTATGACACCAAAGACTTGTCTTTTCAAGTCATCTATCCCTCATCAAATCGCTTCCTCCATCGCTATCCAGTCGTCCCACCCCTCGCTTCCATCGCGTCCATCATCGCTACTAATTCCATCGCGTTCGCCATCGACGTTGTCTTCGCTGGTGTGACACTCAATGTGACACTCCGCCTCGCCGACACCGCGATCTTCCAGGCCACCTCCACCGGGTTCGCTTCGCCACCATCTTGTCAGCCTTTCGTGCAAGACAATGTGACTTCTCGCCCAAGACTAGATCCAAAGGTGTCGCCTTTGACAATTGGCTTGTCATCGGAGGCAAGAACACATCAACTGGCATCAGAGCCCAGCAGTCTTGTAAGTCACGAACTCAAGTTTACATCTTGTTCACAATTTTTTTTTCTTAACCCCCATCGTTTGTTTTCGTAAGATCTTGAGAAAAACCAAAGTTTCCATATTTGCCTAACCTACTCGGTTTCTACAAGATCAACTCTTGGCCGAATTTTTTTTCCTTGTTCCCTAAGTTTTGGTGTGTTAGGTAATTTGTTATCTTGCATTCTAGAATATTTTGTTTCCTTGTTTCACGCGTGGATAGAGTTTCCTTGTTTGCTAGATTTTGCTTTTTAGTTAAGTTAACCGAATTTCCTTATAAGATATCAATCCAATCTTATCTTCTCTCTCCTATCTCTAAAGATCACACTTGTGATACTCTTGTTACTTAGACCGTTTTTCTTTTGTTTCTTTTTGCAATCCAAAAAGATCAAAAGATAAGATCTCGGATATTATAAAAACAAAAAAAAGAAAGATATCAAAAAGATATTCAAAACAAAAAAAGTTACCAAAGTTAGGTAAAGCCAAAATAAGGCAACCCTAACCCACTCTCGGTTTAAGCTCATCTTCTCAACCTCTCCACCGTCTAGGTCAAGCTTCCTAGAAGGTGATTTCTTGCTAATTAGGTTACTTTGTTTACGTTTATTTTCGGGTTTCAATTTGTTCTTGTTTGTTTGATTGCAACTTGCTTGATAGACCGTCTCTTGTGCAAGCCAAGCCGCCCTCACGGCAAGCCAAACTAGCCCTCCAACGTGAACTTTGTGACTTGACTAGTGATTTTCTTGGTTGTTGTTCTTTGTTGTCTTTTGATTCGTTTTTACTCCCATGTTTGGCCATACTGTTATAGGTAGCATGACGGTTGGACAACGTGAAGACCAACTTGGAATCGACAACACCAATCCACATCCACCGCCGTTAGGTCTACCCCAAGATCAACCACCGATTGACCCCCCATAACAAGACCCCATCATGGAGTTGTCCGAGGAGCAACGAGAGATCCAAGCTCTTCGTCAACGCATTGCTCAATTTGAAGCCAAAGAACGCGCGGCACAACTCGTGCCCACTTCATCACCCCTGAGTACTATGGACGCCCCGACTCAACCACGAGCCACCGACGTCGGTCCATCGAAGACAAGAGCCGACAAAGGCAAAGGGATCATGCCTTCGACATATCAACCTCAACCACAACTCAATCGTATACAAAGTGTCATCGAGAGTCGCCACGGCTTCGTTTCACACATGGATCGCTACGTGCCCAGAGCCACACCCGTTGGCTTCGACACCGGCTCCGACAACGACCGCGACGCCGAAGACACTCAAGGTGAGTTTTCTGAACCATACAACTTTGATGATCGCTATGCCTCTAGGAGAACCCAGAGACACATACCGGGATCAGTGCCTCGCGAAGGCCGCCCTTGCCGAGCCGAGCAAGCCGACACGACGCCAAGGAGACCTAGTCGCCGACCACATGGGCATACGCGACGCGATGATCAATTGAGGACCCCAACTACCCAGCCACGGAGCCATGATGTACGCGATCATCTTTGACACCAAAGTGTTCGGACGCCGCGTTACGGATCCGATGGCTATGCGTCGATCACACCCAATATCCACGACGACTTCGACGAGTATGACGACGAGGAGATCGAGGACTCAGGTATGGTCAACCCTAATTTTTTTCACCCCCTTCTTGGAGATCCCCGTGAATTGCAGGATCACCCTTCGGATTGGATACCTCCACCGCGTCTCCAGCCCCAAGGAGAACGCGTTCGTGACATTGGCGGCGAGTGCCGCGATGTTATACCAAGGGACATTCGCCGAGCCGACTACGATGACCAGCCGCGAAGACGCCGACGCGACGACGCCTACGCGCCAAGGGATGAGTTTGCTCGCATAGAAGATCACCAAGACCGCGATAGACGCCAGGTTGGACGCGATAGACCCCATGGTGTGCGCGCCTAGGAGAATCCTCTCTACACCGCCGTGCCAAACAACGCGTTCAACCAAGCACCTGCCCAACCTCGATACCAACGACACGAAGTCAAGGTAAAGATCGAGCATTTCTTTGGTGAATACAATCCATCTGTTTTTCTTGAATGGGTGCAGGCTACGGAGTACACCATACGCTATTGTCACGTTCCTCCTGAGGAGCATGCTTACGCCGTGACACTTCACTTTCGAGGAGCAGCCCGAGTGTGGTGGCATCGCTTTGAGGATGACTGCATGTGTTGCCACAGAATACGAGTCACTGAATGGCATCAACTAGTCTACCTAATGACCAAGAAATACGTGCCTCCAGACTATAGGAATCAAATGAGAATGGAGATAGCCATGGCTCGTCAAGGGTCAATGAGTCCACTCGAGTTCTTTTCCAAGCTTGATGACATGTATTACAAGGCCAACATCTCCATTGCACCATCGACTTTGAGGACGAAATTCTTGAGTGGCTTGAACACCAACATCCGTGATCAACTCGAGATTTTGCCCATCAAAGATTTGAACACCCTCACACACACGGCGATGCAAATCCATGCACAAATCTCTCGCCGAAAGTCTTACACTTTTCCAAGTGGCCAACCAAGGTATTCTTCTAACCCTAGTGGATTACCTTTTACTAATGTTCGCCCTAGTGTCTCTACCACAACCGCGTCGAGCCAAGCCCCCAAAGCGAAGCCTTCGACGCCAAGCACCGCGTCGTGCCAGAACGTGCCCAGACAAGCTCCAGTGGGAACAAATTGCACGCGCAACATCGAGTGTTACAAATGTGGTGGAAGAGGCCACTATAAGAAGGACTGTCCCAATGCTCGCAATGTGTTGTTCTCCACCATGACCGCCGGCTATGAATCTGTCGACGACGGGGAGCCAACACTCGAGGCCATCGATGAAGGCATCGAAGAGGAGGAAGACGCCTACGACTGCGAGCCCGCTTCTCTACACGCAGGCACACCGTTGAGCTTGGTGACGCGTCGTCTCCTCACAGTCAAGGAAGCGAGCATCCACGACCAACGCGAGAACTTGTTCCACACAAGGGCTCTCATCCAGACGGCTTCCTTGAGTGTCATAGTTGATGGAGAATCATGTGCAAACATTGTCAATGAGAAGGTTGTGACACACTTCAAGTTGCCTACGACGCCTCATCCACATCCTTATGCCCTCCAATGGATTTCTTCCAATCCAGGTAACACAGTATCTCGCCAATGCTTAGTTTCTTTTTCCATAGGGCAATACTGTGATTCTATACTTTGTGATGTCGTTGCTATGGATGTCACCCATATTTTGCTTGGGCGCCCATGGCAATTCGACAGACGCGTGCTCCATGATGGCTATTTGAACACTTATGTGTTCAATTACCACGGGAAGCGCGTCACCTTGCATCCAATGTCTCCCCATGAGATCTTGCAGGACCAGGTTGAGCGCGATCGCCAGAAGGCCATTGAGGCCGCGTCTACTAGGTCCGACGAGTCCCCAGAGGCACTCCAGAGGCAAGACTCCTCCAATTCTGGAAAAAATTTGTCTTCCCCGGGCATTGACAAGAAGAGGACCAACGCGACAGGTGGAACACCAAATGCCCATTTGGATCGTCATGGCGCCGCTGCTGGTGCCGCTGGGAAGGCCAAGAAAGGCACTCTAGAGGCTTGGCCAGGTTTTTCCAATTCTGGCACGAGCAATGGTCGACATATGCCCAATGCCCAACAAAAATCGACCAGCGCCTCGCCATCGACAAAGTTGGCCGCACCGTTGCCGTTGACGCCTCCGTTGCAAGGCAAATGTGAGCGACGCTTGCTTTTGGCCAGGCCAAGTGACCTCACTGCGTGTCTGACTGGCAAGACACCATGTTTTCTGCTTGTTCCAATCCCATGCATCCTAGAGTCATCGCGCACCGCACCAGTGCTGCCTGCCATCACTGCCTTGCTCACCGCATTCGACGACGTCTTCCCCGATGAGTTGCCACAAGGATTACCTCCACTGAGAGGAATTAAGCACCAGATTGACCTTGTGCCAGGTGCTTCCTTGCCCAATCGCGCTGCGTATGGAGTTGGCCCAGAGGAGACCAAAGAGCTCCAACGCCAAGTGTAAGAGTTGTTGGATCGCGGCTACGTGAGGGAATCTCTTTCCCCTTGCGCTGTGCTTGTGATCCTTGTGCCCAAGAAGGATGGCACATGGAGAATATGTGTTGATTTCCGTGCGATAAACCAGATCACCATCAATTATAGGCATCATATTCCACGCTCGACGATATGCTTGATGAACTTCATGGTGCCACACTTTTCTCCAAGATAGATTTGAAGAGTGGTTATCACCAAATCAGGATGAAAGAAGGTGATGAGTGGAAGACTGCGTTCAAGATGAAGTATGGGCTCTACGAGTGGCTTGTCATGCCATTTGGGCTCATGAACGCGCCAAGCACCTTCATGCGCGTGATGAACCACGTCTTGAGAACCTTCCTTGGCAAGTTTGTCGTCGTTTATTTCGATGACATCCTTGTGTATTCACGGAGCCTAGAGGAACATGTCGATCACCTTTGCTAGGTGCTCGAGTGCCTTCGACGTGAGAGCCTATTCGCCAATCTGGCCAAGTGCTCATTTTGCTCCGTGTCCACAAATTTTCTGGGCTATGTCGTGAGTAGTGATGGTCTGCGCGTCGACGAAGAAAAGATCGCGGCCATCAAAGAATGGCCAACGCCGACGACGCCGACACAGGTAAGAAGCTTTCTCGGCCTCGCGGGATTTTATAGGCGCTTTGTTCGAGACTTCTCCTTCATTTCCGCGCCTTTGCATGAGTTGACGAAGAAGGGAAGCACTGTCTTGTGGCTTGAGTCCCACGAAGAAGCTGATAAGCGTTGTCGAGGCGCCTAATCAAAATAATCCTAAACAAACCTAAACAAGTAGCAAAGGCAAGCAAGGGTCGAATCCCACATGGAAGAAGTAATCTTTCTAAGTGCACAATTGTATGTCAAAGGTAACAAGGGGGGTTTTGGTTGATTTGTTTCAAAGTAAATAACAAAGTAAAGTAAAACAAAGCAAAGATGTAATCAATTTGGGAAAAGTACTTAGCCAGACAAATATCCACCATTCATGAGATTAGTTGATTCTAGATTCTCTCTAATTCCTTCCTATGAATGTTCCTATTCCTTTTCATAAGTTATAAATAGGACAAACAGACCCTGAGAATACTAACTATTAAATAACTATGAAAACCTCACGCGTCAATTCAATAGCAGCAATGAGCACAGGAATTTCGATAGATACATGCAAGAGTAGCAAACAGTCATACTATTGCATGCAATTAATTCTCCCTACAATAAACTAGTCCCAAACAGTTCTTAGAATATCGCAGTTGCTACTCATGAATAAGGTAACTCAAACAGTAATTACCAAACCCTAGCAATAGATAATTATCAATAACAACTTGTTGCGTCCAACAAGCGAAATCAATAATAATCAATGGGATGAAGCACAAGAGAATCAATACATTCAAAGGAAAATAAATAGAAATAGAATCTCACAACCGTATATCAAACGAAGGCTTCAATCGTCGGACTAAGCAAAAGTGCTTAGTTCTTCATAGTTCAAAGGAAAAGCAATACTCAATGGAAACAACGATAATGAAAAAATGAATGGAGGCTAGCGGAAACTAGGTTAAGAACCCTAGAACACTAAAGTCAAGATAATGAAATAATTCTAAAAGGAAATAATAATAAAAGGTTCGAAATAAAATAAACGAAAATAATCGAAAAAGGAAAAATAACAAAAACTTCGGAAATCTCAACGGGCCGCCTCCCGTGTCCATCCGCGATCGCGGCACCAATTCCGCGGTCGCGGAAATTGATTAGCTGCTCTCGACTTCCAGCCCCGAATAAACCGCGGGCGCGGCGGCCTCACCGTGATCGCGGGCATGACATTCATTCAGCCCTGCGCCACGCTCTTCTCCGCGGGCGCTCCATGGCTCTTCTCTTGCTCGCGGTTGGCCGCGGTGACTCTCCTTGGCTCCTTTGTGTGGCTTTCTTCCTCTATTCTTCCTCGTCTCCTCAGGTGGTCTACTCCTCGTCTTTTGGATGTCTTCAATTAGCTTCTCCAAACTACCATATCCACACTTCTTCTCTCCGACTCCCTACTCCACAGTTGTGCTCTAAATCCCTACAAATGGCACCCTAAACACTAGTAACAACTCTTAGATAAGCACTACAAAGTAGAGCTGATCAGAAGCCTTCTCGGATTTGAAGCGGGCCTTGTGCCAAGCACCTTTGCTCCAGCTTCCCGACTTCGACAAGCACTTTGAGGTGGAATGTGATGCCTCAGACATTGGCATTGGTGGTGTACTGCACCAGGAGAAGAGGCCCATTGCATATTTCAGTGAGAAGCTCACAGGGGCCACACTCAATTACCCCACCTACGACAAATAATTATATGCCCTAATATGCGTGCTAAAGACGTGGCAACATTACCTTTGGCCGCGTGAATTTGTCATCCATAGCGACCATGCAGCCTTGAGCTATTTGAAGAGCCAAGCCCACCTCAATCAACGCCATGCTCGTTGGGTGGAATTTCTTGAGACATTTCCTTATGTCGTGGTCCACAAGAAGGGAAAGGAGAACATTGTCGCCGACGCGTTATCTCGAAGGTATGTTCTCTTGACTCATGTGTAAACTAAAGTTTTGGGTTTTGCTTTGATTAAAGAATTGTATGCTAGTGATCCTTTCTTTGCCCCTATAGTCGAGCATTGCCTAAGATTTTGAGAGTTTGAGTCATATTTCCTTTCTGAGGGTTATTTATACAAGGCTAGTCGCATTTGCATCCCTAGGTGTTCCATTAGGATCCTTTTGATTCAAGAAGCACACGAAAGTCGTGGACACTTTGGGATTAGTAAGACCTTGGCCGCCCTAAGAGACCATTTCTTTTGGCCTAAGATGACACATCAAGTGACTAGGTTTTGTAGAAGTTGTGTGACATGCCAAAGAGCCAAAGCTAGGTCAAGCCCACACGGCCTCTATACACCATTGCCCATTCCTAGTGCCCTTTGGGAAGATTTGTCTATGGATTTCATCACGGGTTTGCCCCTCTCTAGACGAGGTAAAGACTCTATTTTTGTGGTCGTAGATAGATTTTCTAAGATGACACATTTTATTGCTTGTAAGACAATCCATAGTGCTAGTGAGATTGTCGATCTATTCAATGAGCATGTGGTGCGTCTTCATGGAGTCCCACGCCGGACCTCCAATTTTTGCGATTTCCGCCGGTTGCCACCAACGCTGAAGCAATTCAGGTATTTTTTGGATTTTTGGTCCGATTTTTATTTCTTTTATTTTTCTTTGATTATTATTTGGCTTAATTAAGGTTAATTAAATTAATCTTAATTACTGAATAATAAGATGGAGTTAATTTTATTTTAATAAAAGTAATTAGAATTACTTTGGGTATTATCTTAGACTATGAATGGTTAAAATATTAACTTTTCATCTAGATAATATTTTGGAGTGAAATTTCTAGACTTATAAAAAAAATTATGAGATTTATTTATTTATGAATAGATTATTTAGAATATACGAATAATTGATTTTTAATCGTATAAATAATTGTCTCACTGATAAACCTTGAAAAATTGAATTATTTGAGTTAAATTAATTCAATTTAAATCTTGAGACATATACCCTTAAAAATTCAATATTGAATAAATTATCTAATTATAATTTATTCTTGTGTGTGATTTTGGATACGTCTCGGAATTTCTTCTGGAACGGAAATAGAGCAGGGATTCAAGTTGCTATTCGGAAGCAATCATTCCCGTGATACCATTCATCCCTCCGTGATTCAAGGCAAGTTGCATATTTTTTTCCATTTTTATTTTAATTGCCAATGAATCGGTTGTGCAATTAAGTTGGAATAAATAATTCTCTTCTTGTTTGGAACTTATGTGAATAAATGGTGTGATTAATTGAACCTTATTATTAGGTTGTATAATATGTTAGCTACGACCCATATATATATTATTATTATAGGGTGCTAGATATACTTGGTGTGGATTTGTTGTGCATTGGTCTGGATATATAAATGCTAGTTTAGCACAAGTATTCGTAAGAACGCTATTTCCTTGCGAGGTTTAGTCGTTTTTTTTAAACTTTGTGTTAGGAGGTTAAATGCCCTAACGATTTTGGTCATGACCTACCCCTATCCGAAAATAGATGGTGGTGCACTTAGCTAGTGCCAATCTTCAGGATTTATTCTCATTCTATATCTCATTGCGAGATCTGTTGTGGAAATTAAAAGCTTCAACGTTAATGCACGTTTTGAAATTAAACAAGATAAGTGCCTTGTTGTACATAATTAATATACCCTCGGGCGAGAAGTACAACGTGGAACCCGCTCAGACTCTTGTTTTAAAGTAAGTCTTTTTTCCAATCTAGATTCGCATTATGTGGTGAGGTTGGTCGTGGCCCCAAATAATCAAGGCCGATTTTCAAACTTTGTGTGAATTATAATGTTCCCAAACAAATTCATTAATTTCCCATAAGACTCATTTCCTTTGGAGTCTTCTCTTGTCTCATACCTTTTATTTCGTTTTAGTGAAAGTATTTGGGTTATATACCGTCTATCGATTTTTATTCGAGAGACAATGATAGTAACTAGATATAATCACAAGAACCACTTTGTTTGAGCCCTTATGTAGTTTTTCATTTGACTGACCAACCTTTCTCTTTCCTTGCATAGTTGGCTAATTAACAAACTTAATTTAACTTGTCTCTCATTTCAGCTTGTAATACCGAGCACCAACTATATTTTTAAAATAGCTAATAAATCCAACTCCAGCTAATCATTAAGCTCTAACTTCATCTCCAACTACTCATTCAGCTCTAGCTCTTATTTCAGCTTAATATATCAAACGGTATAGTAAAAATATATTTTTGGTCCAAAATATCCTCAATTTTTTTTTGCTAACACCAATAATTAAATATTCATAACAACAACTTTGTAATTGATTGTGTGGGGCTCTACATGAAAAATATCCTAGAATATACTAAATCTTTTCGCTTTCTCGCGTCTTACAGCTCAAGAAATCTTTAAGATCTTCTTTCCAAATTTAGCAATTCTTTCCAAAGTTTTTAACGCGTGTTTCTCTGTGTAAACACATTGTTCCTTTACATTGTTTACTTTCTTCTTCACAACGCCTGTGTCAAGACTCTATTTTGCTTAGCACCGTTGTTCCTTTGTTGACTCGTTGTTCCTTTACTTCTATGTTTTGCTTCTCTTTGTATTCATTGTTCCCTACTTCAATCGTTCAATCTGAAACTCATAGGAACAAAATAAACCATAAAACCTAATGGTGTTTATCATCATCAAAACTCGAGGGAATGTCATCGTTCCAACAATTTCCCCTTTTTGGTGATGACAAACCCAATCAAAATTGTTCATTGTTTTGCGTATTTTTAGTTGCTTCATTCTAGATTTTAGTTGCTTCAAGTGTTATGTGGTTAATTTGTGTAAACACATACCTAATTTCCTACTTCTAATCAAGTTGATGTTGATATACAATAGAGATATGACTTATTTTATCCTCTTTAATTATGAATTTCGTGATTTAGGGTGTTCTTTCTATAAGAGTCGGAGTTTGTATAAATTTTGTGGTCATATTTAGAACCTTGATGTCCATGTTTAGTACATTGATGTTCATTTATAGTACCTTGATATTCATTTATTTGCTACAAAGTGAAGACATTCTTGCAGAAGCGTGCAAATGTTTTGTGTGTTCATACACGATAAATAAATGTTCATGTCTAACATCTTAAAGTTCACAACATTGAAAAAGAAAACATGCATGTTTCAACAAATTCTTTCTATTTATGATATGTCACATCTACAGTTCATCAGTTATATTATAACTAAATGTTCATTTTTTGCTAGCAACATTGGGCACACTATTTGTGTTCATATTGTCTATCTAAATGTTCATTTGTATTGACCATATGTTCAAAATGAATTTGTGTGAATTATGCACACATAAAGGAGGAAAACGAAGGTCAGAATAAAAGAGCAACCAAAGAAAAGAACCCATCCAAAAAGAGTAACAAGACCCGGTGAATCAATGAGGAGCCCTTATTTCAAGAGAACGGTTACAATATTGGGTGATGAAAAGGAGGAGAAAGACTTCTATGGAAATTCGTATTCACTGATTTTGGGGTTGGAGAGTAAGTTTAAGTTTGTGTTATTTTATTTTATTTTAGTTTTCTACTAGGACTCATATATACTTTATTTTAATTCTTGAATTGGTTTTCAGTATTGTAGATACCATGTTCAAACACGCAATGTCAAGCAAACCAGAATGAACATATTGAGCTTGGACACTATTGTTGATCCATGCATGATTGATGTATGGAGTTTGTTTGTCAACAAGAAGGAGATGGCAAAAAGTGGTGACAAACCATGCAAGTTGATTAAGAACGTGCTCAGATGTTTAAGTATTTTATAATTCAACACATGTTTATAAAAATAGTTCATGTTTTTTAAAATTAACTTGAGAAACCACACGTAAACACAAGATGATGAACACAACAACGAAAATGCACATTTACAGCCAGGCTGAATGTTGCGAGCCTTGTAGATGGGAGAGAGAGCAAATATATTGAAATGGTAGTAAATCAAAAAATTAATGCATGATTTGTTTTGTGCTAGTAAGGAAAAAACTAACACATGATCATTGTTTTGCTTGAAGATTTTGTTCATGTGCTTTAGGAAGATGATAACTACGCTATCATTTAATTCAATCTGAAATACCATGCCATAGAAATTCTTAACAACATAGTTAGTGATTCCACATTAGAAGAGAGATATGGGGACACACCAGAAATCTTAGTAAGTATTGTGTTTTTTTTTTAGCACATTAGTATACATGCTCATTTTTAAAGTCTGTAAGTTCATATATATTATACTAATGTTCATGTTTTAAATATTTTCAGAGGAAGCTTATTCTTTACTATTTGGATATAAGAAGGCTGCTCAGAAAGAAGAAGGCATTAGCATTTGAAAAAGTCCAACAACTTATTGTCCATATCCCATGGGGTGATGCAGAGAACATGGAAGCTTTTGACATATATATCATGCGGCACATGGAGGCATACGTGGATGCATCTGTTCAAGGATGAGAGGATGAAATGGATGCTGAATATTTCAAGACATCTATAATTGCTTTGAGGGTCAAAAGTATCTATACAACATTGTCATGAATGGTTTGAATGAAGTGAAGCCCCAAATACTAGAAAAGTTAGTGGCGTACAAAAAGAGGGTTGGCAAACCTATGCAACTATTGGTGACTTGATTAAGTTTTTTTTGGATTGTTGCAGTACATATTGAAAACCAAAGAACTATGAGGTATTTTGGTTTTTGGTTTTGTGAACCATAGTGGTATAATGGGGGTTGTTGATACTAATACAATTTGCATACTTGTATGCTAATTTTGGCAAGACATAGAAGTGTTGAACATATGTTTGTTAAAGTTCACAACTATTCAGGTTCACGTATTGACTGGGCATGTTCACATATTGACTATTTATGTGCACATGTATAACAACATTTTTTATACATACTAGTACAACATCTTTATTTTATCAGGTTCATTTATAGACTTTACAGGTTCATTTAAAGAGTAGTAATGTTCATAAATAATCAGGGATTAAAAAGTACGACAATTCAAAGTGCATAGAAGAAATATGTATGCTCCTCTCAAAACGAATCTTGAAATCAAGTGTAAAAACAAAACGAATAATAACCAAGAAAACCAAACAATAGCCTATAAACTCGAATGATTGTCAACCCTCATTACAAGTGCGAATGTTATGTGTGATATATTTTTTTGTATTTACCGTAATGTCTTTTTGGAAGCAGATTTACCGTCATTGAGATCTCCCTAGAACTCCTAATTCGCTTGTAAAAAGCAATGACATCCTCTAAAGTGCATCCCCACAACAAATTTCATATCATCCGAGGCAAACAGAAATGAAAATAAGTCATTCCATCTTCAGAAAACTGAACTTCATAATAGGCATTCACATTAGTCTCCTCAGTTCTAGTGCACTTTCAACACTATTTTCATGATACATGTCACGACTAGCAGCAACTAAGGTTGATGAACAAGCTGAAATACAAACACAATGTAAACGGAAAAATTAAAAAGTATGACAAGCTCATAACTAACGTGACAATGTTCATTATTAATAGTATTATGTTCATAAACTGTGCATATCTTAAAACCAAACGCGCTATCAAAACATTCGATTAGATGATCCAACGATTAGAGCTATTTGACAAACATTTTCAGCAGAGAAAAGGTCTGACAACCGAGTACAGATAAGAAGAATAATGTTCACAAACTCATGTTACAATCCCGAACAATCAACAAGTAAATAGTCAACAAAACTTGATATTTTAATGCATAAACGTGACATTGCGAAATCGAAGCAACCAATAAGCAACACTACACTAAAACACAATAAAAAAACAAAGTGTTTGAACGGAAATCAGTATCGACATCCATGGCGTTTGGGAACGACGGACTCAACAAAACAAATAAGATTTAAAGCCTACATGAACAAATAAACAAGCTTGATTGAACAAATCGAGTTTGAACTTGAAAAATCGAGTGGGAAACAATGATGAATTGCGCTGAAGATGCTACATGGAGAGCTCGGCTAGAGAAAATCCGCAATGAAGGTTTATGGAGAAAAAAAAGACCTAAGGTGAAAAGTAATGAAAACACCCTTTTAATTTAAAACCTTTAAAGATAAGCGCGTATCTCCAACCATCGATCTCCACCATCGGACGGTGTGATAGTAACGTGCTTATGTACTAGATTCTTATCCCATTTTATTTTGGATGGGTACATCTATTTGATATTTATATGTATAGAGGGAGGTTCTAGTAAAACAATAGTTGTGGTAAAACGGAGGAATGAATATGGGACGTTAGATGGAAGGTGATGGACGGATGGATGGATGGGTCATATAGTGGATATGGTATGGATGAAACTACCTGATATTCTCTAATAAGGTAGTTATAGGATACTTTAATTAAAAAAAATAACTAAGGATATTGTTAGAGGAGAGAGAAAATCATATATTTCTTCCAAAACCACTCCAATCTACATTAGGAAGAAGCTGATGGCCGCTCCACCTCGTAATCCTCCTACACTACATCTTCGTCCTCCTACACTCATCTTTGTCTTCATCTACTCATTGTCAAGCCATAGAACATGTTTGAATCCTCTGAATATCCCAGTTGGAAATGTGAATGAGTCTTCATCAAGCAAGCTACGTTAGGGCCTGATCGACTCGTCTTAATATGGATCGAGGTGTGTAAATTGATTTTCACCCTAATTCTAATTCATGATACGTTAATCTTATGCCTATTTTGTTTGATTTTCACATCATATCACAGGGTTTACATTCTGATTTTTCATTATGTGATGTTGTTTCCATTATAATGAACGTTTTTTTAACATGATTCTGATTTTCATATGATGTTAAAATACATATTGTGGATTTATTTTTCACCGTTTCATGTTTTTGATCCATATGAAATGACGAATATGTATTGTTGGATATTCGAGACCTTAATTACTGATATTCATTATAAATATTCAGTTCGAATTCAAGTTATCGAAATGTGGAAGATACATGTTCATCCAAACAATTGTTGATATAGCACGAATATTGTTTGTGTCATTTTTAGTATCTTATCGTGGTTATCCATATTGTATTGAGATTCATGACATTGTGTAATGATATTCATGTACTTTGTATACATAATCATGAACCACATTAGCGATATTCATACAGTGTGCAATGATATTCATGGACTGTGTACGCATATAATGAATATCGCTTATCCGATTTTAAACATCTTCTTTGATGGTAAACTGATTATGATGAAATGATATTCATGTAATGTGCGTACATATTCATGAATCACATTAGCGATATTCATACAATATGTAATGAAATTCATGGAATTTGTATGCATATTCTTGCATTCGCTTAAGCGATATTCATACAAACTTCACTGATATTTGTGTGTTAATCTCAATATTTTGGAATTGATTCATGTTATTCAAAGCTTTGTTTGTATATGATGAATATTGCTAATTCGATTTGGAACATCTCGTTTGATGGTAAACTAATAATGATGAAATAATATTCATGTTCTATGTATAAATACTCATGAACCACATTAGCGATATTCATGGACTGTGTACGCATATTCATGCATCCACGTAGGCGATATTCATACAAGTTGTGATTGATATTCATATTTTCTTAATTGATATTCAAAATTGCTTCAACATGTATGGGTCGCATTAAGGGAATAGTTCAAGCGAAAATATGATGTTAGAAAACTTAGAGGATGACATTGATATTCATGATATCGTGTATTGATATTCATGCATTGTGTAAGCATATTCATACAATACATATATTCAATATTGATATTCATTAGTTTTTTCACCTGTACTATCATGGTTACACAAAGAGAATGATTTAATAGAAGAACAAGGGCAGTGGTGAAAAGTTCAAAGATGGAAAGAAGAAGAGTATATTAATTGAAATGAAGAAGGGCATGCGAAAATGCAAGAGAGGCAACAAGTATGCAAGACATGACCACAGGAATTGCAAAGAAGACATGTAGTTTAGATATTCATATTCTTATTCCATGTATTCATGTGTTGAGTAGCGATATTTATACTTTTTGCATTAATAAGAATTGGGCTTGTGTTCGATATATATGACCTGCTATTCGTATTCTAATACTAAATATGCATATGATTGATCTAGAAAGTCATGATTTGCCTATCAAAATGTGTATGTTTTGTATTAGTATGATTTGATATGTGTTTGTATTTTCGTGAATTTATAACTGATCTTCAAACTTACGGTGTGAATTGCAAGGAATTGAAAACTTGTATGTCTGTTAATTAGATTTTTGTTTCATACATTCACATTAACTAAATTGATATTAATTTGAATTGAATTAGTATTCATGAATTTCATAACGATATTCATTGAGTTACATTTGATATTCATGCATACTTCGTGCTCCAAGTTGTGATTGTTGTGCTATACACTGGTAGGGTAAATTGAAATTATTGATAAAACTTGAAAGAATATTCAATCATGTACATTGAGAAGTTATGCTTGAATCCAGTTTCACAATAAGTTACACCTTGACCTAGGTACGCCTACACCTAGCATCTACGTATACCCCACAATCAATCTTGTTTTTATCATCAAAGTGTACATGAATATCAAGAACAAAAACATTAATATTGCTATATAAGGATATGCCAGAGAAAAAAAAACTCTACATGTTCTGTGTATGTTTGAACATCACTATATACTTGTATGAATATCAGCAAAATAACACAACCCATACACATTAACCTTAAATCATAAACACTAAACCCTAAATCCTAAGTGATGCGAACAACCCCTGAAGTGTTGTCTGCAACGTAGCCAAAGAGATGACTTTCCTAGGGCTAAAGAGATAGCCTTCAAATGCGTCAAAGAGATGACGAATAGATCAAAGAGATGATCATGAATACCGAAGATACGGTGTATGAATTGCTCGAAGCGACGAGCTACGGGATAGTTGATCCGTGGGATCGAAGGGTTTGATGTTGGAACTCAAGGGAATGAGCGTACTCAACTTTACTACTCAAATTCAATATGATTTTATTAATGACATAAGTAGTGTTTATATAACACAATTTCGTGGCCTATAGCCTTGCAAAAGAAGAAAACTACCTAATGCGAAAGATAAGGAAACTAAATAAAAGATAAGATCTTGCTAAAGAAGCAATTAGGAAACAAACAATCTTGGATCCTAATTCTTCTTATCTAATCCTAACGAAATAATAAACTAAATAAAAATGATGGAAATAATAAAAAATCAAACAAGGAAAAATGGATTAAACTATATCTAATATAACCTAATTAAGGAAAGTGAATAAATCCCGTTAGAAATTGTACAGCTCTCAGTAAAACTCGATTTTGACCATCTTCTTGTTGGAATCTTGAATCGATGTAAACTATGAAGTTGTAGATCTTTGAATCAGCTTTCCAACGCATCTTGAATCATCACGAGATCAATTTTCTAGCCACAGTTATGGCTGTTTTACTGAAGACTATCCAGAGCCAAATCGCCAGTAACAATTCCGCGGTCGCGGCTATGGCTTCCGCGGTCGCGGAAAACCTTCTGTACTCCTTGAGCCTCTTCCTTGGAAGCCTTTGATTAATCCTCCCATGCATGTTGCTATCACTAAGCTCCTAAACCCTAAGCCTAAACCCTGAACCCTAAACCATAAACCCTAAACTCCTAAATCCTAAACTCTAAACCTTGAACCCTAAACTTTAAAACCTAAACCATAAACCCTAAAATCTAAACTCCTAAACCCTAAACCCTAAACCCTAAACTCTAAACCCTACACCGTACACCCTATACCATAAACCCTAAACTCCTAAACCATAAACTCTAAACCAGAAATCATAAACCCTAAACCTCTAAACCCATAAACCCTAAACTCCTAAACCGTAAATCCATACACAATAAGCCCTAAACATAAATAAAAGCACCAAAACTGATCGAACATGAATATCAAAAACATTTGTATGAATATCACATCAAACAATTTGAATACCAATTGCAAACTCTACAACTAACACAAAAATTGATTCAACATGAATATCAACAACATTATAGTGAATATCAAACCGTAAAATTTGAATATCAACTACTGAGAATATGAAACCTACATCCAACATAAATATCAAAAATATTTGTATGAATATCACAACAAATAATTTGACTATCAACTGCAAACAATACAAACAACACCAACACCAACAAAACACCAAAACTGATCCAACATGAATATCAACGAAATTATAGTGAATATCAAATCGTAAAATTTTAATATCAACTACTAAGAGCATGAAACCTACATTCAACATGAATATCAAAAACATTTGTATGAGTATCACATCAAACAATTTGAATATCAATTGCAAACAATATAAACAACACCAACAAAACATCAAAAACTGATCCAACATGAATATCAACAACATTAACATGAATATAACATTACACGACATGAATATCAACTACTCAAAGCATGAAACCTACATCCAACATGAATATCAAAAGCAGTTGTATGAATATCACAACATACAATTTGAATCTCAATTGTAACAGTTCAAACAACACTAACACAAATTTTCAATTTGATTCAAACATCTAAGATACTAGAAATTTGAATCAAAATCACTTGGTGGTTGAAGACAATGCGTATTAGTGGCGGATTTGGGCAAACACTAAACCCTAAAATCAAACAACGATCAACCGTAATCAATTGCCAAATAATTTCAATCAACTTTGAGATTATACACAAAATTTGTCCCAAACACGAAAATAAATATCATCCAAAATCTATAATTGAATGGTGAACATCAAAGGTTTTTGAGGAATACCTATTCTGGGAAGACGACTTGGAGTCGACGACGATGAAACTGAAGACAGATGGACGAAGACGGCTTCAGGAGATGACGACATGGAGCTTCACAAACGAATTCAATGGAGATTCTAGTGAAGGCGATTTAAATTGGAAATCAACCGACGAAACCTTGACGAATGCGATTTCAATGAAATTAGGGTTTTAACAAATACCTTTTATGGGGAGATGAACAAGAAGACGACGTTGACGCTTTACTAGAAGAAAGACGGAGACGATGATGACGGCGAGCCAATGGCGAGACGACGACGAGAAGCTTCAGTGAAGGCGTCAATGGAGGTTGAGACAATGGAGAGAGACACGTGAGAAAGGAGAGTAAAAGAGAAAGTTACAAAGACTGGTTGATTTGGGAAATATTTTGGATAAAATCAAATCTCATAAATTTCGAATATAAAACAATTAGTTGTGGTTGATTCCACCAGTCAGATTTGAAACCCTCTAAGTAAAATTCAACCATCTATCCTATTCTATCCAACGTTCTAAATTAGGGCACTCCTATCTATATATATATATATATATATATATATATATTAAAGCAAATGAATTTTGAGCCACCATATTGATTCTGGCCCCATAATTCCTATGTGTCAATTTGTGGTTAATCCACTTTTTTTTATTAACAATTCTATTCAATTTAAATCACAATATCTAATCACAACTAACTTCAAATATTTAAAATTGTAAATCACAATATCTAATCACAACTAACTTCAAATATATAAAAACTATATACAACTTTTTTATAAAATTTGATTTCTACAAATTACACATACAATAAGCTTATAATATATGTCAAAATAATATATGATAGATTTTCTACTAAACTTATATATAAAATACATCTTATATTCATTTATGTAATAAGTAATATTATTTTTATGTGTTTGCATATATAATTTGACTTATATAAAATCATACAATATATACAATTTCCAACTCATAGTACATGTACTTTTGTAATTAAGCCCACTATATTATATTATTACACATATAAATTTTATGGCCCATTTAGAGTAAAATGACCCGAATAAATTTTGTGGCCCATCAATCTATATATATATTAAAGCAAAGGAATTTTGAGCCACCATATTGATTATGGCCCCACAATTCCTATGTGTCAATTTGTGGTTAATCCACTTTTTATTAACAATTCTATTCAATTTAAATCACAATATCTAATCACAACTAACTTCAAATATTTAAATTTTTAAATCACAATATCTAATCACAACTAACTTCAAATATATAAAAACTATATACAACTTTTTATAAAATTTGATTTCTACAAATTACACATACAATAAGCTTATGATATATGTCAAAATAATATATGATAGATTTTCTACTAAACTTATATATAAAATACATCTTATATTCATCTATGTAATAAGTAATATTATTTTTATGTGTTTGCATATATAATTTGACCTATATAAAATCATACAATATATACAATTTCCAACTCATAGTACATGTACTTTTGTAATTAAGCCCACTATATTATATTATTACACATACAAATTTTATGGCTCATTTAGAGTAAAATGACCCGAATAAATTTTATGGCCCATCAATATATATATACATTAAAGTTATTGAATTTCGAGTCACTAGAATGCTTCTGGCCCTATAAATCATACGTGTCATTTTGTTATTAATCCATTTTTTTAATATTATATTTCAATTTAAATCACAATATCGAATCACATCTAACTTCAAACATATAAAAACTATATACAACTTTGTTGAATGCTTATATACGTTTCTTATAAATTTTGATTTCTACAAATTGTAAAATATGAGCTTATATATGTCAAACTAATATATGATAGATTTCCTACTAAACTTATTTATAAAATACATCTTATATTAATTTATGTAATTAGTAATTATTTTTATGACTTTGCATATATAATTTATGGGCCAAATCATACAATATATACAATTTCAACTCACAGTACATGTGCTTTTATAATTCAACTCACTATATTATATTATTACACATACATATTTTATTAACAATTTAGTGAAATTTCAAACGAATGTATCTTAACAAAATTAATTTATATAATCTTGAGATTTTCTTCTAAACCTTTCAATTTTAACAACTCATCTTAACAACAATTATATCATATCATTTTTTTAGCAAATTTGGTATATTGTACGTTCTCATTTAACAATTTTTATTTGATTATAATTTTCTATAAAAAATACATGGTCTCCATTTTCCGATTTTACAATGTTTCTTTGGGTTTATTACTTATCATTTTGCTAAATATAATTTTCAGTTTAAAAAAATTAAATTGAGTTTGTTAATCATCAAGAAAATATTCACTAACAAATTGTAAAATATCAATTATAAATTACCAAGAAAAGTTTGTAACTCAAACAAATAGTTTAACTAAAAAATCCAGGTAAATCTTTGTCGTAACAAACTTTCAATTTTATATGATTATACATATTATCAAAAGTAAATTAAAATGTAGTATGTATACAAATTTTAAAAGTATTTGAATTTGAGATAACTATACACAATTACACCTACATAAATCAACCACTACTAATTAATTAATTATTCAAATAACTTTTTAATTATCATTTTCTAGAAGTAAGGATATAAATTAAAATTTAAAAATTAAAAATTTAGATGGGTCCATTACGTAATTAGAAAAAACTAAAAAATGTGATTTATCTGGATGATTTGTAATGATTTTTTTATATATATATTTTTGAATTATTTCATATATTTATTTTAACAAAAAGTTAAAATATCAAAGATATTATTAGACCAAATCTTTTTTAAATTTTGAATATCCTTATTAAACTGAATTACAAATTTCTAAATTACACTCCCTCTTAATTATTTTAAAAAAAGGAAATCCTGAATAATTTGCACGAGGCTATAAATTTTGTGTCTTCGTCTTTCAATACTACGTCCATGCCCAATCGAGATATGTAATTTCTTTCATTTTGTACCTAAGTTGTTAACCATTCATTTTTTTGCTTTATTAAGTTCTTTAATTTTTTAATTTTTTCGTTATTAATTTTATTTGTGGTATAATATATTTTGTAACCATTACCTTAAAATCATGTGAAGCAATCATATTATTTAAGCAATGTAAGAGTGATGACCATTTTACAAGAGAAAGTAATCTTTTTTGTCTCCATTTATCGAATATAGGTTTTTGAAATTTACATCTCATTTTTAAGCCATTCATGAGATATCAAAATTATTTTATTGCTTTTTCGTTCGTGTGGTCTCATATCCCCTTAAAATCATGAAATATTTATCATAGCTTGATATGATAAATATTGGTTTCGTAACTACTTTTTAGTATATTATTATTTTTGTAAATATTAAGAAATAATTGTTTTATATTGTGATTTTTACAAGTATCGTTGATGGTGTAATAACAATTTCGGATCCCCATTGTTTACCTATATATATTATCTTCAAAAACATAAATCTTATTTTAATATAATTTGTTTTTTAAAGATTTACATTGGCGTTCTTCATTAATTATACATATATAATTTTAGTTTTTATAATTTCAAAATCTTCACCTCACTTTATTTTCACATGACTTTTATCCATGTTTAACCAAAAACTTGATTTGAAGGTATAATATAGTAGTTAAGATTTGAAATTTTGATTATGAATTGTTCAAATATCAAACTAAAAAAACATAAAAAAATAAAGATTTTGTTATAATACTTAATATTCATCATAAAGAGAATCATGTTCACGATTTTGTCAATTTTTTTTCCTTTAAAAAAATTTCTACTATAATCCAAACATGTGCTATACATATTATTAATATTTTTGGCTTTCTTATTCAAAAGATATAATTACTAATCTAATAATTTTTTGTCTGAACCACACATTAATTATTTGTTTGAAATATGTTTAAATTGTTTTAAAGACTATCTATTATATATCCCACGTATAAATAATTTGTACATTGGAAATAATTTTAACGAGATTTTTAGATTAATAATCATTATAATATTTCTATATTAACTATTCTCTAAATGAGTCTATATAAATTTCTATATATCATGGGATATTATTTCCAATGATCCAGCGAGAAATATATTTTTCTAAAAAATACTTTGATATAACATTAATTTAATTCAATTATAATTATTTTTTTAATTTTCTCAAATTACATTTATCCGTAGAAGATACGGATTGTACACTAATTTGTTTTATTGTACTCGGCAAATTAAATATTGTCATTGTAGCGCGTGTTTTCATCTGAAAAAGTTTAAATAGTCATGTAGCATTGACTCGAAAAAAAAAACTAAAACATAGGGGAATAAAAGTCCGATTCACATTTTTTTCGACCTTTTTATTCGCCAAGGCGAATCGATGATTTGGATATATTTTGCATTTGAAGGAGGAGATCATACGACCAAAACTGAAAAGTAGACACACTACAGGTGGGCTTCTTCTTCCCCGCCAAATTCACACGTTCTTTATTTCTCCGACGACCACTCTTTCTCTCTCCAGACCCCATTGACCGCTTCCTTCAACAAACCCCATAAATTTAATACAATCTTCAACACAAATGGAGGTTGAACCTTTACCCACAAAATCTTCATTCCTTTCCTCTCAATCCTCTCTCACCGTCATGGTCACCAACCCGGCTCCGAGTACCGATAAATTTCCACCCGAATGCCATAAAAATGGGCGCTCCGATGCGGTGCCTCCGGTCGCCGGCGTTGACTTCCAGGTTCCGGCGAGCAACGGCCGCACTTCGGAGGTGGCGGTTGTCAAGATGCAGAAGGTGTACAGGAGCTACCGCACCCGGCGCAGGTTAGCGGATTCCGCCGTTGTCGCCGAAGAGCTCTGGTATACTGTTCTAGAAACTTCCTTTTTTTAGTTATGGGATTGCGATAAAAGCGAGTGTCGGTGAGGATCAACAGTAGATATTGTGACAGGTGGCAGGCGATCGACTACGCACGGTTGAACCACAGCACAGTTTCCTTCTTCAATTTGCCCACCCCTGAAACGGCGGCGTCTCGGTGGAATAGGGTCACCCTAAACGCTTCCAAGGTCTTTAATTTTCCCTATTTTTTAAAAAATTATTGTTTGTGTGGCTGTTCTTTTTGCTTTTGCCTTTTTCTTCGCTTTGGAATTTGTGAATTAGAATTTGGATAATTGAAATGGTTAGTTATGTGCTAACCAAAGAAGGGGAAACTCTTGTGTGTAGGTGGGGAAGGGGCTTGGCCAAGACTCAAAAGCACAAACGCTTGCATTCCAACACTGGATTGAAGCTGTAATTTTACTCCCCTTTTGCCCATCTCTGTTTAATCTGATCTTCATAAACAGTTTTTGAACAATTTGATCAATGAATGTAGATTGATCCGCGGCATCGTTATGGCCATAACTTGCACAAGTATTACCACGAATGGTGTGATACAAACTCCGGCCAACCATTCTTCTATTGGTAATCAAAGTGTTTTGAGATTTGAGTCTAAAGAGTTCTAGTTCTGAATGTTATGGAACTTTGTTTAGTGTATCATGTATTTTGACAGTATATATCATGGTACTTGTTATCATGTAAATTTGGTATGATAGCTTCTTTGCATTAAATGATAGCATCTTTGCGGGGTCTATTTTCTTGTTAGTCTAGGCTTGCTTGTCTGTTTGCTCCCCAAGTCTTTCTTTTGTGTGGTAGTAGCTCACTTTTTAAAGACTGTGATATCAGCTAAACTTTGTGAATATCTTTATAGCTGTTAACATGAGTTAGGTTCTGAATATGTTACCAGGTTGGATGTTGGAGAGGGGAAAGACTTGGAACTGCAAGAGTGCTCGAGGTCAAAGCTTAGAGATCAATGCGTAAAGTATCTTGGACCTGTACGTGATTTCTGGAGCTTGTGCAAATTACAAGCCCCCTTTGCGCATAAGAGAATAGTAATGATGGTTTTGTAACTTTGTGCAGCAAGAGAGAGAACATTACGAGTACGTTGTTGAGGATGGAGAAATCGTTCACAAGATGACCAAGGAGCTTCTTCATACCGGCAGTGGATCAAAGTGGATATTTGTGATGAGTACGTCTGAGAGGCTATATATTGGCCAGGTGGGATTTCATTGTAAATATGCAACCCGGTTTGGCAATTTTTCTGGTTCGTAGTTTAAAATAATAACTTTTTGGGGGTGTTGTAGAAAAAGAAGGGGAAGTTTCATCATTCAAGCTTTCTTGCTGGTGGAACTACCATAGCTGCTGGGCGGCTTATAGCAGAACGTGGTGTACTCAAGGTATAATTCCTTCTGTTTCATACCTTTTTCATTCAGAGCTTACATTTTCTTATTCAGATTCAATCTCTTTTATGAGTTAAACCTTTGGATGATTTTGATTTCTGTTCTAGGATTTGATATTATGGATATACCAGTGCTTAACCTTATGTCTGACTTCTGAGGATTGCTGGTTTTTGGTGATTGTATTATACATGAATATATGATTGCTTATTCACCTGGGCCAATAAAATTTTCATCTGAACAGTGATTGTTAATATGAAGAGTAAGAAAATGGAAACTACTGATCCTACTCCATTGTGATTGTACTCACAAGTTTGTCGATTTGTTCTGTGACATCCTTATCTTTTACTGTCTAGTATCTCAGAAAAGCGAGCTGTTTCAACATTGTTCTTTATTCATTCTGGTTCCTCGTATCTGAAGTTTGATGAGTCTGCATTTTGCAGTCAATCTCGGCATACAGTGGACATTACCGGCCAACTGACGACAAACTCGACAGCTTCGTGACATTTCTCAACAAACATGGTGTGAACCTTGACCAAGTTCAGGTACACTAGTCAAAGCCGTTAATTTGCCGTTGAAGATGGTAAACTGAAGCCATTGGGATCGATTTTATTAAAAACACAGCAAAAAAGTTCGAAACTGCTGTGTCAAATCACATTTCTTGCAAATCTTGTTCGTTCCTTTGTTTATCCAGATTGAAAAGTTAAGTGAGGAATCACCCGAGAACTACGACTACAGCTCGAAAACGGCCACCGACGCAGCAACCGAGGTTTCCGAATCAGAACCGGGTCCAGAAGAAGGCGTAACAGAAGCCCCAGAACCAAGTGAAAGACATTACAGCCGGAGTTTATCAGGGGGGCTGCAGAGCCCGCGAGCGGAGGTGCCGAAGGAAGCCATTTTGGAGAGGATCAATACGAAGAAGGAAGGCAAGTCGTACCAGCTGGGGCGGCAGCTGCAGAGGAAATGGTCGACGGGAGCGGGGCCGAGAATCGGGTGCATCGCGGACTACCCTCTTGAGCTGCGCTTCAAGGCGCTGGAGTTCACGGATCTGTCGCCGAGGCAGCGCCTGCCTACACCCTCGCCCTTCAAACTCGGTTCTCCCCTGGGGAGTCCTCGAGACAGCGACGCGCTGTCTGATTCTCAACCAAACCACCTCTAGCTACTTTTATCTCAAGTGTGTGTGTGTTATTGGCTTCCACTTGGTGAACATTCAGCAGTGTGTTACTGTGCGCGTCACAACTTTTTTCTCTGGTTAGTTTCTATGCAGTATATCTTCAAGTTTCATTTATCCTGATCAACTTATTCACGAGTATATTCCTAGATATATTACGTATGCAAAGATCAAATATGACTATTGGAGAATGTGCGTACATATAAACGTATATGCAAGAATATATGCTATATATTTTACGCATAGTACCTGCCTAAATGCGCATACTCATTTGTTGATGATTCACGGTGACTTTATACATTTTGGCTTATGGTATAGCTGGTAAGTAGACCCGGCAAAATATGATCCGATCCGATAATCTGACTCGTTCCGACCGAATTTTTCTGGGTCATAACCAGTAAAGTTGAACCTGAAACCCGTTTTCAAACAAACCCGATGACCCGGAAAATTTTCAGGTCAAAAACGGGTCGGGTTGGGTCAACCCGACGGGTCCACAAAAAAGGTGGGAAAATAAAAAAAACACCGCTTACTAAAAAAAACACTCACCCGGGGAAATTTTAGCGTTTATTCTTTCAGAACTTCAACCCTGCGCTGCGCATCTCCTCTCCTCGCCTCAAGCCCCCCTGCGTTGTTGTGCCTCTCCTCACCTCAAGCCTTGCGTGGCTGCGCCTCTCCTCGCCTCATACCGCTCACTCGCTCATCGTCGTCGATCCACCACGCCACTATCATCTTCGCACCTCCAACGGTCGTGATAACTCCCTTCACCGATTGTCCGTTCGCAGTCGGTGTCGGGTTCGAACACCTTGTTCGTCTCTTCATCTCTGATACGGCTCCGCTTGTCAAGGGTTTCCCCGTTTCTGCTAATCCTCACCACTTCAAGGTTCGTTTTTTTTATTTATTTCCCAGTTTTCTTGATTTGGAGATTAAGATTTCAAGTTTACTTGCCTTACATTAATTCTTTTTTTTTTTAATCCTCACCGCTTCAAGTGCTAGATTATTTCATCATTGATTCTTCTTTGCATGTTAGATTGTGCAATGTCTTGTGCATTTTTTAATTTTGTAGATGATTGAAGGAAGTGATTTAGGGGTCCTAATTTTCCGCGTGTTCTCTTGAATTAGTTGTTGTTTCATCCTTGATTCCTTGTTGGTACAGTAGCCAGAGAGTTATTGTTTAATTGGCACGATTTATTGTTTAATTTGTGCAGATAATTGTTCATCCGAAATTTAAATCAAAAGCTAATTAACAATGGTTTATGCAAGAATTGGCACGATTATTGTTTAATTTGTACAGATTATTGTTTAATTTGTGCATACAACATACATAAAGCTAGATTTGTGCAGATTATTGTTAATTTAGACTATAATATATAGTGTTAAAATTAAGAGTTAAGGCATTATGATAACATTATTTTTATCGGGATTAAAATTGAAATATAGATAGCCATGCGAAAAAAAAACTTAATATAAATATTTCGTAAATTAATGCAAATATAATTAACAAAAAAAAGCAGGAAAAAATTACGTAACTCGACCCATTGAGTTGACCCGAACCGACAATAAACCCGTAATAACCTGACCTGATTTGACCCGATAAATTTTAGACCCGAAATGACCCGACTCAAAAGGTACCAGAACCCGAAAATACCCAGACCCGAATCCGCCCGGCCGACCCGATTGCCAGGTCTACTGGTAAGTGGTGTGTTGGCCATGTGGGAAGTTATGTGATTCCCTTTAATAGGGCAAGCTGCGGAAGCTAATTTTAATTATGCTCTAATAACACATATTCAAGTATCCGAATTTTTAAACTAAAATTCTAAGTTAAAAAGTCCACTTTTTAAAAATAATATTAAATAAAATATATGTAAAATCTTTTTAGAGTTGGATAAATAAAATACGGGTCATATGAGTAGGTATTTTGATTGGATTAATGCATTAACGGATTGCTTTTATATATCGGATTGTTAAACGTCTCCAAAAAGTTGCCTAATATCTCCATCTATATATTTTTGGACGCAATTACCTTCCTCCGTAAATCTTTCCATCTTTCTCCATTTGCACTTTAGGGCCCGTTTGGTATCCATATACTGATATCAGGTATGGGTATGAAAATCACTCATATCCATACTTGGTGTTTGGTATATCAGTATATGGATATCAAATTGATATTCCTGATATTCTGATATTTCCACTTTTTAACAGTTTTTATATACCCATTTTTATTAGGATATCACTCATATATTTTCTCCTCTACCTACTATGTCTCCTCTTCAAAACACATCTCCTTTTAAACACAGATATCAGATATCAATCTCATACCCATACTTGATATCTGATACCCATATCCATATCTGATACCCATATCCATATCTGATATCTGATATACTAAGATATGAATACCAAACGGGCCCTTATTTGACATGATTTTGGTTGTGGCTAACCTTTTTCTTTGTCAATTGTGTCTTCAATATCGTAATCGAAGAATCGACGGGAGAAATCCTCCATGAAGAACAAGCAGGTAGAACAAAATTCCATAATTGTGACTTAGTCTCCAAGTACAACAGAGCGGTTATATATACAAATTATGAAGAAACATATTTATGACTAAGAACATCTTTATTCATGAGACTCTAAGGGTTTTTATGGATTTTTTTTCATTAAAATAATACAAGTTTTCATGCCGGTTTTGGGTCTCAAGAATTGCCAAATTCATATATATGAATTCAGATTATTGAACTTCAGCAAAAGTAGTCCTTCTGTATAAGGAAAACTCTGTTTCCCTTCATGTCCTCTGATATGTAAGGGTTTCCTCTTCTAGTCTTGGTACTAGCTCATCCTTTTCTTTCTTATCCCTCGTTCTCTCCTCTGTTTTCTCCTCCATGGATTCACAGAACTCTGCACCAGGTGACATATATCTCACTGCGGTTGAACGAAATTCGGTTGTGGGCAAACTCAAATCTACAGACTTTGTTCCTAGGAAGGGTTCACTGAATCTCTTAGGGAAACTGTTCACTACAAAGACTTTCAATCTGCATGCACTAAGAAACACACTCAAATTAGCTTGGAAGCTTCATAAGGGTTTTGTGGTTAGGGAAATCCAGACTAATTTATTGTCCTTCCAGTTTGCATGCCTGGAAGACTTTGACAAAGTGCTCAACGAAGGGCCATGGTCCTTTGATAGACATCTGTTGATTTTGAAAGATGTAGGTAGCCAACAACCTTCCAAAGTGCCTTTCGACTCTGAATGGTTCTGGATTCATGTACAGGACTTGCCTTTCAACGCCTTCACAACTGAAACCGCTACAGCGATAGGAGGCTTATTCAAAGATTTTCAATGTATCTCAGATGATCAGTTGATGGATTGTTCAGAATTCATGAGATTGCATGTTCACGTTGATCTATCTATTCCTCTACGTCGTGGTGCTCTGTTAAATCTTGAGGATATAGGCAAAGTCTGGGTCAAATTCCAATATGAGAAGCTCCCTAATTTCTGTTATATTTGTGGAAGATTAGGGCATGTTCAGCTGGATTGTGATGACATTGATGCACAATAATTTGATAATCACTATGGTTCCTGGCTTCGGGATCCACCTCTGACACGTGCACTCTCAGCTACTGGTGATGCAAAAGTTGATGAATTTGCAATTCAGAAAGACACAAAGAAAGGGAACCGCTGCTTGCTTGATACTATTCTACAAGGTATTGATGAGGAGGAGGATCTTCCTTCTCCAAATAGGTTTAATGCTCAAGGAGTGGACTCTATTACTGAACAAGTGCAGACATGTGCTGTCACTCTGAATCAAAATACTTTCACTAATACTGGTCAACTTGCTACCTACTCTCCAACCAATATTTTACTTAATGATTCTCCTACTACATAGAGTATTAATCCTTTGACACATAATTTAAAAGAGCATGTTGAAGTTAATACTGGTGTGCATCAGAATGTCTCATTGTTAACTGGTACTCCTTTGTCTGTTTCTGGGAATGCAACAGCAGATTCAAGAAAAAAGTGGACCAGAAAGAAAAAAATAAAGGCTCTTCTTTGGATTTGCTTCCTCTGCCATGCCATCATCTGGACAAGGGTAAGAGAGCACTCCCTACTTCTTTCATTAATCCTAGTTTGGCAAAGAAACAATGCTTAGTGGAGATCCCTGTATCAAATGTTGTCCTCATGGTTCAACCAAAGATATCGGCGGAAGGGAATGCAGTCCCTTCTGTCCGGATGCAATGAAAATACTCAACTACAACTGCAGAGGGATGGGGAGCCCTCGTGCAGTTTCCAGAGTCCAAAAGTTGATCACAAAAGAGCTTCCCAATGTATAATTTCTTATGGAAACAAAGTATGATTCTGTATATATGTCCAATGTAGCTACTAAGCTCTGTTTTGATGGTTTTTTTGTTATTAATAGCCTGGGTATTTCTGGGGGTTTATGTATTTTGTGGGACTCTTCTGTTCAGCTTGTGATCTCCACCTATACTAATCTTCACATAGATGTAATTTTCCTAACTTCTAGTAGCCTTGCTCAGTGGAGATGCACTTTTTTATATGGCTGGCCAAAACTTTGTAACAAGCACCTCTCTTGGACTTTGTTGAACAGACTCTCTCTGGAGAATGATCTTCCTTGGCTCTTTGTTGGAGATTTCAATCAAGTTCTCTACTCCTTTGAGAAGTTTGGTGGTTCCTCTCCTAATATGCCAGCAATGATTGCTTTTCATGATTCAATCTCTACCTGTGGTCTTTCTGATGTGCACTGGAAAGGAGGTCTTTTCACTTGGTCTAATTTGAGATCAGGGTCTTGCTGTATTCAGAAGAAATTAGACAGAGCACTAGCTTCTCAATCTTAGAGCTCTATGTTTCCATTTTCTAGGTGCTCTAACCTTGCTTACTGGGGTTCTGACCACTCACCGATTGCAATTTGTTTAGATTATCCTGCTATGGGCTCTGGTATTGGATAAAGAAAGAAGCCATTCAGATTTGAGGCAATGTGGCTAGGTGCTCAAGGATATGATGAACTTATTGATACAATTTGGAATGCTCCCACTTCCTCGCAGTCAATCTGTGGTAGGCTCCTTTCAATTCAAAAAGCTCTTGTTAGATGGAACTTGACAGAGTTTGGAAATATTGATACAAAGCTGAAGATCCTCCAGGATAAGATTAGCAGTTGCTTTTCATCTCCTCTTTCAGCTATTGACTCTAGTACTCTGCATGATCTTAGAAGGCAGGAATAATCTCTCTTATTACAGCAGGAAACTATGTGGTTCCAGCGATCCAGAGTGAATGAGCTTTGTTGGGGGGACAAAAACACTAAGTTCTTTCATGCTAAAGCTTCAGGTAGGAAAAGAAAGAATTTTATTCAGATGTTGCAATGTCTTGATGGTTCAATGGTTTCAAGCCACTGTCAGATGGAGGAAGTAGTGACTGCCTACTTTTCTACTCTTTACTCATACAGCTTATATGAGGTTCCTCATCAGTTACTGAGTGGTATCTCTCCAAGCATCTCAGTTGATCAAAATGAAGCTCTCTCTGCAAACTTTTCAGCAAATGAGGTCCTTCATGCCCTTAAATACATGCACCATTCTAAGTCTCCTGGTCCAGATGGATTGCCTGCACTCTTCTACAAATCTCACTGGAACAAGATTGGTAAGGATGTTACTGATGCAGTCTTGAACATTCTTAATGGTGTTGAGATGCCTCCGTTATTAAATCACACTTACTTGACTTTAGCTCCTAAGATTGCAAATCCTTCAAAGATGACTGATCCTATACCTATTAGTCTATGTAATGTGATCTACAAATTGGTGTCTAAATGCATAGCCAACCGCTTAAAGCCTTTTCTTGATGAGATTATCAGTAGTAACCAGAGTGCATTCATTTCTGGGCGAGCTATTACTGACAATGCTTTAGCAGCAACAGAATTGTTTCACTACATCAAGAAGAAGAAAACAGGGAGAAGAGGCTACATGGCTATTAAGATTGATATGTCTAAGGATTTTGATAGAGTTGAGTGGGGTTTTTTGCTTGCTGTTATGCAAAGGATGGGTTTTGCTCAGAGATGGATTGCTTTAGTGATGGAATGCATCTCTTCAGTCACTTTCTCTGCTCTCCTCAATGGATTGCCTACACCAATAATTTATCCTTCGAGAGGTCTTCGACAAGGGGATCCTTTGTCTCCTTATCTTTTCCTCTTTACTATGGAAGGCTTATCCAGTATATTCAGAAGCTTTGAATCTAGGGGATTGATTCATGGTATAAAAATTCCTCCCTCAGCTGATATTCTCTCACATCTTCTGTTTGCAGATGATTGCATAATCTTTGCAAGAGCAAATTTTGTTGAATGCAATCATATTAAGGAGTTGTTATCCATCTTCAACCAAGGCACTGGACATATGATTAATGCCATCAAATCACAAATCTCTTTCACTCCAAACCTATCTAGAACTCAAAGAGATGTATTGCTCCAGTTTTTTGATTTTCCTGAAGTTACTGCTTATGACAAATATATGGGACTTCCTGCTGTTATTGGGCGATCTAAGAGAACTGTTTTTTCGTAGATTGTTGACAAAGTCAGGAAAAAGGCTCAAGGTTGGACTGTATCCTCTCTGTCTCAGGCTGGAAGGGAGGTTCTCATCAAAGCAACTTTTCAAGCTATTCCTTCCTATGTCATGAGTTGTTATAAACTTCATGCTTCAGTCTGTAGTGAACTGGATAGGATCATGGCTAGTTTTTGGTGGGGCTCACAAGATCAGAAGAAGATTCACTGGGCCAAGTGGTCTTCTTTGTGTATCTCCAAAGATCTTGGTGGTATGGGATTCAGAAACTTAGAAGCTTTCAATCTGGCTATGTTGGCTAAACAGGTTTGGAGGATTATAGATTTTCCAGACAATTTTTCTTCGAAGCTCATTAAATCCAGATATTTTTCCAACATTGATATCTTTCACTCTTCACTTGGTTCAAGACCCAGCTACACTTGGAGAAGTATTTCTCAAGCTATTTGGGTTATCAAGAAGGGGATGTACTAGGAACTGGGTAATGGAGAATCAGTTAAATTTTGGGGAGATCAGTGGATTCCTAGGCCATATACCTTTTCACTGATCTCTCCGGCTTGTCCAAATGAAGAAAATTTGATGGTTTGTGATCTCTTTGATTGGAAGATAAATGACATTAGACAAAGAGTCTTTGATCTGGATGCTTCTGAGATTGAGAAGCTTCACTTAGTTTCTCGCTCATCTACAGACTTCAGAAGATGGTATTATTCAAAGAATGGGCATTTCTATGTCAAATCTGCTTATAAACTCATTGTTCAATCCCTTGCCAGTGGTGAGTCTTCTTCATCTCCTCTTCAGAATGACTTCACAACTCACTGGAGGCATGTTTGGGATCTGAAGATTATTCCAAAGGCAAAGAATTTCCTTTGGAGAGCTCTTAAAGGTATTATTCCTTGCCTTACAAACTTAGAGAAGAGAAGAATTGTACCATCTAGCTACTGCTCTTTATGTCCTTCCAAGCATGAGAATGAGATCCATATTTTCAAGACTTGTTCTGCTGCTAGATCATATTGGGATCTTCTTCCTGAGCTTCATCAAGCTATTTCTTTTAATCCTGTTTCTCTGGGGGATTGGTGATGCTCTATACATTCTGTGCTCTCCCACAGCTTGACAGAATTATGGTGTGTCTCTATCTGGGCTTTATGGATTAATAGGAATGCAAGGATCTTCAATGAACATATCAAGAACTTCTCTCAGTTGCTGCAATTTGTCCACCAACAATTCTGTTGCACCAGGAACACGATTTGTTCATCTCGATTGCTTAGTTTCAGCTCTGAAGATCTTCCTCCTACAACATCAGTCTCGGGTATATCAGTCTCTCCCTGCCTTCAATTATTTTGTGATGCCGGTCTTTCTTCTTCAGGGTCTGCTGGTCTTGGATTTGTAATTCTGGATTTCAATAGATCATTAGTCTTACTTGAGAGTAAGAGATCAAAACCAAGCAAGTCTATTGATCTTCTGGAAGCCAAAGTTGTGCTTTAGGGCCTCTCCTCCTCTTGCAGTTTGGAGCAAAGAGAATTCAGGTCTTCACGGATTGCACTGCTATCTCCACTGCTTGCTCATCTGGAAATCTGAACAGAACCTCCACAACTTTATACATAAGGCTTATTAAGGATGCTTCTTCTTCTTTAGATTGGTGCTCCTTTTCTTATATTTCTAGATCTTTTAATGTAATAGCTCATACTGCTGCTAAGTTTGGTTTGTCTCTGTCCTTTGGGGCCCCTGCTTTGTTTTCTCATATATCTACTTTGCCTTCTAGTTTAGCTGCTGTAATGTTCTCTTCTCATGTTTAATATAGTTGGTCCGTTTGATCAAAAAAAAAAAGAATTGCCAAATTCTTGGGATAGAGGAAAGAGAGTTATGTGCCACGTGTTGCGCTATGAAGTGCGTCATGTGGCGCAATTCTTAAAAAATAATTTAAAAGATTTTGTGAAAAATTGGGATGTTAATTTTTTTTTAAAATACCATAATTCATCGTACATTTTTTTATATCCATAAACATCCATTTTGGATATATTTGAGAGATTTTATTTTTATGTATTTTGTATATTATTAAGTGAAAATAAATCATATTATTATTATTTATGGTGGTTTAAAATATAAATATATATCAATTTAATTTATTTATAATAAAATGAATTGGAGAGTGAAAAATGGTAGAAATATATGGTTGATGAGACCCATGGAGTCGCATTGATAAATGGATATAAATAAAATTGGGTCTCTTGGAGAGTAAACAAACCCTCCTGTTGAATTTTCTATCTAGATTAGGTCTAATATCCTCTGCAAGGTGATTGATGTGCAGGGTATTGAGTGGGGTAGTTTGTTTGCTATCGGGCTTTGGTGGATTTGGAAATGGAGAAACAAGTTTGTTTTTGATAAAACTGATTTTGTGGGGGATAAAGGAGCTTTTGTGTTGATGTATGCCAAGGAGTTTCAATCTTCTCGGCTCATTCAGACCGAGATGATTAATCATGCTTCGAGAGTCTTGAAGCATATCTCCTGGACGAAACCTGATATTGGTTTCATTAAGATCAATACTGATGGGGCTGTTAGAGATGGTTGTGCTTCTGCTGCTGGGGCCATTCGTGATCACTTGGGTTCTTGGCTGGGTGGCTTTGTCCACAACATTGGGTGTTGCTCGGTTCCCATGGCTGAGCTTTGGGGAATCTTTCAGGGTCTCAAGCTTGCTTGGGATAGGGGATACACGAGGGTTTGTTTAGAAACAGATTCGCATTTGGCGATTCTGTTACTGAGCAAACCTATGGATCGTTGTCATCCCCTCTTCAGTCTCGTCTTCTTGGCTTATGACTTGATTCGTAGGAACTGGTCTATCCAGCTCTGTCACATTCACAGGGAAGCAAACTGTCTCGCCGATGGGCTTGCGTCTCTGGCCTTTTCTTTTCCCGTTGGTTTTCATGTTTTAGGGGACCCCCCCGATGGGGTTGTTGATTTCCTTTCTGCTGACTTTAGAGGTCATAGTACGCTTTGTCTTGTTCTTCTGTAATTGTTTCGTTCTTTCTTTATTGCATTTCAGAGCTCTGCCTCTCTTTCACACAAAAAAAAAAGAATCTCATGGATAAAGATATTCTAATTACATAAAAAGACTAAAATCTACGGAAATTACAAAAAAAATCATAAGCACCTTTAGATAATTTGAAATGTCTTTGCATAAAATGCTTCAGTAGTTGGAATCAAAAGTTTGTACCAATGTTCACCATTATAACCAAACCACCTGAATATCAATGAAGTGAAAAAACTAGAGAAGGAGCTCATTTACCCTTTCCTCCATTAGATTAAACAGTACCTAAGCCCAAAAAGTTTACTCTCTTTTCATTAAAAAATGTTTCAAACAAGGAAAAAACACAAACTAATATCAACTTTCACTAGTGGATCAAAAACAATCCCAACTTTTAATTCAATCAAAAATAATCTAAACTTTCAACCCATGAACCAAAAATAATTCGAATGATTTTTTCGGTTGAGATTCTGACTAATTTGATGACGTGTATTCGAGGTTTCTTCGTAGTTGGACGTGGTAAGTGATTTTTTTTGTACAAGATCTTATATTTAGGTGTCATGTTGTCATTGAATTAGTTGGAATCTCAACCGAAAATATCATTGGGATTAATTTTGGTTCATGGGTTAAAAGTTAGAATTATTTTTTATTGAATTGAAAATTTGAATTATTTTTAATATACTAATAAAAGTTTGGATTATTTTTGATGATTTTTCATTCAAATAATAATACACCTTCAAGTATTAGAAGTACCCTGCATTTTTTTTAAATTCAATACTCCACTCTTTGCTGATAAAGTAAGTCTTTAGCAGTACAAAGATAGAGTAAAATCTCAGACAAAAGAAGATCGAGTAAAATTAGCAGTCTCCTTAAATTTCCAGGATAAAAAATATGCATGATCCAAATTCGATAATCTAAACCGATCCGTCTGATTTTTAGGGTTGATACTCTACTATCCGGACGGACTCAAAAAGTTTATGGATTGGGTTCGACCCGACCCGCTATGTTGACCCGTTTCGTTATTTCATTTGTATTATTTCATTTATGCTGAATATTACAATATATTTTATGAAAGAAAAATTCATAAAAAATAAGCTCAACTTTTACTAGTAGAATAACAATAATTCCAACTTTCAAGTCAATAAAAAATAACCCAAACTTTCAACCCATGACCCATAAATAGTATAAATGATTTTCTCAGTTCAAATTCTGGCTAATTTGATGACAAAATGACAGTAATTAATAAGAGATCTTATACAGATGAGAATCACTTATCATGTCCAACTACAAAGAGACCTCGAGTACACATCATCGAATTAGCCAGAATTCCAATCGAAGAAATCATTTCTATTATTTTTTATTCATGGGTTAAAGAGTTGGGATTATTTGGGTGGACTTTAAAGTTGAGATTATTTTTTGTTTACTAGTGAAAATTATGATTATTTTTGGTGATTTTTCCTTTATTAAATAGTTATATAATATTTCTATTACTACATTTTTTATTTTACTATAAAAAGTATTATGATAATCCTAAAAAATGAACACTTTGGACCGATGGATCGACCCAAACCCGACTAAACTCATCATGGCCCGACCAACCCATAAATTATCACGACCCAACAACTCTCTCCTGCTTTTGATCCGAACCAGATCCGAGAGACAGGCCTAATTACAACATACTCCCTCTGTTTCATTATAATCGTTGTTTGGAGTCAATCCACACTACAAGACGATACAAAATTCCTATAACCCAATAGCCCAGCCCAAACGCACCCTCAGAAGACCCCTCCTTCCGGAGGGCCCAATGAAGAAGGAATTAGGGGCCCAATCCCCCAAGGAGCCCAACCCAGTTAATATAAGGGAAGGAAGGAAATGAGAAAGGAGATCTCTGGTTTTCTCCCTAGAGATTGTGCCCCTCGACCTCAAGAGGAAAAAGAAGATAGCTTAGATTCCTTGGATTGTTTTTTCAGCTTATAGTTGATGTAATTTGTCCAGTAAAATTCAACTTAGAGCGTGACTAATTTGAGCGTTAGAGTGGCAAGCCCGGGGAACTCCTCGGACATTTTCAGGATCAAAGTAGTGGACCTTAAGGAATTTGACGCGACATGAACTTGCCGACGGGGAACAAAGGAGTACATGATCAGGGAGAAGCGGAGCCAAAATTGGTGAAGTGTGAACTGTTAACTAATTCCTTATGTGGAAATCTGGGTATTCACACTAGCGCCGACCATGGGGACCTCCTCACGTAGCTAGCAAACCTTCCGCCATGTCGGATACCGGATCGACAACTCGCACCTAGAGTCAGACAAGGTCTGAAGAAGAAAGGAGAACAACAGAGTCACCGGCTAGAGCCAACCATCACCCTTTCATGAACATAGGAGAGGAGAAGTAGTTGTGAAGATTCCAAGAGTGGCAATACGCTAGAGGCCAAGCAAACTGGGGGGGGGGGGGGGGGGGGGGGGGGGGGCTACGCCACACAAGGCCCTTAACTGCCTTACGAGTACGAGAAAACCCCAGAGCCTCACACGCCTGACCTTCCCCCGTATCCACGGGGTGGGAGACGACCTTCCGTGACCTAGCCACCATTGTACTCCGCCCCACCCCGTATTCCGGAGAATCTAACAATGGTCGTGGTCATGAATGGTGACACAACTTCTCTCACAGAGGATCCCAACATACCATGAACTTTGGGAACAACTGCCCCAGGAGGAGTTTTACCCTTCAACCCTCTACGACTCCATTGCCTTCACTAACGAAGTCATGTTGGTCGTCCCACAATTTGATCTGAAATCAAATAGGTCTATTGGGGACTACACGGGTGAGAGAGACCCACATGACCGCATCTCCAAGTACAAATACACAATGTTGCCATGTCGGGCGGATGTAGCCACCATGAACAGGTCGTTCCCGAACACCCTTGTTGGGGCTGCCCTTACCTGGATGATCAACCTTCCCCGCAACAGCATAGGAAGCTTCAGAAAACCGGAGGAGCCTTTCCTAGCACATTTTGGCAGTTCGAGAAGGAGGCGGCGAGGGATGGAAGAAATCTTTGCCTTGAAATAACATGAGAGCTAATGTCTGGAATCCTATGTGAAGAGGTTCACGACATACGTGATGTAAGTATGTGACTTTGACAAGAAGGTAGAAAAGATCGCCTTCATTCAAGGATTTTCTAGCAAGTTCTCAGTAACCAAAAAGGAGCCGGCCACCTATGCCAAACTGTTGGAAAAAACTAATACTCACATCCGAGCAGAAGAAATGACAAGTCAGTACCAGGAAACTTTAGGCCCTCTGCGAGCACACCTGGGCGAAAGGAACCAGGGAGGTTGGGACCAAAGGAAAGCACCCCCAATCTCAGATAAAGGCAAAGCGCCCCAACGGGGACCCATGAACACGGTGGCAATGAACCCACAATGAATGCTAGCGGGCACGCATCTCAACCACTCTAGGTCATTCGCGGCCCCGCCCTCCAGACCACCCTTGCAGAAGTTCTGCTCGTATAACCAATCCACCACCCACCACGGCCGTGAATGCAAAGGGTACGGGTCCCCGTGAAGTGAACTACCATGGGCCTCTATTTAAGCAGGGATATAGAATGATGGGTCGAGGAATAGGAAAGATCCCGCGACAACAACCACCACCCCGAAGGGACAACCTCCCCCCTATTGATTATTGCGTAGGAACCATCTCCGGAGGCATAAGCCCGTGGGGCGAGAGTATGAGGGACACACAAAGGTATGTTCGAGGAGGTAGGCACAACCCGACCTTGTCGGTACTCAGCATAGAAAACAACATTCCAGTTGGACATCAACTCGCATTCACAGAGAAGGAGGTGGAAGGAGTCGACATCCCCCATGTGTTATATACACGCCCAGATTGGGACAAAGATAGTCAAGCAAGTCCCGGTCAACAAGAGTAATTCAATAGACATCCTTCATTGCGAAGCTTTTTTGCAATTGGGCATCCCTCCAAAAGACCTCATACCCACCAACTGCACACTGGTCGGCTTTGCCGGGGAGAGAGTCGATGCTGAGGTTTGAGCCGGTACACTTCATGGTAATAAAGATTCTCTCCGCGTACAATGTGATATTGGGAAGAGTCTCGATAAACAAGTTCCAAGTTGTGGTCTCCATATAACACCTATAGATGAAATTTTGTATTCACGTAGGGGTCGGTGAGTCCCACGGATGCTAGGCAGAAAGTCAAACGTGTTACCTGACCGTCCTAAAAGGTAAAAGCCTCACAAAGCAAGTGTTTCAAGTTTGAGAAGAGGCCCTAGAGGCCAAATCTTCTAAGGGAATTTGGGAACAAGCAAATCTCAAAGTAAAGGAGCGAGTCCATCCAATCGCTAAAGACGAGGAAAAAGAGCAATAACCTCGTTCGGACGGGAGGACGAGAGGCTTTTCATGAAAACAAGTTTGAGTGTTATGGATCTCCAACATGTCGAGAAATCGCAGAGTGAATGTAGAGATGTCTTTACGTGGACCCAAAAGCCTTGACCGACATACCCACAACCCTTATGACACAATCGTCAACGTGGATAGCAAGGCCAAGCCTGTGAGACAGAAACGTCATAAACAAGTGGACGATAAGGCGGAAGTAGACCATAAAGAGGTCCTTAAGCTCTTGTCCACCAGGTTTATACATGAAGTATAATATCCTTCATGGTTGACCAACATAGTTATGGTATAGAAGTCTAGTGGAAAGTGACGGATGTGCGTGGACTTCATCGACCTGAACCAAGCCTGCCCTAAAGACAACTACCCCTAACCCTTCATTGACCGCCTGGTAGACTCCACGGATGGGCATGAAGCCCTAAGTTTCCTTGATGCTTACTCCAAATATAACAAGATCAAGATGAACCCCAATGACGAGAAACACACAACCTTCGTTCACAGATATGTGAACCCACTGCTACTGGGTGATGCCCTTCGGCCTCAATAACACCAGAGCCATATTCCAAAGGTTTTTCGACCGCATCTTCCACTCATTGAGAGACAAAACTATTGAAGCCTACATAGATGATATAGTCGTGAAGAGCTGCCACATGCATGAGCACGCAGCCGACCTCCATGAAGTTTTTTGCACTCTCTGAGCCAATGGGATGAGCCAGAACCCCGATAAGTGTGCGTATGGAGTACATGCCGGGAAATTTCTAGGATTCCTAATCAGTACCTGAGGAATTGACGTGAAGCCATAAAGAGTTTATGCAGTCCTCGCCATGATGGCTCAACGGTGATAAGGAGGTCCAACGGTTTATTGGGTCTATGAACTACCTGGGTCGTTTTTTCTCCCGCCTGTCGGAAAGAAGCCTCTCATTCTTCTCCACCCTTAGAAAAGTCAAGAACTTCGAATGAACGCGGACTGTGAATCCGCCTTTGATGAAATGAAGTCCCACCTTCAACGGCTCCCGATGCTCGTTGCCCCCAGGCCGAGAGAAGAGCTCTAGCTCTACATATCCGCAGGGGACGCGACCCTTAGCGCGGTGATAGTCAAGGAGACGCAAGTCACATTATATTCATGAGTGAGGCCTTACTACCGGCCAAAACACGATATTCCCCCGTAGAAAAGTTGGCTTTGGTAATCGTGATGATCACTCGCAAACCGCGTCTGTATTCCAAGCTCATATGATTCAGGTGCTCTCGGATTTCCATCTACAACTACTCCTCCACCGCCCTACCCTTTCTGGAAGGATGACAAAGTGGGTGGTCAAACTCTCTGAGTTCGATATCTCTTACAAAAGCCGCCCCGCGATCAAACCACAATCCCTCGCCGATTTTGTTGTCGAAGCCATTTTTAGAGATATGGCATTTGAGGAAGCCATGAAGACATTAACTCACTGGATCCTTTTCTCGGACAAGGCAGTTAAGGAAGATGAATGTGGCGTTGTGCTAGTCCTCACCTCGCCCGACAATGAGATCCTTGAATACGCACTAGCGCTAGAGTTTAAGGCCACCAACAACGAGGCCGAGTATGAGGGGCTCCTTGCCGGAATTGAACTTTCCTTGGTAAATGGGCACAAAGTCTGACCTACTACAGTGACTCTGAAGTGGTGGTGAATCAAGTGTGCAAGAGCTACGACGTAAAGACTGGGAACTTGCCTAAGTATTATGAGGGAGTGAAAGCCCTTACCAAATCCATGTGCCATTTTGAGATATAATTTGTGCCGAGAATGGAAAACTCAATGACATGCACTTTGGCAATGCTGGGATCTAAGTCCGCGGGCAGTTAAATCCGGCAGGTGCGGGTCGAAGAGTGAAGTCAATGTGCCATCCACGCGAATATCATGACAGTAAGCGACATCCCCTACTAGTGGATCTCGTTGAAGGAATACCTTGAGAGAGGGGATTCCCCCTCAGATAGGAGACAATTGTAAGTACGTGCCTCGCGATTCTACATCAAGAGAGGAAAGTTGTACAAGAAGAGGTATAACTCCTCGGGCTTTAGATGTGTCCCCCTAGCGAAGGCCGCCGCCTCACGGAAGAAATCCATAGAGGAATCTACGGAAGCCATTCTGGATGGAGGACACTCGCCTACTAGGCCCTCCGAGCCGGGTATTTCTAGCCCACGTTAAAAAAGGATGCAACTAAGGTGTCCCAGTCATGCACTGCATTCTAGATCCATGCCCCGACGTGCTGCAACCTGGACATAAGATGAAGATATTGATCATGCCCTGCCCCTTCGCCATGTGGGGAATGGACCTGTTGGGCCCTTTTTCGCGGGCCCCGAGACAACTACAATACATCCTCGTCGCAATCGATGATCCGAGTCCACAATGCTTTGAGGCAAAACGTCAGGATCACCAAAAATCCCAAAGATAGAGGCATAGAGAGAGCACCCTCCCACCAAGAATTTTCACCGGCCAAACCCCTTTGTATTTGGTGGGCGGTCACCCCATGCCAGGGCAGTAGAAGATCCCAGATTTAGGGCGAAATTTTGGAGATTTTGAGAGTAGAGATTGCGGTCTAGAAGAGATCAAAGAGGATGAGAGAGAGAGAGAGAGAGAGAGAGAGAGAGAGAGAGAGAGAGAGAGAGAGAGAGAGTCTGGAAATTGTTGATTAAAGCATTGGTTTGGTCGATTTGTGAAAGATTGAGACAGGAGGTAAGGAGGCGGCGGTGGGGGGAAGATTTTTAGGGTTTGATTAGAGTGGTTGGGAGCGTTTTTTGGGGGCATTTTTCTCTCATTCTGAACACAAGTAGAACTAATAATATAATGAATAGAGAAATTATAAGGAACATGTAAAGAACATCTAGAGGTAAGAAATTCCTACACGTTTCTTGTTCAGAATAGAAGTAGTTAGCAGCTGAATGTTCATCAAGCGTAGGTACACCAAGCAAACAAAAGAGTCCATTAAAGAAGGTAACGTAGATAAACAACATAACGTTGAACAACGTGAATTATGAATAGTAGAATAAGTTTTAATGCTCATTTTATAACACCTATATATTCTATATTTAGCATAACAACAAGGGACATTAGTAATTAATTGGATCAAAATATAAAACAAGGAACACTGGGTAAGATCATGTTGATTATTTACGTATCATCATAAGACTATTCCTTTGGAGGGAACAATGCCATTTACTGTGATAGGGATTCATACAACACTATGAGAGCTCACTTCGTTATAACACATGTTTGTGGGTGTGGAGTACAAACTTCTGTAAGTGGATTCGAGTTTCGGAGGGAAACAATAAGGGACATTAGTAATTAATTGGATCAAAATATAAAACAAGGAACACTGGGTAAAATCATGTTCATTATTTAAGTATCATCATGAGACTGTTCTCTTGGAGGGAACAGTGTCATTTAGTGTGATAGGAATTCATACAACACTATAGGAGATCACTTCGTTATAACACATGTTTGGGGGTGTGGAGTACACACTTCTGTATGTGGATTCGAGTTTCGGAGGGAAACAATAAGAAATTGTTAGTGTTATTGTGTAAAGCAAGTAACCTTGGAGGGAACATTGTTGGTTTGTGGGAATTGTTCCGTGTAAGGGAACAAAGCATATGGTCGGTTGATTTTGAGCACATTAAACAAGTTGTTAATTTGGAACGTGTTTGTAACTACGGTTGCAACTGCAAGTGTCACTCATATTATAATCGTCATAACTTGTGTAACTATCTTGTAACCGTCGGTAACTGTTGGGATTAGTTCCTTGAGAGGGTAACTTCCTCTGGAGCGGTTGTAACCGCTTGGTAGTCGTCGTAACTTCCTTGTAACTTCTTGTAAATTGATCTAGAAGTTCCCTAAACCCTATATAAAGGGTTCCGGGGCATTAGTGTCGGGTTGGTCGAATTTATCTCTGTCATGATCAAACCATACGAAGCTAAAAGTCAGAAAACACATTATCTAAAGTTCAATTCTCATCAAAAGCCTTGATTTGAATTGGTTGGTTTTTCTTATCTCACTTCAAATTTCATGGACTCCCTAAGGCTTGATAAGGGGCATAATATTGATTTTGTAAAGCTAACAAGCGATTCCAATCTTATCGCGATTGTATTGCTACTTGATCGTTCCTTGGAGAAGTCAATTTCTGCATCAACAGTTCCATCAGGAGGCTCTGTTCCTAACATTCAAAATCAATATCTTGATGATCAACGAAAACAGTTCGTGAGATGACAACCAAGTTCCAAAAGCTTGACAAGTTTGAAGGGGCGAATTTTCGACGTTGGCAAAAGAAGACGCACTTCCTCTTGACCACCCTCAAGGTGGTGTATGTCCTCTCCATTCCTATTCCCGAAGTGGGCGATAATGAACCGTTCGATGCCGTGAGGCGTATGAGCAAATGGGAGAATGACGATTATATTTGTCAAGGCCACATCTTAAATGGTATGTCAGACTCTCTTTTTGATGTGAACTAAAACTTCGAATCCGCTAAAGAACTTTGGGACTCTTTGGAGTCCAAGTACATGGTTGAAGATGCTTCAAGCGTGAAGTTCCTTGTAAGCAATTTCAATAACTAATAGCAAGCAGTTCCTTTATAGGGGAAACTCAATCAACTAAGTAGTTGAAAAGAGAAAAAAACCTCTACCTCTAGTTGTTACCCTAGGAGGATTTCAAACGTATACTTGTATTATTAATAAGTTGTACAATCTCACAAGTCTTCTCTCCACCTATTCTCACATTGATCCGAGGCTTCTAGACCTTGAGTGTAATCAACTCACAAATAAACAAAAACACAAGAAAACCCTAAGCAAGTACTCACAACACAAGTCCGTACCTTGCCTTTGGATCTCTGATCTCAACTTGCAGTAAGATCTTCGTAAGCTTCGGTTGTGGGTGTTGAGATACCTTACCCTAAGGTATGTTCATCTATATATAGTGTTAGCAAAGATCTCTTACCAAATACCCAAATGGCTAGACAACCGCTATACAAGGTAACAGTGAAAGATTTCTTTCTAAACTAAATGTTTCAGCTTAACAACTCATTGTTTCCTTATATAAAGTTTCCTAAAACATGCCAAATATGTCTTCTTCCTTAAAGGAAATCTTCAAATCATGTTTCCATAAGTAGCATTCTTCACATGGTAACAACTAAGCATTATCTGCATCACACAACATTGTTCCTTATCCAGATGTTCCCTTGTATAATTCTCTTCACAGCATGCGTTTCACATCTTCAATTTGTTCAGCGTAACTGTTCCTTGTTGTTCACAACATTCCTTTCACTCATATGTTTCTCTTCTTCATTTGGTTTCCATTTTTCCCTACTTCTTTCATTAAACCTGAAACTCATAGAAACAATATAAACCATAAAACCTAATGGTGTTTATCATCATCAAAATCAGAGGGAACGTCAAGGTTCCAACAAACAAGATGAAAGTAGATGGAACCATAGCAAGTTTAAGGCTGGATTGCTTGTCCAAGGCTTTAGACAAAAGTATGGAAGCCACTACTTTGATACTTATGCACTGGTTACTCGAATATTCACCATCATATTGTTGATTGCCCTAGCGCCTATTCACAAGTTGGTTATACACCAAATGGACGTTAAGACAACATTCCTGAATGGGGATTTAAAGGAGGAAGTATATAGGAAAAATCCTAAAGGGTTTGTTATGCCTTGTGAAGAGCATAAGGTGTGCAAATTGATCAAGATCTTGTATGGGCTTAAGCAAGAACCGAAGCAATGACATCAAAAGTTTGATGAGGTTGTGTTGTCCAATGGATTCAACTTAAATCAATTGAACAAGTGCGTATATAAACATTTTTTTAATTCTAGAAATGGAGTTATAATTTTCTTATATGTGGATGACATGTTGATCTGTGGTACGGATCAAGGAAAAGTAGACATTGCAAATGAATTTTCGTCATTACAATTCTCCATGAAGGACATATGGGAGACCGATGTTATCCTTGGGACTAGGATAAAAAGAGAAGAGGGGGCTTGGCATTAACACAGTCTCACTATATTGAGAAAGTGTTGAAAAAGTGCAATTATGATGAGTGTAATCCAGTTTGCAGTCCATTTGATCCCTTTGCACGATTGTTCCCTCACAATGAAACGTTTGTGTCACAACTTCAGTACTCAAGGGTTGTTGGGTGCTTGATGTATGCCATGACAACTACAAGACTTGACATTGCATTTGCTGTGGGGAAACTTAGCCGATACACTAGTAATCCTGGTGTGATTCATTGTCATGCTGTCTTTAGAGTACTTCAGTACCTCAAAAGGACTATGAACTTTGGTCTTACGTACTTTGGTTCCCCTCGGTGTTAGAGGGATACTCGGATGCAAGTTGGATAACGAATGAAGAGGATCATTCTTCTACTAGTGGATGGGTATTTCTACTTGGTGGGGGTTCCATTTCATAGGCTTCCAAGAAACAAACTTGCATCACGAGTTCTACGATGGAATCAGAGTTTGTTGCCTTAGTGGCTACTGGGAAAAAAGTAGAATGACTAGGGAATATGGTTTATGAAATTCCATGTGGGAAAAACCAATTTCACCTATACAATCCATTGTGATATCGCTGCAACTTTGGCTAAGGCATATAGCCATGTATACAATAGGAAATCACGCCACTTGGGTGTGAGGCATACTGCGGTAAGAGAGATCATTACGCATGGGGTGATTTCAGTGGATTTTTGTTAGGTCACAACAAAATTTGGCTGACCATTTGACGAAGGGGTTAGAGAGAGACTTGGTCTCCAAGTCGGTTAAGGGGATGGGGTTAAGACCCATATAGTTTTCTAGTGGTGGGATACCCAATTCCTACCTAACTAGCTTTAGGGATGAATTTTCAATGTGGAAAGCCCACACCTAGAAATTGAAGAGCACAAAAGAACAGTCCTCAGGTGTGTGCTCAGTTCCTATAAGAGGGAGGTTGAAGACAACCTTTGAAAAAGTGCAAATTGTAGGTGGAAGATTGGGTAACGTTACCCTTAAAGAATCTACCTATATGGGCGTAAAGTGTGGCCGCTTCATGAAGTTTCTGGTTGGCTTCAGATACGCCTACGAATGGATAAGGACTCAGGACCATAAAAGAGTCAATTTAGACTTTAAGAGTTGTAAAGTTACTTGTGTGCTATCTCCAGTCACCTAAAAGGGGGTTGATTGGTTCAATCCTTTGGACACCATGATTTCCGAGTGTTTGGAATGTATAATTACACTAAGCGGAAAATCCTTGTGACATTTTTGTTTATGCATGATTTGGGATAAAGGCTTACTTATTTTGAAAATCAGGGATTACACCAAAATGGGGGAGGATTGTTGGTGATTTTAGTGTCATCATGAGACTGTTCCCTCTAAGGGAATAGTGCCATTTAGTGTGATCGGGATTCATACAACACTATGGGATCTCACTTCGTTATCACACATGTTTGGGGGTGTGGAGTACATACTTGTGTAACTAAGTGAGAGAGAGAGAGAGAGAGAGAGAGAGAGAGAGAGAGAGAGAGAGAGAGAGAGAGAGAGAGAGAGAGAGAGAGAGAGAGAGATGCAGATGGCTGTGGATGAAGATTTCAATGATGCGAGCCCCCTATTTATAGGGTAAGGGGAGCTCAACGCCGGCATACCAATCGCTCAAGCTCCCTCACCGGCGGAAGTTACAAACACGTGTAAAATTCAAATCGGCGAAGCTCGGAGAAGAACAAAGGAGACGAAGAATAGTGTTTCCGCGGTCGCGGAAACATATCCGCGGTCGCAGAACTGCTGCAATCGTGTCTTTTGGCCTTTGGTCGCGGTTCTCGTTCAAGGGCATGCTAAATACTAATATTTTTAGTACTCCCAAATACTTTATGACCCCGAAACTTTCCTAAACGTATAATATTACGTTCAAGAGATTATTACAGAGGTTACAGAGATTACAGAAATTGCCCATCATGTCTTTCACACAAAACGACAGCTCAGGACTTTTAGGGGTTATTACAATGCCTTGGGGGCCCATTCGTCTTGGAAGATTGAGGATGCGAGGGCGAATATGGATCTTTTGTATCCTAGTGGCAATCCTGGCAATAAGTTGTTCAAGTTGATGGGACTTGGTGAAGATGAGCAAGGAGAGGAGATTGTTCCCGTGGCGGTCGAGGAAGCTGGTGGGGATGTGTCGAAGGGGCTTCCTGAGGCGACCGAGGGCCAAAATGTCGTCCATGCAGAAGTCGATGAGAGGCCAGGTGAGTCTTGATCTTTGTTTTAGCAAATGACATTGTTTTCTTTTGGTGTTTGTGGACGTCTAAGTATTTTAGGTAGTATGTTGTGCCCCATCGTGGAGATGGGATGGACAATGTTCTGGCGACCCGTCCACCATCGCAGGTCGCATATTTTGTAAAGCGCTTTGATCGTTTGCGATGTACCTTGTGTTTGTTTTGCGTTCGGCCCATTTGCCTTTTGCCCCTACGAGGCGTTTTTTGAGATTGTTGATGATGATCTTATTGCTGGACTCCTCTTGACCATTGAATTGTGGGTATCTTGGCGTGGATGTAACCAATGTGATGTTCCACTATTTACAGAAGGATCGTGTCTGGCTGCCGATGAATTGGGAGCCATTGTCGCATACGATTTCCGAAGGGACGCTAAATCTGCATAGGATATTACGTTTTATGAATGAGATGACGTGTTTTTCTTTTACCTCTCGATATGCTTCAGCCTCTATCCATTTAGAGAAGTAGTCAGTCATGGCTAGGAAGTAGATGCGTTATCCTGACGCTGGTGGTAATTTCCCGACGATGTCCATCCCCCATCGCATGAAGGGCTAGAGGGCTAGAGTCGGATGAAGCATCTCTAATGGCTGACGTGTGACGGGTGCGTGCCGTTGGCAGGCGTCGCATTTTCTGACGTAATTTGTCACGTCCTTGTTCATTGTGGGCCAGTAGTAACCTGCCCTGAGAGCTTTGCCGGATAGGCTGTGTCCTCCAGTGTGGTTCCCACACTCTCCGTCATGAAGGGATTGTGAGACGCGTCGTACCTCGGATGTTTCGAGGCAGCGTAGATATAGGCCTTGAGTCTTTTAGCTTCCGCTTTGTCTGTTGGGAGAGTTCCGTCTCTGAGCCACTTGATGTAGGGGGTGGTCCAATCGTCTTGGTCGCCTACTAAGTCTTCTTCTGTATGGTCGTCTAACTCTGCTGAGACGACTTCTTCTAGGGGTAGCTCATCCGTCATCTGATGTTGTTAGGATTAGGTGTCTTGAAGGCTTTGGGGATGGCAGGCGTGGTGATATGTGCTAGTGGAATGGTGCGGAAGTCGTTAGGATGCAAGGTGGAGCCAAGGTTTGCTAGGGCGTCGGCTTGTGTGTTAAGATCGCGTGGGACTTGTCGGATGGTGAATCTTCAGAACTTGCTTGCCAACTTTTTGACGATATCTAGGTATGCCATCATTCTGTCGTCTTTGGCAGCATATGAACCTTGTACTTGGTTGACGATTAAGAGAGAGTCGCATGTCACCTCTATGTCCAGAATTGCGAGATCGTGTGCAAGTGTTAATCCAAATACGAGGGCTTTATATTCTGCTTCATTGTTGGTCGCTTCCCATTCACATCTCACAGCTTGGGCTATATGGTCCCCTTGTGGTAATTTTAGCACGACGCCTAGGCCGACTCCTCCTACATTTGACGCTCCGTCCGTATGGAGTTGCCATGTGCCCCTGGCTTCTTCGATTTTTAGGCGTTCGACCTCCTTCGTCGCTTCTTGTTCCAGTGTCGGGTTGAAATCGGCCACAAAGTCGGCTAAAGCTTGAGATTTGATCGCCGTCCTTGGCTCGTAGTCGATGTCGAATCCGCTAAGATGTATGGCCCATTTGGCCATCCGTCCTGTAAATTCTGGTTTCCTCATGACTTCTTTCATGGGATGGTTAGTTCTCACAATAATAGCATGTGATTCGAAATAGGGCCGTAACTTATTCGAGGCCATAACCAATGCCAAGACCAACTTTTCAAGCGATGTGTACCTGGTTTCGGCGGGGAGTAAGGAACGACTTACATAGTAGACTGGCGACTGCTTACCATCTTCTTCCCTTGTTAGAACTGCGCTAATGGCTTATTCTGATACAGCCAGATATAGTGGTAATGGCTCGTCGTCTCTTGGCTTAGCCAGTAAAAGTGGACTTGCCAGATATACCTTTAGGTTTTGGAACGCTTGTTCGTGTGCAGTTGTCTAGTCGAATGATTTGTTCTTTTTCAAGGCTTCGTAGAAGAGCTTTCATTTATCCGATGACTTGGATATGAACCTATTTAGTGCCACTATCCGTCCTATTAGCTTTTGGACATCCTTGACGCATCGAGGGGATCTGAGGTTGACGATGGCCTTGATCTGGTCGGGACTAGCCTCGATCCCTCTTTGAGTGACCATGTAGCCCAAGAATTTTCTTGAAGACACTCCGAAAGAACATTTAGTCAGATTTAATTTCATGTTATATCTTTTCAGTACCTTGAAAGCTTCCCTAAGGTGTTCGATGTGGTCTCCTACTGCTTTGGATTTGACGAGCATGTCGACGATGTAGACTTCCATGGTGTCTCCGATCTGGTCTTTGAACATTTTGCTCACCAACCTCTGGTATGTGGCCCCTGCAATTTTTAGTCCGAAGGGCATTACTTTGTAGCAGTACGTACCTTGGCTTGTTATGAAAGCTGTCTTTTCTTGGTCGTTGGGATCCATGAGGATCTGGTTGTATCCACTGAACGCGTCCATGAATGTCAGCATTTCGTGTTCGGCGGTTGCGTCGACCATCGCGTCGATGTATGGTAATAGGAAAGAGTCCTTTGGACAGGCCTTATTTAGGTCTGTGAAGTCGATGCATACTCCCCATTTCCCATTCTTCTTTTGAACCACGACGACGTTTGCCAACCAGTCGGGGTACTTTACTTCCCTTATTTTACCTGTCTCAAGTAAGTTTTTTACGTCATCGTCCACAACCTTGTTACGCTCAGGTGCGAACTTTCTTCTTTTTTGCTTGACTGGAGGATACGTGGGATCTACATTAATTTGTGAGTAATAATATCTGGGGAGATTCCCACCATGTCTTCGTGTGACCAGGCAAAATAGTCAGTGTTGGATCGTACAAAAGAAATTAAACCTGCTCTAGTCGAATCGTTTAGATCCGATCCGATCCTTACTGTCTGTGTTGGCTTTGAAGGATCCAGTGCCATCTCATCGAGTTGTTCCATTTCTGGTTCGACGTATCGTGTGGTCCCTTCGCCATACTGTGATTGCTATGCGGAAGACTTATCGACTGCCCCTTTCATTGAAGTGTTATAGCATTCCTTGGCGTCTCGCTGGTCGCCTTTTATTTCCTGTATCCCCCGCTTGGTAGGAAATTTTATCATCTGGTGGTAAGTGGAAGGTACAACTTTCATGGCGTGGATCCAGGGTCTGTAAAGGATTGCGTTGTATGGAGATGGGCAGTCGAGAATTAAGAACTTTACCTGTTGGTTGACCCCACCAGCATACATTGTTAATACGATTTTGCCCCGGGTACACTTAACTTCCCCACTGAATCCAACCAATGGGAAAGAGTTTCTGGATAGGTCATCATCGCTTAAACCCATACCCTTTAAGGCGTCTAGTGTCAACAAGGTGGTGGAGCTACCTGTATCGATTATAACACGACGGATAAGGAAGTTGCTAATTGAGAGTGAGATTACCAAACCGTCATGATGATCGCCTAACTCTTGAGCCTTTGAATCGTTGAAGGTGATGGTTGGAGCGTCGGAGATCTATAACTGTCTTGTCTCTGTCTGAATCGGTTTGTTGCCCTTGCTTTCTCGAGCATGTCTTTTGGCGGCTAAGTACGTGTTTCCACACACGTCCGACCCTCCTGAAATGGTGTTGACAATTTTAGTAGGAACCGGAGAGGACGGTTTGTTGGATGTTACCTGATCCCTTCGATTGAGGGTCGCCTTGGCCCTATCTGAGATGACGTCGCGTAATAGCCCCTGTGCGAGGAGCCTTGCGACTTCTTTGCGAAGGTCTATGCATTCGTTTGTCGAGTGTCCATGGTCTCCGTGGATTGCTTCTCTCTCGATTGGTTGGGGAACTCCCGGGATCCGTGCGATATGATCATCTAGGGTCTTCATATGTTCGCTGATGGCTTGCTGTATGAGGACCTTGAGATCGACTGGTCCTGTTACTTGTGGATGGGCTGCTCGAGTCCCTAGGGGCTCGGCTACAGAGTTTGGCAAATTAGTCGTGATGAGAGTGACCGGAGGGGTCTGAAACATACCAGTGTGCTGGGAAGCATTAGTCTCTACTGCGGGTGCCATGTCTGCTCCATCTAGATCGAGTCGTGTGGATAATCCTTTCGTATTGACTACACGTCTTGATCCTCTAGGAATCGATGTGTATGATTGTACCTACGATCTTAGAAACTCATTTTCACGGGTTAGTCGAGCAATTTCGGATTCAGATTGAGTACTTAGCGTTTCGGTCCTAGTGCGCTGTTGGACTAGTTCTTCTTGAAGGACGTTCATGGCCTTTGCAAGTTCTTGTATTTGAGAATCCGCTACAGGTTGGGTGTTGACGTTCTCTTCCTGGTTTTCGATTCGAACGTTGTCCTGGGTTGGATCTTCGACGGGGATCACGACATTTTTTGAGCCAGACATGATGGAACGAGCTTCGGATTTGATGATTGGATCGCTGATTGGCTAGATGCCCCACGGTGGGCGCCAAATTGTTTTGGGCGAAAAAGATCGAACCGACCTGAATCGCTTAAAGAAGGGCAACTAGACAATAATTAGATTGACAATATCTAGATAATCCAAATCAATAGGAGATATAAACGCAGCAAGATTGAAGGAATAACAAGACTGGCTTATCTCTACTGAATAAGGGATTGGTCGAATCGAAGGAGCTAGACGTCGATCGCTTCAGTACTAAAACGCGAATTCGAACTAGAGAATTTCAGATGAATGTAAGTAGGAGAACAGTTGTCTGTGTTATGTCTTATTCATGTGTCTTTTACAATGATCTCTAACCCTTTTATATACATTCAATTCCCCAAAGATTTAGCTAAAACTAGCCGTTTCTTCCCCCGTGATCTTCGCTCACTAGCCTTTATTGCTGGATTGCCATGATCTTATGGCATTTATGGTCTGATTGTGCAGGTTTGTAACCGTTATATGGAAGGATGCATCATCCTCTGTGATCTGGGTTTTTTGTAACGTCTCCGATTATTTCGTTGTCGTGATCCCTGCTTCGTCGTCTAATCGCTGGTCGCTTCAGGACGAGAAGATCACTTCGCTTATTGGGCCGCTTCATTTGAGAGTCCGTTGAGAATGAGGTCCAATAGTTTATACACTCTGCGTAAGTTTTTTATTCTTACACCTTTAGCCATGTGTCAATATCTTCTATACCAGTAACTAATAATATTTGAATAATCAGTAAAAGAACTTTTCAAGAGAAGTAGTAAATTAGTAATTTTGTTTATGGATCAAAATCTCTCTATTTCCTTTCCAATTCATATGCCAGATCTGCCAAGTAAAATTAAGACCATAATGTGAACTTAAGAGAAAAATGTAGAACTTCACCTTTTACCAAATTCTTTTCATTCCAAGTTATATTTGGATATTTTATTTATTTCCAAGTAATTAGTCATTATTGTCTTGCCCACAAAAATCGTCGATTATCGTCTCCTCCTCCACGAAAGCATACGAGCACTAACATGCACTAGGACCATCTTCGACTGGCGTCTTCGGTACACGGGAGGCTCGAAATCGGGGCGCGACAGGGGCAACACGAGTCGTACGGAGCTCGCCCTGTCGAAATCGGGGCTGACTCGGTGAAGAAGCCCCCTGTTGGGCCTAGAATTTATCACTAGCAATAAGGCCGGCCCAAATACGAACAAATCGGGCCACGATCTGAAGGAAGCAATAAGATGGAGAACGTTGGAACGGTTGAGCAAATATCGAAGGAGTAAGGCGACGACTCGATGAATCCCTAGGATCTCGGACGACAACGGTAGGATTAGTTTAGCCCCATAATTATGTATAAAAAGGAGATTAACTATGCTCTTGTAGGACACGATCATCATCATTGAATACGAGTTCCAATTCGTTACTTTCTTACTGATCTTTACCAATTGCTTTCTGGTTCAACTCATCGTTTTGATATCGAAGCGACCATCGACTAGATCATTGCACTCGATTACTCTCTCTTCCTTAAGGGATAAGCTCGCTTTTTACATTTCGTTAATCTATTTCATTCCATTGTTAAGTTGATTTGGATTTTCTAGATATTATTAATCTGATTATTGTCAAGTTGCCCTTCTTAAGGAGATTTAGATCGGTTCGACCTTTTTGCCCCAAAACAATTTGGCGCCCACCATGGGGCATCTAGCCAATCAACGATCCAATCATCAATCCGATACTCATCCCATCATGGCCGACACTGGAAATCCCATGATCCTCGTCGAAAATCAAGCCCAAGGCAACGTCCAAATTACGAACCAGGCAGAGGACGTCAGCGGCCAACCAGTCGCAGACTCACAAATGCAAGAGCTCGCAAGAACCATGAGTGTCCTTCAAGAGGAACTGGCCCAACAACGCGCCAGGACCGAAACGCTAAGTGCTCAATCTGAATATGAAATCGCTTGACTAACCCGTGAATATGAGTTTTTAAGGTCGCAGGTACACTCGACTGTATCGGTTCTCCGGAGGCTCAAGACGCATAGTCAACACGGAAGGATTGTCTACACGATTCAATCTGGATGGAGTGGACGCGGCACCCGCAGTGGCGACCAATGCCTCCCAACCTACTGGTATGTTCCAGACCTCTCTGGTCACTTTCATTACGACTAACATACCAAATTGTGTAGTCGAGCCCCTCGAACCTCGAGCAACCCATCCGCATGTAACATCTTCGGTCGATCTCCAGGCCCTCATACAGCAAGCTATCAATGAGCATATGAAGGCTTTGGATGATCGCATTGCACGGATCCCGGGAGTCCCCCAACCAATCGAGAAATAAGCAATCGACGGATACGAAGACTCGCCTTTCGTAGGGGCGATTGCACGCATCGAGATTCCTAAAAAGTTTCATGTCCCCAACATGCACAACTATGATGGGACCGGGGACCCCGACGATCACATCTCAATTTACAAGCAAAATATAATGACAATTTCGATCCAAAGAGCGAACCGCGAGGCAGTCATGTGCAAAAGTGTTGGCACGACCCTCGCGAGACCTGTACTGACATGGCTTATGCATTTACCACAGGGCTCCATTGCTTCCTTCGCCGACTTGATCAATTCGTTCAAAGTTCAATTCGCTAGCAGTCGGCGATTAGAAAAGCAATCAAGCGATCTGTACAGGATCGTGCAAAGGTATGGCGAACCTCTAAGAGATTATCTTAACAGGTACAACAAAGAGAAGGTCGTTATCCCACATTGCGACGTCCCAACGTCGATCGAAGCATTCTGTCGGGGTTTGATCAGAGGTAGTGAACTCTACCACGAACTGACCAAATATCCGTGTCGGAGCTTTGAAGATGTACAAGCCAAAACCATGGCACAAGTCAGACTCGAAGAAGATGAAGAGCCTTCCAAAGCAAATAAAAGCCCCGATCGAGTCGATCGAAGAACATCTTCGGATCATCGAGCGACCCATCCGCATGTAACATCTTCAGTCGATCTCCCAAGCTTATCCCAAGGGGGGAAGCGACCCCAATCAGGTAAACAATTCTTATGACAGGAACCAGGATTGGAAGAACAACCATGCTCTCCCTCCGAAGCTCCACTCTTACAACTTCAACATCGTCGTGTCAGAACTCGTAAAGAGTTTCGACAGGTATGGAAAAGAAGTAAGGTGGCCTCGGAAGAGCGACAAGCCAGACGCAATAAAGGACATGAATCGGTGGTGCGAGTTCCACGGAGACCACGGACGCTCGACAGATGAATGTATAGCCCTTCGTAAGGAAGTCGTAAGACTCCTCGCACATGGGATATTACGCAACGTCATATCCGACAAAGCCAAAACGGCCCTCGATCAAAGGGACCAGGTAACATCTGACAAGCCGTCTTCTCCAGTTCCCACTAAAATTGTTAACACCATTTCAGGAGGGTCGGACGTGTGTAGAAACACATACTCGGCCGCCAAAAGATACGTCCGAGAAAGCAAAGGCGATAGGCCGATCGGGCGGAGGTGAGGCAATCGCAAATCACCAACGCCCCTGCCATCACTTTCGACGACTCAGAAGCCCAAGAGTTAGGCAACAACCATGACGGTTTGGTAATCTCTCTTTCAATTAGTATCTGCCTTATCCGCCGCGTTTTAAATCGACACATGTAGCTCCACCAACTTATTGGCACTCAATGCCTTAAAGGGTATGGGTTTAAGTGATGACGACCTAACCGGAAACTCTACCCCGCTGGTCGGATTCAATGGGAAAGTTAAATATACCCGAGGTGAAATCGTGTTGGCAACATACGCTGGTGGAGTCAACCAACAGGTAAAGTTTTTAATACTCGACTGTCTATCCACATACAATGCAATCTTCGGCAGGCCCTAGATTCACGCCATGAAAGTTGTACCGTCCACTTACCACCAGACCATAAAATTCTCAACTAAGTGGAGGGTATAGGAAATAAGAGGTGACAAGCGGGCTGCTAAGGAATGCTATGTCACTTCAATGAAAAGGGTAGTCGACAAGTCCTCCGCATAGCAATCACAGTGTGGCGAGACCATGCGATACATCGAACCAGAGATGGAACAACTCGATGAGATCGCGTTGGATCCTTCAAAGCCAACACAAACGGTAAGGGTCGGATCGGATCTGAACGATTCGACCAGATCATATTTAATTTCCTTTTTACGATCCAACTCTGATTGTTTTGCCTGGTCACACGAAGACATGGTGGGGATCTCCCCAGATGTTATTACTCACAAATTAAATGTAGATCCCACATATCCTCCGGTAAAGCAAAAAAGGATAAAGTTCGCACCTGAACGCAACAAAATCGTGGACGACGAGGTCAAGAACTTGCTCGAGACAGGTAAAATAAGGGAAGTCAAGTACCCCGACTGGCTAGCAAACGTCGTTGTGGTTCACATACTTGAACAAGGCCTGTCCAAAAGACTCCTTCCCATTACCACATATCGACGCCATGGTTGACGCGACCGCCAGACATGAAATGTTAACATTCATGGACGCGTTCAGTGGGTACAACCAAATTCTCATGGACCCCGACGACCAAGAAAAAATAGCCTTCATAACAAGTCAAGGTACATACTGCTACAAAGTCATGCCTTTTGGATTGAAAAACGCAGGGGCTACATATCAGAGGCTGGTGAACAGAATGTTCAAAGACCAGATCGGGGACACCATGGATATTTACATCGATGACATGCTCGTCAAGTCCAAAGCGACAAGGGACCAGATTGAACACCTGAAAGAAGCATTCGAGTTATTAAAAAGATATAACATGAAACTAAACCCGACTAAATGCTATTTCGGAGTGTCTTCAGGAAAATTCTTGGGATACATGGTGACGCAAAGGGGGATCGAGGCTAGTCTGGACCAAATCAAGGCTATCGTCAATCTAAGGTCCCCCCGATGTGTCAAAGACGTCTAGAAATTGACATGACGGATAGCAGCATTGAACAGATTCATATCAAAGTCTTTAGATAAATGCAAATTCTTTTACAAAGCCCTAAAAAAGAACAAGTCGTTCGATTGGACAGCAGCACACGAGCAAGCCTTCCAAGACTTAAAGACGTATCTGGTGAGTCCCCTCCTGCTGGCCAAACCAAAAGACGACGAGCCATTACCATTGTACTTGGCCGTATCAGAATCAGCCGTCAGCACAGTCCTGACAAGAGAAGAGGACGGCAAATAATCACCGGTCTATTACGTAAGTCGTTCCCTACTTCCTGCCGAGACAAGGTACACATCACTTAAAAAATTAGTCTTGGCACTAGTTATGGCCTCGAACAAGTTAAGGCCCTACTTCGAATCACATGCTATGATTGTAAGGACAAACCATCCCATGAAAGTTGTCATGAGGAAATCAGAATTTACAAGACGAATGGCTAAATGGGATATACACCTTAGCGGATTCGACATCGAGTATGAGCCAAGAACGGCAATCAAATCTCAAGCTTTGGCCGACTCTGTGGCCGATTTCAGTCCTACATTGGAACAAGAAGCCATGAAGGAGCCAGAATAGTTGAAAACTGAAGAGGACCAGGGCACGTGGCAACTCCACACAAACGAAGCATCGAACGTAAGAAGAGTCGGCCTAGGTGTCGTACTAAAATCGCCCGAAGGGGACCATATAGCCCAAGCCGTGAGATGCGAGTGGAAAGCGACTAACAATGAAGCAGAATATTGCTTTGGGGCAAAAAGACCGAAACGACCTAAATCGCCTTAAGAAGGGCAACTAGACAATAACGATATTGATTATATCGGAATGATCCAAATCGAACAAAGATCTAGATGAAATAAGATTAAATAGACATAAAGACAAGCTTATCTCCTTCGAATAAGGAACTGATCGAATCAAAGAATCTAATCGTCGGTCGCTTTAATACTGAAATGAAGATTCGAGCTTGAGAACAATTATGATTGCAAGCAAGAGAGAAGTAGATAGTAGTTCGTATTATGTTGAATTCGTCCCTTTTACAATGATCCTAAATCTTCTTATATACACATTTAATTTCCAAAGATTAGCTAAACTAGCGGTTTGGCCTCCGTGATCTTTGCTCATCGGCTTTTATTACTAGATGGCCATGATCCTACAATATTTATGATTGATTACGTGGGTTGTAACTGCTGCATGGACCGATATATTAATCCACACAATCTGGGGTTCAATAACTCCTCGGATCTTGTCATGGCCGAGATCTTCTCTCGTCGTTTAAATCAGGCGATCACCCCAGATGGGAATGCCACTTCGTCCATTGGGCTTCTTTGGTGAGGGTTCGTTAAGGATGAGGCCCAACAATAGCCCCAAAAAATCGAATTGGGTCAGAAGCAGCTGTTGAGGGACGGTTGGATTTTTTCCAAAGCCTCCTCCGAACGTGATCTCCCTCTTGTCGATTCCACTGTAATGGATCGATGACGTGGCACTTTTCCATTGGTCGGCAGGTTTGACCGTGAGCAGGCAGTTTCCTCATAAATGGCAGTCACTTCCCTTTCTTTTCACCATCCTCTTTTTACTTACGAAGGGTTTCTGGTTTCAAAGGTAAGAGCTTTTTCAAATTTCCTACCGTTTCTTTTTGAACAATGTCGCTTCCTTAGCCGGAACCTTGACTTAGTCGGAGTTGGATACGATTCTAGAAGTAGGCCAGTTCCCTTCTGAAATGATGGCTCACCTCCCTTTGCCCCAAGAACGGGCCGACTGGTGTCGTGACGGATGGGTTTGCTTTTTTTAGTATCCCTTCAGAATAGGTCACTCTTTCCCTTTTTCGAGTTTGGTGAGGAACTTCTTGTATGTTCTTAATCTTGCCCCATGTCAGGTGATGCCACATGCGTGGTGTGTCCTTAGGGTAGTTGATCTTTTGGTGTCTAGTATCGAGGTTGATTTTGATTTTGATGCTCTCTCGTATTCGTATTACATGAGTAGTCGAGGTTCTTCTTGCTTGCAATTGCGCCTTAGGTCAGATAGAGAACCAATCGCCCTAAATCTCAATGTTAACGATCGCGGATGGAGGTCGCGATTTTTCTTTGTTGAGAGGAGGTCGCTTTAGGGGGGATTCGACTTCTCTTTCTTGCATGACGTCTAGAGGACATCAGGTATCGTATTAGCCTTTGAGACTTTTGTGTTTTGATGTCTTGTTAGCTTCTGCTCATGTGTGTCTATTTTCAGTGCATAGTCCAGAAGAGAAGACGGATTCCAATTTTGCTGCGGTTACTGAAGTTTTACTTGCTTTTTCGGAGGCCGACAGATTGTTCAAGAACGTGAATTGTGTAACCCTTAGCCCTCTGAACATGGCGACTCCGTCCACTTCCGTTACCAAAGGCACTTGTTCGTTCCTTCAGGTATGTGTGTGGGTGGTCTTTGGAGTGACCGTATGTTTATATGTTTGTGCTTGCCTGACAATATCTCGGGGCGCGAGGTCGAGCGCTCGCTTGTCCAGAAAGAGTCTCTTGGATCAAAAGCTGTTGGCGGCAAAAGATTATTCATCGGCAAAAGGTGAAGCTAAAACCCTTTCGAGGATCATCACTTTAGATTCACCGTCGTCTAAAAATTTAGGGGCAAAACGGAAAGCGACTGGTGCTCCAGGGCTTCCGGTGGGCATGATGAGGGGAAGAGTTGCTCCACACTTTAGATCTGGAAGCTAAAAAGGAGATTGGTGACTTGCACCATATTGATTGTATCGACGAGGCCGGAGCGGCCGCTTGGCGAGTAAGTGAGGAAAGCTCTTGTATGAAGTTTTCTGCTAATACACGCGTTCTTGTTTCTTTTTGCTTATGTCTTTTTATATTGTTTGTTTGCAGGCTCTTCAATACTCAATCGTTGCATTCTCCACTGTGCAAGATTTGAGCGACCAAGCTGATGCGCGGGTAGCCGAGGTTAAAGGTCAACTAAAGGTTGCTAATGGGCGCATCAAGGCCGCTGAGGGAAAGCAAGCACTAGCCGAGAAGAAGCTGGTGGAGGTCCAAGCCCGACTCGTGGAGCTTGAGGGTAGTGTTGAGGAGGTTCGTGTGAAGGATGCCCATGTTGCCACCGATGTCGGGATGTATTTATATCTCAAGTCTCGTATTGAAATGATGGAGGAGTATGCCGCGTGGGCTCATTCGACTTGGAGGATTGAGGACGCGAGGGAAAATATGGACCTCTTGTATCCCTGTGGTAATCCGGGCGACGAGCTATTCAAATTGTTGGGCCTTGGTGACGGCGAACAGAGGGATGAGGTTGATATTGAGGCGGTTGAAGAAGATGTCACGGATGTATCCAAGGGACTTCCTGAGGAGACTGAGGGTCAAGATGTTGTCCCTGTGGAAGTCAATGAGAAGCCAGGCGAGTCCTAACTTGGTTTGATAAATGACAATGTTTCTTTTGGTGTGTCGTGGACGTTTTACTTTAAACGTTTTAGACAGTGTATTGTGCCCCATCGTGGCGATGGGGTGGATAATGTTTTGGCGACCCGTCCACCATTGCGGGTCGCGTATTTTGTAAACATTTTAGTGTTTGTCGCATACCTTGTGTTTTTCTTGTGTGCTTTTTTGCAAGTGGATTTTGTTAGTCGTGCCTTGGCCGTTAATGCGAAATGTTCGGTCGTGATGACCTGTAATTGTAGATGTTAATGTAGCATGCTTTGTCTATCCGGTGAGGAGTCGTATGTAATGTTAGGGTAAAGACGAGTACCTTTGATAGGACAAGTCTCATAAATAGTTTACAGTATGTTGTTTCTCTACTCCCCGTGTGTCGATCGATTTGTGTGTTGTAAGCGCTGTTTTGTGTATAGTAAGGATATCCTTTTGAATTTGAATGTCATGTTTGTCTTCGAGGCCTCTTATTCCTGTTCAAATTGTGTTTAAGAGTACAAAAAAAAGGTCTTGGGGTGACCGTTGAGGGGTAACCCAACGGCCCTCCGATGCTTAAGTCAGTGACATAATTTAAACGAAATGTAATCGAACAGATATGTACAAAAAAGAAGGTTTAGAAATGATACAACTTTAAGTGGGTCGCATTCCAACTTCTAGGGATCGGTTGCCCATCCTTTGTTTCTAGTCGGTATGCCCCTTGTCCGACGACTTCCTTGATGAGGTAAGGCCCTTCCCATTGGGGTACTAGCTTCCCGTCGGTTGGATCTTTGGTGTTCTGGAATATTTTTCTTAGGACCCAGTCTCCTAACTTGAAGATTTTAGCTCGGACATTTTTGTTATAGCTACGAGTGACTTGTTACTGGTATTGGACCATTCGGATTCTGGCTTTCTCTCTGGTCTCGTTTATGGTGTCGAGATTGTGAGCTAATTCGACGTCGTTTTGTTCAAGGGTTTGGAGTCCGTATCTGGCAGTTGGGACGAGTAACTCAGTCGGGATGACCGCTTTGCTTCCATAGACTAGCGTGAATGGGCTCTGTCCTATTGCATGTTTTGGCATCATACTGTCAGACCATAGTATCAAGGGGAGCTCGTCGGCCCACTTGCCTTTTGCCCCTGTGAGGCGTTTTTTGAGATTGTTGATGATGATTTTATTGCTGGATTCTGCTTGACCATTGGATTGTGGATATCTCGGCGTGGACGTGACTAGTGTGATGTTCCATTGTTTACAGAAGGATTGTGTCTTGCTACCGATGAATTGGGAGCCATTGTGGCATACGATTTCTGAAGGTACGCCAAATCTGCATAGAATATTATGTTTTATGAATGAGATGACGTGTTTTTCTTTTACCTCTCGATATACTTCGACTTCTATCCATTTAGAGAAATAATCGGTCATGGCTAAGAAGAAGACGCGTTGTCCTGATACTGGTGGTAGTTTTCCAACAATGTCCATCCCTCATCGCATGAAAGGCCAGGGTTTTAGAGTTGGGTGAAGCATCTCTGATGGCTGGTGAGTGACAAGTGCGTGTCTTTGGCAGGCGTCACATTTTCTGACGTAGTCGATCGCGTCCTTGTTCATAGTAGGCCAATAGTAACCTGTCCTAAGAGCTTTGTCGGACAGGCTGCGTCCTCCGGTATGATTTACACATTCTCCGTCGTGTAAGGATTGTAGGACGCGTTGCACTTTGACTTTTTTGAGGCAGCGTAGGTATAAGCCTGTGACAGATCATTTCAATAGAACATTATCTGTTAGATCAAAAGTTACGGCTTGTACCTTAAGTCTTTTGGCTTTTGTCTTGTCTGTTGGGAGTATTCCGTCTTTGAGCCACTTGATGTAAGGCGTGGTCCAATCGTCTTGGTCACCTACTGATAGGTTCCATTTCAGGCACCTTAACTAGTGATTATTGACATATTTTAGATGGAGTTTTGGTGTAGATTTAGGCTAAGTCTGTAATCCAGAAGAATAGTTGAGAAGTGAAGATATTATAGGATTTACAGCTTAGTAGAGATGATGGAAGAAGTTTGAAGAAGCTGGCCACTACCGCCCCGCGCTACAAGCCACCGCCCCGCGATGAATGATACCGCCCCGCGGTGGAGGACGACGCCTCGTGGCCAGCGTTGATTTACTTCCTTTTTAATACTTTCGACTTTATAATTGTTATTATTTACTTTCCTTATTTGCTAGGTTATTTTTCTAAAACCTATTTAAGAACCTTTTCTAGTTTTTGTTAAAGGGTTCGGTCCTCTCTTTTATTCATTCCACTTCTAGGGTTTGAACGAATGGAGAGCTAAACACCTTTGTTTCGCTAGACAATTGAAGCATTACAATGAATTGGTTGTGAGATTTCTATTCCTTGTTCTATATCTTATCAAGTTGGATTAATTCTCTTGAGCATATTATCTATTGGTTTATGTTGATTCTTCTAGCGTAGCTAACTAGGTTTTTCGACATCTACCATAGTGCTAGGATTTGCATATAGGGGTTCCGAGTGCTTATATAGTGGCAAACACGATTGTTGCGTATAGGGGTTCCGAGCGCGCAATCGTGAGTGAGAATTATTTGCATGTTAAGTAGTAGGGTGTCTGATAACAGGAATTTGCCGTTCTAATTCCTACTATGCAAAGTATCCAAACAAACCCTAAAACGTAGTCTTAGGCAAGTAAGGGTCGAATCCGCATGGAGACAAATCAATCGCAGTATGCAATAAGTATGTCAATTTAAAGTAACCAAGGGGGTTTTGTTGGTTTGTTTTAGTAGCAAAACATGCAAAGGTAAATAAGTAATTAAAGGTGATGAAATCAGTTATTGGGAAAGCACTCAGTCAAACAATATCCGCTAATCGAATGACAAGTTGATCATAGATACTACTCAAAATCGCATGCAATGGTAATTCCAATTCCTTTTCAGATGTAACTAATAGCACAACCAGATACTATTAGCACTAACTAATTAAACAACCCTGAAACTATCAAGATTCAGTTTAACAGCAGCCTTACGGATAGGAATATAGTTGGATACAACCCTAGAATAAAACAACCAGTTTTTACCCTAGAATGTAAACCAATTCTCTTCTGCATAAGATTAGCACAACCAGTTACTAATACGATGCAGTTGCTACAATGGAATAGATGTGCTCAACCAGTAACAATCTAAACCTAGCAATAGATAAATAACGATAAACCCTAGTTGATCAGACTAGAAATTATCAATATCAATCTTAAGAAATCAAGCAAGAGAAAAGATAAGAACCAATGCAATAGATTAGGAGTAAGAACCTCACAACTGAATCACACGAAAAGCTTCAATGTCTGACTAAGCAAGAGAGGCTTAGTTCTTCATAGCAAGAGAATACGTAGAATTAGAAATTAGGGTTCCACACCTCTAAGAAACAAGTTTTCTCAACCCTTAAATACCAAAGGAAAATAATCTGAAATTATCCTAAAAGAAATAATAAAAACGAAATAAAGAAATATAAAATAAATCCGAAAATGAAATCGGCTCGGGGATGTTTCCGTCAGCGGCGGCGACCGCTGCTTCTTCCATGGCGATCGCTGCAAATGCAGCGATCGCTGCATTTAAACGGCGATCGCCGTTTCAAGGTCGTAGCTGAGGTCTCTCCATGGCCATTAACGGCGGTCACCGTTATTCTGCGGCGGTCGCTGCAGTTCTGCTTCTCCATTCTTCGCTCCTCAGCTCCTAAAGCTCCAAAAATGCAACTTCCGCATCTCCTCGCCAAGTCTCCAAATCACCTCCAAAGCATCCTATTACAACACTAAAATCATGCCAAAACTCCGTCAATACACACAACATAATTGTGTGTATCAAACTCCCCCACACTTGAATCTCTACTCGTCTCGAGTGGATAGAGAACTACCACCCATCACCAATAAGCACCTAGATCATCAACATGTAAGGAAAGCCCACAACCAAGAGTAAAAGCATCTACATGAAAGCTCAACATCCCTCAACACCAGCATCATAATCAGCACAACAGCAACACCAACATATGCAATATCCACAACCTCAACCACAGCAGCCAACACAACACACATCCAAGCTCAAGGGCAAGCAGAATACTTCCCCCAAGCTTATCCCGGTCATCCAAAAATGTAAGTAACCACTAGTCCTAACCTCCATCTATGACTCCTTATGTCTCCCAAAGTATCCTACCCGACAATCCTTCTTTGTCTCCTCTTCTTATGTCGCCCCGCCGGTAAAATGAGATCCTAGAAAACACTCCTTTTCTTTTCACTCATTTTGCCTAGGAGCCCTTTCGGGTTTTCATCCTAGCCACTCATTTCATTTTATCATAGATGGACTCACCGCCTCACATCACTCCGAATCCACTTTTGCCCAGGCCTAGTGCCTGTCGGATTACCTGCTTTTTACCTGGACCACCCTTTCGGGTTTTCAGCCCATCCCAGGATTTTTATTTGCTTTTTTTTTTTTTGATTTTTTTTAGTACTAGCAATAATAAATACATAATCAACTCCCCCACACTGAAAATGAGCATTGTCCTCAATGATATCAGACATAATAACATAGGGGAAGTGAAGAATGTACCTACTACTATGGCGGTGGTGGGAAATCGGGATATTGGGAACCCATGAAAAGGTTCCACTGCCTCATCTGCTCCCCCATGGCCTGGATGTCCTGGACCTGCGTCGCGTAATGATCCCTTGACTCCTGGCGGAAGTCAATGAACTCCTGGTGGAACCCAGCGAGGTCTGACTGAATGGACTGCTGGCGCGCGTCAATCCCCTGGACCATCTCCCACGTCTGTCTCTGGTAATCATAAGATGGTCCAGCAGCAGCGGTAGCTTGCACCTCAGGCAAAGCTGTATCCTCATCATCATACTCCTCATCACTATCATCATCACCCGCATCAGGCTGTGCCCCAAGGGCAGCAGAAGAACCAGCGGCGGAACGACCTACAGCTGAACTACCACCAGCGCCTACGCGGTAATGGCGCACATCAAAATCCCTGTAGCGCGGGCCACAGGTCACCACAAAGGGAAAGGGGATGGGGATCCGATGGCAGCCCCGCGAGCCATACAACCAGAATTTCGGGCTTGATCCGGTCCCAAATACCACAGTGGACGTCCTGAGCTGCCTCCAATCATAGCTAAAGGCAGCGGAGAGCTGCTGGGAGGGGTCGGGCTGCTCGAGGCCCAGGTGACGTCCAATCAGCGTAATCATGCCCCCAATGACAATCTTGTGCTTCTTGTTCTCCTGAAATTTTCTGCAGGAAGCAATAAAGTGGGAGCGCCAACTCCACACCAAAGGGCACTCCGGGGTCATACTCCACACAGCGTACAAGTCGTCATACGGAACCTTGTTTAACTCGGACTGGCCATGGAAGGCCATTCGCACCACCTTATGTGCTAGGCGCAGGCCCGGATGCGACCACTTGTAATTATACTCTCCTCCCTGCGGATCATAAATCTCAGTCCCGGTAGAGTGGTACCAGAAGGTAAAGAAAGCATTAGCGTCCGCCCACGCCTTCTCGGAAGATGGGGACTTAGTAATCCCAAGCGCTGAATCCAGGTCCTCCAAGGACATAGAGTGCCTGCTGCCACCCAAACTGAATGTAATCTTTTCCTCATCACAATGATTCTCAAAGCTGGCTAGAAACTCCACAGTCCAGGCGGGGAATGTGGGTGCCGCAAAATGGAAAAAACTACCCAGGCCACCATTAACAAACAGCTCCTGCGTGCTCTCATACATCCTCAAATCCCGCAAAGTTTCTGGATCAAAGAATAATGTGGACTGGAACTCCATATCCTGTAAAAGTCTCCTACGAGACTCCTCAACCTTATTACGGGAGACCTCAACCCCCGAAGGTTTCTTACGAGAGGCCTCGCCCCCCGATGATTTCTTACGAGAGGAGAGCGAGCGTTTCAAAAACCCAGACATCACAATAAAATGCAGCAACAACAATCAAAAGCAGAAGGGGACAGAAATCACCAGACGCGAGAAAACGGCGGTCGCTGCTAAGAACGGCGGTCGCCGCGAAGAACAGCGGTCGCTGTGAAGAACGGCGATCGCCGTATTCAAGTTGTCGCCGATTCTGCAGATCTGGAAAGCAGCGATCGCGGGATGGTCCGTGGCTAGCGGCAGGCTGGCGGCGATCGGGGCGCGGCGGTCGTCGGATCTGGGGGAGAGAGGCCTGAGAGTGGTTTTGGGGGTGGAGAGAAAGGGAGGAGGCTGGTAAAAAAAATATAGAGGGTAGGGGAGGGGTAGGTTAGCTGGTATAGGTTTTTTTTTTTCCGGCTTTTACTTTCGTTTGGTTTTAACGGGTTTCTTTTTATGTCTTTTGCACCCTGTTTAAGGTTTTTTTCAGGGTCCATTTTTATTTGATTTATGACTTTTTCTCCCCGTTTAAGGTCTTTTCGGGGATTTATTTTATGTCTTGTGCGCCCCGTTTAGGGTTTTTTCGGGGCCCATTTTTTTTTTTCGCAAGGAAAAGAAAAATCGAACCTGAACGGCGGCGGTCGCCGGGATTAAACGGCGGTCGCCGTCATTTGATGCAAACAGTGTGATCGAGGAGGGGGGAAACGGCGGGCGCCGTATGGAGGGCGGCAGTCGCCGTAAATGCGGCGGTCGCCGCGATTAAACGGCGGTCGCCGTTTTGATGTCGTAGGCAACCTCCATGGTGAGCAATTAACGGCGGTCGCCGCTAGTTACGCGGCGGTCGCCGTGAACACCTTCTTCGATTTTTTCACGTTTCTGCAGGTGAGTTCGACACAAAAATACAGAAACAAAAGGGAAATAACTAGAATTGACTAAGGGAAAGGAAAAGAATTTACCTAAACATCGGGTTGCCTCCCGAGAAGCGCCGTAGTTAACGTCGTGGCTCGACTCAATGTAGGTTCAATCACGTTTCAGCTTCGGGTTCCTTCAGGAACGCCTCCTCAATGGTGTCTTTGGTGAAGCCTTCGTGGTATTTCTTTATCCTCTGCCCATTCACCTTGAACAAAGTCTGTGATGTCGAGTCAAACAGCTCTACGGCACCATGTGGGAAGACTTTGGTCACATAATATGGTCCTGCCCAGCGCGATCTCAGCTTGCCTGGGAAAAGTCTAAGGCGTGACTGGAATAAGAGGACTTTGTCTCCAACCTTGAAGTCCTTCCTCAGTATGATCTTGTCATGCCAGGCCTTAGTCCTTTCCTTGTAGTGAATGGCATTGTCATAAGCCTCGATCCTGGCCTCCTCTAGCTCTTGTAGTTGGAGCTTTCTAAGCTCTCCAGCCTCATCCATCTTCAAGCTGCAATTCTTTACAGCCCAATATGCCTTGTGCTCTAGCTCCACTGGAAGGTGACAAGCCTTACCAAACACCAACCGAAAGGGTGACATACAAATTGGTGTTTTGTAAGCTGTCCTGTATGCCCAGAGTGCGTCATCAAGCCTCAAACTCCAGTCTTTTCTATTGGGAGACACCGTCTTTTCCAAGATGGACTTTATCTCCCTCTTGGACACTTCAGTTTGCCCATTTGTTTGAGGGTGATAAGCAGTAGAAACTCTCTGCATGACATGATATTTCTTCAATAGCGCAGTGATTGTCCTGTTGCAGAAGTGAGTTCCTATATCACTGATAAGAGCTTTTGGCACACCAAACCTGGTAAATATGTTGGACTTCAAGAAACCTGCAACAACTTTAGCATTATCAGTCCTGGTGGCCTTCGCTTCCACCCACTTGGAAACGTAGTCCACCGCAAGCAAAATATATATGTTACCGCAAGAGGATGGAAACGGTCCCAAGAAGTCAATACCCCAAACATCGAAGATTTCACAGAAAATCAAGCCTGTTTGTGGCATCTCATCCCTCTGAGATATATTTCCAACCTGTTGACACTTGTCACAGGATTTACAGTGGTTATGCGCATCCTTGAAGATGGAAGGCCACCAAAATCCTGCTTCAAGTACCTTTCTTGCGGTTCGTTGTACCCCAAAGTGTCCACCGCATGCCTCAGAATGACAAAAAGTAAGGAGAGAATTTACCTCATTTTCTAGGATACACCTACGAATTACCTGGTCAGAACAATGTTTCCATAGGTAGGGGTCGTCCCAGACAAAAAATCTGGCTGAACTGCGCAGCCTGTCCCTCTGAGCCTTGTTGAAGGGTGGAGGAAATTCACCCGTGGTGAGAAAATTCACCAAATCAGCATACCAAGGCTCTACAGTAGTGAGCCGGAATAGAGACTCATCAGGGAATCTCGTCTGAATCTGGGGTTGTGGGGTGTTATCTTCCTGGACAATTCGGCTGAGGTGGTCAGCAACAAGATTCTCAGCACCCTTCTTGTCCTTGATCTCCACATCGAATTCGCTGAGTAATAGGATCCACCGGATCAGCCTTGGCTTGGCTTCCTTTTTCGTCATGAGATAGCGCAGAGCAACATGGTCGGAGTAGACAAAGACCTTTGTACCAAGCAGGTACTGCCTGAACTTCTCAAGAGCAAACACTACAGCCAGCATCTCCTTCTCTGTGGTGGAGTAGTTCCTCTGTGCACCATTCAGCGTCATAGAGGCATACTGGATCACATAGGAAGCTCTACCATCCTTTTGGCCTAGCACGGCCCCCACAGCATAGTCACTGGCATCGCACATGATCTCAAAGGGCTTAGACCAATCAGGAGCCTGAATAATTGGGGCACTTGTTAGGCGAGCTTTCAGTTCATCAAAGGCTGCCCGACACTCAACTGTAAACTCAAATCCAATCTCCTTCTTCAGCAGGTCACATAGAGGTGATGAGATCTTGGAAAAATCTTTAATGAACCTGCGATAGAAACCTGCATGGCCCAGAAAAGAACGAACTTCGCGAACATTAGTAGGATAGGGCAAAGATTGAATTACTTCAATCTTTGCCTTATCGACCTCAATACCCCTAGACGACACAATGTGACCCAAAACAATGCCCTGCTCAACCATAAAGTGACACTTCTCAGAATTCAGCACTAAATTGGTATCAACACACCTTGCAAGCACAAGTGATAGATGGTGTAGGCATGCATCAAAGTCATCTCCATAAACAGTAAAATCATCCATGAAAACCTCTATGAAATGCTCAATGTACTCAGAAAAGATGCTTACCATGCACCGTTGAAAGGTTCCTGGAGCATTGCACAACCCAAATGGCATCCTGCGATAAGCAAAAGTGCCAAAAGGACAAGTGAAAGTCGTCTTTGCTTGGTCCTCTGGTGCAATGGCTATCTGGAAGTACCCGGAGTACCCATCCAAGAAACAATAGAAAGCACGTCCTGACAGTCTCTCGAGCATCTGGTCAATGAATGGCAGAGGGAAATGGTCCTTCCTGGTTACCGCGTTCAGCTTGCGGTAATCAATGCACACCCTGTAGCCTGTCTGCAGTCGTGTAGGGACTAGCTCTCCCTGTTGGTTCTCCACAACTGTGATCCCTCCCTTCTTGGGAACAACCTGCGTAGGGCTAACCCACCTGTTGTTAGAAATAGGAAAAATCATACCTGCCTGCAGAAGCTTCAGAACTTCCTTCTTGACAATGTCCATCATAGGTGGGTTTAGACGCCTCTGGGGTTGTCTCGAAGGTTTCTCTTTGCCTTCCAGCAGAATACGGTGCATGCAGGTGGTAGGGCTGATGCCCTTGATGTCAGCAATGGTCCAACCGATTGCTGTCTTGTACTCCTTCAGAACCACCACTAACTTTTCTTCTTGTTCCTTGGTGAGCTTGTTCGAGATGATCACGGGCAAAGTCTCCTTGTCTCCAAGGAAGACATACTTGAGGTGCTCGGGAAGTTGTTTCAACTCAAGCACTGGTGCCTGCACAATAGAGGGCAAAAGTTTCTCGCTAGGCAAGGTTAGTGGCAGAGGTGATTTACCTGGTAGCTCAGAAGGATGCTTATAGTAAGCATCCAACTCATTGACAACTTCCTGCACGTCAGCAGATAGAGTAAAATCCAAACTAGAATCAACAATAATGGATTGCATATCATCTAATTGGTCATCATCAAAAACATCTTGCACCATAGGCTCCAGCACATCAAGAGCACACAAAGAATGGTCATCAGCAGGATATTTCATGGCTTCATATATGTTATAATTAATGGTCTGGCCATCAAATTCCATAGTTAAAGAACCTGTGCTCACATTGATCTTAGTATTAGCGGTTTTGAGGAAGGGTCTCCCTAACAGAATAGGGGCTGCATGCTTGTCATGTTCCATGTTTAGCACATAAAAATCAGCAGGAAACGTTAGATCACCAACCATAACCAAGACATCCTCTACAATCCCTATAGGACGCACACTAGATCGATCAGGTAATTGAATAGAAATATTGGTTGCATGCAAAGGTCCTAATCGCAAGGATTCACAGAGAGAGGAAGGTAAAACATTGATGGAGGCACCCAAATCTAGCATAGCCTTATTGAACGTGGTGCCTCCAATGGTGATAGGGATAGTGAACATACCTGGGTCACCACACTTCTTGGGTAAGCGCTTCTGAAACACAGCAGAGACATGTTCGCTTACCTTTACCTTCTTCTTGCTATTTCTGTCTTGGTTCCTCTTTGTTGTGCACATCTGCTTTAAGAATTTGGCATAACGGGGGACAGACTTGATCAAATTGAGAAGAGGTATGTTGACCTTAACGTTTCTGAACATCTCAAACATGTCCTTGTCCTACGCAAGTGGCTTGGTGCGCTTCAAAGCAGATGGGAAGGGCGCAACAGGCTTCCACTCAGGAAAAATTGGAGTTTCAGACTCCTTCTCAGCTTCAACTTCGCAGTCAGAGGGGCGGCGATCGCTGTTTGTGTCACGGCGATCGCCGTTTGCGTTCTCAGGATTTCCGAGAGAATTATCACCGTCACGGCGGTCGCCGTAATTGTTGCGGCGATCGCCGTTATTTTGTTATTCCAAGTCGAGAGCAGCTTCCTTTTTACGGCGGTCGCCGTGTGTCGCGCAGCGGTCGCCGTTCTGCTCTAAAATCTTGGGCTCTTCCTCGTTGTCCTCAGACCACTCTTCCTCAAGCTTCTTCCCACTTCTCAAAGTCACAGCACTGACATTTCGAATATTCGGGTTCACTTCAGTTTGAGACGGAAGTTTACCGGAATCCTTTGCATCCAGTTTGTTCACCACTTGAGAGATTTGACCAAATTGTCTTTCCAGATTCTGAATGCTGGCTTGTGTATTCTGAATACTTTCCTGGAAATGCATTTGGTTCTTGGTCAACTTGGTAACATTCTCGGTAAGGGCCATGTTGCTCTGCATCATCATTTTCATCATGTCTTCCACAGATGATGAAGGATTTGAACTCTGCCCTTGCGGTCTGGCCACATAGGGTTGCCTAGGTTGTGGAGGGTTACCCTGTTGTTGCGCTTGACCTTGATTCTGCTCTGGGTCTCTCCATCTGAAGTTGGGATGATCCCTCCAACCAGGATTGTAAGTGTTGGAATAGGGATCATGCCTAGGTCTCTGCTGATAGCCTCCGACTGCATTCACTTCCTCTTGCAAAGTAGGACACGAATCAGTAGGATGCAGGTCGTCATGACAAATTTCGCAGGCCTTAGCCTGCTGAGGCGTACCCTTCAGCTTCAGGCGCCTCACCTCCTCTCTCAGCACGTCAAAATCAGCCTGATCAATCTTTGACTGAGAACCAGCAACAACCAAGCTTTGGGAGCCTCTCCCACTGTACTGTCTAGAGTCATCCGCAAGTGTAGCAAATATCTCCAGAGCCTCTTCATAAGTTCTCTTCAGGATATTCCCACCACATGAGGAGTTTACCATCCGACGATCATCTTCACGGAGTCCTCCATGCAGATACAAAATCAGATCATGGTTAGCGTAACCATGGTATGGGCAACTCTTCACCAGTTTCTTGAAGCGCTCGTAATAATCATAAAGAGATTCATTGGACTGTTGCTCGATGTTGCAGATTTTCTTCTTGAGCTGATTAGATTTGATTGCCGGAAAATACTTGTCAAGGAACACTTTCTTCAGATTCACCCAGGTAGTGATGCTCCCTGGGGATAAAGAATGATACCAGTCCTTTGCAGAGTCTTTCAGAGAGAAGGAGAATACTCTCAGCCTCATCTGATCTTCAGTAATTTCAAATGGCCTCATACTGGTGCAGACCTCAAGAAACTCATCTAGATGCTGAATAGGGTCTTCAAGGGTAGTTTCGCTGAATTTCGGGAGTAGATGGACTACTCCTGTTTTGAGTTCGAACTTCACCCCTTCACCCAGGGCAGGAAACTGCACAGCACGAGATGGTTGATCTAAGTTGGGAGCCGTCAAGGACTCCAAAGTAACGCGTAAATTATCACCCATCGTATCAGTTTCCGGAAGCAATGCACGCGCAGCCCTGCGAGCCTGATGGAAAGTTCTTTCGATCTCTGGATCAAAAAGCAAGGGTGGATTATTAGTAACACGGGTGTGAACCATAAGATAGGTTCACACCAAAATTGGCACACAAATCACACACACAAAATAGAATTGAATTCCCCGACAACGGCGCCAATTTGATAACAGAAATTTGCCGTTCTAATTCCTACTATGCAAAGTATCCAAACAAACCCTAAAACATAGTCTTAGGCAAGTAAGGGTCGAATCCGCAGGGAGACAAATCAATCGCAGTATGCAATAAGTATGTCAATTTAAAGTAACCAAGGGGGGTTTTGTTGGTTTGTTTTAGTAGCAAAACATGCAAAGGTAAATAAGTAATTAAAGGTGATGAAATCAGTTATTGGGAAAGCACTCAGTCAAACAATATCCGCTAATCGAATGATAAGTTGATCATAGATACTACTCAAAATCGCATGCAATGGTAATTCCAATTCCTTTTCAGATGTAACTAATAGCACAACCAGATACTATTAGCACTAACTAATTAAACAACCCTGAAACTATCAAGATTCAGTTTAACAGCGGCCTTACGGATAGGAATATAGTTGGATACAACCCTAGAATAAAACAACCAGTTTTTACCCTAGAATGTAAACCAATTCTCTTCTGCATAAGATTAGCACAACCAGTTACTAATACGATGCAGTTGCTACAATGGAATAGATGTGCTCAACCAGTAACAATCTAAACCTAGCAATAGATAAATAACGATAAACCCTAGTTGATCAGACTAGAAATTATCAATATCAATCTTAAGAAATCAAGCAAGAGAAAAGATAAAAACCAATGCAATAGATTAGGAGTAAGAACCTCACAACTGAATCACACGAAAAGCTTCAATGTCTGACTAAGCAAGAGAGGCTTAGTTCTTCATAGCAAGAGAATACGTAGAATTAGAAATTAGGGTTCCACACCTCTAAGAAACAAGTTTTCTCAACCCTTAAATACCAAAGGAAAATAATCTGAAATTATCCTAAAAGAAATAATAAAAACGAAATAAAGAAATATAAAATAAATCCGAAAATGAAATCAGCTCGGGGATGTTTCCGTCAGCGGCGGCGACCGCTGCTTCTTCCACGACGATCGCTGCAAATGCGGCGATCGCTGCATTTAAACGGCGATCGCCGTTTCAAGGTCGTAGCTGAGGTCTCTCCATGGCCATTAACGGCGGTCGCCGTTATTCTGCGGCGGTTGCTGCAGTTCTGCTTCTCCATTCTTCGCTCCTCAGCTCCTAAAGCTCCAAAAACGCAACTTCCGCATCTCCTCGCCAAGTCTCCAAATCACCTCCAAAGCATCCTAAAACAACACTAAAATCATGCCAAAACTCCGTCAATACACACAACATAATTGTGTGTATCAGTGTCCTTCTATTTGCATGTATCCTATATCCTTGTGTGCATTGCTATTGTTGTGTTAGTGGTAAAGTTCGCCGACAACTGTGAGAATCAGAGGTACTTTACCAGTGACATAGTGATAAGTCTATCGACAACTGTGAGAATCGATAGTACTTAAGATCAGGGTGGGAACAACTATAAGATTATAAAAAGAACTTGGAACTATAGTTTTCAGTGATCAACCTATTTCATCTGCAGTGTGGATATTTGTCTAGTGGAATACTTCCCCTCATCATATTTCTTCTTCTGTTAACACTTGCATCTTTGTTACTCTGCAATTACCCCAAAACCCCCTTGTTACTTGTTAGTCACACGTTATTGCATACAGATAACCGACTCCCTGTGGGATCGACCTTGACTTGCTTGCTATACTCTTTAGTAGGTGAATTAGGATTTCTTTGACAGGAAAACGACACCGGTTTTCGGCCTTGTCACCTACCAAGTCTTCTTCTGTATGGTCGCCTACTTCTGCTGAGACAACTTCTTCTAAGGGTAATTTGTTCATCGTCTGAATATCGTCTGGATTAACTGTTTTGAAGATTTTGGGGATGGCCGATGTGGTGATATGTGCCAACGGTATGTTGTGGAAGTCGTTAGGATGTAGGGTGGAGCCAAGATTTGCTAGAGCATCGGCTTATGTGTTGAGGTCACGTGGGACTTATCGAATGGTGAAGTTCTGGAATTTGCTTGCCAATTTTTTGACGATATCCAGATATGCCATCATCATGTCGTCTTTAGCAGCGTACGAACCTTGCACTTGGTTGACGATTAGGAGAGAATTGCATGTCACCTCTATGCTTAGGATTGCGAGATCGTGCGCGAGTGTCAACCCGAATACGAGGGCTTCATATTCTGCTTCATTGTTGGTCGCGTCTCACTCGCATCTCACAGCTTGGGCTATATGGTCCCCTTGTGGTGATTTTAGTACGACACCTAGGCTGACTCCTCTTACGTTCGACGCTCCGTCTGTATGGAGTTGCCATGTGCCCATGTCCTCCACAACTTTCAGTTGGTCGACCTCCTTTGTGGCTTCTTGTTCTAGTGTCGGGCTGAAATCGGCCACAAAGTCGGCTGAAGCTTGAGATTTGATCGTCGTCCTTGGCTTGTACTCAATGTCGAATTCGCTGAGGTGTATGGCCCACTTAGCCATTCACCCTGTAAATTTTGGTTTCCTCATGACGGCTTTCATGGGATGGTTGGTCCTTACAATAATAGCATGTGATTCGAAATAGGGTCTTAACTTGTTTGAGGCCATAACTAATGCCAAGACTAATTTTTCGGGGAGTAGGGAACGACTTACATAGTAGACTAGTGATTGTTTACCGTCTTCCTCTCTTGTCAGGACTGTGCTGACGGCTGATTCTGATACGGCTAGATACAGTGGTAATGGCTCGTCTTCTTTTGGTTTAGCTAGTAGGAGTGGACTCACCAAATACGTCCTTAAATCTTGGAAGGCTTGTTTGTGTGCTGCTGTCCAGTCAAATGACTTGTTCTTTTTCAGGGCTTTGTAGAAGAGCTTGCATTTATCCGAGGACTTTGATATGAATTTGTTTAATGCCGCTATCCATCCTGTCAACTTATGGACGTCCTTGAGGCATCGAGGGGACCTAAGGCTGACGATAGCCTTAATCTGGTCTGGACTGGCTTCGATCCCTCTTTGTGTCACCATGTACCCTAAAACGTTTCCTGAAGACACTCCGAAAGAGCATTTAGTCGGGTTTAGTTTCATATTATATCTTTTCAATACCTCGAATGCTTATTTCAAGTGTTCGATGTGGTCCCTTGCTGCTTTGGACTTGACGAGCATGTCGTCGATGTAAACTTCCATGGTGTCTCTAATCTGGTCTTTGAACATTTTGTTCACCAACCTTTGATATGTGGCCCTGCATTTTTTAGTCCAAAAGGCATTACTTTGTAGCAGTACCTACCGTGGCTTGTTATAAAGGCTGTCTTTTCTTGGTCGTCGGGGTCCATGAGAATTTGGTTGTATCCACTGAACGCATCCATGAATGTTAGCATTTTGTGTCCGGTGGTCGCGTCAACCATGGCATCGATATGTGGTAATGGGAAGGAGTCTTTTGGACAGGCCTTGTTTAGGTGTGTGAAGTTGATGCATACTCTCCATTTCCCATTCTTCTTTTGGACCACAACGACGTTTGCTAACCAGTCGGGGTACTTGACTTCTCTTATCTTACCTGTCTCGAGTAGATTTTTTACCTCATCATCCATAATTTTGTTACGCTCCGGTGCGAACTTTCTCCTTTTTTGCTTGACCGGGGGATATGTAGGATCTACATTCAATTTGTGAGTAATAATATCTGGGGAGATCGCCACCATGTCTTCATGTGACCAAGCAAAACAATTAGAGTTGGATCGTAAAAAGGAAATTAAATCTGCTCTGGTCGAATCGTTTAGATCTGATCCGACCTTTACCATTTGTGTTGGCATTGAAGGATCCAGTGCGATCTCGTCGAGTTGTTCCATCTCTGGTTCCTTCGCCACACTGTGATTGCTATGCGGAAGGTTTGTCGACTGCCCCTTTCATTGAAGTGATGTAGCACTCCTTAGTAGCCCGCTAGTCGCCTCTTATTTCATTTACCCCCCACTTAGTACGGAACTTTATTGTCTGGTGGTAAGTGGAAGGTACAGCTTTCATGGCGTGGATCCAAGGTCTGCCAAGGATTGCATTGTATGGATATGGGCAGACGAGTATTAAAAACATTACTTGTTCATTGACTCCACCAGCGTACGTTGTCAACACGATCTCATATTGGGTATATTTAACTTCCCCGTTGAATCTGACCAGCGGGGTAGAGTTTCTAGTTAAGTCGTCCTCGCTTAAACCCATACCCTTTAGGGTGTCTAGTGTTAACAGGTTGGTGGAGCTGCATGTGTCGATTAGGACACGACAGATAAGGCAGTTGCTAGATGAAAGAGAAATTACCAAACCGTCGTGGTGGTCGCCAAACTCTTGGGCTTCTGAGTCGTCGAAGGTAATGGCGGGATTGTCGGAGATCTGTAATTGTATTGTCTCTGTCCTAATTAGCGTGTCGCCTTTGCTTTTTCGGGCATGTGTTTTGGCGGCCGAATATGTGTTTCCACACACGTCTGACCCTCCTGATATGGTGTTAACAATTTTAGTGGGAACCGGAGAAGACGGTTTGTCGGATGTTACTTGGTCCCTTCGATCGAGGGTCATTTTGGCTTTGTCGGAGATGACATCGCGTAATAGCCCCTGTGCGAGGAGCCTCGCGACTTCCTTACGAAGGGCTATGCATTCGTCCGTCGAGTGTCCGTGATCCCCGTGGAACTCACACCACCGGTTCATGTCCTTTTTTGCGTCTGGTTTGTCGCTTTTCCGAGGCCACCTTACTTCCTTTCCATATTTGTCAAAACTCTTTACGAGCTCCGATACGGAGATGTTGAAGTTGTAAGAGTGGAGCTTCGGTGGAAGAGTCGGGTTGTTCCTCCAATCTTGGTTCCTGTCATAAGAGTTGTTTACCTAACCGAGGTCGCTTCGCCCTTTAGGATAAGGTTGGTGTCGTCGGTCACGTCGATGATCTGAGGATGCTCTTAGGTCGACTCGATCGGGGCTTTTGTTTGCTTTGGAGGGCTCCTCGTCTTCCTCGAGTCTAACTTGTGCCAGGGTTTTGGCTTGTACGTCTTCAAAGCTCTAGCACGGATATTTGGTCAGCTTGTGGTAGAGTTCACTACCCCTGATCAAACCCCGGCGGAATGCTTTGATCGACATGGAAACATCACAGTGTGGGATCGTGACCTTTTCTTTGTTGTACCTGTTAAGATAATCTCTTAGAGGTTCGCCACATCTTTGTACGATTCTGAACAGATCGCTTGATTGTTTCTCTAATCGTCGACTGCTGGCAAATTGAATTTTGAACGAATTGATCAAGTTGGCGAAGGAAGCGATGGAACCCTGTGGTAAATGCATAAGCCAAGTTAGTGCAGGTCCCGCGAGGGTCGTGCCAAAGCTTTTGCATATGACTGTCTCGTGGTTCCCTCTTGGGATCGAAATAGTCATTAATTTTTGCTTGTAAATTGAGACGTGATCGTCGGGGTCGCCGGTCCCGTCGTAGTTGGGCATGTTGGGAACATGGAACTTTTTTGGAATTTCGACGCATGTGATTGCTTCTACGAAAGGCGAGTCTTCGTATCCATCGATTGCCTCCCTCTCAATTGGTTGGGGAACTCCCGGGATCCGTGCGATGCGGTCGTCTAGAGTCTTCATATGTTATTTGATGGCTTGCTGTATGAGGTCCTAGAGGTCGGCCGGAGCCATCACTTGTGGATGGATTGCTCGAGCTCCGGGGGGCTCGGCTACAGAGTTTGGCAACGAAAGTGACTAGAGGGGTCTGAAACATACCAGTAGGCTGGGAAGCATTGGTTTCCACTGCGGGTGTCGTGTCCACTCCATCTAGATCGAGTCATACGGGTAGTCCTTCCGTATTGACCACGCGTCTTGAGCCTCTGGGAACCGATACAGCCGAGTGTACCTGTGACCTTAGAAACTCATTTTCACGGGTTAGTCGAGCGATTTCAAATTCAGATTGAGCACTTAGCATTTCAGTCCTGGTACACTATTGAACTAGTTCTTCTTGAAGGACGTTCATGGCTTTCGCAAGTTCTTGTATTTGTGAATCCGCGATTGGTTGGGCGCTGACGTCCTCTGTCTGATTTGTGACTTGGACGTTACCCTAGGCTGGATCTTTGACGAGGTCCATAGGGTTTCATGTGCCGGTCATGATGGGAGGAGGGTTGGTTTGATGATTGGATCGCTGATTGGCTAGATGTCCCAAGGTAGGCGCCAAATTGTTTTGGGACGAAAAGACCGAAACGACCTAAATCGCCTTAAGAAGGGCAACTAGACAATAACGATATTGATTATATCTGAATGATCCAAATCGAACAAAGATCTAGACGAAATAAGATTAAATAGACATAAAGACAAGCTTATCTCCTTCGAATAAGAGACTGGTCAAATCAAAGAATCTAATCGTCGGACGCTTTAATATTGAAATGAAGATCCGAGCTTGAGAACAATGGTGATTGCAAGCAAGAGAGTAGTAGATAGTAGTTCGTATTATGTTGAATTCGTCCCTTTTACAATGATCCTAAATCTTCTTATATACATATTATTTTTCCAAAGATTAGCTAAACTAGCCGTTTGGCCTCTGTGATCTTCACTCGTCGGCTTTGATTACCAGATGGCCATCGTCGTTTAAATTAGGCGATCACCCCATATGGGAATGCCACTTCGTCCATTGGGCTGCTTTGGTGAGGGTTCGTTAAGGATGAAGCCCAACAAATATGAAGCCCTCATATTTGGGTTGACACTCGCGCATGATCTCGCAATCCTGAGCATAGAGGTGACATGCGACTCCCTCATGACCGTCAACCAAGTACAAGGCTCTTACGTCGCTAAAGACGACAGGATGATGGCATATCTGGATGTCGTTAATAAATTAGCAAGCAAATTCCAGAACTTTACCATCCGGCAAGTCCCACGCGACCTCAACACACAAGCCGACGCTCTAACAAATCTTGGCTCCGCCCTACATCCCGACGACTTCCACAGCATCCCGTTGGCACACATCACCACACCTAGGGCTGTCAAAACTTGACCCGATCCGAATGACCCGCCCGAAACCGAACCCGTTCGATATCCGAAAGAATAAAAAATGTATACCCGAGCTTGACCCGACCCAAACCGACTAGCCCGAACCCCAAAAATAACCCTAACGGACTAGCCCATTATCAACCCGATACCCGATACCCGAAGTCACCCGACCCGAAATCACCCGAAAATCCGAAGTTGGCCGATCCGATATCACCCGAACACCCAAAGTTGCCCGATCCGAAATCACCCGAAAACCCAAAGTTACCCGATCCAAAATAACCCGAAAACCCAAAGTTGATAGATTTGAAATCACATAAAAATCCAAGCTCGATAGCCCAAAATCACATAATAAACCAATGCCACCTGATCCTAAATCATCCGAAAAAATAAAGACACTCAACCCGAAATCATCCGAAAAACTCAAAATCACCCACAACCTATCGACCTATCATCCATACAATCAGTATTCATCTATTCTCAACAAAAATGCACACCTACAATAATTTAATGGATGTATTATGAGCAATTGATAAGAGTTGTTTTTATTCCATTGAACTAAAGTTATTTTTCTTCCAAGTGAAAAGATATGCACAAATAAGATCATTATATATGATTTTATTGAAAATAAAAATTCACACGGTTCTTTTTTCTTCCATCGAATTACATTTCAAACCACAATTCGATTTATACGAAATGCGATTCTTTTGAGATTGTGCTTAAACGAAATCTTATTGATTCGAACTCATGTTTATCTGAAATCCGACTCAACCGAAATAAGAATTACACCAAATCTAGTTTTGTCATAATCAGAAATAACCCATCGAAATTGACCCAAATATCCGACTTTGCCCTACTAAATGAACAATTGACCCGACCGACCCGAATTGGATCGGGTTGTCAAAATACATGTGAATATGTCATTAGCTTGGATCCGGTTTAACCCAAAACCAAAATGACACGACCCGAAACCGATCTGATTCGTCTGATTGACAACCTTAAGTTTGACCGAAATCCAAATTAACCCGACTAAAATTGACCCGAATACCCGATCTCACCTGATAAATGAATATCTGATCTGACCCAACCCGATATGATACGACTTGTTGTAATATCGGACATTGGCCTGAATCTGAACTGACCCGAATTCGAAATTACCCGACCCTCCCGATTGACACCCCTAACCACACCAGCCGTCCCCAAAATCTTCAAAACAGCCAGTCAAGATGACACTCAGATGGTGAGCGAACTATCCTTGGAAGAAGTCGTTTCAGCGGAAGTAGGCGACCAAGATGATTGGACCACACCCTACATCAAGTGGCTCAAAGATGGAATACTCCCAATAGACAAGACATAAGCTAAAAGACTTAAGGTACAAGCCGTAACATTTTATTTAAAAGATAATGTTCTATTCAAGCAATCTGTCACATGCCTATACATGCGTTGCCTCAAAACAATCGAGGTAAGACGCGTCTTACAATCCTTACACGACGGAGAATGTGGAAACCATACTGGAGGACGTAGCCTATCCGGCAAAGCCCTCAGGACGGGCTACTACTGGCCTACAATGAACAAAGACGCGACCGACTACGTCAGAAAGTGCGACGCCTGCCAACGGCACGCACCAGCCATCAGAGATGCTCCACTCGACTCTAGCACCTTGGCCTTTCATGCGATGGGGAATGGACATTGTCTGGAAACTGCCACCAGCATCAGGACAACGCCTCTTCTTCCTGGCCATGACCGACTATTTTTCTAAATGGATAGAAGCCGAAGCATATCGAGAGGTAAAAGAAAAACATGTCATCTCATTTATAAAACGTAATATTCTATGCAAATTTGGCATCCCTTCAGAAATCGTATGCGACAATGGCTCCCAATTCATTGGTAGCAAGACACGATCCTTTTGCAAACAATGAAACATCACACTAATCACGTCCACACCAAGATATCCATAATCCAATGGTCAAGCGGAATCCAGCAATAAAATCATCATCAACAACCTCAAAAAACGCCTTACGGGGGCAAAAGGCAAGTGGGCCGACGAACTCCCCTTGATACTATGGTCTAATAGAACAACGCCGAAGAACGCAACCGGACTCCCCTTCTCATTGGTCTACGGGAGCGAGGTGGTCATCCCCACCGAGCTACTCGTCCCAGTTGCTAGATATGGGCTATAAACCCCAGAATAAAATGACGTCGAGTTGGCTCACAATCTTGACACCATAAGTGAGACCAGAGAAAAAGCCAGAATTCGAATGGTCCAATACCAGCAACAAGTCGCCAGGAGCTATAACAAAAACGTTCGTGTTAAAGTCTTCAGATTAGGAGACTGGGTCCTAAGTAAGACATTCCAGAACACCAAGGACCCCGCCGACGGGAAGCTGGCACCTCAATGGGAAGGACCCTACATCATCAAAGAGATCGTCGGGCAAGGAGCATACGGACTGGAAACCAAAGACGGACAACTATTTCCCAAGAGTTGGAATGCGACCCACTTAAAGTTGTATCACTTCTGAACTTTTCTTTCCTTCATTTTTTCTTTACATATTCGATTACGCTTGTTTGGACTATGTTGTTGACTTAAGCATCGGAGGGTCGTTAGGTCAACCCCCAACTGTCACCCCAAGACCTTTTTCTTTTTCGAACTTTTAAAACAATTTGATCAGGAACAAGAGGCCTCAAAGACATACATGACATTCAAGCTCAAATAGATATCCTTATCATATACAAAACAACGCTTACAATACACAAGTCGATCGATACAGGGAATGGAGAGACAAAACACTACAAACGCTCTATTTACAAGACTTGTCCTATCCAAGGTACTCGTCTTTACCCTATTATACAAACAACTCTTCCCTGGACAGATAGAGCATGCCATATTAATGTTTATAATTACAGGTCATCACGACCAAACATTTCGCATCACGGCCAAGGCGTGATTGACAAGTCCACCTGCAAGAAGCACACAAGACAAACACAAGGTACGTATCAAATACTAAAACATTTACAAAACACGTGACCCGCGTGTAACACCCCTAAAACTTAACCCTTTTGGAAAGGTATTACCGCCAGTGACCCCAGTGTTCCTTATCGAGATCACCCAAGGCTTACCATTTAAATACAATTTATGAAATACAAATGATACATAATGATCAAAGCATTCAATTCCAAAACATAACATTGTCAAAGAAACATGAGTTACAGGATTACAACCCAATCCCGAATAGGCTAATACAGAGTTTAAACCAAATACAGCGGAAGTCTTATAAAGTAGGGTACAACGGAAGTCTTATAAAGTAGGGTACATCGGAAGTCTTATAAAACACATTACAACCAAAGTCATTGCCCAAAAGATCTCAACCTGATTAACGAAATAACTAAAACATTCGAAAACCACCGTCGACTCCATAGTCCTTCTATTCTTCTGAACTACTTTCTATCTGATGTGCCGAATCGAACAGATGACACCAGCCCACATGCGGAGAACAAAGTTCGTGGGTTAGTCTACTTGAATAGACTAGCAAGGGTACAAAGCAGAAGGTTCAAAGTAGTCGTATTAGGTTAGACTCCTCGTCTCTCGAATAAAAGTCGAGTACGTTAGTCAACCACCATACTATACTTGAATATGACAAAAGGCATGCACAAGAGAAGATTCTGGAAGACTGAATCTTCACAGAAATCGACCCGAAAGAAGACTCCAAAGGAATTGAGTCTTAAGGAAATATGACAAATCTGGAACATTTTAAGAAACATACATTAATGATTTAAAAGCTGACTTAGATGTTTCGGTTCACAACCAACCTCACCGCATACAGCGAATCCAGATTGGAAAGAGAACGTACTCTGATCAAAAGTCAAGATGAGCTTTCCTAGCTGCACTATTTACTTAGCTGTACTACTCGCCAAAGGTATATTAATCTTGTGCACTCGGGCACATTATCTTATTTAATTATAAAACACACGCCACTGAAATACATTAATATTATTAAGAGCGGCTACAACGCTTTAAATCTCAGGGTGACCATTATGTCGACCCAAACTAAAACAACACACAAACACACACACACACACACACACACGAGGCTTAATATTATTCTGAGAACAACGGAAGTTATTATTACACAGGGTGACCTTACGTTCACCCAGATTACACTGCCACAGTGCTTACACTTTAATTTACAGGGTGACAGTTACGTCCACCCTAATTGCACTAGCTAGGTGCTTAATACACAGGGTGATAATTATGTTCACCCAATTGCGCTAGCAAGGTGCTTAAACACTTCAGATCATTAAAGGTGGATAGGAAGCATAGGTCATGACCCTTAAATTATTATTCAGAAATTAACCCGAGGAGTATTACGATTTAAAGAAACGACAAATCCTTACTTGGATTAGCATTCCTACGAACACTCGTGCTAACTAAACAGTCTAACACAGCAATAGTTCAGGATAAATCCACATAAATGCCCTCAAAGCGAACATAAATAATAGCATTGTTCTAACAGATATACAACCTATTATAATATCATTATTACAGTTTCCAAAACAGTTTATAAAACCATTTCCAGATAAACACAATAATCATTCCAAATTAATTACTCAGATAAACAACTGATAATTAATGTAAATATGGAACGATGAGCAAGAGCGAACCACCACTTGCCTTATTCCGCTGAATTGGAACAAGCCTAACGACGACGGGATTCCGGGCTCGACACGGGTATAGCTCCGACAGCACAACAACCTTTGAGTCGACCCATAAAGAAACCCTAAGTTAGATCCGACATAACAACATTACGAATCTAAAGGAAGACAAAAGGATACGAAAGGAACGACGCCCGAACAACGACCACCCAGGGCCGAGGCCAAAAGAAGCCACGACCTTCTGGCGGCGGTCGTCGGGTTCATCACGGCGGGCGCCGCATTTATCACGGCGGTCGCCGCGGTGAACCCAGAACAGAACGGCGAGGGCAGAAAACTCACCAAACACACGTGAAACGCTCCCCTTTGGCCTTGCTTGGGTTCTGACCTTCAAAGGCAACCAAGAGGCTTCTCAAGGGCTACTGGAACACACCAACAACACCCTCGGTGATTGTTAGGGTCGGAAAATCGACCATTCGTCCAATGGGCATCGACTGTTTGACGCAATCGGTTGGACGCATCAGACCCGTCAGACGTGAGCCATGCGACCGTCGCCTGATTCCTAGACGCAACGGACCTGTGAGATTTTCTCCTTTATTACTCCGAGATATCCAACGGTTGTATGCATTATTTCAGCCATCAAGGAGGGAATCAACCATCTTTAAGAGAGGATCAAGGCTTATTAAGAGGAGATCAAGCATAATTAATGCATAATCAAGGAGAGATTAAGAGCATTTAAGGAGAATTCAAGTGCCATTAAGAAGGAGATCAAATCCTATTCAAGGGAGATTAATGCGGGAGATTCCTTCTCCTTAGCTATATATACAAAGCTCCTTAGCTATTCTAAACGGATCGAATCCCACCCAAAAAGCCTTGTAATACATCTACTTTTCTCCATTTCGCGTAATTGGAAGAACTTGTAAGCATCCTCATACGATCGGAAGCTCTCACGCTTTGAACAGTGTTCTTATCTATCTAATGAAGATAAGTCTTTCTTATCTCGATTTACATTATATTCTACTACATTTTATGCTATTTTACTCTTTAAGTTTTATATATTCAATCTTGTCATTATCGTCGCCTTGACTCAACAAACTAGTCGTCGTTACTATTTTTATTCGATTCTCATGTCTAACGTTTGATCGATATGGATTTTTGCTATTTTACCTCGTCTAAGGCGATTTAGGTTATCCGATCTTTTCGCCCCAAAACAATTTGGCGCCCACCGTGGGGCAGATAGTTAAAATCATTCGATTAATCTATTCATCATCTATACATCTAATTGATTCACAATCATTTATCTAATATACTATATTGTATAACGATTAGGTATGATTCAACGCCTCATCTATAGAGACAGTATGAACAGATCTAACGATCCAACCAGATCTAACGATCTGACCAGATCTAACGATCCGACCAGGTCTAAACGATCCGACCAGATCTAACGACCGACTACAGGTCTACACGACCGACTATAGGTCTACACGACCGACTACAGGTATACACGACCGACTACAGGTCTACACAACCAACGTCACACAAACAACGGCAAAGGACTACTTGAAACGGTTTAATCGGGAGAAAATCGGGATCCTCAATTGCGACGTCCCAACCTCCATAGAAGCGTTCCGCCAAGGACTCGATAAAGGAGGCGATCTCTACGAAGACCTCACAAGGTACCCATGTAAGACCTTTGAAGATGCTCAAGCTAAGGCAACGGCTCAAATTCGACCCGAAAGGACGACGCATCATCGAAGGGACAATAGGTACATGACGAATCTACTCAGTCCAACGCATACAAGATCATCATCAACAAACTCACGAAATGCCTCGCATGGGCTAAAGGTAAATGGGCGGACGAACTCCCGTTCATTCTCTGGTCCGACAGGACCACTCCAAAGAATGCGACACACCTGAAATTATACCATTTCTGAACCAACAAGGTAAGACATTAACATATCTTCATATGTCATACATTGCTTATCGTTGCATGCGCAATTACATATCTTCATATGTCATACATTGCTTATCGTCGCATTAGCAAATACATATCTTCACATGTCATACATTGCTTATTGTCGCATTACATTTACGTACATACGGGTGACGACCCTTAACATACACATTGGATCCAGTCATCCGCAAAAAGCGCTTACACTACATTTACACGATCGATCAGAACACGGGTAGAGATGAATAACACAGGCACGTCGGCACCCCGCCTGTCTTACACATTACATAAGGTTAAGACACCTTATTACATTCACGCAATAAAACATAAGGCACAAACACCTTATTACATATTGCTTACCTCCCCGGCATAACGTCATGACTAAACACACATTACGGGTGACAAACCCTACATACGGTACCTACAAATACACAAACCTGCGCAGTACAGATTTACAAAGTTAACGCCTCACACGGCTATAACTTACACACGACCCACCAACAAAAGTTTTTATGCAAACGGTGGTACAATACAATATACATCTTAGTCTTTCTTTACATACATACGGTAAGCCCTACTCGACGGAGCACACGGGCAAACCCGACATACATACGGCAAGCCCTACTCGACGGAGTACACGGGCAAACCTAGCACACAAAACAACTACGCAAATCGACTTGACATGTCACATTACATTTACATACATATTGGATCCAGTCATCCGTAAAAAGTGCTTACATTACATGATCGATCAGTACACGGAGAGACGACTTACGGTTCAGCGGCACATTACCCACCTTACACAAGGGAACCCACCTTATTTACGCAGCAAACAAATTGCTTTCCTCCTCGATCTACACAAATGTCATGACTAACACACATTACGAGTGACAAACCCTATATACGGTACCTACAAATACACAAACCTGCGCAGTACACATTTACAAAGTTAACGCCTCATACGGCTATAACTTACACACGACCCACCAATAAAAGCTTTTACGCAAACGGTGATGCAATACAAAATACATTCGCGGAGTTAAACGCCCGATGGCTAAAAACTTCAATTCAACGCTTTCAAAAGACAAAAGCTTTACACAGGCAACATCGCATCACTTCATCGACTATCTACACAACATGACGAGTTCGGACAGAACCAAATTACGAAAAAACAATCAAGGGTCAGGGTTTACAATGTCATCAGCAGCAGGGGCTAAGTCGGGAGAAGACTGGGGCTCAAGCGGTACGAAGTCACCAGAATGGACCTCATCCCCACCGGCACTTTCGACCAGAGATTCCTATCTGACGCCGGCCAGATAGAAAAACTCTGAGCCTGGGTTCCCCTTCGGAAACAAGATCTACATGGTCTCCTTCTTTGCCTTCAAATCTCAGGTCCCCTGCTTACCCTCTCCAAACTCTTCCATCATCTCGACACGCGACTTTAACACGTAAAAAATGCCTACGTCGCCTGCAACTCGACCAGCCGAAGACGCTGACACGACATACAATACATAAATCACAAGTAAACAAAGAGAAACGGCATACTACGAACTGCTTACAAGACTTGTCCTGTCCAAAGGCACTCGTCTTTTCCTACAAATACATACGACTATTCCCCGGATAGACAAAGTATGCTACATTATAGGTCGTCATGACCAAACATCTCGCGTCACTACCAAGGCACGATTGACAAAACGAGTTGATCAAACACACACAATTACAGGTCTACACGACCAACATCGCACAAATGATGATAGGTCTACACGACCAATGTCGCAAACAATTACAAGTCTATACGACCGACGACAAGTCTATACGACCGACGATAGGTCTATACGACCAACGACAGGTCTACATGACCAACGTCGTACAACAATTATAGGTTTACACGACCAACATCACACGACTTGACCAGGAAGCAATTGGCGAGTCCACCTATAAAACAAAACAAACGACAAACAAGGAGCGGTCTCCTGACCCTTCGTCATCACAAGAAACGCCCTCAGTCGTCTTCACACGATTATTGGCTATATTGAGTTGATTCTCAGTTTGAGCAATACACATGACGGCCCCGTCGCCAGAACGCCTACAACAAAATCAAGATCATGCCAGAAGAAAGAGAAGTTATAAAATCAAACCGTCCCATCACTTGACGCTCTGGCCCAGTTTAATTTTGGGGCTATTGTTGGGGTCGGAAAATCGACCATTCGTCCAATGGGCATCGACTGTTTGACGCAATCGGTCGGACGCATCAGACCTGTCGGACGCATCAGACCCGTCAGACGTGAGCCATGCGACCGTCGCCTGATTCCTAGACGCAACGGACCTGTGAGATTTTCTCCTTTATTACTCCGAGATCTCCAACGGTTGTATGCATTATTTCAGCCATCAAGGAGGGAATCAACCATCTTTAAGAGAGGATCAAGGCTTATTAAGAGGAGATCAAGCGTAATTAATGCAGAATCAAGGAGAGATTAAGAGCATTTAAGGAGAATTTAAGTGCCATTAAGAAGGAGATCAAATCCTATTCAAGGGAGATTAATGCGGGAGATTCCTTCTCCTTAGCTATATATACAAAGCTCCTTAGATATTCTAAATGGATCGAATCCCACCCAAAAATCCTTGTAATACATCTACTTTTCTCCATTTCGCGTAATTGGAAGAACTTGTAAGCATCCTCATACGATCGGAAGCTCTCACGCTTCGAACAGTGTTCTTATCTATCTAATGAAGATAAGTCTTTCTTATCTCGATTTATATTATATTCTACTATATTTTATGCTATTTTACTCTTTAAGTTTCATATATTCAATCTTGTCATTATCGTCGCCTTGACTCAACAAACTAGTCGTCGTTACTATTTTTATTCGATTCTCATGTCTAACGTTTGATCGATATGGATTTTTGCTATTTTATCCCGTCTAAGGCGATTTAGGTTATCCGATCTTTTCGCCCCAAAACAGCGATCACCACTAAACTCCGGCGAAGCAAGCTTTTCCGGCGAGAAGAGATTTGAGAGATTTAGGCTGAGATTTGTGCCCAATCTGACCCAAAACCTCCTCAATTTATAGCCAAAGCACAAGGGGACACCATGATGGTCTACAACGAGGCAGATCAGGGCTAAATCGGCGCGTCAGAGGCTCGCCAGTGACTTCTGGGTTTTACCCGCTAGCTAGCTCGCGGCGGGCACCGTCATTCACCCGGTCGCCGCCTCACAAAACCACTACGGCGGTCGCCTTTTTTGGTCTTCGCGTCCAGCTAGAAGACAAGGGCAATGTTGCCTCGAGCCCTTCGCGACGGTCGCCGCCTTAATTGCGGCGGTCGCCGCCACCGTGGCTTTGCCCTTCTCAGCTTTTGGACGATATCGACTTAACTCGGGATAAAAATAATCATACACGAACGAGTATTAACATCCAAAGCACGTCGTCTGTATATTATTTCACTGAGAAAAATATTATAGATAGAGAGAACATTACAGAATGTCTTAAACTCTCTGAATTAAATCCGACGTACAAAACGGGTGTTCGGGAAAATTCCCAAAATTCCCAAAATAACCTTACAGAAATACGGGGTATCACACCGCGATGGTGGACGGGTCGCCAAAACATTATCCATCCCATCTCCACGATGGGGCACAAAACGTTATGATAAAAGTACCTAAAAAGTTAGAATGTTTTCAGACAAACGCACACTTTCTTCACACACACTAGGACTCGTCTGATTTCTCATTGGTCTGCACAGGATCAGTTTCCTTACCATTGGTCGCTTCAGGGAGGGCCTTTGGCACGTCTTCAACCTCCTCAATCGCTTTAGAATCATCCTCTTCCCTTTGGTCATCCTCTCCTTCTCCTAGGCCGGCCAATTTGAAGAGCTCGTCACCAGGATTGCCGTCAGGGTACAAGAGATCCAGATTGGCTCTCTCTCTTTCGACCTCCCAATCTACATGAGTGCCAGCGGCAAACTCCTCCATCATCTCAACACGAGACTTCAAGCAATAATAGGTCCCTACATCTCCAGCAGTCCGAGCATCATTCTCGCGACGCCTCTCAACTTCCTCAATTTGAGATCGGAGTTTCCTTGGTCGACAACAACTCCTTATCGACGGCTCTTACACGATCCTTAGCAGCCTTCGCCTGACCCTCCTCATGTACAATCCGCTTGTCGGACCTGTCACTTAGCTCTTGAATGGTAGAAAAGGCGACCATCAAATACTGGAAAGCCTACATTTCACACGACATGTAATCAGTTTCCAAAAAAAAATCGAACATGAATCTTTTATTACTTACTTTCCAAGCGCCAACTGCAGCCTCATCCATACAGTCAATGGGGGAAAGGTCACCGATATCCTTCTTGGCTTCCGGATTGACGAACCGAAGCAAATCACTCGTTGGTCTCTCTTTCAACATCCCCGACAAGGAGTCTAAAGCGACTGACGCCTTTCTCTTTGCCCCTGACGTCTTGGACGACGGAGAATCCAAGGCGATCACTCCAACAGATGGTTGAGTGATAGCTCCATGACCCCCTTGATGACGGCGCAGGACGAAGAGGACGCAATGAAGGTGTGCTCGGATGGTCCGATGACAAGATCCCGCGCCAGAGCAATGGAACAAGCCACACAGTCTTTAGTCTCGCGGGCATACGCAAGTGACACGACTTCATCTAGTCCTAAATGGGTGCTCCTCGTGACCTATGAAGGCTTAGGCGAGGCCTCGTCCAACCCAACCTGACCAAAAGACGAAGACGCCGAGCTCGCGGAGAAGACTGAAGGGCGGCGACCGCCGCCGGGTTTACGGCGCCCGCCGCGGTGGTCACGGCGCCCGCCGTAAGGTGCCCGGCGCCCGCCGTTTGGTGCCCGGCATGGAGTTTGGCTATGACTTTTGGGCAGCGGCCGCCGTTTAATTACGGTGACCGCCGTTTTCTCCGAGTTCGTTCTGCATCAGCGTTTTCAAGACCCGTCGTTTTAATGAATATTTTATTATTATTATTTTATGTTATTTCCGTTTAGACTATTTAAGACTTGGAACCCTAGTTTGTATTCTTTACGTTGAATTTAAGTAGTAAAAGTTGAGTTCGCTCCTTAAACGTTGAGTACGGTCCTTCCTTGAATTCTAACGTCACCCCTTCGATTCCACAAACGTTTATTCCGTAGCTCGTCGCTTCGAGCAAGTTTTACACCGTCTCTTCGGTATTCAGATTATCTCTTTGATCTTCACGTCATCTCTTTGACGCAATTGAGGAAAGCCATCATTTTGGCTACGGAGGAGAAGAGTCAATCCAAGCTTGAGGAGTCAAGATCCTGTGTTGCAGACAACACTCAGGGGTTGTTCGCATCATTGAGCCTTGATGATAGATCTTGAGGAAGACGCCTTAGCAACCGACAGCTTTTGCTCCAAAAGACTATTTCCTGACAAACGAGCACTGGACCTTCCACCGCGAGATACTGATAACATAGCACAACACCATAAGCATATGAAAACCCCAAAGACCAACCACACGCATACCTGTAGGAACGAACAAGTACCTTTGGAGACGGATGCATGTGAGATATCTAGCAAAATGAAATGAGTGGCTAGGTGAAAACCCGAAAGGATGCCTAGGCAAGATGAGCGTAAAAGAAGAAGAGTGATTCTAGGATTTTTCTATATTTCTTGGCGAGGCGTCATAAGAAGGGGAGCCATAAGGAGGACTCGGGTAGGCCACTTTTGAGCAATAAGAAGCTAGACAGGAGTTAGGAATAGATTCATCGCGCATCATGTGTTTTGGTTGTCTGGGGCTGATTGTTGAGCTGTTGTAGTCATTGGTATCATCTGTTGTCACACTTCCTGAGGCCTTGATATTTGATGAGTGGAGTATGGTTGATTTAATTTACTCGGGACGAGTAAAGGTCTAAGTGTGAGGATATTTGATAGGTGTCATTTCATGCACCTTAACTAGTGATTATTGACACAATTTAGATGAAGTTTCGGTGTAGAATTAGGCTAAGTCTGTAACCCAGGGAAAGAGTTGAAGCAGTACAAATTTGAAGGTTTTACAGCTTAGTGAAGAGGAAAGAAGATGAAGGAGAAGATCTGCCCAGAACTAATGAAGAAAGCTACCTCACTTGGTAGTACAGGAGAGCAGACACAAGGATGAAGAAGCTGGCCAATACCGCCCCGTGCCTGAAGCCACCGCGACCCGGCGGTGATCCTCAGAGAAGTGCAACGCGAAGCCACCGCCTCGCGGTGGGATATTACCGCCTCGCGGTGGAAGAGAAGGGTGCGCGGCCAGCGTGTCTTTTGTTTCCATTTTAGTATATTTGGATTTTATGTCTTATTATATTTTATTTCCTTATTTTATTTGCTAGGTTAACTTTCTACGAACCTATTTAAGATCTTTTTCGTTAATTTTGAGAGGAGTTCGGTCCTCTCTCTTTTGATTATTCAACTTCTAGGTTTTTGAACAATGGATAGCTAAACACTTTTGTTTCGCTAGACAATTGAAGCACTATAATGAATTGGTTGTGAGATTTCTATTCAGTGTTCTATATCTTATTAAGTTGGATTGATTCTCTTGATTAAACTGTCTATTGATTTATGTTGATTCTTCTGGCGTAGCTAACTAGGTTTTCCGACATCTATCATATTGCTAGGATTGCATATAGGAGTTCCGAGTGTATATCTAGTGGCAAACACAATTGTGCGTATAGGGGTTCCGAGCGTACAATTGTGAGTGAGAATCAGTTGCATATAAGTAGGGGAGTGAGTACTTATACGTCTTTCTACTTGCATGTATCCTATACCCCTGTGTGCATTGCTATTGCTGTGTTGGTGCTAAGGTATGCTGACAACTGTGAGAATCAGTGGTATTTTATCATTGGCATAGTAATAAGTCTATCGACAACTGTGAGAATCGATAGTACTTAAGATCAGGGTGGGAACAATTATATGATAGTAAAAGAACTTGGAAATATAGTTTTCAGTGATCAACCTATTGCATTTGTGGTGTGGATATTTGTCTGGTGGAATACTTTCTCTCATCATATTTCTTCTTCTGTTATTACTTGCACTTTTGTTAATCTTGCGATTATTCCAAAACCCCCCTCGTTACTTGTTAGTCACACGTTATTGCATGCAGATAACCGACTCCCTGTGGGATCGACCCTGACTTACTTGTTATACGCTTTAGTAGGTGAATTAGGATTTCTTTGACAGGAAAACGACACCGGTTTCCGGCCCTGTCAAATTTGGCACCGTTGCCGGGGAGTCAAACATTATGTTTGTGATTATTTGTGATTGACTGCGGTGTGGATCTATCTTACGATCCGCACCTTTGCTACTGATTCGCTACTTGTTGAAGTTCATACAGAGACAGGTACGAATGGCTCAGACACTCCGACAATTGACTGCACCAGATCTGATTTTTCTATATTTCTTGGCGAGGCGTCATAAGAAGGGGAGCCATAAGGAGGACTCGGGTAGGCCACTTTTGAGCAATAAGAAGCTAGACAGGAGTTAGGAATAGATTCATCGCGCATCATGTGTTTTGGTTGTCTGGGGCTGATTGTTGAGCTGTTGTAGTCATTGGTATCATCTGTTGTCACACTTCCTGAGGCCTTGATATTTGATGAGTGGAGTATGGTTGATTTAATTTACTCGGGACGAGTAAAGGTCTAAGTGTGGGGATATTTGATAGGTGTCATTTCATGCACCTTAACTAGTGATTATTGACACAATTTAGATGAAGTTTCGGTGTAGAATTAGGCTAAGTCTGTAACCCAGGGAAAGAGTTGAAGCAGTACAAATTTGAAGGTTTTACAGCTTAGTGAAGAGGAAAGAAGATGAAGGAGAAGATCTGCCCAGAACTAATGAAGAAAGCTACCTCACTTGGTAGTACAGGAGAGCAGACACAAGGATGAAGAAGCTGGCCAATACCGCCCCGCGCCTGAAGCCACCGCGACCCGGCGGTGATCCTCAGAGAAGTGCAACGCGAAGCCACCGCCTCGCGGTGGGATATTACCGCCTCGCGGTGGAAGAGAAGGGTGCGCGGCCAGCGTGTCTTTTGTTTCCATTTTAGTATATTTGGATTTTATGTCTTATTATATTTTATTTCCTTATTTTATTTGCTAGGTTAACTTTCTACGAACCTATTTAAGATCTTTTTCGTTAATTTTGAGAGGAGTTCGGTCCTCTCTCTTTTGATTATTCAACTTCTAGGTTTTTGAACAATGGATAGCTAAACACTTTTGTTTCGCTAGACAATTGAAGCACTATAATGAATTGGTTGTGAGATTTCTATTCAGTGTTCTATATCTTATTAAGTTGGATTGATTCTCTTGATTAAACTGTCTATTGATTTATGTTGATTCTTCTGGCGTAGCTAACTAGGTTTTCCGACATCTATCATATTGCTAGGATTGCATATAGGGGTTCCGAGTGTATATCTAGTGGCAAACACAATTGTGCGTATAGGGGTTCCGAGCGTACAATTGTGAGTGAGAATCAGTTGCATGTAAGTAGGGGAGTGAGTACTTGTACGTCTTTCTACTTGCATGTATCCTATACCCCTGTGTGCATTGCTATTGCTGTATTGGTGCTAAGGTATGCTGACAACTGTGAGAATCAGTGGTATTTTATCATTGGCATAGTAATAAGTCTATCGACAACTGTGAGAATCGATAGTACTTAAGATCAGGGTGGGAACAATTATATGATAGTAAAAGAACTTGGAAATATAGTTTTCAGTGATCAACCTATTGCATTTGTGGTGTGGATATTTGTCTGGTGGAATACTTTCTCTCATCATATTTCTTCTTCTGTTATTACTTGCACTTTTGTTAATCTTGCGATTATTCCAAAACCCCCCTCGTTACTTGTTAGTCACACGTTATTGCATGCAGATAACCGACTCCCTGTGGGATCGACCCTGACTTACTTGCTATACTCTTTAGTAGGTGAATTAGGATTTCTTTGACAGGAAAACGACACCGGTTTCCGGCCTTGTCAAATTTGGCGCCGTTGTCGGGGAGTCAAACATTATGTTTGTGATTATTTGTGATTGACTGCGGTGTGGATCTATCTTACGATCCGCACCTTTGCTACTGATTCGCTACTTGTTGAAGTTCATACAGAGACAGGTACGAATGGCTCAGACACTCCGACAATTGACTGCACCAGATCTGATACAGCAGCCGCTGGCTGTAAGCATTCCACCACTTGCTGATGGTGTAACATTTGAGCTCAGAACAGGAGTGATACGATTACTCTCGAGATATTATGGACGAAGTGGCGAGGACCCCATTCTTCATTTGAATAAATTCCACAACGTCATTATGAGCATCAAACCAGCCAACGTCACTGAGGATCAGATTAAAATGAGAGCCTTCGGGTTCACTCTTAAAGACGATGCTGAAGACTGGTATTATCATCTGCCTAGCGGAAGCATAGATTCATGGGCTAAGCTGCATAAGGTTTTCCTCGCACGCTACTTTCCAACCAATATGGCAAATGCCTTGAAAAGGGAAATTACCAGCATTGAACAAGGTGAGGAGGAGACCCTCTATGACTATTGTGAACGGTTCGAGCGACTCTGCGCTAGTTGCCCGTTCCATGGCTTTGATAAGAAATCACTGGTGCTCTATGTTTACAACGGGCTGATGGATGATGAAAGAAGAATTATTGATGCTACATGTGGTGGTAGTATCATGAATATGACCCCCGACGCAGCCATGACCACACTTCATGATATGGCTGAGGGCACTAGGGATTTTGATGAACCCCCAAGGACCAGATTTGTTGGTGTTGTCATCGCCTATGAGTCACATGTATCGCAAGAAATTGCTTCTTTGAAGGAGGTCATTGTGGGGATGGGCAAGCAAGAAGAGCCTCAACAGCACGCTGGCTATGGAGTTTGCACTGGTCCATTTCACAACACCAACGCCTGCCCCCAACTACAGGATACCACTATTGATGAAGTGTACGAAGCTGAAGTTCACGGGCCTGTTACACCTCAATATGATCAACCGCCACCGCAACAACCACGCTCTGATGACCCACTAACGACTGGCAGCCCCTCTTCAACCGAAGAAATGCTCAAGGTCCTAACAATGCACTTCACAACGCATGTGCAATCTACTGAGGCCAACATAAAGAGCATAAAGGAGGCCGTGTTCCAATTATCCGATGAGTTTGCTGGGTGGAGAAAAGAGGGCATTAAAGAGTTTTCAAACGCAGTAACCCTCCGAAGTGGCAAGGACTTACAAGTCGCCCCTACATCTAAAACGGACGACAATGCTGAAATCGAAATTGATGATGAGCAAATTCCACCGCCCCGCGGTGATTCCCACCGCGACCCGTCAACAGCCCCCAGTAATCCCACGCCATTGCCACCGCCCCGCGGTGATCCATACCGCCCTGCGGTGAGTCCACTGCCTCGCGGTGAAAGCCCAGAGCTCGTAGATTTACCTGAGGATGAAGAGGATCCCTACGTACGTCCCAACTTCCCTCCCCTTGGATCTGAGAAGCCGCCTGTAATATCCCTCAATTTTTAGTAAGGTTATTTGGGTAAATTTTCTCAACCTTCACTAATTAATTGTTTCGCTTTCGGTGGAGTTTGGATTTTTTGAAATTTCCATGATATCCGTAATAATTTCCTGAGTAGTATAAAATACATTCGACGTATTTTCGGGCTTTAGAATATTTGTTTGGAGACAAACATATAATTCCCGGAGTTAAATTTCACATTCCCATTTTATATTCTTCAATCCCATCACTGTTGTCTCCCCTACTCATTTCTCGAGCCCTCCCCGGCATAGCTTCCTCGAGCTCCTCCCAGCATGCCCACCTCGAGCCTTGTGGTTGTCGGGGCACACCTTGCGAGGGGTTGGTCGGAACTTCCCTGGGCTATTTATAGAGCTCGATGGGAGCAGCCAACGACCCACACCTCTCGATCTCCCTCCTCTGTTTTCTCTCGCTCCCGCTCGGGCCGCTCTGCCTACTACCCAGCCACGGCGAGCCGAAGCTCCCCTGCTCGAGCCCTGTCTCGCTGCATCTCCCCCGGCGCGAGGCACCTCCGGCGAGAACCCCCCCTGTTGCCCCTCTGTTTTCTTTTCACGTAAAATGGGTGGTTTGATTTGGAAGAGATGATGAATAGTGTTGGTGGGCCCCCCTCTGTTTTTGTTGTTGTTGGGCCGAGAGGCCCATTTAAGCATCCAGTCCAATTTCAACCCGAAATCATTCGAGCGGTATAATTTCGATACCCTTTCGTCCGTATTTTTCTTTAGGAAAATTTAATAAATATTTTATGATTTAATATCATAAATATTTATTAAATATAATTCCTTAAATTTGTCCAGTCAAATTAATTGATATTAATTAATATGTCATATGCCGGATCACGTGTGGACCCGTAATTTGTCGGAGCTATACCCGTGTCGAGCCCGGATTCCCGTCGTCATTAGGCTTTTCTGCGGACTAAGGCAAGTGGCGGTTCGCTCTTGCTCATCGTTCCATATTTACATTAATTATCAGCTGTTTATCTGAGTAATTAATTTGGAATGATTATCTGTGTTTGTGTGGAAAAGGTTTTATAAACCGTTTTGGAAAATCATATAATAGGTTGTATATCTGCTAGAACGACGCTATTATCTGTGTTCGCCTTACGGGCATTTATGTGGATTAATAGGAAAACTAAATCCAAGTAAGGATTAATTGTTTCTATTATCTCTATGTTTAAGTTGTTTGTCTGGATGGCTTTAATGTGTATAATTGTTGTGTTAGACTGTTTAGTTAACGCGAGTGTTCGTAGGAACGCTAATCCAAGTAAGGATTAGTCGTTTCTTTATAACTTAATGTGCGTAGGAACGCTAATCCAAGTAAGGATTAGTCGTTTCTTTATAATTTAATATTCGTGGGAACGCTAATCCAAGTAAGGATTTGTCGTTTCTTTAAATCATAATATACCTCGGGGTTATTGCCGAATAATTTAAGGGTCATGACCTATGCTTCTTATCCACATGTAAGGATCTGAAGTGTTTTAAGCGCCTTGCTAGCGCCAGTGGATGAGCTTAATTGCAGTCCTGTGTTTTAAGCACTTAGCTAGTGCATTGGGGTGGACATAACTGTCACCCTATAAAATAAACTATAAGCGCTGTGGCAGTGCAATCAGGGTGAACGTAAGATCACCCGGTGTCATAATAACTTTCGTGTTCTCGGAATAATATTAAAAGCCTCAACTGTGTGGGTGTTGTAATTTAATAAGATAAGTGCAGTTAAGCACATAATTAATAAGTGTAAGCATTGTAATAGTGCAATCAGGGTGAACGTAAGGTCACCCGGTGTAATAATAACGTCGTTGTTACTCTGCATAATAATGTTAAGTCCCGCGTGTGTGTTGTGTGTGTTTTAATTTGGGTTGACGTAATTGTCACCCTGTGATTTAAGCCTTGTTGTCGCTCTTAATAACATTAATGTATTCCAGTAACGTGTGTTTTATAATTAAATAAGATATGTGCACGAGTGCACATAATTAATAAGCTTGGGTAGTTGTACTAATTGGGTGGACTTAATTGTCACCCTAAGGTTTAAAGTTGTATATCTGCTCTTAAGCTTGTTGTATGCATTAGTGCGGATAAAGTGTTGGGAAGGAATAATTGATTAAAGGGGTAATTCTTCAGGAACTCGTTTTCTCTATTGTGGTCTTGAGTAAAGACTGTGAAATCCGGAGTTAGAAAGGTCAGGATCATAAGTAAAGTATGACCCATGTGAGACCAATGCTTAAAGCTTTTGGGTAAGCCAAGTGTACGAAATCATATGTATCCTTTGGGGAGATCTATTTGAGATTAATTTGAGGTAACATAAGGAAATGATGCGATTAAGTCCTGGATGGATAGTAGATTGTGTGCAGAATATAGAGTAATGACTCTTGGCAACTGTTAAAGATTGACATCGTGTGAGTATGTCATCTATAAGGCTTAAGGTGCAACTCTTGAAGGAGGATTAAGTTGTAAAGTGATTGTGTCTAAGGTGACCACTTTAATGGAAGGTCACAGTTTAAGGATAAGATATGTTGATCTTGAGGTAATAAGGATTCGGTAAGAATTATTACATGATGCGTAGTATGGAGATAAGGTTGTGAGATGATGAAGTGTTTAAGGATAAAAGGTGTGGAGTAATGTTCTAAGAGATTAAGGGTTCTCTCTTATAAGTAAGCTTGTGTTATAAGCATTATTGTAGATGAATCATTTCAGAATGATGTCATAAGGAATTAAGGGTAATGTCTCTTGGATTGCATTTCGAGGAGCGAAGGAGTTAAGTTAGATGTGATTGTTATTGAATCATTGAGAATGAGTAATGGATTGTATTAGTGTAAATGTCGCTGCTTTGTGCCCTTGCTAGTCTATTCTGTAGACTAACCCACTGTTTCGTTCTCTGCTTTGTTGGCTGGTGTCATCCGTTCATTTCGGCACATCAGATTTGTTGCAGGTCCAAAAAGGCTAGAACGACTATGACGGCAATGGTGTTTTTACAAGTTTATTCAGATTAAGATCCTTGACGGGTGATCATTTCGATCTAGACCCAATTGTTATTTCAAAGACTTCCGCTGTGTTAAAAAGGTCTTGTTTTAAGACTACTCTGTGTTTTCAAGACTTCCGCTGTATTAAATTTTGATGATGTATTTTAATGTCTGGAATCACGTGTAATTCCGAGACCTTGGTTTTAATGAAAAGTTATGATATTTGATGTTGTAACTGTGGTTTGATAGTTATATCGTTTGGAAAAGCCTGGGGTGACTTCGGGATTTTATATCCGGGGTCATCGGCATGTAATGCTTTCAAAGGGTAATCATTTGGGGGTGTTACAGAGATGGTATCAGAGCCGAAAGTTTTAAACGGGTTTGGGATTTCATGAACCATTTACTCGTTTTTGAAAATGTTTTCAAACGGCTCTTGTGGACTCACCGGCGGCACCAGTACCGGCACCGCTCAGGTGGCTGGGTGGCTTGGTTGTTGGGGTAGCTAGGCTTGGGAGTGTTATAGATCCGGTTTGAAATATTTTCACTCGTTTGAAATAAGTTTCAAAGGCTCTGAATTTTCAAATGAAAATTTTAACCGTTCATAGTCATGCCTTTTTAAGTCTGTTATGGTGAACCTCTAGATAGGTTTGAGTTTCCTATTTCCTTGTTATGCTTTGAGGTTATTAAGGATATTAAGTTCAGTTGGTAAGTTTGTTGCTGAGGTAGGTTCCTCTTTGGCTTGTTGCAAGTTTCGGGGTCAAAACTTTTCTTAAGGGGGTAGTAATGTAATATCCCTCAATTTTTAGTAAGGTTATTTGGGTAATTTTTCTCAACCTTCACTAATTAATTGTTTCGCTTTCGGTGGAGTTTGGATTTTTGCAGCGCAATTGGTAACAAGTGGGCGTTAGGCCGCTTGTTAAAGCGTGAGGTCTCGGGTTCGAGCCTTGTGAACAACCTCCCATCCATGGGGATTTGGTTGGGGTACATGGGCTGCGGCCCATGGATAGAGAAATGGCTGGCCCGATAAGGTCGGAGCCCCTCTCAGTCAAAGTGTACTTTTATGTAACATCCACAACCCACATTGGGCCGGCCCATCACAGGGCTGTAGCCCATACACCCCAACCCATCACTAGTAGCTCCAAGCCCAAGGCCCAGCTATTTCTAGCAGGTTGTTGGGAGCGCTCGAACTCGAGACCTCTCCCCTTTATCCACTCCCCACAAGGAGTGAATACCAATTGTGCTGCAGCGCAATTGGTAACAAGAGGGCGTAAGGCTTCTTGTTAAAGCGGGAGGTCTCGAGTTCGAGCCTCACGAACAACCTCTTGGAAATAGCTTCCTAATTAATTAGTAGGAGCTACCAAGGATGGGTTGGGGTGTATGGGCTGCAGCCCTGTGATGTGCCGGCCCAATGTGGTGTGGGTATTACACCGCCTGCCCCCTTCCCCGAGGCACTAAAGGAAAGGAGAGTAATTGATGACAAGGATCTCTTCGACACTTTCAGTAAGTGTGAGGTAAATATCCCACTCCTCAAGCTTGTCAAGAGTGTACCAAGGTACGCTAAGTTTCTAAAGGAGTTGTGCACTATAAAAAGAAACCAGAAGCTAAAGGGCAAGGAAAAAGTCAAGGTTAGCGAACGCGTATCTGCTGTATTCCAGAGGCGTATGCCAAAGAAGTGCGGAGACCCAGGTATGTGGAGCATTCCTTGTATTATTGGAGACACTAAGTTTGAAAAAGCTATGCTTGATCTTGGTGCCTCCATTAATGTGTTACCCTATTCTCTCTACGAATCTCTTGGACTTGGACCTCTGCAGGAAACAGGAATTGTAATTCAATTGGCTGATAGGTCTAGTGTCTACCCTAGGGGAGTAATAGAGGATGTCCTTGTTATGGTTGATAAATTGATATTTCCTGCTGATTTTTATGTCTTAGATATGGAAACAGATACGAAGGCAACTCCTATACTGTTAGGTAGGCCGTTTTTAAAAACTGCTAAGACTAAACTTGATTTGCAAAGTGGGACATTTTCGATGGAATTTGACGGGGAGAAGGTGGAATATAACATTTATGAAGCCATGAAACACCCCGTTGAAGACCATTCTCTATGCTCCATTGATGTGATCGATTCTATTGCACAGGATGTCTTTGATATTTCTGGTCCTGATGAGTTGATGACCATTGTTGAAAATAATTTGGACTTGTCCTATGAGGAATACTCTTTACCCTCTAACATGCAGGAAGCCATCGCTCAGCTGGATGCCCATGGTAAGTACTATACAGATCCTTTGGGCGTTGGCCCCATTCTACTAAACCCGAGCGAAAGGGTCGTTCCTTCTATTGAACAGGCTCCTGAGATCGAATTGAAGCCGCTGCCAGACCATCTCAAGTTCGCTTTTCTTGGAGCCAACGACACCCTGCCGGTCATTGTGTCTAACAAGCTGACTACGGACCAGGAAATGAAGCTATTAGGCGTGCTCAGGGAGCATAAAACCGCGATTGGATGGACCATTGCAGACATAAAAGGGATAAGTCCCTCGACTTGTATGCATCGGATTCTCCTTGAAGACGGAGCTAGACCATCCAGGCAGCCACAGAGAAGGCTCAATCCTCCGATGATGGAAGTGGTGAAGAAAGAAGTGCTAAAACTCCTCAAGGCTGATATGATCTTCCCTATTTCGGATAGCCAATGGATAAGTCCAACCCATGTGGTCCCTAAGAAAGGAGGTATTACTATAGTGGAGAACCAACAAGGAGAGTTAATTCCCACCAGGACCACCACAGGATGGAGAGTGTGCATCGATTACCGTAAGCTGAATGCGGTAACTCGGAAAGACCATTTCCCCCTGCCCTTTATTGATCAAATGCTAGAACGCCTTGCTGGGCGACCCTACTATTGTTTCCTCGACGGATATTCAGGATATTTTCAGGTGGCCATTGCACCAGAAGACCAAGAGAAAACCACTTTTACATGTCCCTTTGGCACCTTTGCATACCGCAGAATGCCATTCGGATTATGTAACGCGCCCGATACGTTTCAACGATGTATGGTTAGTATCTTCTCTAAATATGTTGAGAAATTCATTGAGGTATTCATGGATGACTTTACAGTGCATGGGACTAGCTTTGATTCATGTTTAAATCATTTAGCCCTCATACTAAAACGATGTGTTGACACCAATTTGGTTTTAAATTATGAAAAGTGTCATTTTATGGTAGAACAGGGGATAGTACTGGGCCATATCGTCTCTGCTAGGGGTATTGAGGTCGATAAGGCGAAGATTGATGTAATTCAGTCTTTGCCTTATCCTACTAATGTGCGTGAAGTGCGTTCCTTTTTAGGTCATACAGGTTTCTATCGAAGATTTATCAAGGACTTCTCAAAAATCTCCTCACCCCTATGCGAGCTACTAAAGAAGGAAGTGACCTACCATTCAGGCATCTGACTGGTCTACTCCACTACTGAGAAGGAAATGCTGGCGGTTGTCTTTGCCTTGGAAAAGTTTAGGCAATATCTTTTGGGAGTCAAGGTGATTATCTACACAGATCACGCTGCTCTTCGTTACCTGATGACGAAGAAAAAAGCAAAGCCAAGACTAATCCGATGGGTTCTCCTTCTCACTGAATTTGATGTGGAGATCCGTGATAAGAAGGGAGCAGAGAACCTAGTCGCAGATCACCTAAGTAGGCTCGTCCATGAGGAAGATAAGCCCAGAGAACAGAGCCCCATTCACGGCACCTTTCCGGATGACACACTTTTTATAATAGAAGGAAGTTCAGAAAACAAGCACCGCCCCGCGTTGCCCACCGCCGCGACCCGGTGAGTCGTAGCCAGTATGAAGTTGGAGATGTCACCGCCCCGTGGTGGCCACCACCGCGACCCGGCGGTAGATTTGTTTGACAACCAGGAGAGCTCACCGCGACCCGCAGCGATAGTACCGCCCCGCGGTCACATCTCTAGAGTCACACTGTGCTCTGGAGATACTTCTGCCCCTCCCTCTCACATAGCCATGGACGTCTTCGAAATCCGTTCTTTCAGACCTTGGTACGCAGATATCGTCAACTATCTGGTTCGAGAGGAAATACCCCCGGATTACACCAGAGCTCAAAAGGCGAAGATACGGAGAGAAGCTCGCCACTATGTGTGGGATGATCCTTACCTGTGGAAGCATTATGTCGATCAGGTAGTGCGCCGATGCCTCCCACACAATGAGGTACAATCTGTCCTTAACTTTTGTCACTCTGAGGCTTGTGGAGGTCATTTTGGAGCGAACAGGACTGCCAGGAAGGTATTGGAGGCAGGATTTTATTGGCCACACATCTTTAGGGACGCTTACGCCTTCTGCAATTCCTGCGATCGATGCCAACGGGTTGGAAACATCACCAGAAGGAATGAAATGCCGCAATCATCATTAATCTTTTGTGAGGTCTTTGATGTTTGGGGCATGGATTTTATGGGACCATTTCCTAGCTCTCTTGGGAATCTATATATATTGCTTGCGGTGGACTACGTCTCCAAGTGGGTGGAAGCAAAGGCCACCAGAACGGATGATTCTAAAGTTGTGGCAGGTTTTCTCAAGGAAAATATTTTCTCAAGATTTGGAATACCCAAAGCTTTAATTAGTGACAGGGGGACCCATTTCTGCAACAAGACAGTAACTGCCCTGCTGAAGAAGTATCACGTCACCTAGAGAATCTCTACAGCCTACCATCCTCAAACTAATGGGCAGGCCAAGAACTCCAACAGAGTGATTAAATCTATACTGGAGAAGACAGTAGCAGCTCATCGGAGGGATTGGAGCACCAAGCTCAATGATGCATTGTGGGCATACCGTACAGCTTTCAAGACTCCGATAGGAATGTCCCCTTTCCGGCTGGTTTTTGGAAAAGCTTGCCACCTCCCCGTAGAGCTTGAGCATAAAGCGTGGTGGGCAATAAAGAAATGCAATATGCAACTGGATGAAGTGGGGGAATTTCGTAAGCTACAGCTGCAAGAACTGGAGGAACTACGCCTTGAAGCCTATGAGAACTCAGTTAACTACAAAGCGAAGACCAAGCAATGGCATGACAAGCATATTCTGCGGAAAGATTTTAAGCCAAGAGATAAGGTCCTCCTATTTCAATCCCGGCTCAAGCTCTTTGCTGGGAAACTGAGGTCCAAATGGATGGGTCCTTATGAAGTTGTTGAAGTTCACCCCCATGGTTCCATTGGACTGATAAACCCCAAGACAGGCAACATCTTCACAGTCAATGGCCACAAGCTGAAACCCTATTATGAAGGCTTTGATCTAACCCATGTTGATGCAATAAGTTTCGGAAGCCCTGAGGCTGAAACAGGGTGAGCCATAGCCTACGTCGAGCCAACGACGTTAACCAAGGCGCTGTCCGGGAGGCAACCCGGGTTAGTTATTTGATATTTCCCTTTCATTAGATTGTTTCGTAGTTTATTTTTGCTTGTTTCGTCCGCCTGTTACTCACATTTCAGGTACGAAAGTAAATCTGAGACGAGACATGTACCCAGCTCGCGTCCACCGCCTCGCGTTGTAACCCCACCGCCCCGCGGTGGATCTCACCGCCCCGCGGTGGAGGTCTGGTATGATTTCTCAACAAAAAAAAATATAGAAGAAATAAAGGGCCCCGAAAAAACCTTAAACGGGGAGTAATATTTTTGTTTTTGAGTTTGATACGAAGGATTTGACGGTGTCAGTTGGATCGCCCCGCGATCCGGTATTTACTTGTACATTCATCACCCCATAAACACTCCCGCCAAACCCTAATCCCCTTTTCTTTCTCTTCTCCGTCTCTCTCTCTCTCTGCCGTAACCCCATTCCAAGTCTAACCCTTAACTCCAAGCTTTCCCCGCCCCAATCACCCTTGTTCCTAGCCTTAATAGTGGCAACCTTTCACCCCACTTTGATGCCCTTTACCCAGACCTCCCTTTGCAACGATTTCCGAACGTCCCCATGGTGGTTCGTAGTTGCAGAGGGTGATATTTTGCTTTGGTGGTGTGATCGGCATAATCTGGGTGATCCTCCGATTGATCGGTGGTGTTAGTGAAGGATTCGCACAGTGACCACCTCGCGTTGCGGTCCCGCCGCCTCGCACAAGTCAGATTTTGAATTTGGAGAAGAAGGTGAATAGTCGCCGCCCCGCGCCCACTTCACCGCGACCCGGCTACTACGCTCAGTAATCACCACCGCCCCGCGGTGACACTCGTGGTCATTCTTCAGTGGGTTGTAAGTCTTCCTTGCCTAGTTCTTTCGCTTCGAGCACTTACTTCATTATACAATGTCGAGAGCTAGGAAGGTTGGGATGACCGAGGAGGAGTGTCGAATGTATAATGTGGTGTCAGCAAGACATGTCCAACCGACTCGCTTCTTTGATAGGGGATTACTAGCTGAGTTGGGTTTGTTGGAGATGACTCAACAATGTCTGGACAGGATGGGATTGGGGGGATTCCTAGACAAATGCGCGCCCACATTCCCCGAACTATGCTACCAGTTTATAGCCACTGTATCTCGAAGCCACACGTGACGCATCATCGATGGTAGGGAGCAGAAGTTCATCGCTGGGATCACCTTCAAATATGAGGGTCGGAGTTATGGTATCCCTATTGAGGAAATTAGGGAGCTGTTGGGTGTGTCAAGGCCAGCTACTGAGAAATGGAGGCAGGGTCCCGACAAGGCGGACCTTAAGGAATTCTGGACCACCGCAACGGGCATGGCTGACTATCAAAAACGGTTGGAGAATAGTAACAAACTTGTCCACCCCTGATTCCGCTTAGTCTACACAGTGGTGCTTCAGACATTTTGTGGGTGTATGGAGGAAAGAAAGGTTTCTCTGAGGCGCCTTGGTCTCTTCTCCCCGATGATCGATCCTTTAGATGAGGAGACCCCTACATGGATTGTCATATGGCTGCATGAGCTGCAGCAGATTCACGAGGGCGCCGCGCGAGATATTGTTCAGGGTGGGCTGATCACCTTGGTTACTGCGGCCAAGATTTCGATGGACACCATTCCTCAGCCACTCATGCCTATTCGCTACGACATTCCATATCTGCAATGGTGTGGTATGCTGACCATATCTCAGGGGCAGTTTCTATGGTGCTCCTACGGAGGTCACCTTTTGCGCCTCCCTCGTCCCCTGGCCTACCCGCGAGTCTTCACAGGCTGGTACATTCCGTCTGATGCTGAGATTATTCCTTTCGATGATGAGGCTGATCCGTCGGATGCCATTCCCATGCATATGGATTTCGATCCCCCTGCTTCTGACTTTGCCGCCCCATCTGCTTTGCCTTCTTAGTTCTCTTGGGACGAGTTGTTCATACGTTTTGATGCCTTCACACTGCGTCAGGAGACTGCGAATGAGGCGACGCTAGCTCGGCTGCGGAACATACAGGCTGACACTACACGCAATATTACGGACCAACTGAGTGCAGCTGAGGCCTTCATGCAGGAGCAGTACTTTGGGCGGCATCCGCCTCCATCGAGCTTTCCGTCGTATCCACCTTTCCAATGAGTCTTTGTTCTTTTCTCCCTATTTTGCTTTGTTTTCGTCTTTACATTGAGGACAATGTGTGTTTTAAGTGTGGGGATATTGGGATTTAGACTCACTGCTTATCATAGCTAGTGTACAGATTTTATTCTTGCATTTCGTATTTCTTTTCAAAAAAAAAAGAGCCAAAAATAGGTAAAAAGGCAACCAAAATCCTGGGATGGGCTGAAAACCCGAAAGGGCAGTCCAGGTAAAAAGCAGGTAGTCCGGCTGGTATAGACCAGGGCAAAATTGGACTGGAGTGATGCGAGTATATGTGAGATATCTAGCAAAATGAAATGAGTGGCTAGGTGAAAACCCGAAAGGACGCCTAGGCAAGATGAGCGTAAAAGAAGAAGAGTGATTCTAGGATTTCTCTATATTTCTTGGCGAGGCGTCATAAGAAGGGGAGCCATAAGGAGGACTCGGGTAGGCCACTTTTGAGCAATAAGAAGCTAGACAGGAGTTAGTAATAGATTCATCGCGCATCATGTGTTTTGGTTGTCTGGGGCTGATTGTTGAGCTGTTGTAGTCATTGGTATCATCTGTTGTCACACTTCCTGAGGCCTTGATATTTGATGAGTGGAGTATGGTTGATTTAATTTACTCGGGACGAGTAAAGGTCTAAGTGTGGGGATATTTGATAGGTGTCATTTCATGCACCTTAACTAGTGATTATTGACACAATTTAGATGAAGTTTCGGTGTAGAATTAGGCTAAGTCTATAACCCAGGGAAAGAGTTGAAGCAGTACAAATTTGAAGGTTTTACAGCTTAGTGAAGAGGAAAGAAGATGAAGGAGAAGATTTGCCCAGAACTAATGAAGAAAGCTACCTCACTTGGTAGTATAGGAGAGCAGACACAAGGATGAAGAAGCTGGCCAATACCGCCCCGCGCCTGAAGCCACCGCGACCCGGCGGTGATCCTCAGAGAAGTGCAACGCGAAGCCACCGCCTCGCGGTGGGATATTACTGCCTCGCGGTGGAAGAGAAGGGTGCGCGGCCAGCGTGTCTTTTGTTTCCATTTTAGTATATTTGGATTTTATGTCTTATTATATTTTATTTCCTTATTTTATTTGCTAGGTTAACTTTCTACGAACCTATTTAAGATCTTTTTCGTTAATTTTGAGAGGAGTTCGGTCCTCTCTCTTTTGATTATTCAACTTCTAGGTTTTTGAACAATGGATAGCTAAACACTTTTGTTTTGCTAGACAATTGAAGCACTACAATGAATTGGTTGTGAGATTTCTATTCAGTGTTCTATATGTTATTAAGTTGGATTGATTCTCTTGATTAAACTGTCTATTGATTTATGTTGATTCTTCTGGCGTAGCTAACTAGGTTTTTTGACATCTATCATATTGCTAGGATTGCATATAGGGGTTCCGAGTGTATATCTAGTGGCAAACACAATTGTGCGTATAGGGGTTCCGAGCGTACAATTGTGAGTGAGAATCAGTTGCATGTGAGTAGGGGAGTGAGTACTTGTAGGTCTTTCTACTTGCATGTATCCTATACCCCTGTGTGCATTGTTATTGTTGTGTTGGTGCTAAGGTACGCAGACAACTGTGAGAATCAGTGGTATTTTATCATTGGCATAGTAATAAGTCTATCGACAACTGTGAGAATCGATAGTACTTAAGATCAGGGTGGGAACAATTATAAGATAGTAAAAGAACTTGGAAATATAGTTTTCAGTGATCAACCTATTGCATTTGTGGTGTGGATATTTGTCTGGTGGAATACTTTATCTCATCATATTTCTTCTTCTGTTATTACTTGCACTTTTGTTAATCTTGCGATTATTCCAAAACCCCCCTCGTTACTTGTTAGTCACACGTTATTGCATGCAGATAACCGACTCCCTGTGGGATCGACCCTGACTTACTTGCTATACTCTTTAGTAGGTGAATTAGGATTTCTTTGACAGGAAAACGACACCGGTTTCCGGCCCTGTCAATCTTTCATGGGCGAATCCAGGTAGCAAAGGTACCCAACACAACCTTGCTGAAGTAGCTTAAACGCAGCCATCGCATTGATAAGCCCGTCGTTATCCACGTCATTCCGACCCTTGAATTTGCACACACACTGGCCCCCAGATGACACCGTTACAGTCCTTGAACTAAAGTCGATCACCGCCCCATGATGCGTCAACCAATCCATACCGAGAATAAGGTCGTATGGAGCCATAGCAATGTAGATCAAGTCTGCCTCAAACTTCTTACCCTGAATGGTAACTGGAAATTCTGACAAACGCTTGGTGCCCAATAAATGGTCACCATGTAATATCCCGTATATTTGCACGAATAAAATTTTTGAATTTTCTTAAGCCATATTGCGAGCCAGATTAATTTTGAAGAGATACGAACATTCTGTGTAATGTTTGGCTTCTGTAATATTTTTCTGGGCAATATAAAATACAGTTAAGGTATTTTTGGCTTAAAAACTCGTTCGTGTACAAATATATTTAACCCGGGGTTAAGTAAATTTACCATTTAAGGTAAATAAGACAAAAGAGCCAAAGAGGAAGTCGGCCTTTAATGCCTTAGCCTCCACAGCACACCACTTCAGCAGATTTTTTCAGCATCTGACAACCAACTTGGTGCAGCTGGCAACTAGGCTTGGTGACTTGCCAAGGCTATGGGGCCTAGCTTGTCCACCACCTGGTATACTTGTATTTCAAGGGCTCTTTTCGGTTTGCCTATAAAAGAGGAGGAGAGGTCGTGAGAAAGGCCAGAAGTTGGCTCCTCACCATTTTCGTCCTCTCTTTTGCTGTCAAAACCAGAAAACGTGTTCATGAGCTGAACTTTGAATTCGATTTCTGATCGATTCACTCATTCGTTTGGCCAGATAGAAGTTGCATATTGAAGGTGAAGTGTAGCTTAAGAGGGTAAGAAGAATAGCCAAGGTCGATTCGAACTAGAGGTCGATCGAAAATTGGTAAGAAAACCCTTGCAAACCACTGATTTTCCCTTTAGAAATTTGTGACTTTTGCTGAACTTTGAACCCGATTTTCGTGGTTGTTTGGGCTTTGTTTTGATCAGTTCTCCGGGGCCTTTTGAAGCTTGTTGGAAGCTTAATAAGGTGGTAGAAACAAACCAAGGAGAATCGAAGCCAAGGGGGTTCGATTTGGGTGAGTTTCCCCGTTGCCAGCCTTGTCCTCGCCCTTGCCTGTGTGCCGCACCCCGCGCCATGTGCCCGCCGCACCCGCGGTGGCCATGCCGGTTGTGTGTCTTAGTGTTGGGCATGGGCTTTGGCCTTATTCCTTTGTCTTGTTTTCCATTAGATTCATATATATAGATATTGAATCTAATTTAGGGTCTTGTTATGGGTCGTTCCATATGGATTTTATCCAGGATTTGTTCCCGTTCTGGACTTGGAAACCCTTTCGTTCTAAGCTTTCGAAGCTTTCGTCAGATCCAAGGCAAGTGACGGTTTGCTCTTGCTTATCATTCCATAATTCCATTAATTATCAATTGCTTAATTGTTAATTAATTTGGATTGATTATTGTTCATGTCTGGAATCGTTTTATGAAATTATCTTTGGAAAGATAAAATGAACATTATAATAGGTTGTATATCTGCTAGAACAACGCTATTATACATGTATGATCTAGATTGAAATATATCTGAGATATTGGCCTTGAGGGCTTTATTATAATTGACTGTTCTGAACTGCTTAGTTAGAACGAGTATTCGTAGGAACGCTACTCGGTATCTCTCAGTGAGTACTAGTCGTTTCTTTATAACCAAGTGGATGGGATGTCCAGGCCCCAACACGTTTCTTTGGTCATGACCCTCTCCTATCCGAGCATAGGGGATGTGCACAACAGTTGGTGCCAAACTCAGGGATTTAGTCCCAACTCTCTATATCTCATGTCCGCCGAGGACGAGATTCTAAAATCTTGAAACGTGATTGATCGTTTTGGAATTGTATAAGATAAGTGCCCGAGTGCACATAATTAATATAGCTTTGGCGAGTAGTGCAGCTAAGTTTAGTGCGACTAGGAAACTCGCCCTGACTTGAATGTAGTACGTTCTCTTTCTGATCTGGATTCGTATAGTGCGGTGATTCGCATTATACGGTGAGGTTGGTCGTGAACCGAAGCATCTCAGTCAGTTTTTGACTTTACATGTTTATATATGAACTTATAATATTCCAGACATTTATCATGCTTCCGATAAGACTCGATCCTTTGGAGTCTTTCTCTTGGATTTTCCTATAAGACTCATTTCCGTTGGAGTCTTCTCTTGATCATGTCGTTTGAGATATTCCAGTAGAAGTATGGTGGTTGGCTATCGTTATCGGTTATTATTCGAGAAACGATGAGTCTAACCTAATACGACTACTTAGAACCACTATGCTTTGTACCCTTGCTAGTCTTTCATTAGACTAACCCATGAACATTGTTCTTTGCATGTGGGCTGGTGTCATCCGTTCGATTCGGCACATCAGACAAGTTGCCACCCAGTGAAGGCTAAGAACGACTATGACAGACAATGTTTTTGATAAGTTTATTCAGGTTGAGATCCTTGGCGTTGAGCGCTATGGTCAAAACTTGTTTTACCTTTAAAGACTCCCGCTATGTATTTACTCTGAAACAATGTTTTATCCTACGGGGATTGGGTTGTAATCCCCTGACTTATGTTTGAACCGTTGGTTTATGGATTATATAAATGTTATGTATGATTTGAATAATCCGGTTTAGCCTTGGGTGGTTTCGGAGGTGAAATTCCGAGATCACTGGCGGTAATGCCTTTCCAAATAGGTTATGATTTGGGGGTGTTACAGATCTGGTATCAGAGCTCAAGTTTTAAAACGGGTTGGGTATTTGACAAACCATTTACTCGTTTTATACTGAGGAAAGTTTTCAAAGAACTTGAATTTGAAAAGACATATTTTAATACCGTTCATAGTCGTGCCTTCTTCTTTGGTCTAATATGGAAAGCAAACTTCTATATTTAGAAAGACTAATTTCCTTCTCGTCGCCTATAGGATATGGGCGCGTGCTTATCCTTTCAAAGGGACTCGGAGGACATTGAGATGGCTCCATCATCTCCCGACAGATTTAACCTTCCTAATCCCCAGCGGCATTTCGAAATCGGAAGCTCAAGCAAATCACCAGAGGATGAGGAGGATGTGAAGCACGTCCTTCCCGAATCAGTGGTGTTGAGGTCCGATAATGCGGTGATTCCAGTCATGGAACCTGTTGTACCAAGGGTTGAGCCATCGAGGTATGCCCAAGGCTACTACGACAATGATTACATGATTGACCCTATTCCAGAGGGGAATGAGGAAGATGAGGAGACTGTGCAGGTTGACATAGACGGTGATACATCTGAGTACTCAGGAGAAAATCTTGATGAAGATGTAGAAACCGAGTCGGTCACCAGGATCATTTCAGATATAGACCCTGATGAGGATCTAGACGAAGATCCCGAGGAAGATGACCCTCAGGAAGAGGTAATTCTCGAGGAGACTCAAGAAGGGCAGGACCAGGAAGACCCTGGAATGCAAGTTGACGATCCCGATCTATCGGCTGAGACTGATTATACACCTTTGACCGACGCCGAGTGGGAAGCACTTTACATTGAGTATGATCTCATGGATAGAAGTGAATCACGCTATGCTTCGGAAAATGCTCCGCCCCTTCATAATCGAAGAAGGCGCCGGACGAATCCCGAATTGCAGGAGATTATCCGCCAAAGTCGGCAGCGGACTCTGCAAAATCTGTGTGAAATAGAGGAAATGACGAGAAACCCTCAATGGTGGGAAGGAATTCAGGAGGCAAGTCAAGAGGATAATCAGGGAACTCGTGTGCCTAGCATAAGGTCCCGGACACCGAATTCTGTAGGTGGATCAGGTGAACCAGGACCTAGTGGTGCGCAAGATCAGTCATCTGATTCCGACGAGGAGCCTCATCCAAAGAAGCCTTGCATGAGTAGCATTCTATACAAGAAGCGTTTTAGGGACCTGTGAAGAAAGGACCAGTATAACAAATAATAGTACTTATGTATAATAGTCGGATATTATATGATGTAGTACTAAATTCTTAGAGCAATTTTGTCAAAAGCTCTAAAGAATTAATTTTGTTGAACCTTGCGGCGATGTTAAGAAGTTCATCATATATATATATTACCAAGTTGATCTATTCTGAGTTGATTTTATTACATTCAATATGCTGAAGAGATATTAATGTAACAAATCCTTGGAATTTGATCGGTAAACAGATGGTGAACACGAGAAACAACTGTAACGGTACTGGACCTAGTGGTCATCTCAGACTAGCTGGAAGGGATGTTGCAAACCTTGAGGAGGTGCATGACTCTGCATCCAATGCTAACCCTGAGGGCAATGGCCAAGCCCCGGCCAATGCTCCTATGGTGTTCGATGAGGCAGCAGTTGCAGCAATCCGAGGGATTGTGATGCAAGCAATGGCTGACGCTCTACGACCAAATGCACCTCAGGCACAAGGAGTGCCAATTCCTCCACCAGTTCCCAGGGTTGGAGCACCAGAAGTTCAGGAACCTGTGATTCCAGAGAATGCAGTCGGGAATAGAAGCAATTATGGTCGAGCTTTGAAGACCATAACTTCTATGAGACCTGATTGTTATAACGGGAAAGGTGAGCCAGTCCGTGTGACTCACTGGTTTTCCTATATGGAGAGATTGTTTCGCAACGTAGAATGCACTGAAGCTAAAAAGGTGCATATAGCGTCTCTCCAACTGAAGGAAGATGCCAGCGAGTGGTGGGAAAATAGTGGACTTGCAGACAACCCTGATCTGAACTGGGCGATGTTCAAGACAAAAATGACTGATCGTTTCTTTTCTCGAGCCATGAGGGAAGAGAAACGTAAAGAATTTTTGTACCCAAAGATCGATGGATTAAAGGTGACTGAGTTAGCCACCAAGTTTAATCACTTGCTGCAATATGCTGGATCAGATGTATCCAGTGAAGAGCAAAAGATCATGTACTTCCATGAATGGATGAGTCCTGACATCAAGCCCTTAATGGTGCACCATACTTGCTCTACCTTGGAGCAATATGTGGATGCAGCCTATAAGCTGGAAGTGACTCTAGAAGATTCAGCTAAGAGACGTAACCGCCAGAGATTGATGCAGAATCAATCTCAGGTAAGTGGTTTTAAACGTCCTGCGCCGCCGTCGAACTTTGCTAAATCTGGCAGGGCTAAGACTGAGATGACTCAGAGTGGGTCTACACAACATTCTGGCCAGAGTAAGAAGCCGATTCAGTGTTTCAACTGTGGTATACTTGGGCACAAGAGCAATGTGTGTCCAAGAGAGAAGAAGACTTGTTTTTCTTGTGGCAAGGAAAGGCATTTGCAGACGTTCTGTCCGCGAAATAGGCAGATGGGTGCCGAATCACAACAGGGGTCTGTGAACCAGAGCAACCGGCCTAGATTCAAGCCAATGGAGAGTCCCAGTCCGTCGACTCAGACTACTGCGCAGAACAAAGGGAAAGCCCCAACTGTGTCCGGAGGGCAAGGTCAACGCTTGTACGGGATGCGTAAGGCGGATGGACCCAATACTCCGATTGCTCAAGGTACCCTATACCTCCACTCTACCCCAGTATGCATTTTGTTTGATTCGGGTGCTACCCATTCCTTTATATCTGAGAGCTGTGTTAGCAAGTTAGGATTAGTTTGCAACGAAGCTTGTGAGCCTTTTGTTGTAAGTCTTCCTAATGGAAACCAATTAGTGGGAACCAAACGTCTGTCAAAATTCCCAGTTACCATTCAAGGTAAGGAATTTGACGCAGATTTGATCTGCATTGATATTACTCCTTATGACGTTATCCTTGGTATGGATTGGATGACGCGTCATGGAGCGATAATCAACTTTAATTCGAGAACTGTGACGGTTTCATCGGGGGGCCAGCGTATATGTAAGTTTAAGGGTCGAAATGAAGCGGATAACGGCAAGCTCATCAATGCGATGGCTGCGTTTAAGCTACTTCGACAAGGTTGTGCCGGGTATCTCTGTTACCTGGATGAGCCCAAGAAAGATGAACCATCAGTACTTGATATTCCAGTTGTTAGGGAATTCCCGGATGTTTTTCCGGAGGAAATTCCTGGATTACCCCCGTATCGCATCGTAGAGTTTACAATTGATCTTGAGCCTGGTACTGCACCAATTTCTAAAGCACCGTATCGGATGGCTCCTGCCGAGATGCAAGAGTTGAAGAAGCAGCTGGAGGATCTTCTTGACAAAGGATATATAAGACCGAGTGCATCACCTTGGGGTGCTCCGGTTTTGTTTGTTAAGAAGAAAGATGGATCGTTTAGACTTTGCATCGACTATCGTGAGTTGAACAAAGTCACGATTAAGAACAAGTATCCTTTGCCTAGGATTGATGATTTGTTAGACCAATTACAGGGAGCAAAAGTATTTTCCAAGATCGATCTGAGATCCGGTTACCACCAACTCAGGATTCGTGAGGAAGATATTCCGAGGACAGTATTCCGGACAAGATATGGTCACTACGAGTTTGTAGTTATGCCATTTGGACTTACCAACGCTCCTGCCGTCTTCATGGATTTGATGAACCGATGTTTTCACCAGTACTTGGATAAGTTCGTGGTGGTTTTCATCGACGACATTTTGATCTACTCTCCGAGTGAAGAAGCTCACGAGGAACATCTACGGATTGTCTTGTCAATCCTTAGACAAAATAAGCTTTATGCGAAATTGTCTAAATGTGACTTTTGGATCAGAGAAGTGGCTTTCTTAGGCCACGTGATCAATGAGAATGGGGTGATGGTTGATCCCCAGAAGATTGAAGCTGTAGCAAACTGGAAGCGTCCTCAGAATGTGAAAGAGGTGTGCAGTTTTCTTGGACTTGCGGGATATTATAGACGGTTCGTGGAGGGATTTGCTAAGATCGCTCTACCTATGACCGGTTTACTCCGCAAGGTCCATAAGAAGTTTGTCTGGAATGGCAAGTGCGAGGCCAGTTTTTAGAAATTGAAACAGTGTTTAACCTCTGCACCGGTTCTAGCACTGCCAGAAGGGAATGATGGGTACGTGGTCTATAGTGATGCTTCTAAAAGTGGTTTGGGTTGTGTATTGATGCAGAAGGGCAGAGTGATTGCTTATGCATCTCGACAACTAAAAACCTATGAAGAAAACTATCCGACCCATGATTTAGAATTAGCAGCAGTAGTGTTTGCGTTGAAGATTTGGAGACACTATCTATATGGTGTAAGATGTCAAATCTTCACGGACCATAAAAGTCTCAAGTATATATTCACTCAGAAAGAGTTGAATATGAGACAACGACGCTGGTTAGAATTACTCAAGGACTATGACATTGAATTGCTATATCATCCAGGAAAGGCTAATGTTGTAGCCGATGCGTTGAGTCGAAAGACACCGCATGAGACAGTTGTAGAACTTCTCACTGCTCAAGTCAAGCTGAACCAATTGATATGTGAGGCTGAAATCTTGTATAATCAACGTAGAGGATACCTGAGTATGTTGGAAATTCAGGCTACGCTACTTGATCAAATACGAGAAAAGCAGATTGATGATATCATCCTGGTAAAGCTAAGCAGCGAAGTATTGAGCGGGAAAGCTCCCGGTTTTGTGATTCAAGAGGATGGATCACTTTGGTTTCAAGATCGCATCTGTATGCCTGACGTTGATGGTCTTCGCCAATTGGTGATGAGGGAAGCCCATTCATCAGCTTACTCTGTACATCCTGGCTCTAGCAAAATGTACAAGGACCTCCGGAAGCAATTCTGGTGGCCAAACATGAAAGGGGATGTAGCAGAATTTATAGCAAAATGCTTGACTTGTCAGAAAGTCAAGATAGAACACCGTAGGCCAAGCGGTGAATTGCTACCTCTTCCCGTGCCAGAGTGGAAATGGGAAGATATTGCAATGGACTTCGTCACTGGATTACCCAGGACTAGAACCCAGAAGGATGCTATATGGGTAATTGTTGATAGACTTACGAAGAGTGCTCACTTCGTGGCTATCAAATCAACATGGCGAGTTCCAAAGTTAGCCGAAGTGTTTCTGCATGAGATTGTCCGGTTACATGGTATTCCAAAGACCATTGTCTCGGATCGTGATGGCCGTTTCACATCCAGATTCTGGAGAGAACTCCATAAGGCCATGGGAACCGAGCTGAGATTTAGCACTGCCTTTCATCCTCAAACGGATGGACAGTCTGAGAGGACTATCCAGACTTTGGAGGATAAGCTGAGAGCGTGTGTACTCGATCGTCCGACTAGCTAGGAAGACAACTTGAGTCTAATCGAGTTCACATACAACAATAGTTGGCATGCTACGATCAAAATGGCTCCATTTGAAGCCTTGTATGGTCAGAAGTGCAGATCGCCGATTTGTTGGGACGAGAACGCCGACAAGATTCTGCTCGGACCAGAGTTGGTCGAGAGAACTACTGCAAATATTGCATTGATCAGACAAAGAATGTTGACAGCTCAGAGTCGACAGAAGTCTTACGCGGACCCGAAGCGTAGGAATGTCGAATTTGAGGTTGGCGACAAAGTATTTGTCAGAGTATCGCCATCCAGAGGAGTTTTCAGATTTGGTAAACGTGGAAAGCTTAACCCTCGCTATGTGGGACCATTTGAGATTCTTGACAGAGTGGGATCGCTAGCATATCGTTTAGCATTGCCACCATCAGCACATCCTGTGCATAATGTGTTTCACGTTTCTCTTCTAAGGAAATATGTGCCAGATGAATCTCATGTGCTGAGTTATGAGGATATTGAGATTCAGACAGACGGTACATATGAAGAGACACCTGTACGCATTTTGGAGCGTCGTGTGAAGCAGTTGCGCAACAAGGTCGTACCTCTGGTACGAATTTTGTGGTCCAAGTCAGGAACCGAGGATGTTACCTGGGAGACTTGGGAAACGGAAGAGGATATGAGTAGACGCTTTCCCGAGATGTTTGCGACCTAAGTTTCGGGGTCGAAACTTCTTTTAAGGGGGGAGTGATGTAATATCCCGTATATTTGCACGAATAAAATTTTTGAATTTTCTTAAGCCATATTGCGAGCCAGATTAATTTTGAAGAGATACGAACATTCTGTGTAATGTTTGGCTTCTGTAATATTTTTCTGGGCGATATAAAATACAGTTAAGGTATTTTTGGCTTAAAAACTCGTTCGTGTACAAATATATTTAACCCGGGGTTAAGTAAATTTACCATTTAAGGTAAATAAGACAAAAGAGCCAAAGAGGAAGTCGGCCTTTAATGCCTTAGCCTCCACAGCACACCACTTCAGCAGATTTTTTCAGCATCTGACAACCAACTTGGTGCACCTGGAAACTAGGCTTGGTGACTTGCCAAGGCTATGGAGCCTAGCTTGTCCACCACCTGGTATACTTGTCTTTCAAGGGCTCTTTTCGGTTTGCCTATAAAAGAGGAGGAGAGGTCGTGAGAAAGGCCAGAAGTTGGCTCCTCACCATTTTCGTCCTCTCTTTTGCTGTCAAAACCAGAAAACGTGTTCATGAGCTGAACTTTGAATTCGATTTCTGATCGATTCACTCATTCGTTTGGCCAGATCGAAGTTGCATATTGAAGGTGAAGTGTAGCTTAAGAGGGTAAGAAGAATAGCCAAGGTCGATTCGAACTAGAGGTCGATCGAAAATTGGTAAGAAAACCCTTGCAAACCACTGATTTTCCCTTTAGAAATTTGTGACTTTTGCTGAACTTTGAACCCGATTTTCGTGGTTGTTTGGGCTTTGTTTTGATCAGTTCTCAGGGGCCTTTTGAAGCTTGTTGGAAGCTTAATAAGGTGGTAGAAACAAACCAAGGAGAATCGAAGCCAAGGGGGTTCGATTTGGGTGAGTTTCCCCCGTTGCCAGCCTTGTCCTCGCCCCTGCCTGTGTGCCGCACCCCGCGCCATGTGCCCGCCGCACCCGCGGTGGCCATGCCGGTTGTGTGTCTTGGTGTTGGGCATGGGCTTTGGCCTTATTCCTTTGTCTTGTTTTCCATTAGATTCATATATAGATATTGAATCTAATTTAGGGTCTTGTTATGGGTCGTTCCATATGGATTTTATCCAGGATCTGTTCCCGTTCTGGACTTGGAAACCCTTTCATTCTAAGCTTTCGAAGCTTTCGTCAGATCCAAGGCAAGTGGCGGTTCGCTCTTGCTTATCATTCCATAATTCCATTAATTATCAATTGCTTAATTGTTAATTAATTTGGATTGATTATTGTTCATGTCTGGAATCGTTTTATGAAATTATCTTTGGAAAGATAAAATGAACATTATAATAGGTTGTATATCTGCTAGAACAACGCTATTATACATGTATGATCTAGATTGAAATATATCTGAGATATTGGCCTTGAGGGCTTTATTATAATTGACTGTTCTGAACTGCTTAGTTAGAACGAGTATTCGTAGGAACGCTACTCGGTATCTCTCAGTGAGTACTAGTCGTTTCTTTATAACCAAGTGGATGGGATGTCCAGGCCCCAACACTTTTCTTTGGTCATGACCCTCTCATATCCGAGCATAGGGGATGTGCACAACAGCTGGTGCCAAACTCAGGGATTTAGTCCCAACTCTCTATATCTCATGTCCGCCGAGGACGAGATTCTAAAATCTTGAAACGTGATTGATCGTTTTGGAATTGTATAAGATAAGTGCCCGAGTGCACATAATTAATATACCTTTGGCGAGTAGTGCAGCTAAGTTTAGTGCGACTAGGAAACTCGCCCTGACTTGAATGTAGTACGTTCTCTTTCCGATCTGGATTCGTATAGTGCGGTGATTCGCATTATACGGTGAGGTTGGTCGTGAACCGAAGCATCTCAGTCAGTTTTTGACTTTACATGTTTATATATGAACTTATAATATTCCAGACATTTATCATGCTTCCGATAAGACTCGATCCTTTGGAGTCTTTCTCTTGGATTTTCCTATAAGACTCATTTCCGTTGGAGTCTTCTCTTGATCATGTCGTTTGAGATATTCCAATAGAAGTATGGTGGTTGGCTATCGTTATCGGTTATTATCCGAGAAACGATGAGTCTAACCTAATACGACTACTTAGAACCACTCTGCTTTGTACCCTTGCTAGTCTTTCATTAGACTAACCCACGAACATTGTTCTTTGCATGTGGGCTGGTGTCATTCGTTCGATTCGGCACATCAGACAAGTTGCCACCCAGTGAAGGCTAAGAACGACTATGACGGACAATGTTTTTGATAAGTTTATTCAGGTTGAGATCCTTGGCGTTGAGCGCTATGGTCAAAACTTGTTTTACCTTTAAAGACTCCCGCTATGTATTTACTCTGAAACAATGTTTTATCCTACAGGGATTGGGTTGTAATCCCCTGACTTATGTTTGAACCGTTGGTTTATGGATTATATAAATGTTATGTATGATTTGAATAATCCGGTTTAGCCTTGGGTGGTTTCGGAGGTGAAATTCCGAGATCACTGGCGGTAATGCCTTTCCAAATAGGTTATGATTTGGGGGTGTTACACACCATTAGGAAGATTCACAACGAAAGGTTCACAAACCTCGTTGCATACTAAACCTAACTTACTAACACAATTCTCTGAAATAAAGGAATGGGTAGCACCCGAATCAAACAGTATGCACACAGAAGTAGAATGAAGGTAAAGTACCTTGAGCAACTGGAGCGTTAGGTCCATCAGCCTCACACATCTCGTACAGGCGCTGACCCTGACCTCCTGAAGCAACTGGGGCTTTGCCTTTGTTCTGTGCAGTCGTCTGCATCGAAGGACTAGGAGTCTCCGTTGGTTTGAACCTAGGTCGGTTGTTCTGGTTAACAGACCCTTGATGTGACTCCGTTCCCTTCTGCTTTCCCTGTCGATAGAACTTCTGCATATGCCCTTCCTTCCCACAACCAAAACACGACCTCCTTTCCTTCTGACAAGCAATACTTATGTGCCCAGCGGTACCACAATTGTAACATAGGATCAGACCCTTGCTCTGACCCGACTGCTGTGTTGACCCTCCTTGAGTCATTTCAGTCCTTGCCTTGCCGGACTTGTCAAAGTTGGACGGCGGCGCAGGACGTTTAAATCCACTTGCCTGAGATTGATTCTGCATCGACCTCTGGCGATTCCTTTTCTTAGTTGACTCTTCCAAAGTCACTTCCAACTTATATGTTGCATCCACGTATTGCTCCAGGGTAGAGCATCCGTGACGCAACATCATCGGTTTAATGTCTGGGCTCATCCACTCATGGAAATGCCAGATCTTCTGTTCCTCGCTGAACACAACTGATCCAGCGTACTGCAACAAATGATTAAACTTGGCCGCTAACTCGGTCACTTTCAATCCGTCATTCTTGGGATAGAGGAATTCCTTGTGTTTCTCATCCCGCATGGCTTGGGAAAAGAAACGATCATTCATCTTCGTCTTGAACATTACCCAGTTCAAATCAGCCCGATCTGCCAGCCCAGTGTTCTCCCACCATTCGCTAGCATCTCCCTTCAATTGAAGGGAAGCTATATGCACTTTCTCGGCCTCAGTGCACTCGATATTGCAGAATAACCGCTCCATATGGGAAAACCAATGAGCCACTCTAACCGGCTCTCTTTTTCCGTCATAACTGTCCGGCCTCATAGAGTTAATGGTCTTCAGCGCTCGACCATAATCACCCTTATTCCTGGCCGTCTCATTACGAGGTACATGGACATTAGGTTCCTCGAACCTAGGAGCTACTAGCGGAACTGGCACATCTTGTGCCTGCGGTGCGACATGTCGCATAATATCAACGAATGCTTGCATAAATATTCCTCGAATAGCTGCAACAGCCGCTGCATCGAAAACCATTGGAGCATTGACCTCAGCATGGTTATTGCCTCTAGGGTTGTTCTGAGACATAGACTCGTGTTCCTCCACACGGTCCGGATCATCCCTTATGATTGGTCTGGGATTATTGCTCGGCCCAGCACTAGTGCGAATAGTATTTCTTGTGTTCACCATCTGTTTACCGATCCAAGTCCCAATATTTTACATATTAATATCTCTTCAAAATACTTAATATAATAAAAGTTAACTCAGGGTAGATCAACTAGGTATTTTAGATGAACTTCCAACAGAACTACATATTATACCAGAAGGATCTCCCGAGCTTTCTAACAAAATTGCCCGGAGATTTGCACTTTGCCGAATATACATCAAAACATACGCAACAAAAAGAAATTACTACAGTCAACGTCGGCCCTTACATGGCGCCTTGAAAACGCTTCCTGTACGGCAGACTCCCTAAACACTGTTTCTTCGAGCGGGGTTTGTCGTCGGAATCCGATGATGGACTCCTGACCCTACTCGGCCCTGGAACAAATGGTTCATCCCTTGGCTCAGGTGTTCTTGGCCTTGCCCTCCTTTGAGCATGATCGGCCAATTCGTCCATCAACCGCTGCTCTTCAAAAGAGATCTCTTGGCTTTGACGAAGTATCCCGCGTAATTCAAGGCTCGACCTTCGCCTTCTCCGAATAAGATTAGGCTCAGAGTTCTCAGATAATTCTCGTGGTCCACTTTCTCTAATGCCGTACTCGACATAGAGTGCTTCCCAGTCAGCATCAGTCAATGGCGCGGATACTGGTTCGGGTGGCGGACTTGGGTAGAGGAATTGCATCCCCGTGTCCTCATGGTCCACCAACAGGTGTCTCAAGCTATCGGGATCTTGCCCCTGTTCTTCTTGGTTCTCTTTAGGATCTTCCTCTGGATCCTCTTCCGGATCTTCTTCGGGTACCGACTCAATCTCGAGGTCGTCGTTGTAATATCCTTGAGTGTAACTTGACTGCTCAACAGGTTCCACTACTGGAGTCACAACCTCGTTGGATCTAAGTACCACTGATTCAGGAAGTACATGCTTTACTTCCTCGGGTGGGTTGCTAGGTCTTTCGATCTCAAAGCATCTCGGGGGAGTAGGGAAATTCAGCCTTGCTGGAGATGGCGGAGCCATCTCGGCATCTTCCAACACTCTCATAAGGGAAATGCATGCACCCATAACCTACGGGGTAACAAGACGAGAATTAGTCTTTCTAGACATAGAAGCGAACTTCCATATCAGACTTTAGAAAAGGCGCGACTATGAACGGTTAAAAATTTTATTCGAAAATTCAGAGCCTTCGGAAACATTTCAAATGAGTGAAAATATTTCAAACCGGATCTGTAACATCCCCAGGCCAAGCTACCCCAGCCACATCACACACCTAGCCACCCAACGGTGCCGGTGCCGGTACTGGTGCCGCCTGTGAGTCCACAAGAGTCGTTTGAAAACATTTTCAAGAAAAACGAGTAAATAGTTCATGAAATCCCAAACCCGTTTTAAAAAAATTCCGGCTTTGATAACAAATCTGTAACACCCCCAAATTCCATCTTGAAAGTATTACTGTCAGTGACTTCAGATATAACATCCCGAAGTCACCCCAGGCTTTTCCAGTCATTATAAACCATCAAACCACAGTTATAATACCAAATATTACAACTTCATTAAAACCAAAGTCTCGGAAATACAACAATTTCCAAGTCCATCAAAATACAAGGTCAGAATTATTACAGCGGAAGTCTTAATATAAAATATAGTTAAACACAACGGAAGTCTTTTAAACAAAATAACAAAGTAACTCATCAAAACACCGTTCATCCTCATAGTCGCTCTAGCCTTCTCGGATCCTCAATTTATCTGATGAGCCGAATCGAACGGATGACACCAGCCAACCATGCAGAGAATAATTACGGTTGGTTAGTCTAATGAAAGACTATGCAAGGATACAAAGCAGAGTGGTTCGAAGCAGTCGTATTAGGTTAGACTCATCGTTTCTCGAATAATAACCGATGACGATAGTCAACCATCATACTCCTACTGGAATAAACAAGAGGTATGCACAAGAGAAGATTCTGGAGACCGAGCCTCAGAGCAATCAATCCCAAAAGAAGACTCCAACGAAAGTGAGTCTTAACAGAAATATGACAAATGTTGGGAACCCAAATAATCAGACAAACACAACATCGCATACGAGCAATCTAAACTAAGACGAGTTTTACCAGCTGCACTAACGCTTAGCTGCACTACTCGCCAAGGTATATTACTTATGTGCGCCAAGAGCACTTATCTGAGTTAATTCCAGAACAAACCACAACACGTTATAAGCTTTTAGATATCCACAACACGATCAAGAACGACTTGAACTCACATAGAGCCCAACGTGTGTATCCATAACAAATCCACAACCATTGATGTCAGGGTCTCCACTGCCCCTTCACCAATTTATTATCAAGAAACGACTGGACCTCACATAGAGCCCATCGTCCCTACGAATACTCGTGCTAACTAAACAGTTAAACACAACAATAAATCACATCAAAGCCATCACGGCCCACACCTACACAATATAACTATAATAGCGTCGATTCTAGCAGAATATACAACCTATTATAATATCAGATTTTAATCATATTAATTAACACAACTATTCCCAACATAAACAAGAATCATCCCAAATTAATTAACAATTAAACAATTGATAATTAATGGAAGTATGGAATGATGAGCAAGAGCGAACCGCCACTTGCCTTAGATTCGACGAGTTCGAACAAAGCTTAGAAACGACGAGTTCCTGGATCTGAAACTGGGGCAGATCTTGGATAATAAACCCCTAAGAAACGACCCATAACAAGACCCTAAGTTAGATTCAATATCCACATAATTGAATCTAAAAGAATAGGAAAATAATCAAAGGAATCGAGCCTCGCCCAAAGCCAAGCACCCACGAACACACACTCGGACAAGGCTCGTCGCGGGTGCGGTGGGAGCTTGCCGCGGGGTGCGGTGGACAGACAGTGGCGAGCTCTCGCGACAGTGAATCAATGGAGAACTTACCAAATCGCTTCGTTTGCTTTCGATTTGATTATGGTTCGATCTCCCAACACCTTAGACCTTCAAATACCACTAGAGGTACCCTTCTTAACTCAAGGAACACTCTGATGAGAGCTTGGAACAAGCTGGAAATGGTGAAAAAAGAGGAAAAACAGAGGAAGGAGACGAAGCTTCACATCCTCTGATTTCGATCCCTTTTATAGTCCCAAAATGAGCTTCCTCAAAGGGAACAAGCAAGGAGACAAGGGGACAGGTCAAGGTGCCACTTGAGCTGCTCAGAGCTGACACATCCGGTGAGTTGCAGCTGAAGCATATCGCGAAGACGAAACCGCCTCAGCTTTTGGCCTTCGCCGCGGGTGCGGTCAAGCCCAGTTTCACCCTTCTAATCCGATTCACTTTTGGGTTAATTTCTTAACCCCGGGTTAAATATATTTGTACACGATCGACAATTTAACCCCGAAAATACTTCAACTGTATTTTATATTACTCAGAAAAATATTACAGAGTTCAAACAATATACAAAATGTCTGAAACTCTCTTAAATTAATCCGACTAGCTAGTAATACGGGAGTTGGAAAAATTCCAAAATATCCTTATGAAATGAGGGATATTACAAAGCAGACGCCAAGTGTGTGGCATGACCTGACAAGGGGCAAACCTCGGGACAGAAAGAAAGTTCCTAACTAGATTAGAGAACGGAAAGGAATGGCCAACCTTAAAAGAGTATTCGAAGAAACAAACCCAATCTCCATGGCACCAATCGGCTCTCTCATGAGGGAGGGGGAGACGCGCAACAGTACCTATAGAGAACTGACCGACTTCGAGAATCTTATCTAACTCGGTTAGGGTTCCGTCGACGGAATCAGAGCAACTAAGGAGACCGAAAGGCGTGAAGGCATTTTCATCTTCAGAGGGACCCCCAGGTGCGATCCTATTGCTCTTGGACCTCGAAGACGCCATGAAAGTAGTAAAAGAAGAAGAATGGTGAAATTTTGAAAAGGAAGGGAAATTACCTTGACAAAGACGTGAGACTCTGCGGTGACAAGAAATGCGATTGAAGGTTATTTAAAGCAGTAAACCACCTCACTTGTGGTCAAATAGTTGGGCCACTCACAAGACGCCACGTCAGCATACAGTCTGCAGAAAAATCAGGAGAAGATTTCGCCGGCTAAAAATCAAACCGTCCCCTCAGAAACCGCTTCCTTTCCTCCGGACCACTTTGATCTTGGGACAATTGTTGGGCCTAGAATTTATCACTAGCAATAAAGCCGGCCCAAATACAAACAAATTGGGCCACGATCTAAAGGAAGCAATAAGATGGAGAACGTTGGAACGGTTGAGCAAATATCGGAGGAGTGAGGCGACGACTCGACGGATCCCTAGGATCTCGGACGACAACGGTAGGATTAGTTTAGCCCTATAATTATGCATGTATAAAAAAGAGATTAACTCTGCTCTTGTAGGACACTATCATCATCATTGAATACGAGTTTCAATTCGTTACTTTCTTACTGATCTTTACCAATTGTTTTATGGTTCAATTCATCGTTTTGATATCGAAGCGACCATCGACTGGATCATTGCACTCGATTACTCTCTCTTCCTTAAGGGATAAGCTCGCTTTTTACATTTCGTTAATCTATTTCATTTCATTGTTAAGTTGATTCGTATTTTTTAGATATTATTAATCTAATTATTATCTAATTGTCTTTCTTAAAGTGATTTAGATCAGTTCGACTTTTTCGCCCCAAAACACCCCCTCCATTGTGGTGGCGCCGGATCTCGAACCGCCGGGTTTGGAAGTCAAGGGTCGGCTTCGGCTTGAGGAATAAATTAAAGTAGCACTTTCTATCAAGAAAATAAATAAAGTAGCACTGACTTCTCCATCTAATTGTCCTTCAGACTTTTTAATGACACGTGTCAATTTTTTACTTGCGGTATAAGAGGTGGAAGTGTGCGTAAAGCTTGGGCCTTGGGATTGGCCGCCCACCCAATGGCTTAGCTGTGGATCACCGCAGCAGAGTGGCTCTTCGTGTCTCAGAGAGAACAGACTCCAAACCCGGTCTTATGCTGCCACCTGTCCCAAAGGAGATGTCTTCACCACGGGGGTTTTCCTTTTTAATGTTTTGTCATCAAACACACTTGTCAAATACACAAGGCATCTTGGTACCAACAATCCTCGAGGTTCGGAATGATACCACTGACGTGTGCAAATTGGTACATGATGCGATGCGATGCGATGCGAGAGTAGCAGTAGTCATCCATCCCGTTTTCCGCTCCAATGATATCACTCTCTTTCCGTCTTCGAGCCTGCTTAGATCCAGCATCTTTTTATTTTTTTTATAAAAAATAATAATTAGGATGACAATATTTTTTTTTTTTTTTAAAATCTCATTTATTTTGAAAAATTATGTTTAGTAATAATATTTTTTAATTAATAATTTAATGTTTTTTTCTTAAAGATTTATCCCATTCACTTTTGAAAATAGTTTGAAAATAATTTTTAAATTTACACTTTTAGCATGTATTTATGGACACACATTAAAAAAATTGATAAATAAATACTGCAGTTAAGGACATTTTTCTAGTAGGGGTGAATCTTGTGAGAGCAAGCGTTTAGGTGTAAAATGAAAATTATTTTAGATTTTTGGTTTTAAGAGGAAAAATTGGCACAATCGTATTTTAAATGGGGAAAACGGGTATTTTTTGAAAAAATGAAGCATGTGTGCCTTTTACAACTATGCACATTCAATATTTATGCACATAATGATAAAAAAAATATGTATTTCGAAAGTCATGCACTTTTACGAAAACAAACTATGTACATCCAATACAAAAGTTATGCACATTTAAATCAATTTACATGCATATTTTCAAAAACAAATTATACACATCCAGTACTGCATATTAAGATGAAGTTTTATACAAATCAAAAAAACCATGCACACATTTTAAAGACTCATTCATATTTTTAATTAAAATGATATACACATCTAGTACAAAACAAATATTTTAATTTATGAGATTTTCAATTCCTACAAAACACCTAAATTTCAATAACATAGGAAGGAATGGTTAAAAATTTGTTAGCCTATATTTTTTCAGGATTTAGATTTAATCAATAAAAGTGCTAATTTTCAGAAATTAAAATTTCTAGAACATAATTTCACATAAAATAATTTCCTGAAATTGCCAACTTACCTTCTTCATGTGATATCACACGTATTAATTCGAGCATTTCCCTCATTAATTGTATCAAATCAAAAATATTTTTTATAGTTTATCTTATCAATTACAAGGTCCGACTTATAACTAGTGCACCGGTTTGGTCGAATAAGCCCCCCAATAATTAACATCCCTCTCTATATATATATATTGATTTTTTTAATATATGTTCATGGATATATGTTAACAACTTAAAATAGAAAATTATTTTTAAAATATTCTCTAAAAGAGAATGGATAAACTCTTAAAAAAAAAATCAATGACTTGTTATAAACTAAGAGAAAGCAAATAAAGTTGAGAGAAGAGAGTAAAGAGAGAGTAAACTTGTGTATTATTAGATCTCCAATGATGATATATATAGGGTTTACAATGCTTGGCCCATAAGCCAACTCTAGGGTTTACATGGGCTTTATCTTATGTACATCCAAATACATAATATTATAACACTCCCCCTTGGATGTACATCACTAACTGTCTCGTTAAAAACCTTGTCTGGAAAAACCCAATGGGATAAAAACCAAGACTAAGGAAAAAAGAGTGCAGTTGTAATTCTTCCCCTCAATTTAACATTGCTTGACTGAATCGGCTGAACTGGTCCTCCTTTCGACTCAAAGCTCATAAGTGTAGATAGATATCGTCAATATGTAAGTGATTGAGTGTGGAGTGATGCATGACCTTCATATATCTCCATTTGCACATAAATCTCGATTCTTCAAGAACTTGCATGTACATACCTGTATCAAAAATATAAATACAAACCAATACAGATAACCATTTCCAAATTAATGATTTACATATGTAACTGGTCCAAAACATATCACTTTTAATATAAAAAATTTAACTTTGCTTGAATCGCCTTTCTAAGCTCTACCAATCATCATTGTCGACGTATTTCCATTGATCAAGAATCATTAACCTTCTCGTATGTCACTTCTGGTGCAAATACTTATTCAAACAACATCATTCAGGATAAGCGCATTTCGAGTCCTTCCGAAATGGATTTAACAAAAATTTTGTACTTGTCCTTTAAAGTCCTTGTTTATGATGTGTAATCTGAGATACGATTTTCTTGAAGAACTTATCTCAAGAAACGTCACGTGTCAACAATTAACAGCTTGTTAAGCTGCAATATATCATTCCTCTTCAGAAAAAATGAGCTTTAGATATAGTCTAATAGTCTCCCACGCTTCTAGCGTAATTAAGACTCCCTTGTAGTGAATTGGTCTGGAGTTACTATAAGAACCTCCAAATGAGCTAGGCATTTCAGTTGGTATATGTGACTCCGTCACTTTCTTGGCTTTTAGTAAATACAATTTATAGCATCCTAGCTATATCATCATGTATACGATCCGCTGAACTTCTGGTTCATGTTCGTTTAACCAACGATATAAAATTATCGAGAATTTGCATTCCTTGCAATTTCTTATACATATTAGTCTCATTTTTCGCTCCCCCTAAAGTTGGGATTTTATCTCTTCAAAATGATAATCTTGATACCGAGCGATCACCCAATATAAGCTCTAGGTATTCAATAATCTATAGGGACTCCTGCCCTCGTAGAATCCCAACTTTCCTTGTGGCATTAATTTAGTTCATTTAGGGTGAGAATTGGACGTACACCGCATATCTATATACTTTCAGTTCTCTTCTGGAGATAAGTTTCAATTAGGGGAATATATCATGGTCAGTCAAAGTCAAACTTAATTCTCAACATTCAAATTTTATATGACCCCTTATGGTCAACGATTCTTCTAGATTGTTTCATGTATTAGCTTTAACTCAGCTATGATTGATGACCATATAAATAACGACTGTACCATGTCGTCCTATTAAATAGTGTGAGCTACCCAATGCTCGACCGTTACACTACATGATTGATTTATTTCTCCCACTTTATGTTTTGTGTGACCAATGTGTTGATGCATCTATGAACATCATAAAATATATGAACAATTAACATTGGTCCATATGACGGTGTTATTTGTCCTCATATGTATTCTTGAATATGTCAAGAAACGTGAAGACTATGCATTTACTCTTTACATAATCGATATTGTTACCAAGAAAACAAATCGTGTATTTACGATCACTCTAAGACAAGGACTCCATGTCCTAGGATCCTCCGGTCCTTTAGTAGGTGTTTGAGTGAATTTATAATGATCCTGCACATCATTACTTCACTTAGGTGATCGAATTCATTTTTATTTTATTTTTTTGCCAGTCTGTCGTGGCAATATTTCCCATGAAGCACCCGTCCCCAGAGAGCTTGTGGTTCCTGCAAGACACGCCAACCAAGCTTAGTCAGAACAACTGTGTTGGATTGTCTCATAGAGCGGAGTCCCAAGCCCCCAAATTTGTCTGGGCAAGAAATTCTCTCCCAAGAGAGGAGGTGAGGCTTGCGATGCTCCATAGTAGAGTCCCAGACGAAGCATCGGATCTGTTTATCAATAGCATCATAAGTAGTCTGAGGGACTAAAGTAGACTGCATAACATAGAGAGGCAGACTGGATAGAACAGAGTTGGCAAGCATTACCCGACAACCATGGAGAGAGACTTAGATTGCCAACCACGAAGTCTGGATCGGATGAGATTTTGTCAAGAAGAAATTGATACCTCCCATTAGTCATACGGCCGCAGGCAATCGGGACACCCATATAAGTGCCAAAATCCGAGACAACGTGAATTACTACAAAGGCATCATCGTTACTTTTGATCCATACCCCTAAAATCGTTAAAACAACCTTGTAAGGTATTTGAATTTTATTTTATTCTCAATCATTAATTACTAATAACTAAAGTAAAATTAATTTTATTATGCGTGGTCCATGTAATATCGCCACATTAACTCATTATAAAGAGTTAATTAGCTTAAATTATTTACTTGATTTTACTTATTAAATAATATTTTAGTTTTTTTAGTGTGTGTCCATGGACACATGCTAATAAGTTAAAAAAATAATTATCTTTAAAATATTATCTAAAAGAGAATAGATAAACCCTTAGTAAAAAAAATTAAACTAATAGCTAAAAAAATTATTGCTAAAAAAGAAATTCTTAGAATATGTTGGACAAACACTAGAAAAAACCAAAATATTTTCTATTTCAACCAAAAAAAGAATCTATCTTTGTTTTCACAGTAAACAAATTCAACAAGTTACTATCGATCAAAAAAATTGTTGAGATCGAGAGAAGGGTTTTCTGGGACTTTTTTGGTACATTATATTTTTTCTTATAGCGTAATATGTGAAATGTTATAATACCACTAAAAGTATAAATTTTTTTATTATAATAATTGCACTTTCAGTACTAGTAGATTTTGCCAAATCGTTAAAGCACTAATACCTTATTAGGGTGTAACATTTCAGATTTGTAATCATTTATAAGGATTAGTGTGTTATCCATGTCAACAAGAGATCTTCATTTTCATGATTCAAGTGAGGACAAAGAACTATGGAGTTAAGCGTGCTAGGACGGGAGTAGTACCATGATGGGTGACCTCTTGGAAAGTCTCCGGGTTGGCATGGTATGACGCTTCTAAGGCTCGGGCTTTACAAATGGTATCAGAGCCGACTCTAGGTTACGAGTGGGCTTGGTCCGGTGGACAGCCGCTCGACCCAAAGGACGGTCTTTGGGTATTGACGAGGTTGTCAAGGGTTTAAGTATGGGTGATTGTAACACCCCAGATTTGTAATCCTTTATAAGGATTAGTGTGATATCCATGTCAACAAGAGCTATTCATTTTCATGGTTCAAGTGAGGACAAAAAACTATGAAGTTAAGCGTGTTAGGACGGGAGTAGTACCAAGATGGGTGGCCTCTTGGAAAGTCATCGGGTTGACATGGTATGGCGCTTCTAAGACTCGGGCCTTACATAGAGTCCATTTGGATTACGCATTATTTGGTATTATAATACCAAATAAAGTGTAATCCAAACAAATCCTTAATCAGCGAAGTTGTATCTTTGGAATGACACCATAAGAGTTTAATGCACATCTTATTCTTCTTTTAAGGAAATGTAGGGGGCGGGGGGCAACCCCCTTTTGTTCTTGATTTTTTTTTTTGTTCGTTATATTAATTTTAAAAAAAAAACTTTTGGTGGGTATTCTTGAATTTAGGGGTACTTTGGTCTCGCCCTCAAATCAGTAAGATTTGACTTATAAAATAACCAAGTTCATATTTGAATCATCTCAATTTGAATTTTGAAACAATAACTCGTTTTCGATCTTATGAATTCAAATCGTGATGGGTCGGTATAGATTCGGGGTATAGATTTACTTGAATTAATTTGCTTATAATTCAAACTTAATTTAATTTGATTGATGTGTTCAATTGAATTGTTCTAAATAGGAATATAGACAAATTTGTTGTGAGGAGTAAGAGATTGTCGATTTTAAGTGTTGAGTCTCCGACTATTCCTAATGAAAATGAAAAAGTTGATGGAGGGGGGGGGGGCAACCCCCTTTTGTTCTTGTTTTTTTTTTGTTCGTTATATTAATTTTTAAAAAAAACTTTTGGTGGGTATTCCTGAATTTAGGAGTACTTCGGTCTCGCCCTCAAATCAGTAAGATTTGACTCATAAAATAGCCAAGTTCATATTTGAATCATCTCAATTTGAATTTTGAAACAACAACTCGTTTTTGATCTTATGAATTCAAATCGTGATGGGTCGGTATAGATTCGGGTATAGATTTACTTGAATTAATTTGTTTATAATTCAAACTTAATTTAATTTGATTGATGTGTTCAATTGAATTGTTCTAAATAGGAATATAGACAAATTTGTTGTGAGGAGTAAGAGATTGTCGATTTCAAGTGTTGAGTCTCCGATTATTCCTAATGAAAATGAAAAAGTTGATGAAGATCAATGTTGATTTTCAAGAAAAAAAAATACTAAGTGAAAATGCATGTGGGTTGATATTAATATTATTTATAACTATTTTATTTAATATTAATATAATATTTATAAAAAAATTGTGCCCCTCTTTCATAATTTTATGGTTCTGCCACTGGAAATGTAGATGCATTGCTAGTTGCTGCACATTGTACATTATAAAAGATTGTTGAGATTGAAAATACAAGAAAATGAAATCTCAAATAGAAGTTGGAAAATATCATATTTAATAACTAGATGCTTGATAAAATAAAGGAAAATATTATATTTCTACCGACCATTTCTTTCTCTTCAATTTCTTTACAAAATCTTATTAATTAGTTTTAAGTAATATGATAAGATCAAACTCTAACTTTTAACTATCAAATCTCTATTGGTATTCCAACTCTTAAGTAGCAATCTTTTACTGATTTTTTTTTATCAAATACTTCGTCCGTTCACTTTTAAATATCCTTTTAACTTTTAAAATTTATTTATAAATATTTGTCCTTATAGGATTTCAAAACAATTTATCACATATAAATCATAGAATGTATTGGAACTTGGTAATATTGATTATTTTCTCTTCATCTATTGGTTCTAAGAGTGGTGGAGGATTAAATTGAGAATTTTTTTGTATTTTCAAAACATATTCAATAACTTTCTTAATATATATATAAAACTCTAAAAGGACATGTAAAAGTAAACGGAGAGAGTATTATTTATTAATAATTACTAATAACGAAAACAGAAATAATGGTGCCATGTGACATTCAGCTATAGTGCCACAACACATCATCTTAAAAAATCATATTAATTGTTTTTAATAAATGGGTTCCACCTATTTATAATTAAGCATATTTACAGATTAGGTTATTATTTAACTTGAAAAATAATTACCTTTTTTATCTCTTTATAAAAGATGTGAATTGACCAAAAATCAACTTCTCATATCTCTACAATCCTTAACAACTTCAAAATTATTTTCTTTTAATTCATTTACATCAATTTCATAAACAAACTTTATTAGTTAAAATCCTAATATTATCCTTTCTGTAAGAGTCATTGATTTTCATATTTTTGTTACCTATTAATGAAAAAATATATATATTTTTATTGAGTTTTTTAGATTGTATAATTTCAAGCCCCCATATCTAAATTAAATTAGATATTTAAGTAATTGGAATAATGCATTGTTATAACTAGCGCAATTCCTACGCATGTATTGCAGTGTATTATCGCAATATGTATATATGTAAAATAGTAATAAGTATTTCAAATTAATGTATAAGTATATTAATAGAAGGATATACAAATTATGTCATAAATATATCTTTGATTAACAGAGATATTCGTTATAAAGTATTTTCTAAATCATATATTAAACAATATTTATATGATATAAATTAATTATGGAAGGATATTTTTGATATTGAAATACGAAAATAAAATTGACATATGAGACATGGTATATTATGAAAACAAAAAAATTGTCATAGACGATGTGGATTAATGAGGGGGGACATGCAACATCACTCAATAACTAGTTTAGTATAATAAAATATAGATTTTAATCAAAATAATGTAGATTATAATATAAATATTATATTTAAGTAGGCAAGAAGTAAATCAAATTATATATATATATATCATTGTTTCATTAAATAATATGTAACTTATGAAAACCATAATCACACTAAAAAGGCAATTAGAATTATCTAGAATCACATTAAAAATTGAACAAATTTTACTTTCAATTAAGTAAAATAAAAATATGAGAGAATGATATGTGACATGTGATGATGTGCCTTAATTATAGGTATCATGTAGCTAAGTGAGATTCAATTTTGATATATATGTAGTAGATTAATATGAGATCGGTTAACAATAATTTCTAAAAAAACGTACGTGAATATGGTGAAAACTTGTGTAATAACTTCAAGTCATGTTTAATATTTATTAATAGGAAAAACTATAAAAAAAGTAATCGCAACTTTAACTAATAAACCAAAAATAATCTCAATTATCAAGTCAATCAAAAATAATCTCAACTTTCAACCCATAAATCAAAAATAATATAAACAATTTTTTCGGTTCAAAATCTGGCTAATTCGATAACAATATTACACTTAATAAGAGATTTTGTATAAAGAAGAATCACTTACAACGTCTAACTACAAAGAGACCTCGAGTATACATTATTGGATTAGCCGAAATGTTAACCGAAAAAAATCATTTAAGCTATTTTGGTTCATGAATTGAAAATTGAGATTTTTTTTGTTGACTTGAAAGTTTAGATTATTTTTAGTCTATTAATAAAAATTGGGATTATTTTTAATAGTTTTTCATTACAAATACATTGTAAACTTGTATAAAAAAATATATTAAGCTTAACAATGTTCATGTACAACCGTACGGATTATAGACTAATCCTCTCATATCAAAAAGGATATTTGGTATTAGAATACTTTTAATAATTGTATTTTAGTTGAGTATCATAGACAATAAAAAAAATAAAAAAATCAGAAAATGGGTGTGAATCAAGAAATGCTTAAGTAATACTCCTTTGTGATATTTTTCTTTGATTGTAATGAACATTGTTACGCTTAATATATATTTTTTTAGCATCAAAAGAAAATCTCTTGGAAATCTAATGAGTGAAAACAGAGAAGATAAGTAAGCAAGCAAATCGGTAGCAGTGCTGCTCCCAAGTTGAGAGAGGACTCATCCTACGTGGCAGAGGAGACATGTGGCAAGCAGAGATACATCAAGGCCGTCGGTCAACCAGATGTCCAATAGTGATGCGGCCAGTCACCTGGCATTCTCCACATTTGTATTTACCGTCTCGCTTTTCCTCCCTGCTTAACTTTTCTCCCCCGCCTCCTCTCCCTCTCTCTCTCAAATCGTAATTTGATGTACGTTTCCACTATTCAATCCGATTCCTGTTTCTGCAACAAACTAATTTATAACTAAGCGCGATAACAGAGTCCGAATCCATGTCTCGAAGTTGCACCGCCATCAATTCTTACTCTCCGGCGACGCCACCGCCACCGGTGACGTCTGATCGGATGGCGGAGACTGAGTTTGAGGCGGCGGAGGTTCTCGCAAGCATGTCTAAGTCCACGCCGCCGCCGCCTTCGTCCAGGGAGGCTAGTATCGGTGGCGATGGCGGAGCCGGTGAGTCGGTCGACAGTTGGGGGAGCCGAAGTAAGCGGTCGAGTACTGTACGAGTCAAGAGCGAGTCTTCGCCTGTTGACTCAGCGTTGAACTCTGCTTCTGCGCCGCTTGTGGAAGAGAAGAAGCCGGTGCTATTGGCCTTTGATCTCAATGAGGTATCTTTTTTTCTTCTTCTTCTGGTTCCTTCATCGATTCAAATATCAGTTTTAAATTTTAGGTCACTCGAATTGTTTGGTTATGTCCGTGGCAACTGATTAATTTGTAGCTGGAGTTTCCAATCTGAGTGTCTGAGAAGTTAGAGATTGTTAAAACCTTGGAATTTAGAATGAAAACTGTTGTTGGAACATCGGAAGGGGTCAGATTTGTGGACTCTGGGGGCGGTTCTTTGTTCCTCAAGTGGAGGTTAAATGCCATGGTAATGAATGTTGTTGAATGCCATTAGTTTGAAATTGAATTCCACATCAACAGTAACAATGTTCGTGGTAAGTAATACTCCATGGAATAACTAATACTCCACCTGATAGTATAAATTGTTGGAATATGGCTACAAGCTTTATTAATGTTTGGCTCAGAGATTAATAATGATACAGCGCGTGAGGCCATTCGTTCAAAATCCAATAGAATAAGGGGAATGGAATAGATCTGCTGGTGTAAGCATTGTTTTTGTTTGAAGCAGCAGGTTATGTGCTTATATATGATCCTTATAAAACTCTTTTCAGATGGCCACATAATTCTTTCCTCCCTTATTATTTTGTTTGTGATTCATATTGAATTCTGAGCTTGACAATTAACATTTTCATGAAGCATGCTGTGGTAGATCCTGTACTATTGATAGTCCTTACAAACGAAAAGCATATAATATAGATAAAAAAGATAAGATAAGCATATAATAAATGGAGTATTGCTCACACACTTGGGTTTAACTAGGGAAATAAGTTTGGAACTCCTGAAGTGATACGAAGCTTAATAATACAGCCAGTGGCTGCCTTTTTTTTGACGTCTTAAGTGCTATGTGTCAATGTAAAGTTAGTATCTCTAGAAGGTAGAGCAATACCTGGATTCAGCTTAGGTTGTTGTTCTTTATTTTCTTTTTGGTAAAAAAGGATACTATTTGTGCAGGTGCTGCTCCAAATGGATATATCTTATTTTGTTTTATAGAGTTCGTAAGTGGATTGGATTGTGTTATTTTGAGGGCAAAAAGACTACCCATCAATAGTTCAGCAACATATTGTGCAGGTCTTGAGTAATGATTTTCTTTATACTAGGATGAAGCAGCAACATTCAACCAAGAGGAAGAATGTCTGCGGGGATCTAAATATGTAGTCAAAGCTGAAGAGGCCGAATTGGCTGAGCCAAGTCCTGCGTGTACAGCATCACAGACTGGTGGGAAGTCTAGACAGAATTTGTCGGAGGTACTTGGAAGCTTCAATTTATAACATGTGATAAAATAGTCTTTCTAGATCCAACAGAGGCTTTGTGTTTAGGCTGAGAAAGAGGCACGAAGACTCCGCAGAGTGTTGGCCAACAGGGAATCCGCCAGGCGGACCATTCGGCGGAGGCAGGTAGTCTGAGTTAGCTGCTTTTTCTAACTTTTGTGCAATTCCCTTACCTGGATTGTGCTGAATGAAGTTCAAATTCATTAACAGTGTCACAAAATCGTGATATTCTTAGTGTTGAATTGAATGCACAGTAACCTGTAATTTAATGCAGTACTGCATATCTAACATATAAAGTTACAAAATGATGATTTTTTTTGTATCTTAAAAAGAAAGAAATTGGCTTTTGACTCGTACAGTACTCGATGCAGTGTATTTTAATGATAACCATTGAGCTTCTAGTTCTTGACTTTAATTTCCTTCTGTTACAGGCATTATATGAAGAGCTAACCAGAAAGGTTGCCGATTTGGCACGGGAAAATGAAAATTTGAAGAAGGTAAGCTACGTGTACCCCAGAATTAGTCTCTCCCAATCAAAATCAAACTGTATATTCATTCTTCTCTTAATCTTCAGCAATGAAACAGTTATGAGCTCAAGGTCTGCATACAAAGTATTATCTCTCCAGATGTAAATATGTATCATTCTTGGAGTCATTGACTAGTGTAAAACATGCTGCTTCAACAGGAAAAGGAGTCTGCTGTTGAAGATTATCAGGCCCTAAAATGTACTAACAAAAAGTTGAATGAACAGGTGATAACGATTTTTTCTACAAGAATTCTATGGTCAGGACAAAAATCTTATTATACATGAACAAAACTTACATTATTTTTATTCCTTTTCTGTGGTGCAGGTTGCAGAACAATTCGGATCCAAACTAGAAGAAAATGTAGGAAAGTCTACGTCAGCGAATTGCAGCATTCCTGCTCTACCATTTGCCAACTATCCATATATGATATGCAAGGACACACCTTTCGTCTGTCCTTACAATATTCAGCTGCCCGACATGAACCCACCTCAGCTGGGTCATTATAGTGTTGTTCATCAGTCAGAAGCAAAATTGTCCGAGACAAGTAACTCCGAGTCCCCTAATGTAAAAGGAAAATTGCCCTTGAGCATCAGTGGCCACTGGTGCATGGTGCCATACCCCTTATTTATCCCCATGCCTGATGCCAAGAATGGCCCCAACCTGATCCCGTTCTTTCCAGCTGCAGACGAAGAGAATGAAACCGGCGTGGATTACCAACATGCTGGTACGTCTTCCTCAAAAGCCGTATCTTGTCCAAAGAGCCTTCCCTCGGAATACCCTGTCAATGTCAAAACACAATTCCCCTCTTCGGTAGAGCCACAGCATGGGAAAGCTTCTCATGAGATTCCATTTGGATTGCCGCTAGATGTGGCTGATCAGAAGCTAAGATCTCAATCAAAGAGAGTAGGGGATTCTTCTTCCAAGCAAAGTCGTATATATGATGTCAGAGAAGCAATGGGTCTAAAACTGACCAGTGTTGAGGCAATTTCTTCAAAGGGGATTCGTGATGTAAATGTTCTCCAAGAACCAACTATAGACCATGGGAAGAGGCTTGTGGATCCAGCTGCAGCAACGGAGGCTAGGAAGAGACGGAAGGAATTAAAGAAAATGAAGAGTCTGCATTGCCGCTCACATAGGAAAGAAGGATTGAGATTAGGTGAATCTCATTCCTATTTGTCCAGAAACGCTTGATCAGCTGGTTACATTTTGACATGTTCTCGAGGTGAAGCATATTCTAATATGCAATCCATAGTTCTGGCTGCTGCGTCGTTCCGGAGAATATGCCAGGCGAAGAGAACTTTAGCTTATAAGTTGGAAGGGGGATGTTCCAAGGACTTGGTATACCTGTAAATTCATCAAGTTCTTTTGTTGGATGTTCTTGCATATGCTGTAGCAAAAAGAACTATATGGGCAGTTGATAATTCGCAAGTTCATTTCTTTGCAGTTTTGTTGGATTATCATTCTCCGTGTTTTTTCCACTGTTCTTTGTTAGCTCATTTCGTTCGCCTATCTGATCGTCTTGGTATAAACCTCGATTTTGATCTCCTCGTAAACCTTTGAATATAAGAAACTAGAAATAAACCATAGTATGGATCTTTATAAAGCATGATCTGACCCACATAATTTAGTTAGGGGGGTCAATGACTTTTTTAGCCACTGATCCAATTAACCAACTATACTACCTAACTAATCTGGACTTATCCCATTGGATTGGTGTACAAGCGTAGGATCCGTTAGAAAAGCCCATATTTGACAAGTAGTTCAAATTATCATAAAAAACTTAATTTAAACAAGCTGATACAAATCCGGGACAAAGAACATTGTAGCCCAAAGCAACCCAATAAACGGATTTCATTCACTTCCAGAAAATATATAAACGGGGTTGAGGTTCGCAACTCATTTTTTATGGCAGTTTCTTTGTACACTATAAATTTTGTCTTCGTACACTACACTTTGAAACGCAGAAATGTTGCTTAAGCAATATACCCGCGTTTGAGGATAAATTGTACCCAGAAATTGCGTTTTTGTACTAGGATGAAACGCAGGTATTTGGCTTAAGCAAAATACCTGCGTTTCAAATTATTATTTTTTAAAAGTGAAACGCAAGATCTTTGCTAAAAATTTTTTTTTTAAAAAAAATTGTCTTCGTACAAAGAAACGCAGGTATTTTGCTTAAGAAAAATACTTGCGTTTCAGTTTTTTTGTCTTTGAAAGCGAAACGCAAGGATCTTGCGTTTCACTAAAAAAAAAATTCTTCAAAATTGCACTTTTTTTTTTCATAATCATGTAGAAAATTTCAATACGAGTCCGTACATATAAAATTCGTCCAAAACGGACTTTGCCCCTCCAAAAGCCCAAAAAACGAAGTATTTCTACCTTTTTTTTTACAATTTGGTGCCCGGCATATAGGGCATTGTAGTGAAATTTTTGGTATTTTCGGCATTTTTCTACTATAATTTTGTATAAGATTTTAATACGAGTATATAACTATACGTTACAACCATAATATATACTTATAGTATATAACTATAGTATATAACTATACAATATAATAATAGTATATAACTATACGATATAACAATAGCATATAGCTATAGTATATAACAATACGATATAACAATAGTATATAACTATAGTATGAAACTATACGATATAACCATAGTATATAACTATTCGTTAGAACCATAATATATAATTATAGTATATAACCATAGTATATAACTATACGATATAACCATGATATATAACTATAGTATATAAATGAACGATATAGCAATAGTATATATATAACTATACGATATAACAATAGTATATAACTATACGATATAACCATAGTATATAGTTATATATTATGATTATATCTTATAGTTATATCCAATTTGGTTATATCTTATGGTTATATCCTATAGTTATATACTGTGGTTATATCTTATAGTTATATCCAATTTGGTTATATCGTATCGTTATATCCTATAATTATATACTATGGTTATATCTTATAGTTATATCCAATTTGATTATATCATATCGTTATATCATATAATTATATATTATGATTATATCTTATAGTTATATCCAATTTGGTTATATCCTATAGTTATATATTGTGGTTATATCTTATAGTTATATCCAATTTGGTTGTATCGTATCGTTATATCCTATAATTATATACTATGGTTATATCTTATAGTTATATCCAATTTGATTATATCATATCGTTATATCATATAATTATATATTATGATTATATCTTATAGTTATATCCAATTTAGTTATATCCTATAGTTATATACTATGGTTATATCTTATAGGTATATCCAATTTGGTTATATTTTGTGGTTATATCCTATAGTTATATACTATGGTTATATCTTATAGTTATATCCAATTTGGTTATATCATATCGTTATATCCTATAATTATATACTATGGTTATATCTTATAGTTATATCCAATTTGGTTATATCATATCGTTATATCCTATAATTATATACTATGGTTATATCTTATAGTTATATCCAATTTGATTATATCTTATGGTTATATCCTATAGTTATATACTATGGTTATATCTTATAGTTATATCCAATTTAGTTATATCATATCGTTATATCATATAATTATATATTATGATTATATCTTATAGTTATATCCAATTTGGTTATATCCTATAGTTATATAATATGGTTATATCTTATAGGTATATCCAATTTGGTTATATTTTATGGTTATATCCTATAGTTATATACACTACTACAAAATGGTAAAAATACCCCGGGCGTTTCACCCTTTATACCCCGGATGTCATCCGGGTTATAGCTGATCGAGGTATATACTCAAAACTTATATACCCCGGCTAATTGAAAACTCACGCCCGGGGTATATACCTTATGGTTTAATCCCCCTTTTTTAGTATGCGAGAAAACTCCGGGGTATATTCGGTATATATACCCCGGTTCTAATAATTATCCGGGGTATTTACCTCTTATACACCGGGGTATTTGGTTGGTATATACCTCGGCAATTATACCTCCGGGTTATATGTGCGCAACTTGGCACCGGGGTATATGTGAATAGTAACAACATCCACCGATTTTTCAATCCGGGGTATATGGTATATACCCCGGGTGAACATCCGTGTTATATTGTATATACACCGGACATCCATCCGTGTTATATTGTCAAAATCAGTGAATGATGTTTATATCACGGACCAATCTCCGGGGTATAAAACATTTTTCCGTGGTGTGATTTTTCTATCCGTGTTATATGGTATATAACCCGGGTGAACATCCGTGTTATATTGTATATACACCTGATTTCCATCCGTGTTATATTGTCAAAATCAGTGAATGATGTTTATATCACGGACCAATCTCCGGGATATAAAACATTTTTCATGGAGTTTCATTTCTGTTTATTTTCACGTAATTTCCACCTGTATAACCATATATCCAAACACGTACATATCCAAGCAAACCCAAAACGTCTTTCATATATCAAACCAAAATACCAATGTAGCAAACATTCAGTGCAATCTTAGCGTACAAAAAGAAATTAAACCAACTACGTATAATATTTGTCAACACTTAAGCTAAGCATAGTCACTAGGTAAACAAACCTAATAATTGTTTTAGAATTCAGGAAAAACCCATATAACAAAGGATTGTGAAAACGTCATCAATCACTTTCTTTTGTTGTTTTTCTCCAAGTTATCCAACAAAAGACAAGTAACATGCAAAAGAGAATACCACGCTTAATCAATTGATACAACAAACATACAAAAAACAACCTGACCTTCTTACCATACCACTACAAAAACATTGTCACCTGATTAGTAGCTTAATTTCCCAAATAAGTTAGAAATTCAGAAAGTCAACACCAATGTCACACATGGAGATATAATAGTATTTAAAAATAGTTATCAAAATGCTCAGTAAATTAAAACGTACACAATAGAAGCACATCTTCTCAAAACAAACATACATAATTCACAAAGCAAAGTCAACACCAATGTCACACATGGAGATACATAATTCTTCTGACCTGATTTTATGCCATCATAAATTGAATAATATAACAGCTACATTTACAAAAAATACACAAAGCAAGTCTAGATATGATATGACAAAAACTGAATGCAATATATTTGGATGAATAAAAAGAATGTATATCTGATACATGATTATGTAATGTACTAATACATCAAACGATTCAAATTTAGAAAATAAATATGTAGACAAACCATAACTGCATAATGGTATATTTTGAAATGAAATCTTAATATAGATATCACACTTTTGCTTGTCGTTATTTCCCTAAACTTTACATAATTTGTAATACTTTATTTATAACTAGAACGTGTTTTATTCAGAATATTTAAGGGAAAAGAAATTAACGAAAATTTGTTATGCACTTAGTAAAAAATCAATGTCAAAGAGAGAGAATAATACTTTTAGCAGCATAATCAAAGTGTTCAAAATGAGACCATGCTATTTACCAACATACCTAAAAGATGAGACGAAGCAAGTATTCGATCCATTCCTTTCTAATTTCGTCAATTTCACTTTCAGAGAAGCTGTCCTTCTTACCATACCACTACAAAAAATAATAAAATGACTAACATAGCTGCATATAAATACAATAAAAATAGTGTTATAAGAATAATTTCAATGACATACTATCTTTGGGATGGAAACACTTTTTCTTCGCATTATCTCCTTGATGAATCTCAAGATGTAATATCCACTATCAATCAAATTTTGCTCACGTGGGCACTACAACCAATGAGACAAGTATATATAAAGTTATATAATTTCATATACATAATAATTAATTTCATTTTACGATAATGTAAATAAAGAACAAAATCGCGCTTAACTTGTACAATTTGCCACAAAGGTTGTTTTCGAGGCTTCATCTTTTGAAGATTGGTAAATTTGAAAGTATAACTCCTATATATAAGACAAGTATATGATCACTACATATGACTTACATTAAAATTTAATTGAGTTGTGTTAATCAAAGCTAAAATTGATACTTACAGGTCAATTAGTTGATCTGTATCCATTTCTTGTCCTTTTCCCAAGGGGTCAATCCAATATGCATAGCCACAGTGAGGATTCAATACTAACAACACCCATCGTTGCCTATATATAAGGTCATTAGAATGAGTATGCATACACTATATTTAAGTAATGTAAAATCATAAGAAGAAAAGAGTTCTCACCCAGATTTATATGGTGCAAAAAAGATTCGATTTTCGATATTGCCTTTCATGGCATTTGCAATGTAAGTAGCCCGATCTTTAAGGCTGCCACCATCTAAGGAAACTAAACTTGGAGACAGAGATCCAAACATGTCACTGACACCTTCACAATGAGTTTTGAACAAATAACTACAAAAACAAAATGTGTGTCAAACCAATATATTACAGTGAAAAAAAAACATAACTTTTTAAAAAACTAACCTCAAATATATAGAAACATGACACATGTCTATCTCTTTCTTGTCAAGCCATATTTGAACGTGTTCCATTCCAATGGAAATCTCAGGATGGTCATTGCTGAAAAGTTGTTTGGGAATTTTGACATATCGTAGTGGATTATCAACAAATTCATCCAATATCCATCGAAAATCCTCAATCAAAGGTGCCAAGTACGCATCAATTTCAAATCCAGGTTGCCTCGGACCAGAAATCAACAAAGACAACATCAGATATTTGCGCTTCACGCATAAGGATGGAGGAAGATTGTAGATCATCAACACTACCGGCCATGTACTATGACTTGAACTCATATTTCCATGAGGGTTCATCCCATCAGTAGACAAAGCAAGTCGCAGGTTTCTCTCCTCATTTCCAAACTGCGGATACAGTTCGTCTATTTTTTTCCCATTGTGTAGCATCAGCCGGGTGTCGAATTTTATCATCTTTTACTCGACCGTTTGCATGCCAAATTAAATTATTCGCATCTTCAGGATTGCCAAACAAACGCCGAAACCTCTGAATTATAGGAAAATACCATAACACCTTTGCTGGAACACCCTTCCTCTTGTACCGTGGTTCACCACAATCAGGATTTGGGCACTTCTCCAACAAAGCATATTCATTTCGGTACAAAATACAATCATTAGGACAAGCATGTATTCTCTCATAAGTCAGGCCCATGGAGCACAATGTCTTTTTTGCCTCGTATGTACTCACATGAAGACTATTATCCTCAGGAAGCATTTCCTTCATCAAGTCAAGTATATCACTGAAGCTAGAATCACTCCATCCATGTCTTGCTTTCAGATTATACAATTTCAGCAAGGCTGTCAACTTTGTAAATCTTGTACACCCATTATATAATGGCATTTTTGCATTAGTTACCAAATCATGAAACTTATCTGGATCATTAACGAAATCCCCCTCAATATCATCCATCATATCATCTAATCTGTCATCTCCATCTTCAAAAACATTACAAGTGTTCTCATAATCAGAATCCTCACAACTTGTAGAATGCCTAGCAGTAGATTTCTCTCCATGCCATATCCAACATGTGTAATCAGCAATGATACCCCGAAAAATAAGATGTTCTCTAACCTCATCAACCTTAATAAGCCTAGAGTAATAACAATCATTGCATGGACATATCATTCTAGTAGGGTCACAACCATGGTCAAGTGCAAATTTAATGAACTCATCCACCCCTTTTTCATATTTAACTGCAGAGCGATTTTTTATCGACATCCATGAACGATCCATTTTCTAGATATTAAGCAAAAAACACAAAGAAGTATACAGTTGGAAGGTGGATATATCAAATGCAAGAACAAATTGACAACAAATTGCAAGGAGAACAATGAAATTGAAAATTGAATTGGAACTTACCTATAATGCAACAAATTGAAGAGGTAGAAATTACTGAAATCCTAAAAAAAACAGAGAACTAACTCTATTTTGACAGCAAGAACTGGAACTAAGCAAACACATGTAGCTACACTATTTTGACACCCACCCCCAAATGATGAGGATGCAATGAAATTGAAAATTGAATTGGAACTAAGCAAGAACTAAGCAAACACATGTAGCTACACTATTTTGACAACAAGAACTAACACTATTTTGACAGAAATTACTGTTAGAGTTTCTCTCTTCAAGTCACATATTACAGAGAACTAACTCTATTTTGACAGCAAGAACTAAGCAAACACATGTAGCTACACTAAGATCTATCAAAATCTGAACAAACCTAAAGCTAACACCCAAGTAAAATCAAATTGTAGAGAGAACACAAATTGAAAATTCGTAATTGGTGTTGGCAGTAGCAAATCCCTAAAATCAAATCCCTAATATGGTACTAAGCAATAAGCAAAGCCATAGATAATATTTAATAGCAAAAAAATTGGGGGAACAACAGGAGATAAACTAACGAAGACCTAAGACGAACCATTGGGGGAACAACAGGAGATACACAACAGGAGCTATGGAGGCGAACTGGCGATAGGCGAACTGGGGGAACAATTGGGGGAACAACATGAGATACACAACAGGAGATAAATCAAATGAAGAAGGAGGAGAAGGAGATAAGATTAAGAGGCATTGTAAGTAGCATACCTTCAAGAGTATCTTCAAGCGTCAATTCAGAGGGTGTGAGATGACTTCAGGGAACATTCACCGCAGCGACGAACTAGACGAGAATGGCGATGGGTGAACTGGCGAGCACCACCGGACTGAACAACGAAGAGCTATGGAGGCGAACTGGCGAGCACCACCGGACTGAACAAAGAAGAGCTGTGGAGGCGAACTGGCGAGCACCACCGGACTGATCGAACAAAGAAGAGCTGTTTAGGTTACTTCGTATGTTGGGAGAGAGAATGGAAGGTTATGTGATTTAGGTAAATACCCCGGACGCTAATTTTTTTTCTATACCGAATATGCCGGATTAATAATGGACGAGGTATATTTCCATTACAAATACACCGGATATTAGTTATACGAGGTATTTGAATTTTTTCAGGAATTATTTTGATTTTATACCCCGGATATTTGACTCATACGGTGTATATAGTTCATTGTTCAAATTTCAGGGCTTTATACCTCGTATTTTACACGCCCGGGATATTTTTTACGGGGTATATCGACTATTTTGTAGTAGTGATACTATGGTTATATCTTATAGTTATATCCAATTTGGTTATATCATATCGTTATATCCTATAATTATATACTATGGTTATATCTTATAGTTATATCAAATTTGGTTATATCATAGCGTTATATCCTATAATTATATACTATGATTATATTTTATAATTATATCCAATTTGGTTATATCTTATGGTTATATCCTATAGTTATATACTGTGGTTATATCTTATAATTATATCCAATTTGGTTATATCGTATCGTTATATCCTATAATTATATACTATGGTTATATCTTATAGTTATATCCAATTTGATTATATCATATCTATATCATATAATTATATATTATGATTATATCTTATAGTTATATCCAATTTGGTTATATCCTATAGTTATATACTATGGTTATATCTTATAGTTATAGGATATACCCATAAGATATAACTAAACTGGATATAACTATACAATATAACCATAATATATAACTATAGGATATAACTATAATATATAACTAAAGGATATAACCATAGGAGCCACCGAACCATGACGGCTCGAGCCTCGAGTGCTCGACCAGTCAGATCCACGACGGGTAGAGGGTTGGACACCACACCAGGCCACCTGCGGGACCGCCACGAGTCCACGACCAGTCAAGGGCAACAATACTCCCTTGCTTTGAAAATTTGGTTCCTTGTTTGTTGTGTGTTACATTCTCTGCTGTTGCAGGTTTTCTTTTGGTTTGATTGGAGATTGTTGTTTCGGTTCGAGATAAGATAGTGATTGTGTGATCCCTGGTGGTTTCTATTGACGAAATGCCTCCAGATTATGTCTTGTCTCTTCTTTCCTGTTGCTTCAAACGCCTTGTTGGTGGTTTCCAACCCATGTTTGAAGACTTTCTCGTAGATTAAGCCTTGTATTGGTTTGTTTACTCGGTTGTGTCTATATCCTTGTTTTCTTTTGTTGTGTCTGTTGTTTTTTCTTTTGTTTTTGTTCTTTGTTTTTGTTGTTGTTCTGTTGTTTGGTTGCTTTGTCGGGTGTCCCGACGCCGTTTGCTCGGCCTCTCGAGTTTCCAGGTTTGGTTGTTCTGGATTCTTAAATTATACTTTATCAAAAAAAAAAAAAAACCGGTTCAACACTTGGGAGCTACTGTGTGGCGCCCAAAAAAGTTATCGTTGGATATAAGATAATAATTTGGGTCCCCTTAATGTACCACCAAATTGAAATCACAAACTATTGAGAGAATGTCGTCCTCAAGCTACGATGATGTACCCGGTCTTGATTCGGTTAATCAAGATGATTTACGGGTACGTATATGTTTTTTTCCAACTTTATTTCAAATTTAGTAAATTAAAGCCGTTTGTTATAGTTTAGAACGTTCATTAAAACGTACATACGATCATTACGTTAGGATGATTCCATGTTTTAGGTTAGTGGACATTATGTTAGTCTTTTTAGGTGGTATTTTCGGTATCCTATATAGTTGTGAAATAAATAGGATGATTACACATTTTAGGTTAGTGGACAATATGTTAGTATTTTTAGGTGGTATTTTCGGTATATTTATTTGTGAAATAAATAGGATGATCACATGTGTTAGTTTATACATTATGTTAGTCTTTTGTTAATAAATTACATGTTGTAGCATAGATATTATGTTAGTATTTTATTAATGAATTACATGGTTTGGCTTAGACATTAAACATGTATTTGTAGTTGTTATTTACGGTAACCTCTAAGTTGTATATATTGGTCAAATGTATAGGAGTTTCAATTATTAAGTAAATTATATGTCTGTGGTTAGAACAACATTATGTTAGTTTTTTGAAATCGCTCTTAGAAAAACCTCTAATGTATAATTTTTTTTGAAAATAAATAGGACGACACTAGTGATAGCGATTTTTCGCTAGTGGACTATTCTTCTCATTTTACTACAAGTGAGGAATGGAGTGATAGAGACACTATGATCAATTGGGCTACGAATGTCGGTTTGGGACTGTGTATGGTGATCGTCATAAGTAAATCATGGGCAATAAATGTCATATTGCCGTGTGAGAAGTCTGGGTCATATAGATCGTCGGTGAAGAAGAAGGAGGTTCGGGGTCTTGAGGCAACCCCTAAACGGAAAAACAAATCGAGGACAAAGAAGAGCGAGTGTCCGTTTCATTTGCATGGGTTGTTTAGGAAAGGAAATTGGATAAAATCGGGCACGTGGACATTATCCGTCGTTAATGGATGCCACAACCATGATCTTTCAAGTAGTTTGATTAGTCATGCATTTGCTGGACGACTTTTACAGGAACAACGTCATAGAGTGAATGTTTTGTCAGCCTTCGGCACAAAGCCGGAAGCTATTATAAGTCTATTTCTACAGGAGGATCCCCAATGCTTGACATCAAGGAATCAATTATACAATTACAAGGCTAAGGATAGGCATAAATCCAGGGGGAATTTGATGGTGCCGCAATACACGTTGGATTTTCTAAGGATGAGAGGTTATTATACAAGCACCGACAGGGTTCGCACCGCTGATGTGAAGGAGGTTTTGAGTGACCTTTTTATTTGTCACCCCGACGCTAGACATTTGTTGCGTTTGTCCCCCCACGTCGTCATCATGGATACGACCTACAACTACAACCAAGCAAGCACCTCGGTCCCCCAAGTTGTGCCGACGATACACCCCCAATCCTCGAACAACGGCAACATCTTCACCAACAGCGGGTTCTTGGACTTATCCACGAAAATGTTGCAAGACATGGCGTGCCATAGGTATCCTGTCGCTATCGGCTGGGGCTCGTCGTCGTCCTCTATCATGCGTAGCAGGTGCACAAAAAACTCATAGGCAGTAACCCGACCCTTCCTAACTTCCTTCCGCATCTTCCTCTCGTTAACACCATACATATACATGAACACAGCCTGGCCCAACTTCTTCAGCTCGTCATTCGTACCTGGAAACGGTACGCGGCAGGGAAACCCTTCTATGCTCAGCCCTAAGATCCTCTCCACGTCGTGAAGCGTGATTGTAATCTCGCCCCATGAAAAATTAAAGTTGTTCGTCTCAAGGTGCCACCTCTCGACGGACGGTGCTATAAGAACGTGGTCGACCCTACCGAACTGAAAATCCCGGAGACGAGTCAATCCGGTCTGCTCCGCAAGCCAAAATCGGCTGCCCTCAACCATCTCTGTGGGAATGAAACTCCTACAGCCCTCGAAGTCGGTTGGGCAAGTATAAGCTTTCAAACGCCGTACGAGGGGCGGTGTAGGCGGAGGAGGAGCGTGCCAAATCTGGTGCGCAACATGATTTCTGAAGCTCTGTAGCACCTCAAGCGACTCAAGTTCGTACGGGGGGGCCTCCTCGGCAGGTGGAGCCTCGCCAGCGGGAGGGGGAATGGGCTAATGGGGGACGGGAAGGGGAACGGACTGTTGGGGGCGGGAGGAGGAACGTGCTCCTGGGGTACGGGAGGGACATCCTCCATAACAACATCGTTCAAATGAGGACCCTCATCCGCAGTCTCTTCTGTGTCAACAAACGCATCATCCAAAGGTATATTGCCCATGTCACGGACGAGACAAACACACATCAAGAGATGGAAGTACATTTGAAAGAGGAGGATCCACTAATGGAACGGGATCCATCGGGATTCTCCTCTTGCGACCACGTTGGGTGAGGGGGTTTAGGAGGTTTTTGCACTTACGACTAGAAGTTGTCATGGGTCGAGATTCCACCCGACGTCCCCCACACATCTTTTGTTTGATTCTCGCGACTATATCTTGTTTTATTCAAATTATAATTTATTTTACGGAGAAGTTTTTAGTTATAACCAGTAATACCTACTATTTATCCGCACTTATTCTAATATTCCATTAAGTTTGACTAAATATTTAAATACTTGTCCTAAATTAGTGAAATTACCTAAATTATTCGTATACTTCACAATTTTGATTACAAATTACTATTTTCTGAGATCTAATATTCGCAGTTATTCTAATATTCTTATATTCCTTCATATCATTTATTCTAACTATTGTAATATTCCTTTAGATATTATATTCCTTCATAACATGTATTCTAACTATTGTAATATTCCTTCATATATTATCTACACTTACCTAAAATTTTATTTTAAATAAAATTATAATTTGATATAAAATAAAATTCTAGTTTATCTAATTCTTCTTTTATTTTATTTAAATAAAATTCTTCTAATTTAACAAAATTCTAACTTATTTCGACTAACAATCTAATTTATCTAATTTAAATAAATTTCTAATTGCTATACAATTCATTTTTGCCTAAAATTTTATTTTAAATAAAATTCTAGTTTATCTAATTCAACTTTTATTTAAACTAAATAAAATTCCTCTAGTTTTAACAAATTTTAAATTTATTTCAACTAACATTCTAATATATCTAATTTAAACAAATTTCTAATTGCTATAAAATTACAATTCATTTTTACCTAAAATTCTAATTAATTTTTTTGCAACACTAAATTTAACTACTATACGAATTTGCCTATTTCAATTTAATTACAATTCTAACTATTCTTATAAATAATACTAATATAATTACAAACTAAATTAATACAATAATCTAATTTAATTATAAATTTTAAAAAGCAAACAAAAAGGTACCTCGGCCAGTTCTCGACGGGCATATTTCCGCGGCCGTCGAGATGGGCTCGCCTCCCGCACTCGCGCCACCGCCTCGACACCGACGGTCGTCTCCACCTCAAATGCATTATCTGACGCCACCTCCGCTTGCGCCCCATCTGTTGCCGCCAACGTACCCACCTCCGCCGTCCCATCTCCTGTCGACTGTTCCTATGGCAAATGCTCCTCTGGCGACGCCACTCCCGCCAGATCAAGAAAAAAATCCAGATTTGCGCCTCTGTCGTTGTCGCCCGCACCTCCGCCACCTCGTCCGCCTCATGCGTCACCGCTGCTACCATCACCTATTTGCTTGCCGCCGTCGGTTTGTCTGCCTCATGCGTCACCGCTGCTACCATCACCTCTTTGCTTGCCGCCGTCGTTTGTTTGGGGAGAAGGGAAGGGAGGCCGCCGTTTTGTTTAGGGGAAGGGGATTAGGTTTTGGGAAGAAGATGGTAGGCGCGATCATATAGCACTCGGATTTAAAAAAAAAAACTTTATGGGCACCTAGCCATTTTTTTTAAGTACATTTTTTAATAAAAAACAAAATTCACTTCTTGGGCACTACCGAAGTGACCCGCTTTTTTTTAAAAAAAATATTATTTTTGATTTTTTTTATAAACCGATTCAAGTGAAACAATTTATAAAAAAACCGGTTTACTCCTTGGACGCGGTAAATTTAAAAAAAAAAATAGAGTAAATTTTTTTTTTTGCACTACGATGTTCCGCACAAAAGGCGGGACAGGGCACAAAAACCCCGGTGTGAAAATTGTCTCGTATATAAACACGAGATAGAGAAAGCAACTTTTATGAGTTTTATCATGATCAAGACCAGAGGCAGGCAGGCAGCAGCGCAGTGGCCTAAGCTTTCTATTATGTAAGCCAGTAAAATAATAAAGTTTGATATATGCTACGCTATATGTACAATTATAACATACGGTTTCATCAAAAACAATATATAATTATAACAAACAGCCCCAAGCTTACTATTTGAAAGCTTTCCTGCTAAATTCCGGTGGAATAATCTCCTGGCATCGTACAATCCCAGAAGCCCCTCCATAACACAACCACCTCCGACTCCCCTTGTTCACATTCCACCTTACTCTGTGCATGGCCACCATTTTTGAAGGCAACGCTTCTACTTCGATTTCGCTTCCAGTTTCGAGATTCACAATCGAGCTCTCTTGACATTTGGATGAAGAATCTTGATCCTCTTTGGCCTTCTTTGCTTTGCTCGTCTTAAATTTCACATTCTTCAGGTTAGATAGTGGTTGATCTAAATCTCCATCTACGACGTCCTCACCACCGTATCAAAGAGCTAACAAAGAAAAAATTAAAATTGGATAAGCATGATGCACATAAATCTAAATCCCAAGTTCAACTGAGCTTCCGTAAATAGCAAATCCTAATGATGCACTTCTGATAGGCTCTTACCTAAGGGTTGACTGTCGAGCTTTTGTTCTTTTGCCCTTCTCACCCGGTTGGAGTCGTATATAAAACCACGCAGGCTTCTAGGAGTGTTGCCCCATTCGTTTATGGACCTCTTCATTGGGTAAGGGGCATTCAGTAGAGGGGTATTTACTACAAGTATTCCGTCTTCATCGGTCAGTGAACCGCATGGAAAATGAGGGGTGCGATTCCTGTGTGGGTCTTTATCCACTGCCTTACTCGTAAGCTGTTTATGGACGAAATTGCATACATCGTTAGCTGTTAATTCCATGTTGAGATTCTGACATGAAGTGAAATGTGCAACAAGAGGGTATTTACATCCAGAAAGACTGACCTGGAAATAAAGGATAGTACCATTGGAACCACGTACAATATGCAACCATTCCTGAAATGTTAAGACGGGTGTAAATATTCGGACATCATTCAGTATATAAAATTGATGATTGAGATCAGTTTATGAAAATGGTTATTCTCTGCACATGGAAATCCAAAACAGTTGAACCTGTGTGTCGTGAGACTTGTACGCTCCAAATAGAGAAAGGAGAACAGCTGTAAGTGTGTAACCCTTGTTGTGGTGTTCCGGCAAAAGGCTTTCCAGTCGCGGGAACATCATATGCTGCCTTCGCCAAGCTCAGGATCCGTAGCATCCCGTCATCATAGGATGTTAGGATACATCTTCATGAAGAAAAATCCCATTCTAGCAACACTCATAAGAAAAGAACAGTCCCTCTTCTGCTGCTACTGGATGAGACGCTTCACATACTAGATAACCCATTAAAAATATACTAATGGGCGCAGAATTACTAATTTAATGTCATACTACTAAGGTAACACTAACACACATTCATCTCTGAAGGTAAAAGTACAATTGATATATGGACAAAATCAATGTACCTTGGATTAGGAAGCCAATCAAGACTATAAATGAACCTTTGTGCTGAAATATCCCACAAAGGACGGAATGGATCCCTGCAAGTTATAAAAATATTTGTAAGTTAAATGCATATGCACACTAGAAGCAACTCAATTTGATATGATATTTCCGCTAAAAAAAATGATATGATATTTGTCAGATGTAAGCAAATCCAAGACAACCCAAAATAAAAAACACTTAAGCTAACTGCTGAATATAATATAATGTACATCTTATGAAGCAACAACATTAAATGTTATCACCAAAATGAGTTCAATGAAAGCAAAACCCAAAATGAGTGGTTCAACATGGACACAACTTGAAACTGTGCCACTCCAAGGAAGTTTATATAGATTGGAAACTAAAGGTAGAACAAAAAAATGAAGAAAAGCCTATTGACAGAGCATAATGATACATCACATAATAGAAATTATAACCAAGCCATCATACTTGCCTCAAGTCCCAAAATTTCATTCCTTCATGCCCAATAGTAACAATAACATTACCACCCTCAGTATCCCTGGAATTCGATAGCAAAATTACGAGTACATCAACAGAACAAATAAAAAAAAAACATTAGCACAAGCAAATAAAAAGTAGCCTAAAATTAAAATCTTGTGTTTGTTGGTGTTGAACATGATCACTATAACATACCCTTCCGATGGTGCCCAAGCAAGGGTTCTAATAGGTAGTGTATCTGCGCAGAAACAGAGAATGGGTCTGACATCTGCAGAAGCAAAGTGGGGTAAGCTCAAAATATAGAGAAAATAACTTGACAAAGCATTCATGTTTAGTGATAACAGGTTTTGATCGTGTAAAATCTGCTATGTAAAATATCCAAACAAATCTTAAACCGTAGTCCTAGGTAAGTAAAGGTCGAACCCACAGGGAAGCGAATTCTATCTAAATATACAATTCGTATGTCAATCAAACGTAACCAAATGGGGGTTTTGTGAGTTTTGTAAGTTCTAAACATGCAAAAGGTAAACAAGCTAAAGAGTTGTGAAATCAGTGATGGGAAAAACACTTAGTCAAACAACATCCACTATTCGTATGACAAATTGATCCTAGATACTCATTCAAAATCTCATGCAATGGAAATTCCAATTCCTTTTCAGATATAACTAATAACACAACCAGATACTATTAGCACTAACTAGTTAAACAACCCTGAAACTATCAAGATTCAGTTTAACAGCAGCGTTACGGATAAAAATATAGTTGGATACAATTCTAGCATAAAACAACCAGCTTTTATCCTAGAATGTAAATCAGTTCTCTTCTGCATAAGACCATCATAACCAGATACTAGTACGATGCAGTTGCTACTCTGAAATAGATATGCTCAACCAGTAACAATCTAAATCTAGCAATAGATCAATAACGACAAACCCTAGTTGCGTCCAAGATAGAGATTATCAATATCAATCATAAGCAATCAAGCAAGAGAATAGATAAAAACCATGCAATAGATTAAGAACGAGAATCTCACAACTGAATCAAAACGAAAGCTTCAGCGTCTGACTAAGCCAGGGAGGCTTAGTTCTTCATAACATAGAACGTAGAAAGGAGAAGTAGAATTAGGGTTCAAAGAGTTGATTAAGGAGGCCAAGCTCCCTTCTAACCCTTAAATACTAAAAACATTCAGTCAAAATTAACCTAAAAAGAAATTACTAAAACGTAATAAAATAATCCAATTAAAACATATAAGGAAAAAGTGACTCGGCGGCCTTCAGACATTCACGACGGCCGCTACAACCTTCACGGCGGGCGCCGTCTTTCCACGACGGTCGCCGTGGCTTTGTCGTAGCTAAGGCTTCTGGATGGGAATTGGCGGCGGGCGTCGCAATGTTCACGGCGGGCGTCGCAATGTTCACGGCGGGCGCCGTCGCTGTTCTTCGGTTCAGCTCATGCGACACTTCCGTAGAAACGCCATAACTTTTGATTCCCAACTCGGATTGCGCTCATATTTTGAGGACTTGCAGTAGACTTCAATATCTAACTCCTAGAATTGGAATCACTCCATTTGGACATCTGAGTAGAGAGAACGAACCAATTGAATTCAGCCTACCGTTCTTCTACTCTTCATTGCACTCCCTTGGCGTCTACTACTGGTGGCTTCCTCCTCAGTGTCTCATATGATCTCCAAAACCGCTCAAATACCTCCAAAAACACCAACTTCGCCCCCAAACACCATGCACATGAATGTGTCTAAATCTACCCGAATGGCACCAATAAATCCTCTAATGACTCTTAGTTAAGCCCTACAAAGTAGTGCTTATCATTTAGCTTTTAGTATGAAAAACATTCTTGTTAGATAAAATTCATTTAAGTTGGCATCAAGCTTCACAGCTATGTTTCTCAACAATTTCCTGTAGCTATTCTGATTGATCCATACTAATCATGAATGTATTTTTACAATCCACACAAAATGCAGAACATACATCATTCACGGCAACTGTCACATTACCTTTTGATGAGCTACTCACAGAAAATTTCCACAAAGTAACCTATGCATACAAGTGAAAATTTTGATTTGACAGTACAGTGAAAACCATAAATTAGTATGTCGTCTATGATGAAGCAAACTAGAGTTTAGGAGAACTTGTTAAGAAAAAAGAACCTCATACTATTACCATTCCATCATGACATCCAGCTAGAATCAGATCATGAGGCGGCGATGTTGACCATATATTCCAGAGTTAGAGGTATGTTGTTAAGTAGAAAGAACAGTTTTAGAAGACTTTGAAAGTACTAAGTTAAATCAACATAAAAGTGGTGTAAAGGAGGATATGGAGGATTAACAGTATACTCATTGATTCAACTACACAACATGATACCATGCTTCTTTCAAGTAACAAATTTTGTGAAGCTAATCTACAATAACAAATTACAGTACTTATAACTTGTAAGCATCTTTTTTTTTTTCCAAACGAGGTCCTAACATTGAATTCATGAAAACAGTGATAAAACTACATAAATAAAGAACTCATGAAGATACCTTTGTCTGTCACCACATCGCAACATTGAGCATCTGAATACCGGCTTTAATTTCACAAAGCGTGGAACAATACAATCCTGCTTCCGAGACAAGTAAATACCATTAAGCATTCTAGGAGAAGGAATTTCCCACCTGCAAGTGGTACAAGTAATGATATCAATGAAAATGACATCCTAGGGACTGGAAACAAAAGAACTAACTACCTTACAACTCAAGGAGACGAGCATCAAGAGGTAGCTTACACTTCTAAAGATCCATCTCCTAACAATACAGCAAGATAGCCCAATCTATGCTTGCACTTAGAATAACAGGTGCTATAAGGCCTCCATTTCACATCCCATGCAACTTTTCCATTATGACCCAAGCATAGAACGACTCATGGAGGAAGGATATCCTTTGGGATGGGAGAACCAGCAAAAACAGATCCAGAGCCCTCGTGCCTAACAACTGGCCCAGGCACCTCTTTACTTTTTCCTGGGTTCTCTTTTAGACTTGAAGACGAAGACCCCTTATCTGTATAGTGAATCCCTAAAGGACAATTGAGAGGATCATCACTATTCAAACTCCGTGCCTTCGCTTTCCGTTTTCTCTTCTGTAAAGAGTTTTTAGACTCTGCCTTACTTGAGCTGTTATTTACAAGATTCTCATCCATAGGACAATTATTTGAGTTATACCCTGGATACTCAATAGCTAACACTTCATCAGGCTGGCTTTGACTATGCATGTTGCTGGAAGCTGTTTCTACAACTTGATTACCGTGTTGCCCTCTTCGCCTCTTGGGCTGAGCATCATTTTCTTTTGCTACAGAAGCAATATTTGAACTACTTTCCTGGTATTCAATAGCTAGCAATTCAGCAGGTTGTTCAGTAACTAAGTTAGCAGGTGTTGTTCCTACAGGATGTTTCCTAGATCGTCCTCTTGGCCTCTTCGGTTGAGTATCAGTTTCTTTTGCTACAATATTTGAACTACCTTATGGGTATTCAATGGCTAGCAATTCAACAGGTTGTTCAGTATCTAAGTTAGCAGGTGTTGTTTGTACAGGATGTTTCCTAGGTCGTCCTCTTGGCCTCTTCGGTTGAGTATCTTCTTCTTTTTTGGCATTTCTCTTTTGAGATTTGGTGCGCGGTTTTGTTACAGAAGACGAATATTCCTCTTTTACTCCATCGTTCAATAGACACCAAATCTGAACCATCCCCCGGCCACTTAGCCGAGCGCCTAACTTGTGATATGCTGAATCAGGTGGATGAGCAGAAACAGCAATAAACTGTATAATAGAAATACTGAAAGTTACATTTCAATGTAAGATGAGAAAAATATCAAAGTCTGAATCGTATTATATCAAAAACCAAAAACCTATTCCCAGACCAGAAAAGGAGAAAAGAGCTGCAATGAGGAACGAACCATATTTTCTGGCATGAAGGGTTTTTTTTCTTCATGATGAGAAGTTGAGAACTCATATTCCAAGTGATGAAAAGAATTCCTCCAGCCCACTGGATTTATATTTTCCCTCTAAATTAAGGAAATTAAATTCATTCCATTTAGTCTCACCATTAAGTAAGTATATTGGTCTCACAGATATGAAGGCATGTGCAACTATTCCAAAACAAAACATAATTTAACAAGCAAAATCTAATTCATTATAATCACTACATAACAGAAAAGAAAAGAAAAGAAAAAGAAATAAAAGAGAAGAATGCAAATTACCTCTCTGTTTACAAGAGTGTTAGGCTTGGTATCTGGCCTAGGACACCAATCTAAAGCCCAAACAGAACCACCAGCATAAAAGACAAAATCATTCCTACAAAATAAAATGAAAAGAAAAGGTGTGACACAATATTAGTCCAAGAGAGAAATCTTTAATACCTTCATCCTTGTACAATTAACACTCATATTGACAAATCCAGAACTAGGGAATAATTAACAAATATTCATTCCAAATTCCAAATTCCAAATTCCAAATTCCAAATTCCAAATTCCAAATGCATAAATACAGATGCTTATTATCAGGAGTCCCATTCAGGAGGATTACTATAACCTACCCTACTTACTAAAACCCACAGTGGAATACATGTTAGCCAACCAAATATGCAAAACCTGGATGGTGTCAAATTAGGCTCATCAGACAAACCCTCTACCTGCACTAAAAGGATCATACATTGAGGTCAATATTACTTGGTAAAAACCTCATTCAAATATGGAACAATACTATATTTTAAAAAATCAATGGTTTCACATACCTTAGGAACTGCAGCTGATGAAAATTGAGATAAACTGATTTCACTAAGAACATCCTTGTCTTTCCCCTGAGAGACTCCCGTTTCAGAAGCAAAACGGATAGTTCTTGGTTTATAATTAAAAAACTTCCATTCACTGCAAGCTCACCGTCAAAAATTACATATCAAAATGAACTACACTAAAAAGAGTCGAAAACATTGAAAAGGTGAAATGTGTGAGCATGTAAATTTACCTCAAAAAAGTGACCATCTCAGATAGACGTTTCATCTCGACTTCTTCTACTGGACTAGCGTCTTCTCCACAAAGCACATATATCTTGTCCATTGTTCTGAAATGATTCTCAACAGAATGATCAAAGGGTGAAACTCCAAACACACAAGCATGATTTTCTTCTGCTTCATCACCAATTAAGCCTTGCTGCTCCAATATAACAGTATGTCCCTCCTTCGTTCTCTCATTCTTTTTTCTTCTTTGGTAAACTAAATCCTTCTTCTTCCTCGTTATTTGACCAGATTCAACTTTTTCTTCCCTAACTAGAGGCTCAGCTTGTTCTTCCATATCTCCTATCAAATCAGGTCTGTTGTAGTCACTAGGGTACTACCTTGCCTAATGGCTAATTAAAACAGTACTTGAATCATCTCCAAATTTGCTCCTTTCTATGCACGTAAAAAAGAGAGAATTTCCTCTATCTAGCATTCTAGCCCATCATACACCACAACACATTGCTAGAAAGGTAAGAGCTAAACAAACAGATGCATATATGCCAATTAATTATCATACACGTCTAGAGGTGGCAAAATCTGACCCGACCCGAGAAAACCGCACGGACCGCCGGACTCAAGACCTGATGGATATCCGAAAAAAAAAGAAAAAATCTGAAACCAACCCGATTTGACCCGAACATAAAAGCAACCCGATTTAAAAATGGACCAAACCCGCTTATATCCAAATAGACTAGTCCAGCGTCAACCTGAAACCCGAGCAACCTGAACCCGATTATACCCGAACCCGTAACAACCCGATTCTAGTGGGTTCGTTCATTCAGCCCACTTCATTTATCTATATACTTTTCACTTTTTCAGCCCACTTCATTTTTATTTTTTCTTAATTATGATAATTGCAATTAATTTCACACCTTAGTATATACATTTTCAAACACATGTTATGTAATAGCATAATTAACATAAACTACAATGCAATAGTACTATTATACTATACTTGTCAATTTAGTTGGTAAAGATGATAAATATATAAGTAAATTGCTAACCTAATTGATATAATATATTAGAGCTTTTACATTTTAATCATAATACCCAAATATAAGTTGAAAGAAATGTAGAAAACAGAGGCTACAAAGGGTTGCAAGGACACAATATTCTGTACTGTAAGGGATGAGTTTTTGGCTATGGAAATCTGGTAATAATTAGTCATAAAGCAGAGTCATCATCCAGGTTTCTTCATAGAGAAGGCGGGAGAGAAAGAAGAGAAAAAGACCCAGAAAGCTGAAAAGTTGTGAGAGGAGAAAAAGAAATTAAAAAGGAAAAAAAAAGAGGGAGAAATCTCACACTTAGAACTCTTTTTTCTGTTCTACCTTTGATCTTTCTGGTGGGCAGTTGTTTTAGAGTTTGTTAAGCTAGAATTAAGGGGTAAATTATTATTAGGAATATATATAGATTACATAAAGGGTACAATGGTAAAACACTGAATTAATTATCAATAACCCTTAATCTATCACCCCCCTCAAGCGAAGCGTCGGATTGACCGAAACACAAAGCTTGGATCTAAAGAACTCGAACAAAGGACGGGAGAGTCCTTTAGTGAACACATCAGCTATCTGAAGAGAGGAAGGAACGTGATGAACACGAAGCTTGCCAGAAGTAACTAACTCCCGAACAAAATGATAGTCAATATCAATGTGCTTAGCTCGCTTGTGAGCAATAGGGTTCTGAGCAAGGAAGATAGCATTGTTGTTGTCACAGAGCAAAAGCGGCGAACTGGAGAGAGGAATGCGCAGATCCCGAAGAAGATGAGACAACCAAACAACCTCAGCAGCGGAGTTAGCCAGAGCACGATACTCAGACTCAGTGCTAGAACGAGAAACAGTGGGTTGTTTCTTAGCACTCCACGAAACAAGATTGCTGTCGAAAAAGACAGCATAACCATAAGTGGAGCGACGAGTCTCCAGACAACGAGCCCAGTCAGCATCAGAGTAACCAGACACCTCAACAGAACACGCAGAGCTGAAAGAAAGACCATAATGAATGGTACCACGAACATAGCGGAGAATGCGTGTAACAGCAGCAAAATGATCGACTCGAGGATCCTGAAGAAACTGACTAACAGAGTTCACAGCAAAGGAGAGATCAGGCCGAGTGATGGTAAGATACTGAAGAGCACCAACCAGAGAACGATATAATGTGGGATTGGGAAAAGGCTCACTAGAGCTACTGTGTAGCTGGGACAGCGGGAGAAAAGGCGTAGAAACAGTAGCAGCATCAATCATGCCAGCCCTCCGAAGAATGTCACGAGCATACTTGGCCTGTCCCAAGAAGAGACCAGAAGAAGTCGAAGTGACCTCTAGACCAAGAAAGTAGTGAAGAGAACCCAAATCCTTGAGCGAAAACTCTTTGTCAGTGCGAGCAATAAACTGACGAATGATTGAAGGATCATTCCCCGTGAGAATGATGTCATCAACATACACCAACAGATAAAGCAGAGTCTTCCCACGAGAGTAAACAAACAACGAAGTGTCAGCGTTGCTGCAGATAAACCCAAGACGAGAGAGGTAAGAGCTAAACCTCTGAAACCAGGCCCGCAGAGCTTGCTTAAGCCCATAAATAGCCTTTCGTAGACGACAAACATAATCAGGATGAAGTGGATCCTTATAACCAGCAGGTTGCGCCATATAAACAGGAGTATCAAGAACACCATTCAGAAAAGCGTTCTTGACATCAAGTTGATGAAGGGGCCACTTTCGCATTGTGGCAACAACAAGAATAGTTCGAACAGTAGCAGCCTTGACAACAGGACTGAAGGTATGTTCAAAATCAAAGCCAGGAATCTGAGAAAATCCTTGTGCCACAAGACGTGCTTTGTGACGTTCAATACTGCCATCAGAATGATATTTGAGTCGAAAAACCCATTTCGACCCAACAATGTTGGCACCAGAAGGACGAGGCACAAGATCCCAGGTGTGTTGGCGACGAAGAGCTGCCATCTCTTCATCCATTGCAGTCACCCATTGCAAATCACGAAGAGCAGAGCGATAATCGTGCGGTTCAGACTGTGTGAGCAATGCAGCAAGAAAACCAGAAACCTCATAATCAGATAAATCACGAGGGCGAAGAGAACCCGTACGAGATCGAGTGGTCATAGGATGAGGTTGCACCAACGAAGAATCAGACACGATATCTGAGTCAACAGAAGCAGGCAAAGGAGATGTTGTAGACGGAGGAGGAGAAGGAGCTGGAGAAGCAACAACAGTAGAAGTAGGCACAGTAGGAACAGAAGCGGGCACATGAAGATCAGTAAGACAAACGACAAGGCAGCGAAGAAGGGAAGACCGCCATAGAGGGAGGAACTGACATATCCGGATCAACAAAAGCAGAGACATCCAAGGAGGAGAAAACGGCCTCAGAACTGACATCAGAAGCAAACGGGAAAAAGAACTCATCAAAACGAGCATGACGAGTGATATAAATACGTCCCATTGCAGTGTCCAAACAACGAAAACCCTTGTATTGAGAGCTATAACCGATGAACACACAAGGTAGACTACGAGGAGAGAGCTTATGCCCAGCATACGGTCGAACAAACGGGTAAACTCTACAACCAAAAGGATGGAAGTTTGAGTAAGGTGGAGTACGACCAAATAGAAGGCCGAAAGGAGTCTGTCCCTGAAGCACAGGTGTAGGAAGCCTGTTGATAGTAAAAACTACAGCAGCAAAGGCATCATCCCAATGAGTTAAAGGCAGACGTGAGTGAAACAGTAGAGTGAGACCCATTTCAGTGATATGACGATGTTTGCGCTCAGCACGTCCATTCTGTTCAGGCGTATAGGGACAAGAGATCTGATGATGAATGCCTTTAGAAACAAAGTGTGACCGAATTCGACCATTCACGAATTTTGTGCCTCCATCACTCTGAAAAACTTTGATACGCGCAGAGAATTGGTTTTCAACAAATGCCTCAAATTGCAGATAAGTATCAATAAAGTCAGATTTGCGACGAAGAGGATATAACCAAGTAAAGCGCGAGAAGTCATCAACAAAAATAACATAATAAGCAAATCCATTGCCAGACAAAACAGGGGAAGGACCCCATAAATCACAATGCACCAGATCAAGAACATGCAGAGCACGTCTAGAATTCTCAACAAAAGATAACCTTTGACCCTTTGCCATAACACATGGGGCGCATGTATGAGGTTTAGGCAAAATGGAAGAAACAGACAACAATCCTTGTTTGCTTAAAGTGGAAATAATACTAGGAGACACATGTCCCAGTCGAGCATGCCAAAGTTCAAACGACGCTCGACCCTTATTCTGCTGAATTGAAGCAACAAAAGCAGTATCCCCGCGATCCAGAACATATAAGCCGTTCTCACTGTGACCGCGGCCCACGACCGCCTTGGAAACCTTGTTCTGAATAACAAAAGACGAGTCATCAAAAGTGATAAGAACACCAAGATCTCGAGTTAACTTGCCAATGGAGAGCAAGTTTTTGGTAATACGAGACACAACTAAAACATCGGATAACCGTAAACGTGGAGTAATCTGAGTATCACCAAGATGAGAGATTGAAATAGAGGCACCATTACCAACAGAGACACGAGAAGTACCAGTATAAGGAGTGACGTTCTCGAGAGAAGATGATGATGAGGCGATGTGATTCGTAGCACCGGAATCAACATACAAATCAGAGGAAACAGACTGAGGTTCCAGTTTCAAAGAAGACTGAAAAGAATCAGCCAAATGCGCGGATACGGACTGACGAGAGGGCGGTGACACAAGTTTAAAGCAAGAAGACGCAACATGGCCAGGTTTGCCGAACCATTGACACTGCGGGACATCACGACGACTACGCCCTGCGCCACGACCACCCCTGCGTCCAACAGAACGACCGCTACGGCCACCGGAACGACCACCATAATAACCTTCAGCACGGCCAGGCGACTGCCGACGGCTGCCTTCATCAGAATTGGATCGATCAGAAGCAGTAAAGGCAACCGGATGAGCAGCTGCAGACGTCCCTGATGGACCATGACCCGACAGCGACAACAGAAAAGCTTCATGATTCTCGGCTTGAGCAACGACGTCAACATATGACGGAGACGGAAACTGATTCATAACCGGAGCACTGAACTCCTTATATTCAGAACCAAGAGCACGCAAGAACCACAGCACCTGATCATCATTACTAACAGCCGAACCCATGGAGGCTAAGCGATAAAAAATGGCCTTGAATTTAAGGTGCAATTCGTGAACTGTACCGGAACGACGAAGATTGAGAACTTGGTCGCGAAGGTGGAGGATGCTAGACCGACTCCGATTCTGATAGACAGCAGAAAGAGTGTCCCATATTTGTCGCGAGGTCGAACAGACGATAACCTCCGACATAGCCTCCTCAGTAAGAGACGAAAACAACAGGCCACAGAGGCGCTCATCTTCAGCGACCCAAGCATCAAAAGCAGCAAGCGCAGCATCGTAGCTGTTCTTGGCATCAACAACGGCTGAACTGGAGGGATCAACCGGTGCAGGAGGCGGAACGGGAGCAGACGGACAGTCCTTCGATCCATCTAAGTAACCGAAGAGCCTCTGAGCACGCAAGATATGAGAAACTTGAGTTTTCCATAGCATAAAATTGGAAGCAGATAGTTTGATGTTCAGCATATGGATAAGAGTATTGTAGGGGAGGGGTTGATCAGCCATGACAGCCGAATGGAATAGAAGAAACGAGGAAGAAAGAAAAACGAGAGGGGAAGAAGAGGATCGAGTTTAAAAACCCTAGGCTGATACCATGTTAAGCTAGAATCCCCTTAGATTAGGGTAAATTATTATTAGGAATATATATAGATTACATAAAGGGTACAATGGTAAAACACTGAATTAATTATCAATAACCCTTAATCTATCAGAGTTGAAGAGATAACAAAACCTCCTTTTTATTTCTCTCAGTTCCAAGATTTATCTTTGTTTTTTCTGTATCTCTTAATTCTGAAACAGGGGATTTTGGTGTTGTTGATTCAAGTTTGAAAGAGAGAAAATGGTGTAATTAGAAAGAGAAAGAGGAGTTGTTGTTGATTGCATGGATACTCACAGGATTGGAGAGACCAACTCAGCAGGGCCTTCAAATCACAACACCGTGTCATATTCTATGCTCCGGATCAAACCCAACTTCAAACACGTTCATGTAATTCCTTCAATCGTCTTTACCATAGTGGCATAGTGTTCCCAATTACCCAAAATCATTAGTTTCATGTCAACTAATTAATCTCTATTCATTATCCTAGGAAAAGAGCTTGTGGGTACTTTTAACAAAATAGTGAAATCATTCTAACAAAATGGCGTGGGGGTGCAAAGAAGGAAACTGTGACCTCTTCCAACAAAATGGCGTGGTGTGTGCTATATAAGTAACAAAACAAGTTCTCTTCTTCTAGCCTAGTTTGAAATTGACCATTCCATGATTCCTGTCTTGGTAAAGAATTTTGCACAAGAGCCCTTGTTTTTTGTTGTTGGTTTGTATAGTGTTGGGCACATTTGGATTTGGGATTGAAACTTAATTTTGGTGTGGGAAAACTTGCAGGGGAGTTCAAAGTGTGGGAGTAGTGATTCAGAATCAGCATTGAACACAATTTCAAGTAGTAAAACTGAGACCCAATTGGAGTCTGAATCTCCCATCAGCAGTAGAAAGACACAAGCGGATACAAAGCAACAAACCTCACACTAACAACCTCATGTAATGAACTTAATCGCACTATGCATTCAGCAATAGAACACATATTCCTCAAACAGAACCGGCGAGACGAGCGGACCGGCGAGACTAAAATTGGTACCTGACAAGACGCGGACCGGCGAGACGAGAGGCGGACCGGCGGCGAGACGAGAGGCGGACCGGCGGAACGCAGGCTGACCTCGTCTAAGAGCGCATAGAGCTAAAATCAATCGGGAGTGATTTTTGGGGAACGACTGTGAGGATTGAGAGGAGGACAGAGGATGATTAGGGTTTGATTGAGAAAGGGGGAATTTTTTGATGGAAAATTTTAACATGTATTTTTTGGAGGAATAATTTTTGGGGAAATTAGTTAATTAATTTAAAATATAAATATATCATTTAAATTTTAGAATAACAAGAGATATTTTATAGTTTTTTGAAATAAGATGATTTTTAAAAGTAAGATATTCTTATTATTTGATTTATGTGTAAGATGTTTATAAGGTGATTTTGGAAAATTCTAGATTCTTATTAAATATGTTTTATATATGCAATTGCTTTGTATAAATAATGAATTAAATTAGATTAGTCAAATATGTACTATTTGACCTTTTTAATATTCAATTGACTCAACTATATAGTATATATGCATTTTGTTTATAAGTAGTCCATATAACATATATATATATTGTATCGTAATTGTGAGTTGTGAATATATGATGGCGTCATAGTGAAATACTAAATTACTAAAGTATATATTATTAATTAATATATATATATATAGTGTACTATTTTCTTACTATTAGTATAGTATATAAAATGCATTGGATTAGACTATTATATTATTATACCTAATAATTAGTACTATATATTTTAAAAGAACAATTAATGCATGTTAATATGTAATAGACGTACAGATAATGATATGCAATATATTGTTTAATTTAAATTTACTTTCTCTTTTTCATGTATAGAGTATAGACAATTAGACATTAAAACTTATTTTCCAAATACAACACGAGTTCGTAACCCAAAAGTTATAATGTCTAAACATCAAAAATAATGTTAAATAACTTATGTATAAATATTTGACATGACTTACTATATAAATTAATTTAAGTAATTTATTATTAGTAAATGATATATATTGACTATAATATTTTTTAATTATTAGTGAAACTAAAATAATTTGTTTTTATATATTAAAATCTATGTTCACATATAAGTAGTAATTCAAAAAATCAATACAAAATATATTCAGTTGATAATGTCTCATCTTTTGTATAGAACAAGACTTTCTAATCGTTAGTAATTTAGCACGAGTTAAAAAGGAAAGCGAATAAATCTTGTATATGCATATAAAATACTTTTAATGTACTATGATAAATATTTAATTAGATATGAAACCATCTAAAAGATACATGTACATAAATTAGTTTTGTTGTGTTATAAAAAACTAAATATGAGGATAACTATATAATTTAGTTTTCTAAATTAGTGTAGTTCAGTGTAGTCAGATCATGCTGAACTACCTCTATTCATCTCGATCAAAAAAGAGATGGATAGAGGTAGTTCAACATGATCTGACTCTCCTAATACTGACAGAGGATATGGCTCAGAACAGAAAGCTTTGGAGGAAAAATATTAGGGTAGATGAATGATTTGGACATGAAGTGTTTCTTTGCTGTGGTTTGTTTTTGGTTATTTTCTGCTTGTGTGTCAGTCTCTTTTGGGTCTATCAGGAAATATCCTCTCGAATTACTTCGGGTATGGATGCGTACATTTGGACCCCCCAGACCCCGCCGTTGGTGGGACTTTACTGGGTCGATTGTTGTTGTTGTTGTGTAACCCCTTTTCTAAGTATCATGGCTTTGCCACTGAATTCAATCTACATGAAATTAGCTCAATGTCTTCATGGTCGTCCATAAACTGATAAACATATGCAGAGAGGGCGGTCAGACAAGGCCCACTAGAATAGTGTATAGAATATAGAATGGGAATCTGCGTTGCTCATATGGCTAGGCATGCGATCTAACTTTCATAAAGTGGAGTCTCGGGTTCGAATCATATGGTAAACAACACGGTGTACTTTTACGTAAGGATGTACATCTGGTCCTGACCGGCCACGTACGGTCTGGACCGTAAAATTTTTAATGTATGGACCGTGGACCGGACTAGATTTCATAATTTTAAACATTTAATTTGTTTGATTATGGTCCGGACCGTAATTTTTACGCCAAAAATAGTAATGGATTTTTTTTTTAACTTTTACGGACCAGACCGTAAGACCGGAAATATCAAATTCCGGACCGTGGACCGGACCGTAAATTTACGGTCCGGTCCGGGCTACTTTTGCCCATGCTTACTTTTACGACATGTCAAGTTCATTTACGATGGGCCTCAACAGATTTATACAACTCTATATAATATGGGCTTTTTCGTCCAATTATGTTGACCGTACTTTTGGGCTTTATTGAGATTAATGCTTTTGAAAAATACAAATTAGATCAAATGCCATAACAAAATATCATAGTCTAAAACCTTTAACTAGATAGAAATAAAGCAATCCATCAAACCATCAATTATCACTTCATATTAGATCATCTTCATTACAAATTTTAGCATCACATGATAGTGCTCCAATGAAAACTAGTCTAAACCCGATATCATATATCAATATTCTTATTTAAGTTGTATTACAAATTTTAAAATATTATATATGGAAACTATTTTAAGTTAATTGACATAATTTATTTTCAAAAAATATTTTAATTTTGTTATTAGAAATTTTTTATTATAAAATAATCATTCATTTCTGATTCGAACGAAAATCCGATTCGGCCGCCACGTGTTAGTGTGTTACATCTCTCATTCAGTCGAAATCCGATTCGGTTCACTGAAATCTGATTCGACCAAAATCCGATTCGATTGACCGAAATCTGATTCGGCAGAAACTCGATTCGACCAAATCCGATTACACTCGAAAGGTCGAAATCCAATTCGGTTCACTGAAATCTGATTCGACCAAAATCCGATTCGACCAAATTCGGTTACGCTCGAAATCCGATTCACCTAAATCAGATTCATCTGAAATCTTATTCAACCCGGAAAAAAAAAAACGAATCAACCGAAAATTGACTTAACCAAAACGGGCTCAACCGAACTCCGAAACAACCCGATCGAGTTTGACCCGATAACCCGACTTCTCCTACTATAGGAAGATCTGACCCAACCCGACTTGACCCAATGTTACATCATGCACGACATTGATATGAACCCGAAATAACCCGAATAACCCACACGAAATTCACCCGATCTGCCCGTTTGCCACCACTATATAGCACATCAAATTGTACACCGAAAGTCGGAGGCCAAGAAATTTGAAAAGCGATATTCAATCTAGGAGAAGAGATGCAAGAAATCAAATTTGAAATAGGCATTTACTGTAATAACCTCCATGTTGCCATAAGGGTAATATGGTAACATGTATATTTGGTGAAAACAAAAGTTATAAAATTCCCTTAAGTTATAAATGGCCTAAATTATGGTTAACCTTACGTTAACTGTAATTTGAACCAACTTATAAATTTTAACTTAGAAATGCTTGAACCAATTTACAAAGTGTTAAATGGGTTAGGCATGGTTAAACTTATAAGGTTGGATAACTTAAAATAAGGTCACTTCTCCGAGCTGTTATCGGCCAAGTTTCGGGGTCGAAACTTTTTTTAAGGGGGTAGTATTGTAATAACCCCTAAAAGTCTCAAACTGTCGTTTTGTAAGAGAGACGTATTGGGCAATTTCTGTAACAATCTCTTGAACGTAATATTATACGTTTAGTAAGTTTTGGGTCATAAAGTTTTTGGGAGTGCTAAAAATAACAGGATTTAGCATGTCCTCGTACGAGACCCGCGACCAAAGGCCAAAAGACGCAATCGCGGCAGTTCCGCGACCGCGGATTGATTTTGCGGGCGCGGATTCGCCCAGAAGCAAACCGCGATCGCAACTCTGTTTTCGCGACCGCGGAAACCCTGTTCGCCTTCGTCTTCATTCTTCCCCGCGTTTCGTCGTTTCGTTTGCCGGCGTTTCGCCGATGGGGGAGGCCGATCGCTTGGAGTGCTCGGTGTTGAGCTCCTCTTCTCCTATAAAAGGAGGTCATGGGCAGCCCTCATCTTCATCCACAGCTCCAAGCATCCTCAGATTCTCTCACTCTCTCTCATTTTTGTGTCTCGCCGGAGTTCTAGAGTTCGTCGGAGCTTCGCCGGAGTTTTGGTGGTCGCCGGAAGTGCCTTGGGAAGCTTGGGAGTGGTGGTGTTCGCGGTGGTGAAAGAAGTCGCCGTCGCCGTTGGTAAGCTCGAAACGTCTCCAAGCCGTCGTCGGAAGGGAGAACCGCGACCGCGGGTATGAATTCCGCGATCGCGGCTCTGCCCAGAATTCCTAGACCGCGGATGTGCTAACCACAACCGCGGCTTGCCCAGCAAGCACGATCGTGGCTTTGGCAACCACGGCCGTGGATTAGGCTTTGTTCCCTTTCGCTCGTATGGTTTATTCGTTTCGTTCGTATCTTCATGTCGTATCGTATCTAACTTAGGGTTCCGTCTTATATCCCGTCGTCGTTGTAGGAATCCGTACTCAGATTCCAGTCTCCAGATCTCGGAACCCGACATCTTCGATTCGTCTAGATTAAGGCAAGTGGCGGTTCGCTCTTGCTTATTATTTTGGGGCGAAAAGATCAGATGACCTAAATCGCCTTAGACGGGGTAACAAGTCGATCAGGTAATAGAAAATCACTCCAAACCAAACAGACAATCAACAAGTAAAGACGGGATGCAAAATAGAAAGATAATTTTATTGATCTATGGATGATTGAATCAAATCGAAGTACAACTTATCCTTAGAGAACAAGGGATCGGGTCCTGTTCGACAGGTGTTTTCGTGATACGACCGACAGCGATTGAGCAAGATTCCGGGGAGATTGAGCTAAAGCGAATGTGCTAGTAAGTTCTTTTCAGGGTAAGCGAATGAGTACCGAATGCTGATGTGTCCTTTTTCTTATCTCGTCGTGATCTATATATGGTAATCGCCATTTTGTGTCTGTTACTTCATTATTTGCAATATTTCCCACTTAATTCTGGGCGAGATCCTCGGGGTCAGCTCTTGATTTCCCACATTATTCATGTGTTTAATGCCGTAGCCGTTGCTATCGATCGAGCATTTAATGTGTTGGGAGAGATCTTCGGAGCTGGTCGGATCCTACGCGTCTGAGAAATGTCCGACGCCTCCTCCGGGTTTTTCTCGACCTTCGACTTTGCTTGGATCTCGGCCCAATGTACTGACTTTGATTCCTCTGGAGTATGTTGGGCCCAACACTTATCATTCCATATTTCCTTTAGTTATCAATTACTTGATTGTTAATTAAATTGGAATGAAGTGTTATTTTCGTTTGGGAACATATTTAAATAAAACAATGTGATAAAATACGATTCTATAATAGGTTGTATATATTGCTAGAAACAACGCTATTATACATGTTATTACCGTGATGGTATTGGTGTGGATTTAAATGTGAACTTAAATGCTAGTTTAGCACGAGTATTCGTAGGAACGTTAATTCCTTACGAGGATTAGTCGTTTCTTTATAACTTTGGTGTTAGGAAGTTAGTTCCCTAACACTCTTTTGGTCATGACCTACCCCTATCCGAATATAGGGGTGGTGCACTTAGCTGGTGCCAATCTTCGGGATGTATTCCCAATCTTAAGGGATTTATTCCCAATGTCTCATTACGAGATGTGAAATTAAAAGCTTCAACGCTAACATGCATTTTTGGAATTAAATAAGATAGGTGCGGTTATGCACATAATTAATAAACCCTCGGGCGAGGAGTACAACGTGGAAACCGCCCGGACTCTTGTTAGAGTAAGTCTTCTTTCCAATCTGGATTCGCATTGTGCGGTGAGGTTGGTCGTGGACCCAAATAATCAAGGTCGTGTTTTAAAACTTGTGTGAAAACTTAACGTTCCCAAACACTTGTCATACGTTTCCTTTAAGACTCATTTCCTTTGGAGTCTTCTTTTCATTGCATGCCTTCTTTTATAATTCTGTGAAAGTTCCGGGTTATGTATCGTTTCTTCGGTTATTATTCGAGGGACAATGATAGTAAACGGTTATGATCACTTGAACCATTTTGTTTTCACCCTTGCATAGTCTTTCATTAGACTAACCAACCGAGTTTTATTCCTTGCATGGTTGGCTGGTGTCATTCGTCCTATACGGCACATTAGTGGTTGATCCTCGAAGACTTGAAGTAACCAATTGAAGAAGAAGCTTGCAGTCGAAGATTAAGTGACAGTGTTTTAAGGTTATTAAGTATTACTTTAATGTATATTCCTATAAACGAATCATGTAATAGGATTTATTATAAAAGTCTTTCGCTGTAATTTCACTCTGTTGTAAAATCGTCATTCTCATTTAATGAGAGATCTTTTAATAAAAGGCTGAGTTTCATTTAAAATATTTTCCGCTGATTAATCTTTCGTTATTTCATATACTTATTTAAGCTTAATTGTTCTGATTAAAGCCTAGGGTGACTTTGGACAGTAACGTCTGAGGTCATTGGCGTGTGGAGCTACCGACATAAGTCGGGGATGTTACAATTATGGTATCAGAGCAATGGTTTAAAATTCTTGGCCTATTGTTAGGTTTGAGAATTTTCGAAAAGTTAATTTCGAAACTATTTTCAAAATATTTATGTTAAAGAAATTTCGAGAGTTTAAATGTTAGTATTAAATTTAAAATTTTATGATTTCTTAGAATTTAATTTAAAATAATGGTTTAACTTTTAGAACTTTTAATAGTTATTTATAGTGGTTTTATAAATAGTGTGTTATAAACGATCAGATTTAAGTTTATGAATATAACTTTAAAAGTGTGATTTTTGTCTTAGTAAGGGTTTAGTTGATAATAGTGTCATTAGTTTGAGAAATTAACTTTATAAATAATTATCTTAGTAAGTTAAATATATAAGGTTTAAAAGTATAAAGTTTGAAAGCATAAGGTTTAAAATAAGTGGTTTTCAAACTTCTGCAAGCTTCGGTTTTGTTACTTATTTCTTAGATCCATTCTTAGCGATATCATATTTTCTTAGGTTTAATGTCAGTTAAAGGTTGACATTTCTCCTAATTGATCCATTCTCAAGGAAGAGAAGAAGATCGTTTGAGGTTATTGGTGGAGGGTCAGTCAGACTAATATAAAGTTATTAGTTTGGACCCTTATAATTCGTATCATAACGTATTTGACTAAGTGTCATGTACAAGTCGGAAAAGTTCTAAACTGACGTTATGGTTCATCAACAGATGGTGAACACAAGAAACACAATCCGTGCCAAAGCTGGGCCGAGTAACAACCCAAGGCTGAACCTGAGAAGCGCCGCTAATCAGGGGAAGGAGAGCGAGTCTGTCTCTCACAATAACCCCGCAGGTAGACTTGTACAAGTCCGGGCTAGCCCGACCGGCACGGCCCGCTCGCCCGGTTAAAAAACCGGGCCTGGACAACAATATTGGCCCAGTCGGGCCGGGCCAGCCCGGTACAGTAACGGGCCGGGCACGGACGGTCCTCTAGGCCCGGCCCGGTACCCGTTATTGTTTATATAATTAATATTTGTTTATAATTATATTTATATTTATAATTTTATATATATATTTATAATTATTATTTATAATTTTTTTTATATATATTTATAATTTTATATATATATATATAAAATTATATATATATTTATAATTTTATATATATATATATAAAATTATATATATTTATAATTTTACCCAACCGGGCCAGCCCGCCGGGTAACCCGGCCCGGTTGACCGGGCGGGCCTGGACAAAAAACTCAGCCCGGTCAACCAGGCAAAAAAATACAAAAAACCCGGCCCGGGCCCGGCCCGAACCCGGATTTGTACAGGTCTACCCGCAGGCATTGGCCAAGTTCAGGCTAACCCTCAGGTGGTGTTCGATGTTGCGGCCATAGAGACCATTCGTGGGATTGTTATGCAGACGGTCACCGATATAATTCGGCCAGTTGCACCACAAGCACAAGGTGGTCCAGTTCCTCAGGTTATTCCTGAATTTGGGGAGCCAGTGGATCATGTACCTCAGGTCGATGCCGTCAGGAACAAAGGAAATTATGGTCGAGCCTTGAAGGCCATCAGCTCAATGAGGCCTGACAGCTATGACGATACTGGAGAACCAGTCAAAGTGGCATATTGGTTCTCGCATATGGAGCGGTTGTTTAGGAATGTCGATTGCACTGAGGCTGAGAAAGTGCACATCGTCTCCCTTCAACTTAAGGATGTGACTAGCGAATGGTGGGAGAGCACTGATTTAGCTGATCATCTCGGGCTGAACTGGGGTATGTTCAAAACAAAGATGACTGGTCGTTTCTTTTCCCGTGCTATGAGGGAGGAGAAGCATAAGGAGTTCCTTTACCCTAAGACCGATGGGTTGAAGGTGACTGAGCTTGCAGCTAAGTTCAATCACCTGTTGCAATATGCTGGACCGGAAGTGTCGAGTGAAGAACAAAAGATCTGGTACTTCCATGGATGGATGAATCCAGAAATCAAACCTCTGATGGTGCATCACGGTTGTTCTACGTTAGAGCAATATGTGAATGCGGCCTACAAAATAGAGGCCACATTGGAAGAATCCGCCCGAAAGCGGGAGAAACAGAATAAAGGAAGAGGTGGGCAACATAACCGCCAGGTTGGTACATTCAAGCAACCGGCATCGCCCACCAAGTTTGAGAAGTCTGGTCGTGGTAAGACCGAGACGACTCCGCCATAGGCTCAGGTTGGAGTAGCGGAGTGATTCAATGCCACAATTGTGTTGAGGCTGGACATAAAAGTTTTAATTGCCAAAAGGAGAAGCGGGTATGTTACAATTGCGGGAATGAAGGCCACATGAAAACATACTGTAGGCAGAAGGGTCAAGGACCAACGCAATCATATCAGGCCTCAAATGTTGGCAATAGGCGGAACCCAAAGCCAGAGGTGTCCGCTCCTGAGCAATCTATTGCTCGTAATAAAGGCAAGGCGCCTATGGAGTCTTCGGGTCAGGGGCAACGACTCTTTGTGATTCGTCACTCCAATGAGAATGAGACCGTGATCGAGTAGTTGTTTTTTTGTCGAGCTTTTTTAAGTATAAGGAGCGATGACTTGTGTCGATAGTCTCCATAGTTTAGTAATCTGTCTATTCGACATTTTGTCAATTGTTTTAATGTAATGTTTCGAATAATAAAGAAGTGTTTCCTTGTTCCGGAAATTACTAAATTCGTTACTATTGCAAGTTGTTCTCACATACGAGAATCCTTGAGTGCCAAAAGGAGTACATGTCATGTGTTGATAAAGACTGTCTGGACTCATAAAGGATAGTGCGGGTTGGGACATGTATGATTGTTCCCCACCTTGTTAGCGCTAGCTTCGAGGTCGAAACTATTCATAAGAACCCCTCTATTTTCTTGAAATAATGTCAAGTTGAGCATTGACATTATTTGTTCCCTTCGCTCGAATTCATGAGCATTGTCTCGAGAGGTTAATGTTGTAAGGATTCCTTGCTATAAGGACTTGGTGTGTGTAGTAATGCTCTATGGAGTTTGAGGTTATTCCTCATATGCATACTCTGAGCATTAGATGGGGTGAGTTGTATAAATTATATATTTAAGCGAATAATTGTATAAGAGAGATATTTTATAAGGAGTTTGTTTTCTCTAAAATGATCGTACTCTAATATGATCTTGAATAAACCTTAGAACCCAAGAGTTATGGTTAGGGGGTTTATAAGTGAGTGTGCCCATTGTAGGACCAATGGTTAAAGCTTTTGGAAAAGCTAAGTGTGTGAAATCATAAGTATTATTTTGGAAGACCTATTTGAGGTTTCGTTATGAGGTTTTCTTAAGGAAATGATATAATGAGATGATGATACGAGAAGTGTTAAGGTGATCTTATGAGACGTGTCGGGTGAACAAAGTGGAAGATTATGGTCATATAAAACGAATTATTAAGTTCATGTTTGGGCAAAAACATGAATAAGTTGTTGTATGGTTAATTGTAAAAAGATTAAGGAATCTTGAAAGGTCTTATATTAGAGCTTGATTAATGGAAATAATGTCGTGTGATTAATTGAGGAAAATTTAGAGATCCTAAAAGTCTTATGTTAAGAGCCTAGTTAATGGAAAAATTGTGGGTTAAGAAGATGGCATAAGGGCCAAATTTAATTAAGGTAAATAATGAGATAGATGAGATGCATATGTAAAAAAGTAAGTCGATATGACAATTGTAGGTACTAAGTTTGGGGTATAAGTGAGTTTTATGTATGTACTTTGAGGATCTGATCATCGAAAGGAAGTTGGTAGAAAAATGTTGTATTCTTCTGCTTGAGGACATCAAGATCTTTATGATGAATAGGGCATAATAGCGAGATTATATTAGAGACTATAATGGATACTCTGATTAAGGTAATCATAATCGTGTGGATAATCATATCGATTCTAACGAGGGTAATGAACAAAGGCAGTATGTAGTAGGTGGAATTATGATCGAATGAATAGTTTGACTTTGGTGATATAGGTTACGAAGACCAAATTTATTTAAGGATATCAACTTAAGGAAGATAAGGTATGAACTTTGAAAGTGGTTTATAAAGAGAAAAGTTGAAAGAGAAATGTGTGTTCTCATGCTTAAGGTATAGCAAGTCTATTGCGATAATTTTGGAGAATATTATCCTAAGATAATTATGACCTTGTGGATATAGTCACGAGTCATTAGAGGTGTAGCACATGGAGATAAGATATGCGAGATAATGGTATGGTTGATAAAACATATTGTTTTCCTAGGAGCAATTTCAAGGATGAAATGATTAAGGATACTAAGTTCAGGTAGTGAGGTTAATGGTGAAACCGGTCCCTCTACCTTAGTGATGTTAGTTTTGGGGTCAAAACTATTTTTAGGGGGGTAGTAATGTAATAACCCCCATGTTGCCATAAGGGTAATATGGTAACATGTATATTTGGTGAAAACAAAAGTTATAAAATTCCCTTAAGTTATGAAGGGTCTAAATTATGGTTAACCTTACGTTAACTGTAATTTGAACCAACTTATAAATTTTAACTTAGAAATGCTTGAACCAATTTACAAAGTGTTAAATGAGTTAGGCATGGTTAAACTTATAAGGTTGGATAACTTAAAATAAGGTCGCTTCTCCGATCTGTTATCGGTCAAGTTTCGGGGTCAAAACTTCTTTTAAGGGGGTAGTATTGTAATAACTCCTACAAGTCCCGAACTGTCGTTTTGTAAGAGAGACGTATTGGGCAATTTCTGTAATTTCTGTAACAATCTCTTGAACGTAATATTATACGTTTAGTAAGTTTTGGGTCATAAAGTATTTGGGAGTGCTAAAAATAATAGGATTTAGCATGTCCTCGTACGAGACCCGTGACCAAAGGCCAAAAGACGCGATCGCGGCAGTTCCGCGATCGCGGCAGTTCCGCGATCGCGGCAGTTCCGCGACCGCGGATTGATTCCGCGGGCACGGATTCGCCCAGAAGCAAACTGCGATCGCGGCTCTGTTTCCGCGACCGCGGAAACCCTGTTCGCCTTCATCTTCATTCTTCCCCGCATTTCGTTTGCTGGCGTTTTTCCAATGGGGGAGGCCGATCGCTTGGAGTGCTCGGTGTTGAGCTCCTCTTCCCCTATAAAAGGAGGTTGTGGGCAGCCCTCATCTTCATCCACAGGTCCAAGCATCCTCAGATTCTCTCTCTCTCGTTTTTGTGTGTCGCCGGAGTTCTAGAGTTCGTCGGAGCTTCGCCAGAGTTTTGGTGGTCGTCGGAAGTGCATTGGGAAGCCTTGGATTGGTGGTGTTCGTAGTGGTGAAAGAAGTCGCTGTTGTCGTTGGTAAGCTCGGAACGTCTCCAAGCCGTCGTCGGAAGGGAGAATCGCGACCGCGGGTATGAATTCCGCGACCGTGGCTCTGCCCAGAATTCTGCGACCGCGGATGTGCTAACCGCGACCGCGGCTTGCCCAACAAGCGCGATCGTGGCTTTGGCAACCACGACCGTGGCTTAGGCTTTGTTCCCTTTCGCTCATATCGTTTATTCGTTTCGTTCGTATCTTCATGTCATATCGTATCTAACTTAGGGTTCCGTCTTATATCCCGTCGTCGTTGTAGGAACTAGGAATCCGTACTCAGATTCCAGTCTCCAGATCTCAGAACCCGACATCTTCGATTCGTCTAGACTAAGGCAAGTGGCGGTTCGCTCTTGCTTATCATTCCATATTTTCTTTAGTTATCAATTACTTGACTGTTAATTAAATTGGAATGAAGTGTTGTTTTCGTTTGGGAACAGATTTAAATAAAACAATGTGATAAAATATGATTCTATAATAGGTTGTATATATTGATAGAAACAACGCTATTATACATGTTATTACTGTGATGGTATTGGTGTAGATTTAAATATTAACTTAAATGTTAGTTTAGCACGAGTATTCGTAGGAACATTAATTCCTTACGAGGATTAGTCGTTTCTTTATAACTTTGGTGTTAGGAGGTAAGTGCCCTAACACTCTTTTGGTCATGACCTACCCCTATCCGAATATAGGGGTGGTGCACTTAGTTGGTGCCAATCTTCGGGATGTATTCCCAATCTTAAGGGATTTATTCTCAATGTCTCATTACGAGATGTGAAATTAAAAGCTTCAACGCTAACATGTGTTTTTGGAATTAAATAAGATAGGTGCGGTTATGCACATAATTAATAAACCCTCGGGCGAGGAGTACAACGTGGAAACCGCCCGAACTCTTGTTAGAGTAAGTCTTCTTTCCAATATGGATTCGCATTGTGCGATGAGGTTGGTCGTGGACCCAAATAATCAAGGTCGTGTTTTAAAACTTGTGTGAAAACTTAACGTTCTCAAACATTTGTCATACGTTTCCTTTAAGACTCATTTCCTTTGGAGTCTTCTTTTCATTGCATACCTTATTTTATAATTCCGTGAAAGTTCCGGGTTATGTATTGTTCCTTCGGTTATTATTCGAGGGACAATGATAGTAAACGGTTACGATCACTTGAACCATTTTATTTTCACCATTGCATAGTCTTTCATTAGACTAACCAACCGGGTTTTATTCCTTGCATGGTTGGCTGATGTCATCCGTCCTATACGGCACATCAGTGGTTGGCCCCCGAAGACTTGAAGTAACCAATTGAAGAAGAAACTTGCAGTCGAAGATTAAGTGACAGTGTTTTAAGGTTATTAAGTATTACTTTAATGTATATTCCTATAAATGAGTCATGTAATAGGATTTATTATAAAAGTCTTCCGCTGTAATTTCAATATGTTGTAAAATTGTCATTCTCATTTAATGAGAGATCTTTTAATAAAAGGTTGAGTTTCATTTAAAATGTCTTCCGCTGATTAATCTTTCGTTATTTCATATACTTATTTAAGCTTAATTGTTCCGGTTAAAGCCTATGATGACTTTGGACAGTAACGTCTGAGGTCATTGGCGTGTGACGCTACCGACATAAGTCGGGGGTGTTACATTTACTACACTAGTTAGGGCAAAGTTTGTGAGAAGACTTTGAGATTTCTCTATAAAGTTGTTGAAACTCAAATTTCCTCTGAAGAAAGGTGGAGTAGAACCGGACAGAAAGAGAGGTAGCGTCCCACTCGATAGTGAGAACCGGCCGTTGAAGTCTCAGGGGCGAGAAGTAAGCTTGGGGAGTGAGAAGCGGCAGTGGCGTTCATGAAGAGAGAGGAGAAAGAAAGTAACCGACGGCTTGCTATAATCTTTTAGTATAGTAAGGTGGTAACGATTTTTTGACGTACTATTCGCGTGCATATGAGTTGGTGACCACAAACTACAAGCCTATTGGGCTATAATCTATATTGGTGGTTTAGATCGGCTATGCTCTTTCAATCTCAGCCCAGCAAGTAGGGTCGAAAATCACCCATGGGTGACCGACCCACCAAAAAAACCAATCTGAATATATGGATATCACCTGAAGTAAATCGGGAGACGGATGGTTGGTGGGTCAGGTGAAACGAATGATGGGTGGGTGATAGCCTGATAGGTGATGTAAATCAGTAAATCTCACTCATCACCCGATCCATCACTCGTACTTCACCCACCCATCCATGATCCATTCACTCGTCGACAATTGTAGTTCTAATCTTATTTATTAAAATGTATGACTTTAATTTTTGCTTTTTTATGTAAATGTTGAATATTTTAATAATATTTTCTACTAACATCCATCAAATCTTATATTAAAAAATAATATTTTTTTGCACTTAATCATGTATTTATTATATTTAAATAATTATAAAATATTAATAAATATGTTATACGGATGACCCGACCCACCCGTGGATGATGGATGGACGGATGTGGGTGAAAAGTTTCACGGAAGACGGGTGGATTTGATGCATGATTTAACTTTACGAGTCGGGTGATAAAATGGCTCCACCCATCCATCACCCGACCCATTTCCACTCATACCAACAAGTGATCCAATAATCCATTTTTAAATTGCGTGATGTATAAGATATTAAGAATGTACAAAACCTAATTTATTGCATTTTCAATCAAAATCTCTAAATTTTTTGTTCGAAGACATCCTATTTTACCCTAATTCAACTCAATTTCAATAAAAACCCCTAAATATCTTATTTGAACACATCCTATTTTAAAACTTTTATACTTACATCCTATTTTACCCTAATTCAACGCGTCGTTGACTCCGGCCACCCACGCGTTGTCTCCTCCTTCAGCAGTGAGGGAGGATCCTCTACAACCCACGATATACCTCTCATCATACCACTTAAGCATATATATAACATAAAATACATTAAAAAAATTTAAGACTTTTTTACTTACATTGTAAATGATAAATCTTATATATTTCTAAGTTTTTAGTATCATGAAATTGTAATTAGTTTTTATTTTGAATTAAAATTGTAAAATAATCATGTTTTCTTAGTGCATGTCTAAATTTTTTAATTAATAAAAATTGTGAAGTTTGATTTCATTAATTTAACTAAGGTAAAATTTGCCATTGTATATTTCATAGAAGGTTTGTATTTTATTTTTGAATTAATTAATTTTATTATGTGTTATGCTCTAACAGTCTAATATATCCTGTATTGGGAAAGTTTTTTTTTACGGCCAACGTATTGTTGTATTTCCATATCTTAATTTGTTTTCATTTCTTAGCATTATTTTTTATTAGCATTGGATTAGTGTTCTAGCAACCTCACATACATTTAGTGTCTCTTCTACAAGTTGTTTTTGGAGTTGGAAGTGAGTTTAAGTTAGGGGGTTTAAGTAATTTTGCTTACCCTTACCACCTAAATTCTTTCACTTCAACTCACTTTCACTTACAACTTGTCGAACTGACACTAAAGGAGACAAATTTATTTTAAGGCGAAAAACCGCACACGCCAGTTTTTTACACCTCGCACTCCATCCTGGGCGGCACGTAATGCCGCCCAGAAAAGACCCAAAAAATTTGGTCTAAGTTATGGACGGCACGTAGTGCAGCCCAGATAAACCGGGTTTTCGAAAACCTGGTTTGTCTGTTGGGCTGCACTACGTGCCGCCCACAAAAAATTGAACCCATCTTGGTCTAAGTTATGGGCGGCACGTAGTGCAGCCCAGATAAACCGGGTTCACTAAACCGGTTTTTTTTAAATTCAAATTAAATCATACTTTTAATAATAAAAAAATTGAACCCATCTTGGACGACACCTAGTGCAGTCCAAGAAAATCGGGTTTTCTGGGCTGCACGTAGTGCAGCCCAGAATGGAGTGCAAGGTGTAAAATATGGGAGTGCTCGATTTTTCGGCCTTATTTTATTTCTCATCTTTTTCTCAATCTATTCATTATTGTATGCATTTTTATAACCTTATGTGATTTGCTAAATTCTTGAGTGGTTGGTTATCTCCACTTATGTATATTTTTCGCATTTTCATTTGTATATGCCTTTTTTTTTTCATGCAGCTAATTTCAATTTTCCTTTGTATCTTTGCATAATGGCAGCTTGAAGAGCACATACAAGATTATTAACATCGTAGTTAGCTAAGGGTTCAAGAAAATCAGAAGAAGATCCAAGCAACCGAGGAAAAATATTAATTACAGGATGAAATTTCTCAATGTTAGATGGCGTTGTTAAGTTTTATAGGACTTCGATCGACTACAGGTTTTCAACATTTTATTTTCTTTGGCATTATGTTGATTCTTATTTATTTATCAAAAACATTGATACATTTACACTTGGTATAAAGTATTTTTTTTACACCTTTAGACACATGGTATAACATTCTAAAATAAATTATTAAAATATAACAAATAAAGTGAAATCTGAAAAGTGAAAAAAAAAACTTTTGTTCCCGGAGCATATTTGATTCTCTTTCTTTGTTAATATATTTGATATTTTTACCAATATTCAGTTGGTCTAGTGGTTTGACACAAGACTCCCTTAAACGTTTATTGATGTTGGGAGGGGTCTATCACTTCATGTGTAAACAGTACCTCGGTCTGGACGTAGAGCGGTTTCGACCAGTCGAACCAAGCGATCAAGACCTAAATATATATATATATATATAAATATAGAGACACGCTCAGGTAAAACGACTCTTATGATGAAACGAGTGTACAATTATGGAGCGTCGGATTGAGAGTATTGGATGGTTGGATTTGGAGAGTATAATAAGGGTGTATGGGGCGGTTTTCATGGGATAGAATATCCCTACTGATTTTCTAAATTTCTAAAAATTAAAAACCTCCAAAATAGGCAGTTAGAAGAAGATTGGAGAGAGAAAACGTAGATCCTTCAAAATAGGCAGTTATTCACCACCATCTTCCACACAGAGCTTCGGTCTAGAAATTTCTAACCCGTTCTGCATATCGACACGAAACATCTGCATATCGACACGAAAAATCTGCATATCGACACGAAACATCTGCATATCGACACGAAAAATCTGCATATCGACACGAAAAAGATGAATATTGTTATATATAATTTGCATATATGTTAATCTTGTTCATGTTCCATCGTATATAATGCATCGACTGAATTGAAATACAATGTGTTAATATCAAATCACATTATCTGAATATCGTTCAAGTATTACTGAATAACTGTTATTCGTGATCATGGACCATGGTCAATCATATATATACTGATATTCAAAAATATTGAACAGATATGCACATTGTGGTAATTGATATTCCAATGCATATCACTGTACAAGGAGAAGGAGATTGGAGAGAAAAAAACTGCATATCATACAAGTATATTCTGCATATCACTGTACAAAAAATGCATATCCCATCCACACAAATGAATATCATATTTATGGTCAAGGAAATAATCCATAATTACAAATTACATATTATACAAGTGTATTATGCATATCACTGTACAATAAATGCATATCCCATCCACAAAATTGCATGGCCGGACTCAGCAAGATCTTCCTTTGTCGCGTCCGCGGCTTCCTTTCCGCGCCTGCGGCTTGTTCTTCTCAGCTTCTGACGAGAATATCACTCAACGAGATCTTCCTTGGCCGCGCCCGCGGCTTATTCTGCATATCAATATATAGAAAATGCATAACTCATCCACACAAATGAATATCACAATCACAACCAATGAAATAATCTATCATAAAAAATTGCATATCATACAAGTATATTCTGCATATCAATTTATGAAAAATGCATATCCCATCTACACAAATGAATATCATATTCACGGCCAAAGAAATAATCCATAATTACAAATTGCATATCATACAAGTATATTCTGCATATCACTGTATGGAAAATGCATATCACTTCCATACAACTGAATATCACATTCACGGCCAGAAACATAATCCATAATACAGAATGCATATCATACAACAGTTTCGCTTGTTCAGACACATTTAAACACATATTCCTCACACAAGATAATCAATCCAAGCATAATATTAGCACAAAATATCCAAAGCCAACTGAGGTGACCACCTTAATTCAAAGTAAATCATAGTTATCCAAATATAACCAAGGTCACCCATCACTGTCAAAGATATGTCAGGCAAGCCATAACTAATACCACCACAAGTACAATCTCAGATGGAAACCACAAGTACAATCTCAGATGGAAACCACAAGATCAGACACCAAATTGGGCAAATCAAACCAAACACAACAATTATACTGCCAATCCAATTCAAAAGATGAAGTAATTAATTTATACATGAGGAGTAAAGTGCACGCACCAATAGACCAATACAATTCAAGTCGAGGACGTCTCCGAAGATTTGGGTGCGGCAGACAGTAGCAGACCGGTGGGGTCATTGGGTGCGGTGGCTCGCAGAGAGAGGCGGTGCAGGCAGGTCGCAGGCGGGTCTAGAGGCGAACAGGGATGGTCCCGCGGTGTGGTTGCTCGGGTTCGCCGAATCTGTGGTGGGGTGATATTAGTGGTGGAGGTCGTCCGAGCATGCAAAGGTGTGGTCGGAGGGGAGAGGATGGATCGTCGGCGGTCTGGTACAGTGCTCGGTGGAGAACAAGGGCGGTGCGGTGGTGGTGGGTGAGATGGAGAAGAGGGGCGGTGTGAGGTGTGGTTGGCAGTGGGTCTGGCGTGGACAGGGTCGAGGTCGATCTGGGGCTGGTGCGGTTCGGTTGGTGGTTCGAGCGGAGGTTCAGCGGTGGCAGGACTGAGCAAAAGCAAAACAAGGAAATGCGGAAACCGAACCGCAAGTCCGCAATGCTTCATAGTCCACCTCAGAGCAGAAGTGCCGCCGGCGAGCCTTGACCACCATGCTTCACAATGACTTCGGGAAGACGATTTAGGGGAGACAAATTTCGGGAGAAGGCAACTTCGGGGAGAAGACGACTTCAAGCTTCACAAACGATCTTCAATGAAGGCGATTTTGGGGAGTAGATTTAGGAGCGTTAATTTTGGAAACGTAACCTCCAAAAGTGATATATGGGAAGATGAGGGATAGAAGCAAATCCCATAAAATTAGGAAGGTGTGGTAATTGGGTGTGGGTGAATCTACCCCCTAATTTTGTACCTCCCTAAATTAAATCTGAGTCATCCATCTTAAACTAATCCAATGCTCTATATTTATCCACTCGTTTCACTATAAGAGCTTGTTTTACTAGAGTATAGATCTATAAATATATTTGACATTTTAACTTCTTTTTAATTTTTTTTACTATAAAATTGGGTTTCAAGTTTATCAAGTCTTCATCTCCCCTTTTCATTCTTCCATTTTCAGCCATGGACGACGAGCTCCAACCACCATTGAAGCCACTTTGTTAATATATTTGACCTTTCAACTTCTTTTTTATTTTTTTACTATAAAATTGGGTTTCAAGTTTATCAAGTCTTCGTCTCCCCTTTTCCTTCTTCCATTTTCATCTATGGTCGACGAGCAACAACCACCATTGAAGCCGCCACTACCACCAGAAACGTTGTCACCACCGTCATTCATTGCTAAAAAATAAATTATGTAAATCAACCCTGATTAGAATAAATGGACAAATTTAGGGAGAACAAATAGCGTGTTTGGCAGAGCGTAAATTAGAGGGGTGACGTTTGGCGTTTTAATTTGAGAATCGAGATGGAAGAGACGATGAACAGCTCCACCGATGAGTACCACCACGTTCGAAAACAACGTCATTGTACCAAGAAAGGTGAGCGCCATCAAGAACGAATTTGTGGTGACCGGCGGCGAGAGGTCGGTAAGCAAGAGCGGTGAGGGGTGGGAGGACGAGAGTGTTGGAACTCATTTTTTGAATGTGGCGCCGAGCACTTTTCCGGGCACAATTCCGGTGGGCTCCGGCCAACGTCAACACCGGAAAATGGAAGCATTGGCTTCGTCTACATGAGTACATTCCCGTAGTGTACTCATACGACAAAAATGATTTCCGATTGAATGAGAAATGGAGGCCCAAAGTAGCTTGTATGAAGTGCAAAACTGGGGAAGATGTGGGGGCAAAGTATTTGTCCCAGATTGGAAGTTTGGAGATAAATCTCCTAGTATATATAATGGGAAAATGGACCTAAGGTTGTGGCCTTGGGTCATTACCCATTTTCAATGGGGAGAGGAGCTAGCTCAACACCACACGCGTGCCGCGTCGAGTCGGGCCGGGGCGGGCGAGCGAGCCGTGCCGGGCTTAGGATTAGGCTTACAAGCCACCTATCTTTTTGGGCCAATCCGGAAGCCCATTAGTGGGCTTTGACAGTTGGGCTTTGAACTGGTACATGGAGAGATTTCGGGCTGCAGACCTAATCTTCCTCCATGTTTCAACAGCTTCCTGTTCTGTAACGCCCGAAAGATCCGTAACGTTCGAATGTGTTTCGTAACGTTCTCCTCCCTTCAGACTTCCGAAGCTCTATTAAAGGGTGGTATGCCTCTCATTCGAAGACACACAATACAACACAACAATACTCTTCTCCCTTCTCTATTTTCCGAAAAAATTGAGTCTGAGAGTACTACATAGTAGTGGTTCGTAGCCTTCTGCATTTTTTGGTTGCGCAAATCAGAAGTCGTCTTGCAGTTGTATCCTGGGATTCAGAACTCTATCAAACTGTCGCAATACGGGGCGTTTTCAGAATTAAGGAGAGAGATTTCGTTCTCGACTCTGCATCGATCGTAGTTCGGTATAATTTCGTTTAATTACTGTGCGATTTCTACTTGCAGTTTATCTTTCAATATTGCGTTCCTACAGAGAGTGGCCAGTGAGAGATGAACAACCGGAGAAGTTTGGGTGTGGCCGTGTGGGTTTGGGTCTGGGTGTGGGTTTGAGAGATGAACAACCTATTGAGATTTGAAAATTTTGGATGAGCAACAAAGGGAGATGAGAGCAGCTAGAGGGAGACAAGAGTTAGGTTCACTGGAATTGAAAATTTAGGTCAAATTGAAATTTTGGTTCAATTTTTGAAATTTGGGTGAAATTGAAAATTTGGGTTAAATTTAAAATTTCAGTCAAATTTCTTTTTAAAATCTTTGTTGAATTTTTTTTGTAATATTTTATTTCCAACATAATTATTACTTATCATAGTTTTTTATTTGGTCCATGTATAAAGGTATAGGATTTTATTTATACACACTGTGTAAATGGGTATTTGTCCACTCTATTTTTTTGAGTACTTCAATGAATCTTAACTATTATGTGAATATATGTTGTATTTTGTTCGGGTAGAATGTTCGCACCCGCAATTTCTTGCGGTGCACCCAGGTTTGGGCGCATCCAGGATGCGTCCGATAGAGGGTGTAATTTTTTTTTTGAAAAAAAAATTAATATTGGGCGCATCCTGGATGCGCCCAATATCTGGACCCGACTTTCTACCGGGTTTAGGGTTGACCGGTTCAGGTTTCCTTGGCCGCGCCCGCGGCTTATTCTGCATATCAATATATAGAAAATGCATAACTCATCCACACAAATGAATATCACAATCACAACCAATGAAATAATCTATCATAAAAAATTGCATATCATACAAGTATATTCTGCATATCAATTTATGAAAAATGCATATCCCATCCACACAAATGAATATCATATTCACGGCCAAGGAAATAATCCATAATTACAAATTGCATATCATACAAGTATATTCTGCATATCACTGTATGGAAAATGCATATCACTTCCATACAACTGAATATCACATTCACGGCCAGAAACATAATCCATAATACATAATGCATATCATACAACAGTTTTGCTTGTTCAGACACATTTAAACACATATTCCTCACACAAGATAATCAATCCAAGCATAATATTAGCACAAAATATCCAAAGCCAACTGAGGTGACCACCTTAATTCAAAGTAAATCATAGTTATCCAAATATAACCAAGGTCACCCATCACTGTCAAAGATATGTCAGGCAAGCCATAACTAATACCACCACAAGTACAATCTCAGATGGAAACCACAAGTACAATCTCAGATGGAAACCACAAGATCAGACACCAAATTGGGCAAATCAAACCAAACACAACAATTATACTGCCAATCCAATTCAAAAGATGAAGTAATTAATTTAGACATGAGGAGTAAAGTGCACGCACCAATAGACCAATACAATTCAAGTCGAGGACGTCTCCGAAGATTTGGGTGCGGCAGACAGTAGCAGACCGGTGGGGTCATTGGGTGCGGTGGCTCGCAGAGAGAGGCGGTGCAGGCAGGTCGCAGGCGGGTCTAGAGGCGAACAGGGATGGTCCCGCGGTGTGGTTGCTCGGGTTCGCTGAATCTGTGGTAGGGTGATATTAGTGGTGGAGGTCGTCCGAGCGGTGCAAAGGTGTGGTCGGAGGGGAGAGGATGGATCGTCGGCGGTCTGGTACAGGGCTCGGTGGAGAACAGGGGCGGTGCGGTGGTGGTGGGTGAGATGGAGAAGAGGGGCGGTGTGAGGTGTGGTTGGCAGTGGGTCTGGCGTGGATAGGGTCGAGGTCGATCCGGGGCTGGTGCGGTTCGGTTGGTGGTTCGAGCGGAGGTTCAGCGGTGGCAGGACTGAGCAAAAGCAAAACAAGGGAATGCGGAAACCGAACCGCAAGTCCGCAATGCTTCGTAGTCCACCTCAGAGCAGAAGTTCCGCCGGCGAGCCTTGACCACCATGCTTCACAATGACTTCGGGAAGACGATTTAGGGGAGACAAATTTCGGGAGAAGGCAACTTCGGGGAGAAGACGACTTCAAGCTTCACAAACGATCTTCAATGGAGGCGATTTTGGGGAGTAGATTTAGGAGCGTTAATTTTGGAAACGTAACCTCCAAAAGTGATATATGGGAAGATGAGGGATAGAAGCAAATCCCATAAAATTAGGAAGGTGTGGTAATTGGGTGTGGGTGAATCTACCCCCTAATTTTGTACCTCCCTAAATTAAATCCGAGTCATCCATCTTAAACTAATCCAATGCTCTATATTTATCCACTCGTTTCACTATAAGAGCTTGTTTTACTAGAGTATAGATCTATAAATATATTTGACATTTTAACTTCTTTTTAATTTTTTTTACTATAAAATTGGGTTTCAAGTTTATCAAGTCTTCATCTCCCTTTTTCATTCTTCCATTTTCAGCCATGGACGACGAGCTCCAACCACCATTGAAGCCACTTTGTTAATATATTTGACCTTTCAACTTCTTTTTTATTTTTTTACTATAAAATTGGGTTTCAAGTTTATCAAGTCTTCGTCTCCCCTTTTCCTTCTTCCATTTTCATCTATGGTCGACGAGCAACAACCACCATTGAAGCCGCCATTACCACCAGAAACGTTGTCACCACCGTCATTCATTGCTAAAAAATAAATTATGTAAATCAACCCTGATTAGAATAAATGGACAAATTTAGGGAGATCAAATAGCGTGTTTGGCAGAGCGTAAATTAGAGGGGTGACGTTTGGCGTTTTAATTTGAGAATCGAGATGGAAGAGACGATGAACAGCTCCACCGATGAGTACCACCACGTTCGAAAACAACGTCATTGTACCAAGAAAGGTGAGCGCCATCAAGAACGAATTTGTGGTGACCGGCGGCGAGAGGTCGGTAAGCAAGAGCGGCGAGGGGTGGGAGGACGAGAGTGTTGGAACTCATTTTTTGAATGTGGTGCCGGGCACTTTTCCGGGCACAATTCCGGTGGGCTCCGGCCAACGTCAACACCGGAAAATGGAAGCATTGGCTTCGTCTACACGAGTACATTCCCGTAGTGTACTCATACGACAAAAATGATTTCCGATTGAATGAGAAATGGAGGCCCAAAGTAGCTTGTATGAAGTGCAAAATTGGGGAAGATGTGGGGGCAAAGTATTTGTCCCACATTGGAAGTTTGGAGATAAATCTCCTAGTATATATAATGGGAAAATGGACCTAAGGTTGTGGCCTTGGGTCATTACCCATTTTCAATGGGGAGAGGAGCTAGCTCAACACCACACGCGTGCCGCGTCGAGTCGGGCTGGGGCGGGCGAGCGAGCCATGCCGGGCTTAGGATTAGGCTTACAAGCCACCTATCTTTTTGGGCCAATCCGGAAGCCCATTAGTGGGCTTTGACAGTTGGGCTTTGAACTGGTACATGGAGAGATTTCGGGCTGCAGACCTAATCTTCCTCCATGTTTCAACAGCTTCCTGTTCTGTAACGCCCGAAAGATCTGTAACGTTCGAATGTGTTTCGTAACGTTCTCCTCCCTTCAGACTTCCGAAGCTCTATTAAAGGGTGGTATGCCTCTCATTCGAAGACACACAATACAACACAACAATACTCTTCTCCCTTCTCTATTTTCTGAAAAAATTGAGTCTGAGAGTACTACATAGTAGTGGTTCGTAGCCTTCTGCATTTTTTGGTTGCGCAAATCAGAAGTCGTCTTGCAGTTGTATCCTGGGATTCAGAACGCTATCAAACCGTCGCAATACGGGGCATTTTCAGAATTAAGGAGAGAGATTTCGTTCTCGACTCTGCATCGATCGTAGTTCGGTATAATTTCGTTTAATTACTGTGCGATTTCTACTTGCAGTTTATCTTTCAATATTGCGTTCCTACAGAGAGTGGCCAGTGAGAGATGAACAACCGGAGAAGTTTGGGTGTGGCCGTGTGGGTTTGGGTCTGGGTGTGGGTTTGAGAGATGAACAACCTATTGAGATTTGAAAATTTTGGATGAGCAACAAAGGGAGATGAGAGCAGCTAGAGGGAGACAAGAGTTAGGTTCACTGGAATTGAAAATTTAGGTCAAATTGAAATTTTGGTTCAATTTTTGAAATTTGGGTGAAATTGAAAATTTGGGTTAAATTTAAAATTTCAGTCAAATTTCTTTTTAAAATCTTTGTTGAATTTTTTTTGTAATATTTTATTGCCAACATAATTATTACTTATCATAGTTTTTTATTTGGTCCATGTATAAAGGTATAGAATTTTATTTATACACACTGTGTAAATGGGTATTTGTCCACTCTATTTTTTTAGTACTTCAATGAATCTTAACTATTATGTGAATATATGTTGTATTTTGTTCGGGTAGAATGTTCGCACCCGCAATTTCTTGCGGTGCACCCAGGTTTGGGCGCATCCAGCATGCGTCCGATAGAGGGTGTAATTTTTTTTTTTGAAAAAAAATTAATATTGGGCGCATCCTGGATGCGCCCAATATCTAGACCCGACTTTCTACCGGGTTTAGGGTTGACCGGTTCAGGCTTCGGATTTATTTACAAAAAATTAAATAACTAAACCGGTTTAATATTATTTTGAAATTAATAAAAAAATTATAAATTAAAAATTGCATATTAAAAAATATATATATATATATCAGACCTTGGGCGCATCCGGGATGCGCCCAAGGTAAAATTAGGGTTTTACTTGGGCGCATCCCGGACGCGCCCAGGTAAAACCTATATTTACTCAGCGCGCCTGATTGCCGCCGTCTTCATCGTCTTCCTTCTTCCTCTCTCTCGACGACGGCGGCATCGGCGACGGCGGCATCCCTCTCCTCTTCTTCCTCTTCCTTCTTCTTCTTCCTTCATCCTCTTCCTTCTTCAATGGAGTTTCCAGATCCGGCGAGTGGCAGTGGAGGCGACGGCGGCGGTGGCGGCAGCGGCGGCGTCGGCGAAGAAATCCAGATCCCAGCGTCAGCAGCGGCGTCGGTTCCTTCGACGGCGATTTCGACGACGGCGGCGGCGATGAGCATCGAAGAAGCCGGCGGTGATCCAAAGCGGCGAAGGGTCGAGATTCCGGCGGCGCCGGCGGTGATCCAAAGCGGCGAAGGGTCGAGATTCCGGCGGCGCCGGCGACGACTGGGGCGGCGGCGATGACTGGGGCGGCGGCGAAAGAGCCTAGAGCGATGGAGTTTAGTGCGGATTTTGATGCATGGGCGACGGCGGTTGATGCGGAGGACACCGCGCTGGCGGCGGTGGATGAAGCGGCGACGACGGCGGCGAGCATTCCGGTGGGGTCGGAAAATGCGCTTGAGGTTGCCGCAGCCGTTGGTGTCGAGGCAGTGGCCCAGGCGAGCCCACGCATACGAACCCCACGTAGGCGACAATATATTCGTCGCGAACGAGCTGAGGTACGTATTTTATCGATTTAAAATTCGTATTTAATTATTGTAATTATATTATTAGAATTGTTTTACCAAAATTTATAATGTATATAATTAATTTATAAAATATTTAGATTTGTTAAAAAATATTAGAATTGTGTAAAAGTATTGAATAAATTATTCTAATTATAGTATTTGAATATATTTAATATATACTGGAATAAAATGAATAAAATGGATATAATATTGTAGAATTACATATAGGTGAATCTCATATAATATTGCAGAATTGCCTATAATATTGTAGGTTTATAGCAATAATTAGAAATTTGTGTAAATTAGACAATTTCAGTTGTAGGGTCATCCTCACGGATATGGTTCAGTTGTACAATTTCAGTTGTATAATTAGAATTTTAAGTTAGTCCCCCACATTATTTGGAAAAAATAAGATATAGTCGAGAGAATCAGACGGTGGATGCGGGGGGGTCGTATGGTGCAATCTCGACACGTGACTACTTCTGGTCGCATGAACCGATACCCCCCGAAGCCCCCCAAGCGCAAGCGCCAACTTAGTTGTAGGGTCATTCTCACGGATACGGTTCCAATAACGGAACCCGTTATTGGAACATTATCCGATCCGTTAGCGGATCCTCGTCCTCACGTGTGTTCACCTCCGGCTTCGCAGAGTTCTGTTCTAGACACGGAGGAGGCGGTTGACGACACAGAGGAGTGTGCGAGATTGGACGACATTGTTATGGAGGAGCCCGCACCCCAGGACGGGGCCCCCCTCCCGCACCCCAAGGACCCGTCCCCCCTCCCGCACCCCAGGATGCTCCACCTGTCGTAGAGCCCCCCCCCCCCCCCCCCCCCCCGTACGGGCTTGAGTTGCCTGATGTGCTACGGAGCTTCACCACTCACGTTGCGCATCGGATTTGGCACGCTCCTCCTCCGCCTGTACCGTCCCTCGTACGATGTTTGAGGGCTTATACTCGCCCGGCCGAGTTTAGTGAGTGGGGTTTATATATTCCGGACGAGGTTATCGAGGGCAGCTGGTATTGGATGGTGCAGCAGTCTGGGTTGGCCGCCCTCCAAGATTTTCAGTTTGGTAGGGTCGACCACATGCTTATATCAGCGTTCGTCGAGAGGTGGCACCCTGAGACGAGCAACTTTCATTTTCCGTGGGGCGAGATTACGATCACGCTTCACGACGTTGAGAGGATTTTAGGACTGAGGATAGAGGGGTTTGCATGCCGCGATCCTACTATTTCCATGGACGGCGACCCCAAGGAGATTGACAAGGCGCTTAAGGCGCTGGGGGCGGAGATTTTCGGTTACATGTTTGGCATTGGGGGTGACATGGGTAGGGATGCCCGTAGAGGTCGAGTTTCGGCCTTTGATTTTGATGAGCACCTGCTGCACATGATACGGGACGAGGACGAGCCCCACTCGATAGCGGCTGGATTCCTATGGCACATTCTCGTCCTTCTTCTTTTTTTCTTCCGCCATGTGCTCAAACCAAATAGGGTCCCTCTTTGTACGTTCTTCTTCTTTTTAGGTCTCCCCTTCTTGGTCGAAGCGACTGGGGGCTCTTCTGCGGTACACGATCTAGAGTCATGGAAAATTTTGTATCTGCGTACAAAATCGGTCTTCAACTCTGGGTGCAATTCGTCGTTGCTCCACTCTCCAAACATGGCACCTAAGACGATATCTTCTTCTGAGATCAATGCGCCATCATTCGGTGCAGGATCAACATATCCAACCCCTTCCCACTTGATTTGCTTCCAATAATTGTGGATTTCACTTGGCCTCAACGGGAAACCGGTCTTTACATATTCTTTGATCGTGTGTGGGCAAGGCAGGCCTAGGGTGGCTCTCCAAAACACATCACGACATTCTTCATCGGGAATTTTTCCTTGCATGGCCCTAACAACTTGGACGTATAACATTCTTAAGCACTTTTCCGAGACCTTATAAAGAATGCGCCTGAAAAATGTCTTCACCGCAGGCGGGCCGATTACGATCTATGTGGGCGCCTTAAAAGCACTCTGCTCCATATCACCTCTGACTTCCCGAATCTGATCAACAAACATATTGTCGATTTGCTGCACGAGGGTCTCCAAGCCTCCAACCGACGATTCAATCCCGTCCTTCAGCATAGAATGCTGACTCTCGACTCTGAAATTAAAAACTCAAGTTAAGCTTAGTTGCATATTTCAATTTCGATTTTAGATGATCACTTGTAAATTTACCTATTTGATGATCTTGTGCCGAAATGGAGTACCGTGTCGCACCATGCACAAACTAGCATCTCCTTGTAGTCCCTAAGCCATACCCTCTTCACGTATTCCATCAGCCAGGGTAGTTTTTTCCACTTCTCTGTCAAGTACTCAAGTCGCTCATTATAGACATCCTCAGTCGGCGACCTTAACAACCAACGAATATTACCACTAAAATGGTCAACAGTGGGGATCCATTTCATGGCAAAACCCTCCACGTTGCGGTTCACATGGACCCTACACAATAGATGCTTCGTGTTGGGAAAGACTATATCGACGGCTTTCGTCAAACCGAGCTCTCGATCTGACATGATCGCCGCCGGTTCCCGTCCCTCGAAAATGATCTTTAGGCGGTCCAACGCCCATGTGTAGTGCTCCGTCGTCTCATCATACATGAATACGATCGCAATACAAAATGTACGGTTGGTGCAAGTGAATCCAACAAACTCCAACAAAGGCATACCGTACATGTACATGTATGAATTATACGAAATAAGGTATGCAATTACATATTCAATAAGGTATGTAATTACATATTTTAGATTTAATAATAGCGATAATTAAACATATTCATACATGTTCGTCTTGTAGGTCGTATCCATGATGACGATAGAGGAGAACAAACTCAACAAATGTCTAGCTCCAGGGTGAGAAATAAAAATATCAGTCAACCTCCCTCCCTTCTTCATTGCGACGCGTCTGATAGCTTGTATAATAACGTCTCGCCTCTAGAAATTCTAGCATGTACTGCGGCACCGTCATATTGCCCCTAAATTTCAGCCTCTCCCGACTCTTGTAATTGTAGAGTTGGTTCCTTGATGTTAAGCACGTGGGATCCTCGTGTAGAAATAGACTCATAATAGCCTTCGGCTTTATTCCGGAGGCTGACAAACTTTTCACACGCTCTCGTTGATCCTTACAAAGCCTCCCAGCAAATGCATGACCGATCAAACTACTAGCAAGCTCATGGTCATGCGATCCACAAGCGACATATAATCTCCAATGGTCAGATTTCAGCCAATCTCCCTTCACAATCACCCCATGCAACTGAAACGGACACTCACTCTTCTTTGTCCTCGCATTGTATTTCCGTTTAGGGGTAGCCTCGGTACTGTCACCCGCCTTCTTCTTCGCCGCTCTATATGGCCCAGACTTCTCACACGACAGTATGACCTTTCGGTTAGGCCATGACTTACTTATTACAATAACCATACGCAACTCCAAACCTACGTTCTTAGCCCAACTGATCATACTATCTCTATCACTCCATTCTTTATCCGTAGTAAAATGAGCAGAATAATCCACTGGCAAAAATTCGCTATTACTAGAGTCCTCCTATTTATGATAAATACATAAACCTATTGTAAATATTTCATATTATAAATAATCATAAACATTTTAATCAAAGTTCTAAACTACAACACACTACTGTAAATACTACATTTCAAATAAACTTATAAACTACAACATACTACTGTAAACATTTTAGATTATAAATTATCATAAATATTTTAATCAAACTTAAAAACTACAACAAACTACTGTTAATTACTACATTTCAAATAAACTTATAAACTACAACAAGTAAATTATATTTGAAGTAAATATATACTTACTCCTAAATCATCAAGACCGGGTGCGTCATCCAAGTGCTCAACTGGCCTAAGTGCAGCATCCATCCTTGACAAAGACATAATTTTGAATTGATAAACCCCAACAATGGATAAACCCCAAGCAATAGTTGCATATATATAGCAACAACATGGATAAACCACAATGAAGTTACCGTTGTAAAACGGTAACTTCTTCGAAAAAATTTTAAATTTTCAAATTGTTTTTTTGGAGAAGTTTTTTAATTTTTTTAGCGAACCCGGTTTGTCAGTAAATCGGGTTTGTCAGTAAACCGGTTTTAAATTAATTTCTCGGATTTTACAAAACCGGGTACCAGACCTTGGGCGCATCATTGATGCGTCCAAGGTTAAAACTTTTTTTTAAAAAAAATTATCACCAGCTTGGGCGCATCCCGGATGCGCCCAAACTGGGGTGCGCGGCATGATATTACGGGTGCAAAGAAGAATCCCCATTTTGTTTGTTATGATCGGTAAGCCGAGTCTTGATCCCTGCACGCAGACGATAAGCCGAGTCTCGATCCCCGCGTGCGGACAGTAAACCGAGTCTCGATCTCCGCGTGCGAACGGTTAAAAAAATTAATTGAATAATTTTATTTCATAAATTTTAATTGATAATTTTTTTAAAATTTTTGAAATCTTTTTTTCCAGATTTCTACATTTCTTCCTATTATATCAATTATCAATTACTAATGACTAAAATTGAAGTAATAACTTCATATGTCATTCAACTAATAGCGTCATACTGCCTCCATTTAAAAAAAAAATGGTTGTCATATTTTATGAGGCACCTATCAAATAATTAAATATAAATAATGTATTTGATATTATTAATTAAGTGATTTTTTATTTCTTAAGCTGCTTAAGACATATAAAACTAAATTTTCGTTATTCGATTTTGGGTTTATATAATTATATATAATAGTAAATCAAAATTTCAATTTTCAATTAATTATAACAAATAAAAATAATAACATGTACTTGAATTGAGCTACTGATTTACTACTACCAATTTCAATAATTTTTTTTACGGTTCTAGCAAATCATAAGTAGATATGAAAATAAAGATTCATTGGAAATAATAATATAATTCCTATTATTGTTAGTACATCAATTTATAATATTAGTCGAGTATAAACTTCGTTCCTCACCTCATGAAAACTTAAAATGTAATACCATCCTCGATAATATAACACTTATAATTGTTCATTACTATGTATACCAAAACACTAATAATGTGTTATAAAATATTGTTATTTTATCATTAATTATAAATGTATGTTATTATAATTTATTAAATGTATACATAATTATATATTAATACATAATAAAATAATGGATGTTGATCTGGTGCGCACGCACGGTCCTATGCGAATATGCGCACAGAGGTGCACACGTCAGTGTAAATGGTGCACAAAGGAGATGAGGTGCACAATCATGTGCAATTTGGTGTACAACCATGTGCATATTTATTTTGGTGCACAATTGTGCATTGCAACGATGCACAATTGGTCTCCCATATTGACCCACTGGAGCTCCGGTGTTAACCATCGTTGACCTGTGTTGACTACCAGACCGATCAGTGCACTAGAGTTACACATAATTGTGCACCGCTTTGGATGTGCACCATGTTATGAATAATTGTGCACCATATTACAAATAATTGTGCATTGAGATGAAATGTGCACTGAGATGGTTGTGCACCATGTGCACCACGTTTCAAATAATTATACACCACAGTTCATGTTTTTGTGCACTAAGATGACATGTGCATCATATTACAAAATACTTATGCACTGAGCTAGATTGGTGTGCACCATGTTATAAATAAATGTACATCACGTTACAAATAATTATGCATCACAGTTTATGTGTTTGTGCACTAAGATGGAATGTGCACCATATTACAAAATACTTGTGCATTGAGATGGTTGTGCACCATGTTATAAATAAATGTACATCACGTTATAAATAATTGTGCACTACAGTTCATGTGTTTGTGCACTGAGATGGAATGTCCACCATATTAAAAAAATACTTGTGCACTAAGACGTGTTCACCATGGCATAAATAAATGCGCATCACGTTACAGATAATTATGCACCACGGTTCATGTGTTTGTGCAATGAGATGGAATGTGTACCATTTTAAAAATAATTGTGCACTAAGATGGTTGTGCATCATGTCATGTATAAATGTGTACCACATTACAAATTATTTTGCACCACAGTTTATGTGTTTGTGCACTGAGAAGGTTGGTGTGTTTGTGCACTGCTATTGTATTTAAATAAAATATAAGTGCACAATTCAATAAAATTATTTCTAGTCCACGTTTCTATAGACTTTGGTGCACAAACTGGTACAACTTGATGTCCAAAAAATATTTTTTTCCAGTGATTATATCATGCGAATTATACAGATAAAATTTGGTTGTGCCGTTATTTACCTTTTTTTAATTTGTTTACACTTTTAACCTCGTTCGCACCTTCATAATAATTATAAATATGGCCCAATAGATTGAGCTGGTTTAGATATATATATTGATTGGAAGTTGACATATATTATTATTAGTAGTTCAGAGAAAAATCAATTTAAAAAAGAACGTGATTCCACGTGCGGACAATCTCGCCTTCAGTATTTTTTTTTCAAATCCTAGGGTTTTCACTTTTCACGGCCGACGACCCTTCCATCACCACCTTTTCTAGCATGGCGTCTTCGTCGGGTTATCCACCGTCTTTGTCTAAGCCTTATCTTGATCCATGTGGGGCTAATGATATTGTTGATCCTTCTACTTCTGCAACATCGACGATGGGAGGATTTAAAAATCCTTTATTTCACCAAGACACAATAGCTCCGTTGGAATATGATATATTTCCTACACTCTCCCAACCACTAGCGTCTGCTGCAAAAACTACGAGCTCAAAGCCCTCCCTGGTGACGCCGGTTACTTTACCTTCGGCTGCGATGAATCAACCCAAGCCCCAACTATCCTTCAAAGACACTGTTACATCGGGCACGATCCAAAAATTGGCTCCTCCCCCCATGATCTAGGAGGAACGCCCGAATCTATATGAAACGATGATGGTGAGGAGGCGGATCCGAGCGAGACAAATCCTCTATGTCCAAATATTACTCTGACTGCGTTGACAACTTCGTATGTCGTGGGCTAGATCATTGATTGTTCATATGCTTGATAAATGTTTGGGTTACATTCAACTTAAGCGTGGGTTTGAGCAGAAATGGTCCCTTAGGTGGTGATGGAAGGGCCGTCAAACTAATCTGGTCATGTAATGTTGAGAGACAAGAGCCTACTCACCAAGTGTCTATAAGTCTTTAGATCAAGCAATAGAGCTCCCTTATCAATACAAATATTTAAGCCTTGAGAAAGAAGGGAAAACTACAACTTTACAATCTAACATAGTAGTGTCTTTAAGGATGTACTTCCTTTGGTTAAAGACAATACCTTTAGCAGACCTAGCCACCTCAATACCAAGAAAAAACCTGACCAAACCCAAATCCTTAATGTTGAACTGTTGATCCAAAGCAGCCTTGGTTGCTAGCAAAAAAAGCTCATCACTACCACTCAATAACATATCATTAACATAGACCAAAGCAACAACCATAACATCACCTAATTTTCTAACAAAAAGTGAGTAAGCATGCTTTGACTGAACATAACCAAGCTTAAGAAGGAAATTTGTCAACTCAATATTCCACTGGCGAGAAGCTTGCTTAAGGCCATATAAGGACCTCACTAACTTGCATACTTGACCAGGTTTGGCTTTGGAATATCCTTGAGGAGGTGTCATGTAAACTTTCTCTTACAAATAACCACGAAGAAATGCATTGTTTATGTCTAACTAATGGACATTCTAGGCTGAAGCAGTAGCAAGAGCTAATAAAAATCTAAATGTGGCAAGCTTGGCTACAAGAGCATAAGTAAATTTATAATCTTTACCTTTAACTTGATTGTATCCTTTGGCAACAAGCCTTGCCTTGTACTGTACCTCTCAACACTGCCATCTGGCTTGAATTTGACCTTATACACCCACTTGTAACATATTGCCTTGTGTCGTGCAGGTAAAACACCTAGCTCTCATGTCTTATTAGTGTCTAGAGCAGCCAGTTCTTTAGCCATGGCCCCTTCCCAACATGGATGACCACGTGCTTGTGAGTAGGAGCTACGCTTAGGTATAGCACAAGTATTATAAAGAGAAGCAACATATTCCTAAAACTCTACTAATCTAGAGGAATGATATGAAGCATATGTAGGTTGAGAAGGACAAATATAATCAACTAGTCTTGTGGGTTGTGTTTTAGGTCTAGACAATCTTATGAGAATAGGTGCTGGTGAAGGAGCTATAATGGAAGTGACAGGAGAGAGATTGATAGTATGTTGGTCAAGAGATGGAAGAATGGTGGTTTCAGTTTTTGGTAAAAAAAAATGGAGTAGGAGAGGTGTTAGGTATTGCAGGAATAGACACCTCAACAATATCATCAAAAGCAGGATTTACTAAAGACAAAGAGGCAGGTGTAATACCCTCGACTTACGTCGGTAGTGTCACACGCCAGTGACCTCAGACTTTAATATCCAAAGTCACCCTAGGCTTTAATCGGAATAATTATGCTTAAATAGACGAATACATATTAAAGAATAAAAACTAGTGAAAGACTTGTATGACGAATATTCAATTCTCTTATTAAAATTATTCTCGTAAATTGAGAAGGATAGTTTTACAAACAATGTAAAATTACAGCGGAAGACTTTTAAAATAAACCCTAAATACATGAATAGTTTATCGAAGTATTACATTTAATTAAGAATATGAACTCGATACTAAGTATCTTCAAATGATATCACTTTAGAACACAACCTTCAATTGCAAGTCTTCGTCTTCAATTGTTACTTCAAATCGTCTGGGACCAACCATTGATGTGTTGTATAGGACGCATGACACCAACCAACCATGCAATGAAAAACAAAGGTTGGTCAGTCTAATGAAAGATTGTGCAAGGGTGAAAAAAGATTGGTTCTTATAGTCGTATATAGTCACTGCCCTTGTTTCTCGAATAAAACTCGGTAAACGGTATATGACTATAGACTTCTACAGAAAAAGAAAGAAAATGCATGCTTCTAGAGAAGACTCCAATGAATTGAGTCTTAGGAGAAATTAAATGAATTTGTATGGGAACATTTATAATTATCACAACAAAGTTTTGAAAATGTCTCATTCAATATTTGGGTCCTCGATCAACCTCACCGCATAATGCAAATCCAGATTGGAAAGGGGACTTACTTTAAACAAGAGACCGGACAGTTTCCACGTTGTACTTCTCGCCCAATGGTATATTAATAATGTGCAAAATGGCACTTATCTTATTTAATTCCAAAACGTGCATTTACGTTAAAGCTTTTAATCCACATCAATCTCGCAATGAGATATATATCATGGGACAAATCTTGAATTTTGGCACTAGCTAGCTAAGTGCACCACCACTTATATTCAAATAAGGGTAGGTCACGACCAAAAGTATTCGGGCAATAATCCTCCTAATACAAGTTATAAAGAAACAACTAAACCACGCAAGGTAAATAGGTTCCTACGAATACTCTTGCTAACTAGTATATAAATCCACACCAAATGCACAACAAATTCACACCAAAGTTCATCTAGCATCCTATAATATATATATATATATAAGGGTCATTGCTTGTGTAATAACCCCTAAAAGTCCCAACTTTCGTTTTATAAGCAAGACATGTTAGGCTTATTCTGTAAACTCTGTAAGAACCATTTGAACGTGTTGATATACGTTTAATAAAGATATATGGTTCTTAAAGTATTTAAGAAGTGCTAAAAATAGAATTTAGCAAAGACCGTGATCAAGACCCACGAGCAAGGTCTGAGAACTGCAAGCGCGGCAGTGTCGCGACCGCGGTTTTGCCTATGGGCAAACCGCGATCGCGGTTCTGAAACCGCGATCGCGAGCAGCTCGGATCATCGTCTTCCTCTGCTTCCAGAATGCCGACGATTGGCTTTTCTCCCTCGTGCCCGAAACAGAGGGAGCTGGATCGATTGGGATGCTCGACATTGATATAGAACTCCTCCTTCGAGCCTATAAATAGGAGGGAGTAGCAGCCATCCTCTCCACCATCTCAAGCTTCCTCTTCCTCTCGTTAAAAATTGTGTTAGTCGTCGGAGTTGTCGTCGCCGGAAGCCAAAGTCGTCGCCGTGGGAAGTCCTTGGAGTGGTGGTGGTGCGCCTTGGTTCAGAAGCGAAGTACGAAGCCTCGTCGTCGTCGGTATGACCTCGAAAGCTCGATTAAGCTCGCGTCGGGATGGAGTCTCGCGACCGCGGCTCCATCCACCGCGGCCCGGCAGAGACCCGCGACCCAGGCTGGGCGCAAAACCGCGGGCACGGTTTTGCCCAGCAAGGCCGCGATCGCGGCTATGCCATCCGTGACCGCGGCACTGGCTTCTTTCCTTCGTTTTGCTTCGTCTTTTCGTACCGTATCTAACTTAGGGTTTTGTCTTAAAACTCGTCGTCGTCGTAGGAAACCGTGCTCAAGTGCAAGTTTCCAGATCTCGGAACCCGATCTCTCGTTCGTCTAGCTGAGGCAAGTGACGGTTCGCTCTTGCTCATTATTCCATATTTCCTTTGATTGTCAATTATTTAATTATCTAATTAAGATGGGATAAAGTTGTTGTTTTGTGATTGGGAACAGATTTGATAAAACAATGTGTTAAAATATGAATTTATAATAGGTTGTATATATTGCTAGAAACAATGCTATTATATAGTTCAATATGATATTACCGTAATGGATTTTGGTGTGAATTATTATGTGAACTTACATGCTTAGTTAGCACGAGTATTCATAGGAAAGCTATGTACCTTGCGAGGTCTAGTCGTTTCTTTATAACTGGTATTAGGAGGATTTTGCCCTAGTACTTTTGGTCATGACCGTACCCTTATTCAAGTGGTAGGTGCACTTAGCTAGTGCCAACGTTCAGGATTCATTCCCAGAAATATATCTCGTATCGAGATGATGTGAATTAAAAGTTGTAATGTGAATGTTCGTTTTGGAATTAAATAAGATAAGTGCTTTTACGCACACAATTAATATACCCTCGGGTGAGGAGTACAACGTGAAAACCGTCCGGACTCTTGTTAGAGTAAGTCTTCTTTCCAATCTGAATTTGCATTGCGCGGTGAGGTTGGTCGTGGACCCAAATAATCAAGGTCGTGTTTTAAACTTGTGTGAAAACTTAACGTTCCCAAACAATTGTCATACGTTTCCTATAAGACTCAATTCCTTTGGAGTCTTCTCTTCATACGTTTCCCATAAGACTCAATTCCTTTGGAGTCTTCTCTTCAATCATTCCTTTTCTTGTGTTTCCGTAGAAGTATTGGAGTTCACATCGTGTATCGGCTATTATTCGAGAAACGATTGTTGTAACTTGATACGACTACTTAGAACCTTTTATTTGTACCCTTGCATAGTCTTTCATTAGACTAACCAACCGTTATTTTTCCTTTGCATGGTTGGCTAGTGTCATCCGTCTCATACGGCACATCAGGTAAATTTCTTCATCTGTGAAGGCCAGAAATCCGACGTTGAAGGCAGTTGATATTTTTGTGTTTTCCTAAGGTTGAAGATCCTGGCGTGAGATCGCACGGTTCAAAACCCCTTTATGGCGTTTTATTATTTCAAAGACTTTCGTTGTAATAAACATTTATGTATTTGGTTTTGTTATCAGTTGTAACTTATGACGTCGGTTTGAATATTATTTGGTCAACTTTCATGTTATTTAATAAAGTTTACAACATTATATCATTTGTTATAAAAACGGTAAGCCTTGGGTGACTCCGGGTGTGTAATTTGAGGTCACTGACGGTAATATTTCCAAAGGTAATTTGGGGGTGTTACAGCTAGCAAATATACAATCTAATAATAAAGTTCATTTACACACCAATTTAACACACAAATTCCCAAACAAAAATTAAGAATATTTAACCCAACTTAATTAAGACAATAGACTAACTATCAATCAAGAGAAATGTGGAATAAAATAGCAAGAGCGAACCACCACATGCCTTGAGTTACGAAGAAGATGAACGGTATAACGGGAACGATTGCTTCCGAGTAGCAAACTGACTTCCTGCTTGAATTATGTTTTAAAAGCAATTTCGAGACGTACCCAAAACACGCACAATAAAGAAATTATAATTAGATAATTTATTCAATATCGAAATTTGAAGGATGCAATGTCTCGGTTTCTAATTGAATTTATTTAACTCTTAAATAAATCAATTTCAAGGCTTTTCGATAAAACGATTATTTATATGATACTAAAAAGAATTAGTCGTATATTCTAAATAATCATATCATAATTAAATTGATCCAATAATTTATTTATAACTCTAATTATTTCTAACTCAAAACATTATCTAGATGAAGAGTTATAATTTAACCATTCATAATACAAGATAATATTCCAAAAAAAATCTATTTTAATTTTATTTAATCCAAATAAAATTAATTTGACCTAACATAACTTTTAAATAATCTGGATTAATGTAATTAACCAAGATTAATAAAAAACAAAGCCTAACAAAAATAATCACACTGCCGAACACGTTATCAGATGAACTCGTTGGACACTTGCCGGAGAACGGCGAAATTCGCCTTCATCGGACCACCACGGGACTTTTGAAGATAACTCCTTGGTGGTTTTATGAATACCGCCAATTGTAAAAACGAAGTTAGGAAGATGGCTAATTCCTTGGCTGAACAACCACGATATTTCGGTTAGGGTTCTTAAGTTTGGGGATGAAATTGGATGAATTGGGTGAACGATTGAAGGGGTATTTATAGGGCTAATGTATCCTTCAATGTCCTTGACACAATCCCGGAATTCACTCCTCCCAATTCAAGCCGATGAGATCGAATTTTGAAGAAATCAATTCGGGCTAATACAAACGGTATATTTGATTGGCGGATTAATTCCTGACGATTGCACCCATTTAAACACAAATTAATTGAGGGGTTTAATGTATTAGATCGTTATCTACAATTTCCATTGATTAATTTGACCAATCGGGCCAAAAAACGGACCGAAATCCACCATGGAAGAGCTTGGAGGAAGCTGCGCGTGAGGGAGCTTGGCTGGAGGTTGAAGATGCTACGTTTGTCTTATTTGCACACGGCCCCCTTTTTTTGGTCTAATTATACATTTTTGCCCAACTTTCTAAAGTTGTGGCAAAAGTGCCCTTATTACACTTTTCAAAAATTCTAAAAATTACCCAAACTTATTTATTTTATTATTCTAAGTTTACTTAACTATTTTAACCCATATTTAAGTTAAAAGAAAAAATAAATTAGCTTAACTTTAAGCTTAAATCACCTTTTCCTATAAACTTAACCATTTCTAACTCTTAATGAACATTTTGTTAATCTTAACTCAAATGATTAAATTAAATTTGATAAGTTTTATTTTAAATTACAATTAACATAAGGTTAATCATAATTTAGACCATTTATAGCTTAAAGAGTTAACATACTTAGGGTATTTATAATTTTATCCCTTCATGGATAAACATAATAATTCTTATAACCTTTATTATTATATTTAAAATTTGAAACTACATTCATTGTAATACTTAATTATTTATTTCTACACCATATTATTATAACACATTTGATCATTTGTACCCAAAAATTATCATAAACCAACCCTTGAACTTAAGTTAATGAAAATTTAAAGTACTACTCTAAAAGAAATAAAAGAAATTTCATAACTTTTATTTTTATCAAATAGAAATTTACTGTATTACCCTTCTAATTTAAGTGAGATATTACAACAAGTCTAGGGTGTGATGTAGATGACACCTTACAAGGAAAACAATTCTCCCTGAAAACAACATCACGTGAAGCAAAAATGTTGTGTGTCTCTAAGTCATACAACAAATAACCTCTCTGACCCACTGGATAACCTACAAAAGCACATTTCTTGGACTGTGACCCAAACTTGTCTCTCTTGACCACAATTGGCTTGCCATAACACAAACACCAAAGTACTCTCAATTCATCAAACACACCTAGCTTCTCAAACAACAACTCAAAAGGAGTTTTCCATTTTACCACTGAGCTATGAAGAATATTAATAACATGTACAACAACCAGTATACACTCTCCCCAAAATTTAATTGGGAGATTAGCATGTATCCTCATGGCTTTAGAAATCTCCACAATGTGTCTATGCTTTCTCTCTACACACCCATTTTGTTGAGGATTCCTTGGAATACTTCTTTGATGTAAAATATCATATATAGCAAACAATTCTCTACAACCTTGTTGAACAAATTCTGTCCCATTGTCACTTCTAATGACTTTAACAAACGCATCAAACTAATTCTTAGCATATATCAGAAAGGAACTTATAACATCTTTGACTTGGTGTTTAAACTTCAATAGATAAACCCAAGTAAACCTTGTAAAATCATCAAGGACCGTCAAGAAGTAAGAAGCACCTGAAGTAGTTAGAGTCTTGTATGGCCCCTAAAGATCTAAATGAATGAGTGCAAAAGGAGCAATTGCAATAGATTCACTTCTAACAAAAGGTTCCTTATAGTGCTTAGCCAGAATACAACTTTCACAAAAGTCATTTGTCATATCTACTGACTTATACAAAGGTAAATGTTCAAGTTTGCCTTTTGAACAATGACCTAGTCTATTATGTAACAAAGTAGAATATATCTTTACATTGGCAACATTATTTGACTGCTCCACTTTATCAAAACTACACATTTCATCCACAGATTCCTCTCAGCATAAACCTCTTCTGTCAAAGATCCCAGCTGCAACCTTGGTAACATATAGTCCTCCATCTTTTTTCCCTTCAAACACATTATCCTTAGTGGTATGGTCTTGAAACAGAATTCTATTAGGCTCTATTTTTCCAAACAAACCATGCTCATCTAACAGCTTTGTGACAAACAAGAGATTGTGCTTAAAACCATTCACTAAAAGCACATTATCAACAACCTAATTGTCATTGATCTTCACAGAACCAACAACTTCAATTGTGTTTAAACTCCCTTCTAGTAAAGCTACCTTAACTGGTTTTTATAACTTTGCCCTGGATAAAAATTACTTTTGATATAAAAAATCATATGATCAATGGCCTATGTATCTATGATTCACTCTTCACAACTTGTACAAGAAGAGACATTCAATGCACTAGAGTTCAACAATTTGCCTGCAAAATTGGCAGATCATGATGCTCCTCCTCTATTCTGGAAGATTTTTACAACTTCTTGACATACTGCATTGACAAGCGCAATATCAATTGATCCAACATTATTAGTCTCTAGAGGATTATCTTGTGGCTTATCAATTTCAACTCCAGCAACATTGGCTCTTCTTTCTGGTTGCCTAGCCTTCTAGTTTGGTGGATATCCAACCAACTTGTAACATTGATCCTTTAAATGACCTCTCTGATGACAATGGTTGCACTTCTTATCATTTTAAACCTTCTTGAGCCATCTCTAGGCTGGAAGTATGGTTGCAGCTGTTGATACTGACGCCTAGTAAAATTGTTAATAGAAAATGCAACACCATCTGAATTGACACTAAATGAACCAGTGACAATCTTTTGTATCTCAACCTATTGAACTAAGTGAAAGGCTCGACTGATAGTAGGTATAGGATCGTGAGACAAGATGTTGCTTCTTACTCTATCAAATTCCTCATTCAGTCGCATTAAAAACTGAAGAAGCTTATTTCTCGACTCCTTTTATTGAAATTTCTTAGCAAGATTACAAGTACATTGAGCCATTCTTCCACATTCACATACATGAATAACATCTAGACAATCAACTTCATCCTAAATCGTCTGAAGTTTGCATTAATAATCACTTACAGACTGTGTACCTTGCTGCAGAGAAGAAGTGTTCTCTTCAATTGGTAAAGCATTGGACCATTAGTCTGACCAAATTGCTCTAAAAGCTTATCCCACAGTTGCTTGCAAATTCAACACTCATGAATGTGTCGGCTATGCTCTTCTCCATCGAATTAATGATCTAACAACGGATCATGTAGTCGGCGCGAATCCACCGATCCAAATCAATCGATCATGGAGCTGGGCATAGACAAGAACTGTTGATAAACCCCAATTTTGATTTTTCACCTAGGGCCATTTTGATGTTCTTGCTCCAGTTCAAAAACTCAACCCATCTAGTCTAGCAGAAACCAATTTGCGCACCAGGATAATCGGAATTAGACAAGGCTAATGGATCGCTTGAAGTCGATCCTCCTCGATTCGCTTGATCTCCCATCGATGCACGCTCACGCCTCAAAGGATTCTCGAAATCCTCCATTCACGCAAGAATATAAAAAATTAAAAGGAAAAACAAAATGTTTGAATGAAAAATCGATAATCAATCCTTGATATGCTGTGATACCATGAGAACCGAATGATTATCATTCAAAGAAGGAAGAAAGGAGAAGTACAAACTCCATTGATACACGCGGAAGCTTAGAGTACAAAGAGATTCACTTGAGAGAGAAGAAAGAAACTCAGTGAATTTAGTTCTGTTACAACAGAATGTGGGCCTTATATATGGCCATTATTAATACATCACATGATGACATAAGCTAAGATAGTCTTAGCTAACTAAGTGTCTACACTCTTACTACGGAGCTATGAGCGATCTACCAAGGTCTTCAAGTTGCTTCCCAATTGGTTACTCAAAATTGGTGCTACAATCTGACTCTATCCAGACTTGCGATATGCTTAATTCCCCTTCTATGCAGCCTCATCATGACTTTTATCTGGTGGACAAATGCAGACATTTTCTTGTTGATCCTTATTGGGAGGTTTGTGTTATCCATGTTCGTCGAAATGCAAATGTCGTTGCTGGCCAATTGGGCTCTTGCCAATGTTGCTGACTTTTCTACTTTTCTCAACCCTCCTATTTGTATTGTCCCAGTTGTTGGGGACTTTGGTTATTAATTTTATAAATAAATTTTGCAGAGGCTTAAGTATCATTTTCAACAACAAAAATCGATTAAGTTTTTGATTTGATATGAGCTTTACACATTATCAATTGACCAGAAGATAACATGTATACATAATAAAGATGACAAAAACAATAACATATTAAGAAGTACATGTGCGACATGAAAGCATTATTTTGTTTATATCCCACTAATTATTGAACAACACACAATGCAAGGGCACGTCCACTAGCATAATGTATTACATTTATTTACAAAATAGAAAGAAAAAAACAAAAGATGAACTAATTAAACAAACATGTTAAGTCGATGGAGATAACCACACGCGAAGCTGAAGACTTAAATCAAACGGAATCTCTAGATGAGTAGTTGGTGAAGAGTGTCTTGGAGAGCCCCGTACACCGCTTCCCACCCTGCTTGCGTCGGGTGATACTCGTCCCAGAAGAAGGTCGATTTGGGGTCATCACAGAGCGTGTACAACTTGTTGCCATTCGTGTCCACATTTGAACACGCTGAGTTCTCGTCCACTCCCATACAACACGGCTTCAATGGCTCTTCAAACTTCACACTTCCTATATAAATACAATATTATCAGTAATGCAGTTGTACGGTGCATGACCATAATAAAAGAAACACGTGCATGCATCAATTAAGTTATATATATTTGGAAATCTAGAAGCAGATTGACATGAGAGAACGAGAGAGACATCACAAGAGATATTTTGAGGAAACTGATTTCATTACTGGAAGAGTAAACTACTCTGGCTATATATACAAAGCTAACAACTCTAGCTCTAAGTAACCTCTAGTGGTCCTCACTCTAACAACTATAGCTAACCGACTAGAATAAAAACTAGCTAAGCTAACAACCTGCTAAGCTAAGCTAGGCGAAGCTAACATATACTGAGCATATAACTCCATATCCCCCCCCCCCCCCTCTCAAGCTGGACTTGAGATGGGAAAGACAAGACCAAGCGTGGAAGCCAAAAACTTGTGCTAATGAGCACCAAGAGCTTTGATGAAAAGATCTGCCAATTGAAGTGTAGAAGGCACATGGACACTACGAAGAAAATCTTCATGAACCATATCCCAAATGAAATGACAATCGATGCGAATGTGCTTAGTCCTCTCGTGGAAGACATGATTAGCAACCAAGTGTTGAGCAACTTTATTATCACAGTGTAGAGGAATAGGCAAAGGGATGGTGACTCCAAGATCAGACAACAAACCATGAATCCAGACAAACTCACTAGCTGTCATAGACATACTGCGGTACTCACTCTCAATGGAGGATTTAGATATTGTTTTCTACTTCTTGGTCTTCCAAGATATCAAAGAATCACCAGGAAGATACAGTAACCAACTAAAGACTTATAGGGAAAAGGACAAGTGCCCCAGTCAGCATCACTGTAAGCATTAACTATGAGAGAAGAAGAAGCATGATATGACAAAGCAATGTTAAATGTGCCTCGCATGTATCTAAGAAGATACATTGCAACTTGATAATGTGGAAGACGAGGAGAGGCAAAAAATTGACTTAATTGTTGAACTATATAAGAGATATCAGGCCGCATGAGAGTGAGATAAAGTAGACGACCAATAAGACGACGATAAGCCTCTGGATCAGGTAGAACAACACCCTCATCAACAGAAAGTTTGGTGCCGTGTTGCATAGGAAACACAACAGGTTTGCAATCAAGCATCTTGGAGTCGGTAAGGATATCCAAAACATATTTTTGCTGATTTAACAAAATGCCAGAAGGAAGACATGCAATTTCCATGCCAAGGAAATAACGAGCTAATCCCAAATCTTTAATGGTGAACGCAGAATCAAGAGAATGTTTAACCTTGTTGATAACAACAACTAAGGTGCCAGTGAGTAGCTTGTAATCAACGTAAACCAAAGCCAAAGTGATATGACCTGATGAAGCCAAGGTGAAAAGGGAATAATCATGTTTTGACTGTGTGAACCCTAACTGAATCAAATGTTTTGTCAATTCAATGTTCCATTGGCGATTGACCTACTTCAAACCATAAAGAGAACGAGTAAGAGGACAAACTTGCCCTGGTTTGGCTTTAAGATAGCCCTGTGGAGGTTGCATAAAAACCTCTTCATCAAGATAGTCGTGGAGAAATGCATTGTTAATATCCAACTGGTGCAATTCCCATTGTTTAGCAGCTGCCAAAGCCAACACAATACACACTATTGTAAGTTTAGCTGTTGGAGAAAAGGTATGTTTATAGTCCCTATCTTTGACTTGATTGCAGCCTTTAGCTACTAGGCGAGCTTTAAAATATTCAACTTCACCAGTGGGTTTATACTTAACTTTAAACACCCATTTAGACACAATGGCCTTCTTCCCAGATGGAAGAGCAGTTAATTCCCAAGTATGATAGTTGTATAATGCTTGTAAGTCTTTATCCATGACAACCACCCACTCTAGATGAGCCTTAGCTTGCTCATTGGAATGTGGCTCAAATACAGCAAGTACATTAAAGAGAGAACTGATATAGGGTGCAGAGAGGTGAGAAAAATCATAATGAACAAGGAAGGATTGGGAAGGAGATGAGGAAGACACTGGAATAGTAGGACAAATAAAGTCCTGAAGGTAGGATGGAGGTTGATGTTGTCTAGTGAAATGGCTAATAAGAGGTAAGGAAGGTGAAGAAGTAGAAGACAACTCAACAGATGAAGGTGAAGATGAATGTGAAGAATGAGGAGATTGATGAAGAGGAAGGAAAGAAGGTAGAGAAGAAGATTCAAAAGCAGAATCAGGAAAAGAAGGGTGATGGTCATAGTGTGGTGGAATGGTAAGAGAAGAGATGGAAGGTGATGGTTGAGGCTCAACAATAATATCTAGAGCAAGGTTGTCCAAAGGTAATGATCGTTGAGTAGATGAAGGAATGGAGAGGGAAGAGGAGGCCTGAAAAGGAAGAATACGCTCATGAAACATCACATGTCTCGCAACAAAGACTTTGTATGCATCAAGATCATAGACACGATAGGCCTTCTGACCATAAGGGTACCCTAGGAACACACATTTGTGAGCCTTGGGAGCCAATTTATCTCGAGGCAGCTTAAGAGACAAAGCATAGCAAAGAGATCTAATGACTCTCAGATCATCATAGGTTGGAGGAAGTTTATGAAGTACCTCAAATGAAGACTTCCAATGAAGTACATATGAGGGTAGTTTGGTGATCAGAGTAGTAGTTGCAATAATACAATAACTCCAAAACTTGAGAGGTAAGTTAGCATGTAGCCTAATAGCTCTGACAACCTCTAAAATATGTTTGTGCTTCCTCTCAACACGAGCATTCTGTTGTGGCACACTTGGTGATGACCTTTGATGAACAATGCCTTTGACCCTGAATAACTCGTGACAAATCTGTTGAGTGAATTCAGTTCCATTGTATGTACGAACTGTCTTAACTGAAGTATGAAACTGTGTTTCAACATAAACAAAAAAGCCTTCTATGACTTTATAAAGTTGCAACTTTTTCTGAAGCAAATATGTCCAAGTGCTCTTAGAGCAATCATCAACAACTGTGAAAAAGTGTCTAGCTCCATCTAAGGTAGAAATCCAATAAGGACCCCAAAGGTCTATATGCACAGGCTGGAAAACAAAATTTGCAATAGAAGTGCTTCTAACAAAAGGAAACTTATGGTGTTTAGCTAACACACAACATTCACAATTCAAATAATGTATTTATGAACAATCAAAACCATGAATATGTTTCATTGTTGACAAAGAACAATGACCAAGTCTGGCATGTTGTAAAATCAAAACATTTTCTCTATTACAAGTCAAAGCAGATGACTTAGGAAAGCTACATTTATTCTTCAAATCACCGGGTACCACTGGTTCCACTTGGAGCTTGTAAAGCCCACCTTGTATGGGTACTGTAGTAACAATTTCATTGCTAGTATGGCCATGTAATGTAAAACACATCTTATCAAAAAAATACTCTCACTGATCCATCATTAACCAACTTAGACACTGACATCATATTGTGGCGAAATTCCGGAACCAATAAGACCTTGTGTAACACCAAATGTGCAGTCATATGAATCGTCCCAACATACTGAACTAGCTTAGTAGTTTCATCAGGTAAACCAACAAAAATAGCCTTATGCAGTTTATGTAAATCATAAAACAAAGCTGCATCATAAGTTATATGATTTGATGCTTCTGAATCTATAATCCAAGTGAACTTATCATTACATGTTCCATGTAATGCACCAACAAATGAATGCATATTACCTACAAAGTTCATGAAAGCATGTCTTGCATCTGAACCATCTGACACATTCTTCCCCTTAATCATCCTAACTATCTCCTGAAAGACAATATTCACCATAGTAGGGTCTGGGGCTTGGAAGGAACTTGATCCTTCTCCAAAATCAAGTGGATGATCCTTCATATAAGTGTCTTGAATATTTGCTGCAAATTTCCCTGTATTTTGGCCCTCGGTCCTTTATGCCACTCTGGATAACCCACCAGCTTTAAACAAGTCTCATTTATATGTCCTCTAGCTCCACAGTGCACACATTTCAAGTCCCTCTTATCAACTCTGTCACGAGTCATCTCCCTTCTGCTAGAATCATAAGCAATCCCACTGTCATAGCTCCTTCTCTGTTGGAATCTGTTTGCTGCACAAGCCATATAATCTTGATATGTATCTCCCCATTGAGTAATCTCTTTTTGTCTTTCTATCCTCATCACCATCTGAAAAGTCTTATTAACACCAGGAAATGGCTTAAGAGACAATATGCTACTTCTAACATGATCATAGCACTCATTCAACCCCATCAGGAACTACAACACTCTTTTCTTTTGCTCTTTCTCAAGCAATTTCTTGAGTAACAGACAGCTACAAACCTTCATGGCTCCACATTCACACACAAGAATCCTTTCAAGAACTTGAAGTTCATCCCATATCTTTTTGATCTTACAATAATAAGCAACCACATTTAGATTTTCTTGCCTAACATTGCTTAATTCTTTTTGTAGTTGATATACGAGTGGTGCATTGGACTCTGAGAACCTTTCCACGACTTCAGTCCACAATTCCCTAGCCGACTGTACGTGCATAAATCCATCCGCAATTTCACTGATCATAGAGTTTATAATCCAGCACCTCACCATATAGTCCGCTCTTATCCACATCGCTCTTTTTTCATCATCTTCTAATGGAATCTAACATGTTCCATCTATATAGCCAAGTTTCATCTTTGAACCTAGGGCCATACGAACCTCTCGACTTCAGGAAATGAAATCGAGCCATTGAAATGAGTAGAAACTATATGTGAACCAGGATGATCGAAATTTGATAAAAACAGTGGATCACTATAAGTGTTTTAAACTTGATTCGCGACATCTTGAGCAATTCCAGCTCTCAATCCTCCATTGTCGCCATCGATTCCTTCAACTCTCTCCATCAAGACGATGTACTAATCGTCTCTGTAATTCAACGGGTTACAAACACACAATCAAGCAATCTTAATCGCTTGACCTAGATCGATCTTCGATCTTCAACCTAATAGCTCTGATACCATTTAGAAATCTAGAAGCAGATCGACATGAGAGAACGAGAGAGAAATCACACGAGATATTTTGAGGAAACTGATTTCATTACTGGAAGAATAAACGTACTTTGGCTATATATACAAAGCTAACAACTCTAGCTTTAACTAACCTCTAGTGGTCCCCACTCTAACAACTAAAGCTAACCGACTAGAATAACAACTAGCTAAGCTAAGCTAGGCTAATTTAACATATACTGAGCATATAGCTCCATAATATAAATACTATTTAAGGTGCTTTGTTGTTGTTAATCGCATAGAAATGTATAAACATACTTGATCTCTATTAATCATAATGCGACTAGCCAGAATGTTACCAACACTTCGTTGGTTCAGTAGGCACGGTACTGATCCTGAGCCTCCATAAGCACTCTAACTAGCTGAAGGTCTCGATTTTGAGTCCAACCAACAACGTGTATAAAATAAATATAAAAAGATGCTCTATGCATGTATTTATTATTATATGGATGAAAAGATGATGGGAGGATGACCTGGAAAAGTCTGTTTTTGTTGCATGGCGAGCATGAAGGAGTTGAAGAGGTCGAGTATGAGGATCTGTGAGGTACCGTCGAAACCCGCCTCCTTGTTAAGCTTGGCAACCGCCTTGTGCAGGAGGAGGTTGTGGAGTGCCACCGCGGAGTTGTCGGTGGTGTTGCACTGCCTGAACCAGTTGCTCGCCGTCTTCTGAGGCAGGCACCCTATCGGCTGCAGCGCCGTCACCACCACTTTCTTCACTCCCAGGCCACGGATGCTTTGCAGGTTCCACGCCAGCTGCTTCACCACTTTTGTTATGTATTTCGACAACTCCTGAATTACAGGAAACTTTGTTAATTAATTATTATCTCATGCATGTGCATGCAGTATACCGTATACGTACGTTATTAATGAACGAAATTAACATACGTACGTACATGGAAGGAGCCACCAAGAGCAAGGAAGGTGTTGTAGTCGTTGCCAACGCAGGAGACAAGGGCGACAGAGTCGTTCAAGTCGCCTTGGAGATGAACGACGTCGTTTCCGTAAAGCATCTGCTGGAAGAGGTGGATCTGGGCGGTCATGTTTGGGAGTGGGGCAGCAGTGTCGAAAACTCCGGTGCCTCCGAACGCGAAGTTCACCCCATGCTTTGTCTTTCCGGGCGCCACTTCCCTCCATGTGTAAGGAAATGGGGACTTCAACCCCATAAACTTTGCTGCACATTATTTTTAATTTTGAACAAAATCATTATATAATATTGATCAATACATTATACATCCCAATGACATTTGATCGATGACATGAGTAAATAAGCTTTACACATGGCTCCCCTTTTCATCTATTTCTTAACTTCATAAATCTCATGGTTAATTCACGTGGTCGGATATCAAAATAATTTCTAATTAATTTTTTATTCTAGATACGTATTAATGTGACAATACTTATTAGTTTAACTGGTAAGTAATGAAATCTTTGATCATAAAAAAATACAGTTTTCTAGACGTACACATGATCGAGTATGACCATTTAATAGTAGTAATATTAATTGTAGGATTATAATCCTCAAAGCCCATGGCTGATGAATACCCAATAATACCGGCCCCTCAAACAAACGCCACTGAAGAGTGTGTTTGATGTTATCTTCTTATAAGAGACATGCTAATTAGCCAATTGTAGCTAGCTACTTTCAACAAAAAACTAATTGTATAGCTAGGATTAATCTTTTTTTGATATGATAAGTATGTGGGTATAAAGTGGTTGCTACTAATTATTAATTAGCTAGTGAAAGTGAGAGACAAAGCCTTTGAAGATAAAGCACGTGGAAAAGTGATAAAATGGTGGTAGCATAGTATATATATGTATATGAATTATGATATGGGTATACACATATATTGGAGTGGGAGTGAGTTGAAAAGGTGTAAAAGAGAATCAAATATCCCAATAGTGCGATGTGTACAGCCTTAACGAAAAGGAGAAATTAAAATCATATACTACGTACACAAAGATGTAATGTATCGATCAGGTAGTAAAGTTAAAGAAGGGAACTACAGCAGCACTACAGTGGAGACCACCACTAATTTCTAACAAAAAAAGGTTTAATTTGAATCATTACGTTTTTGAGAGTTGGGCAAATGTTGCTGCGGAAGTGCGATCAAGAAGAGAATATGTGTCGCATTTTGACCGTTTTAATATAGGCCCCATATCCTTTTGTGCGTGCATAATCATATTGCTCCCTCTTCCTTCTGCTGTGGGAATATCCATCTCAGTATTTCTTTCGATTTCATCTAATTCCTACCTATTTCTTTTAAACAAAAATAATTCAAATATTTTTTTTTAGTGTTGATAGCCTGGATCAACCGATTAACGTTTTCCATCTTTAAAAGTAGTACATGGATTCAGGGACGGACAGAGAATTTTACCCCAGTAAGGGCTAAAATCTTATGTAACTGTAATCAACTTTTAATATAACACATAATATATTAAGGGTGATATTAATTTTTTAACATTTAATTAGCATATAATTCATCAAGACCAACCTCAACCTCACAATTAGACAAATCCATAACACTTTTTTTAACGGAAAAAAAAATCCATAACACTTAGTTAATTCACTATTTGTGTATTACATTTAGTGACTTAGAATTTTGTGAACCACTAATACTTCAAAAATATTTCCCTATTTGTGTATTACATAATTTAAATACATTTTAATGATATGATATAATAAGATATATGTTATTTAATTTCAAAAAATAAATTTAATCTCTCTATTTTAATAGTAGAATTTAAACAATAAATAATTATTTAATAAAAATAAAGGGTATAATTAACAATACTATAAAAGATAAAAAAAATCAAAAGAGAAAATCAAAAGGAAGAGTGCTAGGATTGTTAAAAAAGAATAAAAAGATAGAAAAAGAAGGAAAAATAATACCCATAAGATTTGAACCAATGAACTTGTTATACTAAAGACAAGAGATTATCACTAGACTATAAGCATTTCTTGTTCACAATTTACCTTTGTTTTCCATATAATTTTTTTTTTTATTTAACCCCCACTGATCCGTCCCTGCATGGATTACATTTGCTATTATTCCTTGAGTAATAAGTATCTCGCCCTTGAAATTTCGATTAAATCGTATCCGAATTTAGGGGATGTCGATTTAATTTAAAATCGATTTTTTTAGTCCAATTTTTTTCTATTAAGCACCTTTTCAAATTTGTTATTAAACTAATATTAATAAAATAATATAATTCATGTCCGTTTGGGTTCAAGTTGATACACGGTCGGTATAAACCGAAATAGAATTTCGGGGAAAAAAGAACCAAAAAAGATTGCAAGATTATTTTTTTTGGTTCGAATTTAGTTTGTTACCAGTTTCCAGAATAGAAAAATGTGAGTTTCGGTTCTTATTTTTCCCCAAAATTTAGTCGCGATTCAATACGAATTTTTTTAATTTTGAATCGGAACGAACAAGTATTATATTATATTCCTGTAAATATATTAGCACATAACAATTTTGGTGTGGTAGTTAATGGAAAAATTCAGGAACAAAAAAAAAACAATTCCGATAAGGGTGGTTGAATACAAACAACTTAAAAAGGCTAGGGGTGATTTCGAAAAAAATGAAGATAAGGGTTGGTTAAATACAAAAGTTCTAAATAAAGGGGGTTCAATGCAAAAACTCATATATTATAATACGAAGTATATTATATATAGGGGAATGAATCTCGTGAGAACGGAAACTACATATAAAATAAAATATATGTACAGTAAAACTAAAAGTTACGTACTTTAGAAACTCATAAAATGCATAATTTTTTGCCTAAATGTACATATTTTACACAGTATATGCATCACTGTTGACGTGCATTAACTTTTTTCTAAATGTACATGGCTTTATAAGTACATAAATTTTTATTTCTATGCATATATTTTTACATGTATATTTATTGTTTGCATTTTGCTTGACAGATCGTTCTCACGTGATCTATTCTCTATGTATAATTGATTTTGCAAAGTATAAAATTGTTATATAAACTTATTATTGATATTAATACAAGCTGGAAAAATAAAACTTCTCCTCTAATTCTGAATAGGAAAAGTTATAAAAAATAGTAATTATGGCTTGTTTGATAACTCTTATGTATTTCTAACTTGTAGTTTTAAAATATTTTATTTTTCTATTATTTTCAATATAATATTTTAAAACATATTTAATTTTAGTAGTCCTATTAATTCTCAAAACTGCCAATTTTTTTTTTAACTAAAGATAAATGAGTTTCTAAAATTCCGATTTTAGTTTTTCCATGTAATTAAACTAGGTTTTTTCTAGTGTGTATAATAACTTCATTTTTAACAATAAAACTCCATTTTTAGTAATAATTTTTTTAGCCATTAATTTAACTTTTTTTTGTTAATGATTTATACATTCTCTTTTAGAGAATATTTTAAATATAATTTTCTAATTTAACTTGTTAACATGTGTCCATGGACAGATACTAAAAAAACCTATTAAACTATATGGTGAATAAGGAAACATTGTACTCCGTATATAAGGAATAAACTAGAAATTACATGAAAAGATTTTGAAAATTGCAAACGGTCGGTTCGTTTTGTTCCACTAAACAGAATCTACCCAAACTTGTATGATCTTAGTTTTCAAATTTGATAGATTCATATCACAAGGTGCTATTCCCTTTTATATATATATATATACTCCGTATTCTGTAACGAAACATTAACTTAAAATGAAAGTTCGATTTGAACGATGTAACTTATACAAAGAAAAAGATTAAACGGTGACATTGAAAGTAGGATTGAGAAACAAAATAATAAAAAGCCATATATAAATTGAAGGAGGTAGGTAGGAATAGAGCAAGACTGACGTACCCACGTAGTCGGTCAAGACACGGCCGTCGGAGAAGCGGCCGGTGGGCTTGCCGGGGAAGGTGGCGCCGTAGGGCAACTTCCACGAGTAAGCAACTGACTTCCTTATGTTTCCGGTGTCGGCGTACGAGTCTCCGAACACAAACATCCTCCTCGGGTTGTTACTATAGGCCGCCGCCGCCCCATCCACCGCCCCTTTTCAAAATTAAATCAATAACGCGCATTTTAGCAGATTGCTAATTATTCACATGCAAATTAATGAGATGGAAGCTAGAATCAAAAAAGAAAAAGAAAACAAAATCACCTGCAGATGAGAGAAGGAGAAGGAGAAGGGCACATAAACATAAGAGTTGGTTTTGGAAGTTGCGCATCTCCATTGTTAGTTGTTACCCCCACTGAGCAGCTGCAGCTTAATTACTTATCCCAAGGTTGGCTGAAGAAGAGGAAAGTATATAGTGCCACTAACCAGGTGAGCTGTAAAGGGGAAATAAAATAACCCAATTTTCAGTTTTAATCTTCAACTTTTTTATTTTTACTTTTTCTTTTTGCCCTTTTATAGTTTTGTGCAATTCTGCTCTGGCTCTCCCCTTTGTTTTAGCCCAGATGATGAGAACAGTCTCCTAGCTTTCATCTTAACTTTATGTAATTATTTTAAATTTGGCATTCAAGATCCTAGGTATGTTCACACGCTTTATTAATGCAACTTTCTTTCAAGTGTACATGAAAGATTTTTAATACTATAATATTATCATGCCTATATAGATTGTGTAATTCAACCGAAAAAGGATTGGCATCTTTTTTATCAACCATAAACTAATAAAGTTAATTGACTGCAAGAATTGTAGATATTTTTACGAAAAATAGGCTCTAGACGCAGACTATAAGCAATTCATGTTAGAATAGTTTCTATATTTTAAAATTGGAATAAACTCCCCAAATCACAATAGAGTTTTTTTTTTATGGAAATCAAATAGAGTTTTTTTTATAGAAAACAAAGAAAATTCAGTAAGAAAAAATGGATAATTTTTTTAGAGCTATAGCGATATGTATTAACATATAATATTTTTGAAGATAAAAAATATATTGTTTAACCAATTGTAGGACAATATAAATATTTAAATAATACAAAGGTAAAAAAAGAGAAAAATTTAATTCACACTTGGTAGTATACTAATAATATATCACAATAGATTTCTTTCCAGTTTTATGGTAAAATTCCACTAAAACTTAAATTAAATATATTAAAAAAGAAAATAAATAATGTGTCAAAAATAGATGACAACACGAGTGTGGACATATGCAATTTAAGAGAGACATGCAGCCTTAGAAAGATGTCACTTAGTAATCATAGTAGATTATATAGTAGATTAGGAGGCATAAGAGCTCTATAACTGGATAGGGAATCCGAACACGTGACTTAAATTTTAAAGCATTTCAAGTTGATGAACTTAATATAGAAATAACATTTTGTTTTTGATGCAATATAACATGATGATCATATATTGAAGTTTAACGGCAATTTACTGATATGAACTCACCGTATACATTTGAGCTTCTATTGACAAAAGCATTCAAACAAGGCAACCGAAGGCTGAACTATACAATAATAACAACAGCAACAATAAAATGAAAAAAAAACACAAGGTATACTCGTTCACAGCTGTTCCAAAGATGAAGCTGATAATCATCTCGTAATTATACAGGCATAATCTTGATGATAAGGCCAGGGAAGACATCATCAGGATCATGTATATGAGGATTGTTCTCGACAATGTAGGGATCCCCACACTTATGGCCGATGCTCTGCAGCGTCTCCCCTTCCCCAACCACATAGATCTCATCGCACCGCGGGTTGCTCCTCATCACCCCGTCCCCGTGCACCTGCGCCGCAGAGGAGTACGCCTCCTCCACCTCTCCTTGGCAGAGGCTCATCGCCAGCATCAGGGCCAGGAACAGCGACGTGTACCACGAGATGCTCTCCGCCATCGACGACGAGTAAACCTCCGTTTTCCTATTGGATGATGACATTCTAGTGCTATGTCATTTTGGGTGGGTGCTTACTGCTTATGCAAATATATATATATATGAGTTTTGTGTGTGCTTAATTAAGTGTGAGGATGGAGGGTTAGTTGAAGTGGGTGTAGTAAACCATGACCATCAGTTTCTCTCTTCTAAGGGGTTTGGTGGGTGACTTGTTTTTGAGAATGACATCAAAGTTTGGAGAAAGTTTCAACTGCAATTTACAAGGTTTGTGTGGGAAGCAAAACAAAATTGGTTCAACTGCCCTCATCTCAAATACACACTACACATCAGGTCAAACCTGTTGTGAATATTGTAATTGTTTCCTTTCTTATTTTGTGGACCAACATTGACCAATTCCTGTATCAGGAGGGAAATAAATTTGAGCCCAAGTCAACTTGTCAAGTGCTGATTCAAAACTAGGAAAAATTCAAAGGCTAATTTATGGAGATCTAATATTCTCAAGGATTGTATTATGTATTTATGTATATGAAGAGAAGAAGAGTTCTGAACTCATAAGATAACAAATAATTAAAAGTGACTGCTATTCATATAAAATGATTTTGTTCAGCATAGACAGGAAAGAAGTATTGCAATGGATCACAAGGAGATGAGAGCCCTTGTTGTATATATGTTCGTTCCCTGAAACAAAGGATTTTCGAAGAAAACAGCATCAGATCGTATTCCACGCACCCACATGGAAATCCATGAGCTACTGGGAAACAAGATTGAGGCTTGAATGTTATTAGAATGTAACAATTTTGTGTGCAGTTTTCATGGCTTCATCAACTGTTGCTTTATATACTTGACGACTTCTTCCACATTAACAGTCCATGCAACTGATACAGGGGAGTAGCCTGTCCATGGATTGCTTGTATTCCATCTGTTATAATACAATCAAAACCAGAGCTTCAGAAACACAATAAGACAAGAAAACAATATCACAAGAGGAAACACAAAACTTCAGTACAGATTAACAATTTTGTGATCCAACCCACTTTTTGAGGCCTTGATCCATTAGAGTGTGGCCTGCGCAGATGCCTTGTGTCTCAACCCTCACAACACCGGTTTTGTATGTAAAGAGGTCCGGTCTCACAAGAGCAGTGAAGCTTACCGGGTCATGAAGGAAGATCCCTGGATTCAAATTTCAGGGAGTCAGGTACAAAAAATGAAATGAAAGTTTATGGATCAGTACAAGTCATCAAATGAAGGTCAATTACCAGGTACACCATCTGACTTCATATGCCATTCTCTGTAGAACTTACACATGTCAGCGATCAATGTAGCATGTCTTCCTTCGGATTGCCTTAGCTCATCCAGATCATCATCTAAGATGCAACATAGGATTTGATGTCAGAGGGCTGAATGAGCGCGTAACTTGTCCTGTTATGGAGAAACTTAAACTTTGTGTTACCTGAAAACTTCACTTGGGTTGTGATGTTGATGCCAACAACTGTGATGTTCGCACCAGAAGTAAACACGACATCTGCTGCTTCAGGATCCCCATAAATCTGCTAGCCCAGCAGAACCAATTAGAGGTTGGGCATGTGACTGATATGCTGATTAAGCAATTATACCTAGCCTAGGTTAGATTTGTAGCAGTTAGTGATGCTCAACTAGTTAGCCACCCAAAAGGACGAAGCGAAAGAAGAATAATGTTTTGTTAGCCTTGAAGGTTTCTAAGAAAGGATAAAACCCTACATTTGCTTCAGATGCAGGGTTGGCATTGCCCAAAGCGAAAAATGAACCTCCTAGAATGACCAGCCTCTTCACCTTGCTAGCAAAGGAAGAGTCGCTTTTGATTGCCTGCAGAAACACATTTGTGATATGAGGATCAAAACTAAACAACAAATTTGAGTAACCAACGAGAAATGTGTGCTCACCAATGCTAAATTTGTCAGTGGCCCCAATGCAAGTATAGATATTTCACCCGGATGCTCAGAGACTTTTTCAATCAAAAATTGAGCAGCACTTCTCTCACTTTTTGTACCTTTGGAAGGTGGCAGAGATAGATTTCCTAGTCCATCAGAACCATGAACGAAATCAGCTACTCGAGGCTTCCCACCCTGTTCGATACATATTCCACTAGTTAATTCCACACACACAAAAATCTAATTTTTATAGTGATGAAGAAAAATTGACAAGTGTTCCCTCCTGAACAAGGCAAAATGTACTCAATTTAGAGACTGTATCAAAGAGACCCCCCCGCTAACAATATACAGTATGGTAATTTATAACATTGTTAATCCAATTATTCCATGGGAACAGGTAAGGTAAACACTATTGGGGCAAGCAATTTCAAGAAGAATTACATATTCCACACTTGTACGTTTCTTATATCACTGATGCTTAAATGATTGATCAAGGCAAAATAGACTTGTGTGTCTCTTACTTCATTGATGCTTATTTCATTCTATCAAGCCACCAAATCTATAAATAAAATTGTGGATCTATTGCACTAATATGCAATTTACCAGCAACTGCACAAGGTAGAGAAGTTAGACACATGCTCCTTTGAAGAGTACATATGAAGCAAAAGTATATATACACTTTGCACCATGCATATAACACTTCATTAGCTTCCAACTTAATTGACAATTGAGATTATAGATGAGCACAGTTTACACAGCAAGTAAGGATGATTAGTGAGCATTACCTTCAGAGGTTCTGGGCTACCCTCAGCTACAGGTACACCAGGACATCCTGCTATCTCACACTATCCTTTTGTAATTCACAACAGTAGATGGCCATTACAAAGTTGTTGTAAGAAATCAAAAAATTGTTGAGGTCAGACAGAAAAGCAAACTTACAGAAACAAACTATAGGCTAGATAGATGGATAGAGTACATACCAAAAGCAAGGCATTCCGGGTGGCATTTTCTGTTGTAACGTTGCCAAATATAGTCGTCAAGCCTATGATCTCAACTTCTGGGGTTTGAAATGCCATTAGAATTGTCATGCTATCATCTTCAAGAGGAAACAGTCAACTATTAGTACTGTCATGAAAGGATAACTTAAGTTACAGTTACCATAGATTTGGCTTTCAGAACTGGATCCAGATATCAAAGAATTAAGAGTAATTCCCACAAATACCAAATGAAAATCATTTGGGGTGACCGACACCTCTTTGATAGGTTATGCCCAAAAATGTAGGAGCAAAACACAGATCAGCACAATAGCTATGCCATCTGTAGATTAAGCCAGCACTAGGATCAAAAGCAGATTTCTCAATTTTCACATTCATCAAAATCTCTATTCTTATCAAAAGTAACCACTACATAACAGTAACACTATACTACAAATCCTAGAAAACTTAGATAACTGAAACTTCCAAGTAAATGTTACTCTTCAATCTACTCCGTACTAAGTCGGTAAGTCCCAAACAGAATGCAATTATCATATTGGATCCACACAATTCAAAAGTAAAGTGCAATGCTGCTGATATGAAATCTAATTGGCATCCCAATTGGGGCAAAACCTGCTCCTCCATAAGTCCACATACACATTTTGCTTTAAAAAGTGCGAATTATATGGAAACAAAAAGAAGAATATACAACCCCCGAAAGACGGGGGACTTTTACCGATTCCGGGATCAGTGTCTATGATTAGCTTCTCACGATGGTGCGAAACGACGCCGTTCGGGAGGCCATCAACGCGAGAATTAGACGTCATATTCTCCCCTAATTGGACAGTTAGTGCTGAAAGCTGAAAAAGGTTCTTATTGATCGGTACACAGCAAATCGGGACGATAGAGGGCAAGATTCGAAGTGCCAAAAAAAGGGCGATCACATCAAATTACCAGACAACGAGTGGGAATATAAGAGAGAAAGAAACCGAGATGCGAAAAGCCTCAGTCTCTCACTGTCAAACCCGTTTCAAAATTCCCAAGTAGCAGAATTTTATTTGTAGCCTCGAGGTCAAAGATGAAGAAGAAGAAGAAGATTGATCAGAGTTTGTTTGGTAAAGGAAGCAATAATCGGATGGCACGTATCTTCTCTCTCTTTGCTAGCAACAACCTGGCAATCTCATCGCTCTTTTTTTATTTTATAAAATCTATTATATATATTAAATTTCTCCCATTTTAAACTTTTAGAAGGCTTCTGGATCCACCATATCTATTAGGGATGGACACGGACGGTTAACTGAATATTGATTAACCGAAATTTCGGTTTATATTTTGTACTAATCGTAATCGTACCGAAGCATTTGATTAACCGTTTGGTTAACCAAAATATTTCGATTAATCGGAAGACAAATTGTATTTTTTTTTATTCTCAATAAAATATATATTAGCATTTTTGTTCTCAGTTGGTCTTTTTTCAAGTACGTATCTCTATGATAAAATTAATAAGCAGTGGAGAAGAATTATCTCCTCTCTAAGGCATTTATCCTAGATAGTATAATAAATTAATTGCACGTGTATATCTTTTCATATTTTCAATATCTCACGTGTATATCTTTTCAATACCTCAAAGAACTTGTAATGTAAAACAGCAAAGAAGCATTCAGTATTTCAGTAGCAATCATTTTTTAAGAAACAAGTTTCTTCTTACTGCAAAACCTAGATTTGGGAGTGAGGAGGGTGGTGGAGAAGAGAAATTTTGAATTTTTAAAATTAGAATGAGTGTACTCTAGTCATTGTCAAATTATAAAAATTAACAAAGTTTAATGTTAATCAATCAAGTATCTGAATTTTAAATAATATATATTATGTTTTATTTCCTTAACTATCATATTTAATTTTAGCAACCAAACTTTTAAATTTAGTTATCATTGCAAACCAATAAATGATAATGAGCTATTAGTTCAAATGACCAACTTAATTCGTCCAGCTTACGATACATATATAAAATATAGATTCAACATTTTTCTGTTAATCACTAAAATATATGACAATAATACAAATCTGTCGCAATGAAAAGAAAAAATATAATTAAGTACGTAATCGCTTATAGTTTACATACAGTATAAATTATATATAAGCCCTTGAAAGTGGCGTTTAGTAATACGCGCGAGCATCATATGAGCTATTGAGGTTACACAATTGGGTTACTTCACATTTGTTTGTTGTTTCTATTCGATTAACCGTAATCGAACCGATAACCAGAATATTTTCGGTCGATTAACCGTAACCGAAAATTTTGATTTTTCGGTTCGGTTAAACGAAAATTCGGACGGTATTGCTGTTATTCGGTACGGTTAATCGGTTACGGATATTTTGCCCACCCCTAATATGTATGTCATTTTCTCATTCATTATTTTGTTAATTTTTATTTCACTTTAAATAATTTTTTTTAATATTTTATAGAGTCGGTTATGATTCAATCTTAAAGCCAATTTAAAATTTAAAATTTTGAAGTCTTGAATCAAATATTTATGACTTCTTTTAATCATCAACGTGATAATCTGTTACTTTGTTTATATTTTGAATTGCAATGTAATTTAATTTGAATCAATAGTTATTTCAAAATATTAAAGATTTATATATTAAATCCAAACATAAATTGAGTTGATCTCTTTTAATTATATGATTTATATTTGGGTTTTTTAGTCTTTTTCAAAACAGTTTTGTATCAAATAATAAATATTATATTGTGTTACAAATTTGTGGGTAGGTGAAATTTTATCAATCTATCTATATATATTAAATCTATTATTTTTGAGTCACTATTTTCAGGCCCATATTTGTAAAGCGAGATAATTTTCATTGATTAAATTTACTTAGATTTTTTTATTAAAAAATCTTCATTAAAATCACTATGTCGTTATTGTACCAATAATTTAGAAAATTTTAAAGTAAAAAATTTTTAAAAAAAATCTATAATAAATCATTTTATTCTCACCTTTTAAATTTTAACAAAGCATCTTAACAATTGTTTATGTACATGAAGTTATATCATTTGTATCCAAAAGCACCCATTCTTGAGAAACTAATATGTTAAAGTATTGTTTTTTCATTTTATAATTTTTTTATAGCAATAATTTAGCAAACATTAAATCAACAAATCTTAACAAAATTTACACCAATAAATCTTAGCAAAATATGAATCAACAAATCTTCAAAATTTTAATGATTTATAATAAATAATTGTTAACACTAATAGATTAGATCGCACATAAATCATTAAATTTTGAAGATTTGTTGATTCATATTTTGTTAAGATTTATTTATATATCTATATTAAAGCTGGCTCTTTTTAAGTCACCGGAGTATTTTTAGGCTCAAGTTGTTAAGGTTTTATTTTTTTCCCTTTTTTTCTATTTATTATTATTATATTAAATAATCAGCAAAATATAAATTAACATAAAACCTTAACAAGATTTTCAAATTAATTAGCTCTAAATTTTAAAATCTATCAAATCTTGACCAAAATCTCATCAAACTAACTTATTTTTACAATAAATGTTAACGTAATTTTCTATTTGATGGAAATGTAAATGTGATACATATATTTTTGTTAATGCAACAATAATATTTATTGGAATTTAACATCATCAAAAAAACATTTAATTAATTAATTTAAATATTAAATATCGTATAAGGTTAGGTAATATACTTAACTTTAGATACCATATATTTTAATGATTTTTTTGGTAAATATCACAAATTAGTGACAAACTATTAGCAAATTAAATGAACCCATGTAAGTTAATTAGTATATTGACATATCAACAAGATTAGTGAACCCACTTAAGTTAATTAGTAATAGCCTTTAGATAGCATATATTTTTAATGATTTTTTTTTACTTACAATGCATTCACATTTTGAATTTTAAATAAACCCATGTAAATTTGATAGAAATAAAATCCACTTGATAGATTTCACATTTTCAAGATTTAATTATTATTTATGAACTTGAAATAATTGATGATGAATAAAAAATATGTATGAAAATATCAATATACTATTTGAAATATAATTCAATTGGGTTTTAATTGATTCTCCAATTGAGTTAATTTAGTTTATTAATAATTACGATAATATAAATGCCCAACATATATATAATAATAAAATAATGAGTAAATTAATATGATTTTATTTTCAATAATATCATCTTAATGTCTAAAACCTGAATTGAATATTACAAAAGGTTAAAAAAAAGCTAACAAAAGTAATATTATATCAACAAACCTTAAGAAGTTATAAAAATAATATAGATCTAAACATATCATCAGTAACATATTGTTGAAAGATTGACAAATAACATCGTACTAACCTATTGAATTGAAGAAAAAAATAGTATATTTCGATTCATAAATTCAATCTCGGATACTATTTCACTATAAATTTACAAAAAAAAATATTCTTGAGAATTGGTTAAGTAACATGTACAATCATAATTTTTACATATATTTTGAGTGATTTTTTTCCTATAATGTTATATATATAAATCCAATCACTTTCTTTCTATTAGTATGTAAATGTTTGGAAAAAATATAATATAACTACATGTCAGTATATTATCATTTCATGTATATCTTATCTTTTATAATCACGTAGTCATTAATTTGTATTCATGTGACATTTATTTGTATACTATTTTTTTTTTCATAAATATAACTCGGCTCGTACATGGCACGAGGGTTTAAACTAGTAAGAATTCGAAGTAAACAACTTCGAGAGGCCAGAAACTGACAACCGAACTAACCGACAATACAACAGTACACAAGAAAAACAAAAACAAACAACAAACAAAACAAACTAAGACAAGATAAAGCAAAGCAATCTCATCGCTCTGAAGATTATGATAACGCATCATATAATTTAAATCATTTCCCATTAGTTACTCAAGAAAATGGAATAAAAAAGGGAAAATTAGTAGCTTGCCGTTGCCAAAAGAATCGTAATGGGATCTTGTTTTGTTGAAAAAATATCAATGTTTTCCCCTGAAAATCTCAAATAACTTGAATTTGATCAAGTCGTTTGAGCGTAACTAATTTCCCCTCCATTTCACAATAATCGTCATTTTAAATATTTGTTTATATTTGTTTTTTTTTGTAATATCTACTTCATATTTATGTCCTTTTTTAGCATATTTTAATAAATAAGTGAAGGATTACTTTTTTTTGTTGAAAAATAAAAGAATTATTAATAGTTATATTAAAAAAGTAACATAAATATGGCATATTTATACATTTAATATATACTCTCCTTAAAAAATGTGTAAAGAAAAGGAGTATGATATCCTTGATTATGAGATCACAATTTGATTTCTAGCATGTCACATCAAATATAATATAAAGTTTATATTTTTTATAGGAAAAAAAATTTGGTCGGTTCCTAATAACGGTTAAAGGACTATCCTGAAGCATCCTTATAGATGAAAACTTGAAATTCTAAGTCAGAATGAAGATTTATCGGGGAGAACAAGTAACCCAACAAAGTAATTTGGTCAACAACTCACTAGTAGAAAAATGGGTTTTGGCTACGGTTGATTTTACCACGGTTGCGTGTTCTTTCGTGGTAATTGTGTTAGTTCGACATATTTACCGCGATTGCTCAAACAACCGTAGTAAATATACCGGTCAGTTTACCACGGTTGCATGTTTTTTCGTGGTAATTGTGTTAGTTCGACATATTTACCGCGATTGCTCAAACAACCGTAGTAAATGTACCAGTCATTTTACCACGGTTACGTGTTTTTTCGTGGTAATTGTGTTAGTTCGACATATTTACCGTGGTTGCTCAAACAACCGTAGTAAATGTACCGGTCATTTTACCACGGTTGCGTGTTTTTTTTGTGGTAATTGTGTTAGTTCGACATATTTACCGCGGTTGCTCAAACAACCGTAGTAAATGTACCGGTCATTTTACTCCGATTTTCCAAACAACCGTAATATTTTGTACTCCTTCTAAAAGCACCAGTCGGCCCACCTCCTCTTTCCCTAAACACTTTCCCGTTTGGTACGATTCCGATGGGAATGAGGAATCGGAATCAGAATCGTTCATTCCGATATTTCTGTTTGGTTAGGTAAAAACTAAAAATCGCTTTCATTGCTTGGAATGACTCATTCCAAATTTTATGAAGGCCTTCATTCCTCTCAAAAACCCAGGGTATCATCCATTCTCACATAAAAAAAAATCTCGTTTTTTTTAAAGTCATATCTACTGCCTCTTTCCTACCTCCTTCGTTGCTAGCGAGAAGCACCAGCAGAACTCGTCCCGTCGTCGTCCTTCGTCGGCTGGTCGACGTCCACCATCATCTTCTTCCCCTCTCCAATCTGACCCAAGGTATTTCAGATCTCTAATTTTTTTTGAGTCCTCCCTTGAATTTGGGTGAAATTATCAAATCTACATCCTTGCTAAAAACATGGAAGTGGATCAGATCTACATCCGACCCATCGTTACATAGATTTGAGTTTGTTTATACATATAATTTCAATTTTCATTAGTTTTGTTTAGCAGTGATTTAGGGTACAATAGATATGCTCTTTTTTCATGTAGAAATTGAAAAATCACTAGTGGAAAAATGGCTTTTGACTACGGTTAATTTACCACGGTTGCGTTTTTTTCCGAGTTGAATATGTTAGATAGGTAAAATTACCACGGTTCATCAAATAACCGTATTAATTTAACAACCGTAATACCACGATTGCGTTTTTTTTCGTGGTAATTTTTTTTGCTACGTAAGATTACCACGGTTGAACAAATAACCGTATTAATTTAACTGTAATAATACCACGGTTGATCAAATAACCGTAGTAATTTAACAACAAAAATACCATGGTTGCTTTTTCTATGTGAAGTTACCACGGTTGACAAAATAACCGTAGTAAATTAGCATTAGTAAAAAATTGTAGGGCCGTCTTTTTTCGAGGTAAATATGTGTGATGGGTTAAAATGCCCAATTTTCATCGTCTTCAATCTGAAAAAGCTCATCTTCCAACCCTAAAATCTAAATCTCGATTTCTTACCCTCTACCTCCATCAATCGATCTCCTTTTTGGCTTTCTCCATCCCGACCATCCACCGCCTGCCCGCCCCCTTCGGAGACAACCTCGATCAGGCAGTGCGTCCCCGGCCAGCCCCCGCTTTCTCATCCGCCTCAGCCTCTGGCAGTCCGACTCGCTGGTGTCGTGTCGGTCTTCTCGTCGGCAGACCGCAAACATCCATTCGTCCGAGGAGTGAGGCCAGTGAGGACTCCGACTCTCCAAGCCAAATCTTGGTCCGAATTAGGAGATTTCCCCCTTGGCTCCAAGATAAGATTTATTCCATTTTTATTTGTACAGATTTATAGCTAGATATCCTTGGAACATTCTTGTACTCCCAAGTAAAACCCTCTTTCTCTCTTGGACTAGGACAGTTCCAACTAATTGGTTTCTTTATTCTTGCATCTCTATAATGAACCTAAATGATATATGAGCAAAGCACCCTTCATCTGGTCTCTTTATTTGCTACATAAAAATTCTTGGCTGTATTTCTGAATCATTCAAATGCGTGATGTGTTTGCAAATTGCCATGGTGAAGTGTAAAAATTTCTTGTTCACCATAATAAACATGATAAAGAAAACAAACATCAATGGTAAAGTATCATCTTTGGAGTTTACGTGGTGCTGAAATCTGCTATCTTGCCATAAATTCTTGAACTTTTGAATTGAGATTGTATTTCCTACAACGCTTTGCTCTAACTAACCGAGGGAACATGGTTCACTCTTGCAGGCAAAGCCATGAATTACATGCTCTGTGGCTGCGGTGGAGTTAGTTGAATTGAACATGCTTCTGCAACAAAATTGGTGGCAAACTAGCGGATTACTAGAAGAGTGTCTCAAGTTCACAGCCACTGGATCTTGATAAGGGTCTCAAAATGAGTTTGTAGATAAACTAGCCCGTAGTTATTTTGAAGAAATAATGAAATTTACATTACCCAGAAACAGGAAGAACACCTAAACCGTCCTGGAGGTGGATGAGGCGGACGGGTTTCGTCTCTCTGCTTTAAAAATCGCATGACTTTTTTTTTTCCTTTTTTCCTGCACATTCTCCTGTTTCTGCTGAACAATTTCCAGTAATTTACTATTGTTAGATGGCTGCTATTTTTCTTGTTTTTTAGTGTTAGTTCGTTGCTTTCTTAATTTGTGCTGCAATTATTTGTTTGTTGTTTTCTGTCGTTTTGTTGTGAGCTATATGATTCTTTACATGTTTACCATGGCTATTTCCTGCTGAATTTTCCTGTTGTTCATTATTCTCACTTGGTTTTTGTTTTGGATGACACATTATCCTTCCCCTTATCGAACAGGTCTTCCCGCTGCCCACCTTGCTGTTATGTATCCTTTGGCCTACCACCGTCGAGCACTATCGCCACCTCTGGTAAGATGAGATCCTGTATATTTTGCTCAGTGGTGTACCTCCACACTACTACAATAAAGGCCTAATGAAGCGGTTAACAACCGCTACAATATGTAATAAATCCGTTGCATTAGACCTAATGCAGCGGTTTACAACCGCTTCATCTGCTCGCGTTGCATTAGGTCAAATGCAGTGGTTTTGTAATTTAATGCAGCGGATCATAGTAAAAGTGAAAAAACCGCTTCAAAAGACCAAACCGCTGCTAAAGTATCTAATGCAACGGTTCTGTTGCTGCGGTTGTATAGAACTATTGCAGCGGCTGTTTTATCTTTTGCAGCGGTTTGCTTTTTGTTTGAAACGCTTTTTAAAACCTATTTGCAGCGGTTGTTAGCACCTATTGCAGCGGTTTGTGATGATTTTAAGAAATAGATATGCAGCAGCTCTATAATATTTCAGATGTTATTCCATCAAAAAAAAAATCGAATGTTCAAAATATTTCCTGATTGAAATGAAATAAATAAACCATTTAATAATAAAATTGTATTCATTACACAGAAACCTCACCTATTAGTTACAATATATATATTCAACAAAATAACAAATTTATAGCTTGCCCAAGTACACAAAATAGCAAGTCCATAGCTTGCTAACATACCAAGTACGTATTAACAGTACTCTAACATTAAGACTCAACCTAATCCTATACAACCAATGCCCGTATTTCCTTTCATGTGCAATAATATCAAAAACCTGCAAAAAACAAAGAAATAACCAAAGTTGAATTGAAACAAATAAATTTATTGAAAATACATCTATACAAGAATGATTCCACAAGAGGTGAGCATGCAATGTGCAGAAATATAGGTCCACCTATGCATATCAACCTTAAGAGATCTAGGCTTTTGCTACCAAAGCAATTATTGCAATCTGACTACGATCCCCCCACTCAGCTAGAAAGGTTAGGATAAATGACTGTATTCCAGTATAAAGACAAGAAATCTGTGAATATAGCCCATGTAGTAAGATGTCTTTTTTCTTCCAATATGTTACGAGTGTGTTACGTCCAGAAAAAGAGGTGTACAAAATCTCAAAAAGAAACGGCGGATTCCTGTTTTGCCTTGGCCTCCCTCAAGCTTCTCTTCTACCTGTACATATTTAAGAAGCATACCCACTTTTAGAGAAGCACAAAATGGTAAACATGATACTTGCACAAAAATTGGAGGAAGTACTGGAGGAAAGTGGAGATGCACAAATAGGCCAGATTTAGAACTGTATATAGGTGATCCTCACACATAAAAATAGTGGTAACGAGATGACCAGGAAGGCGAAGAACTTTATTTAATGGGGAGTTGTTTGAAGGTGAAGGTGATAATGGTACTTCATAGCTGATTCACCTCATAATCAAGGTTTCCAGAATAAACTATCCAGACAAAAACTCAATAACATCCTAAACTGAACTTCCAACTTCAAACATTTAAATTATATCTTCAATCAACAAACTAAAGCATCATCCAGGAGAACAAAACCAATCACATATCAAACTACAAGTGTGGGGAAACCCTCAAGTCGATTGAATTATTTAAAAGTTTCATACTTGTCCTCTTGCACTTCAACAGTAAAAGGTTCTGATAGAAAGAAAGTCAGTATAGACAATAAACAGAAAAGCAATTATCAAGTATGATCTTAGGATAAAATTAAGATAACCAAAAATAGCATATTGAATGAACACAATCTTGAACGACCAAGAGATAATCTCTCAAGGAACTATAATCTTTTCACTCTCCCTTCCTGCAATGTCAGCCTGCTTTGTTGAAGTACGACTTCGACATGGTAAACTCCTCTAAGTTATGACTTCATTACACATTAGTGCAAGTTCTTATCACTCTATGCTTTACAATGATTAGGACAATACCATCCATTACTACACGTCACATGATCAGGTTATTTAAGAATAGTCTCTCAAGCTTCATGTCAAGTGAAATTATAGATTTGCAACTGAGCTTCACTATTTCTGCTCTCTTATATGTTTCTTGGTAAGAAGTTGATATTGAGATATCAGACTAATTAAGTAAAAAATTATTTTTTTTAATTGAGAAAACCTCACACAAATTTCTAATGACCTAGAATGTGGCTTAAAAAACACTGATCGGTTCAAGTATTAGCTATAATTTCAAACTGCAATATAAGGAAATGTACATCGAACACACCAGAACTGCTTAAGATTGCAGGAATTTTGCTTTCACATGGACCGATATGATTATGATTTTTTTAATCAAAATGTCAAGATGCAATCATTGTCTCAACAAAGCTATCAATTAACCACAACACAGGTAACTGGATTAAAAAGAAAAGAACATATGAGACATCATTAACTGTTTCTTTTACAGGGAAGTTATATAATCACAAGCTGCAAGCAAGCCAAGCATGTGGTATTTCTGATCGAGATCTTCTCTCTATCTCTAAATATTCATTTGTTTTGTGTATACTCCTACTGTACAGAGCACTAAGCAGTGAGAAAAGCTTAAAGATGCAAGGATAATTTATTTCCTACCAAAAGCTATGAGTGGACAAATTTGCAAATGCAATTCATATACTTACTGAAGAGATATTGTTTTTTTCTAAGCAAGCCTTACCTGCCGAAGTAATCCTTCAGGACTGCAGTGATAAATAGGCAACATTTCTTTATCCATCATTTCTAAGCATCTGAGAAACATATTGAAATGGTGAGTTCATTTTGGTATGAACCGATGGAGTTGCAAGAAAGGATTAGCTCAAATAAAATCATTTTGTGAGGCCGACCAGGTGACCACTAACCACAACAGACTGGCAATCGTAACATTGGTCTACAGTTCCATCCTTCTCTTTAGGATCTGTATATAGATATAAAATAGTTCATGAAGTTCATGAGCACAAAACCAAAATTCATATGGGACAATAATGAGAAAAATCTCAACAAATCCATTCTCAATATGCAAATCATTATCCTTTCCATAGAGAGAAATTTTGATTAGGCTGTCAAAATTACAAGCTACAAACCCTGCATTTAAATCATTATCTTTAATGCTTTACGGTCAATGGCAAAACAATATGCAAAAAATTGTCTAATTGTCTATCATTGTCTTCTTATGGTAAAATGGTAACTCCAATGGACACAATCGAAAGAAAGTAATGCTACATGTTATAAACTTGGGCAAACATTTCCGTAATAGTAATTCACCAGGGCAAAACACCACAAAATAGATCCATCATCAACACTAGCATTAATCAAATGAACAAAATAGCTCTGCCTCTTAACAAATGTCTATCATTACCACCACTACAACAGAAAAACTAAGGAAACAAAACAAAAATAATGATTATCATTACCATATTAGGATGATCATAGGCTGCCCCAGGAGGATAGATTGCAGGGTATGGGACTGGTGTTCCATAAGGTGACATTAATGGATGCTGTAAAAAGAGAAAACCCATAGAACTGTTGTTAAGGTAAGTGCAGGAGCAACCACGAAGCAGCACAAGAACCATCACCGAGCAAATAAAAAGAAAGCAAAATAGAACCAGTCCAAGCTTAATGCAAACAAAAATCCCCAAATCACAGACCCCAAAAGTCTTAATAGCCCACAAATTTAAACAAGTCCTCGAACTGAACCTGCAAACCCCGGACAAAGTGGAGGACCCGGACAGCCCCGAAGACGCGGCGCCGAGAGCGAGAGCAACCACGAAGCAGCGAAATCGGATTTGGAGCCGGAATCCAGCTAAACCAAGCGAAAGCAGGCAGACGGACAAAAGGAGAAGGAGCTGTGGCAGACTAAATAGACGAGAGGGGAAGCAAACGCCGGCGCCGAGGGAAAGCAACCATCCGAGACGAAGCTGGCGGCGCCGAGGGAAATTGATCCAGAGCGGCAGAAAAGGCGAAGGTCTACCGGAAGGAGGCTGGATCGATGAGGAGAGGAGGAGGAGAAGCATCATCAGGAAGAAGGGAAGAGCCCTCACAGAGGAGGGAAGAACCCTCACGAAGGAGAGATTGACCTAGTGTTTTATTTGTCCTGAAGCGGGGAACAAAAAGTGAAGACGGGTGGGATAAATTGGAAGGGCGCCACTAAAACTAAAACCGCTTCATTAGGATTTTTTTCTTAATTTAAAACCGCTTCATTAGGTATTATAAAGCGCTGTAATAGATCGATTTTAAACAACCGCTGCAAAATCCGCTACATTTGACACAACCGCTAACACAAACCGCTACAATATTCTAAACCGCTGCAAATAACCGCTTTAATAGCTAAACCGCTACCCCAAACCGCTTCATAATCATAAACCGCTGCACTCGACCGTGTCAAAATTTATTGTTCACCATAATAAACATGATAAAGAAAACAAACATCAATGGTAAAGTATCATCTTTGGAGTTTACGTGGTGCTGAAATCTGCTATCTTGCCATAAATTCTTGAACTTTTGAATTGAGATTGTATTTCCTACAACGCTTTGCTCTAACTAACCGAGGGAACATGGTTCACTCTTGTAGGCAAAGCCATGAATTACATGCTCTGTGGCTGCGGTGGAGTTAGTTGAATTGAACATGCTTCTGCAACAAAATTGGTGGCAAACTAGCGGATTACTAGAAGAGTGTCTCAAGTTCACAGCCATTGGATCTTGATAAGGGTCTCAAAATGAGTTTGTAGATAAACTAGCTCGTAGTTATTTTGAAGAAATAATGAAATTTACATTACCCAGAAACAGGAAGAACACCTAAACCGTCTTGGAGGTGGATGAGGCGGACGGGTTTCGTCTCTCTGCTTTAAAAATCGCATGACTTTTTTCTTTTTCTTTTTTCCTGCACATTCTCCTGTTTCTGCTGAACAATTTCTAGTAATTTACTATTGTTAGATGGCTGCTATTTTTCTTGTTTTTTAGTGTTAGTTCGTTGCTTTCTTGATTTGTGCTGCAATTATTTGTTTGTTGTTTTCTGTCGTTTTGTTGTGAGCTATATGATTCTTTACATATTTACCATGGCTATTTCCTGCTAAATTTTCCTATTGTTCATTATTCTCACTTGGTTTTTGTTTTGGATGACACATTATCCTTCCCCTTGTCGAACAGGTCTTCCCGCTGCCCACCTTGTTGTTATGTATCATTTGGCCTACCACCGTCGAGCACTATCGCCACCTCTGGTAAGATGAGATCCTGTATATTTTGCTCAGTGGTGTACCTCCATTTTGGGCTGGTAAGATGAGATTGCCCAATTGTTTGTTCTTTGCTTCTTGATTTAGTAGTTGTGGTAGCTTACCAAAAATATACTTCTTGCAGAAACTGAGAAGGGTATTTTTGATTCCATATTGGATGGAAAAATTGACTTTGAAAGTGACCCTTGGCCATCAATTTCAAACAGTGCTAAAGATCTTGTTAGAAGGACGTTGACAAAAGATCCCAAGAAGCGGGTCACTGCAGCTCAAGTTCTTGGTACCATCATCCTTCTTGATCAGAAAAAAGCTCTTATTTATAAATGAATAGTTCTACATATGTGTTCACACTTTCCATCATCCAAGTAAAGTTCATGTTACACATGATTACTTCAGATATGACACAATTTACACAAATTTCAAACTTGAAATCACCTTTTAGACACATGCAGCGAAGGTACTAACTAGAAAATGATTATATTGCATTCAAATTTAGCAACATGCATCGAAAACAAATATTTTCTTGTCTACCTTCTTTTTGGGAATACTTTCCCCTACTTAAGTCTTGATTAGCCTAGTACAATTTCTCCTTAATCAGATGACTTTTGAGCAAATTCATAAATTCCATTTTGGCAATATTTTGCATGTCTAATGAATCCTTTTGTGAAAATTAGAGCACCCATGGATGAGGAAGGGTGGAGAAGAATCAGATAAGCCAAAAGATAGTGCGGTGCTTACTAGAATGAAGCAGTTTAGAGCAATGAACAAGCTCAAGAAGCTGGAACTTAAGGTGAGTTTCTCACTAATTGGTTGCAGTTTGAAGTCATACAGTTGGAATAGTATGTCAAGTCATCCTGATGCACTACTCTTGATAAGTCATTGCACAAAACATGTCTGAGGAAGAGATTAAAGGTCTTAAAGCAATGTTTGCTAACATTGATACGGACAAGAGTGGTCTGATCACCTATGATGAGTTGAAGGCTAGATTGGCTCGACTAGGGTCAAAGCTATCAGAGCCAGAAGTAAAGGAACTAATGGAAGCGGTAAGTTGATTGGATACAAGTTGGCCAAAAAATGTTTCTGTTTCTGTTACGTAGTCATCTCTAATATTTTTGCTTCTGTTTCCTGCATGATGGGCACTACAGGCAGATGTGGATGGAAATAGGGCAATAGATTATGTTGAATTCATCACCGTGATGATGAGCAGACATAAAATGGATACAGATGAAAATCTAGTCAAAGCATTTGAATATTTTGACAAGGACAATAGCAAGTAAGAACTGCTGCTTACTGTTCTCCAAGTCAACTGAGGTGAATTGCGATTATGTATTGGTTGGAAAATGATAAAATTAGCTAATAAGATACCGAGTTGCTTGGGTGATTCAAGTTTAGTTTGCTTGAGAAAGATGAAACTTGTTGTTTGAGAGTATATACAAATTCTCTGGAATGCCTAATGTATTTTCTGTCAAATAAAATGACAGCTTCATAACAACAAAAGAACTTGAATCTGCCATGAAGGAGTATGGAATTGCTAATGAATCCAACATCAAGGAGATCTTATCAAGGATGGATACTAATAATGTAAGCGGAACAAAGCGAAAGTTTTTATCTTGAAAAACATTTTTGCTTGTGAGACTTCAACCTTTCGAAGTTATGACAATACATTAATGTATGATATTTCGACATTAATTGATCGATCCATTTTAATAAATGACAATTGTGTGTATGATATAATAAATATTATAAATTAGGTATCAAAAGATGTGCACATTTACCTCGGTTTATGGGGTTGTAACGATTTACCACGATTCGATCAAATGTACTACGATTCAATTTTACTGCGGTTATACAATTTTACCACAGTTCAAAAATTATTTACCACGATCAATTTTACCACGGTTGTACAATTTTACTACGGTTGATTCACCTATTAAACTGTTACATTTTTACCACGGTTGTCCCATTTATCACGGTTCAACAACCGTGGTAAATATGCAACCGTAGTAAATGTGCAACCGTGGTAAACATGTTTATCACGACCAAGTTTACCACGGTTTATTAACCGTGGTAACATTTGCAAAATAACCGTGATAAAAAGCCTTTTTTCCACTAGTGAATCAGTATAAAGTTCTATGTTCATGGCTCTTATTATTATATTAGAAATTGGAGATTGAGTTTATAGAATAAGCTACTGTTATTAAGTGGAGATTGTTATGTTAGAGATTGGAGATTACTTGTCAACACTACACGGATGGTTCATTCCGACAACAAGAATGGTTCATTCCGACAGCATACCAAACACCAAGCTACAGAAATACTTTATTCTGATTTTTGATTCTATTCCGATTTCTGATTCCAGTCCGATTCCAGACAGCATACCAAATAGGGCCCCTAAAGCATTTGTTTCTCTCATCCCCTCAAGCCGCCATCAACGAACTGGTTTCTGTCGCATTGTCGCCGCCTCACCTCTCTCCCACCACTGTCAAATAGGCCTCATGTCGCACCTTCGCCGCCTCGCCTCCCGCCCACCATCGACGAACATGCTTCTTGATGCACATCCGCAACCTTGCCTCTTGCCCACCACCGTTATGCACCGTCGCCAACTCTAGTCAGCCTCAACAGCCACCTCTATAAAGCTACTCTTTGTTGTCAAACTGCATTGTGAGTTATAACTTCTCTTTTATTTGAGAGAAGGTAAGATTAGATATTTAGGGTTTGCCAAATCGAAGAAACGATGGGCTTCTAGTTCTATAGTGGATTACTTTTGTGAGTAATTTGATTAATTTGTGTGAATTGACTGAAATTATTGGGTTTGTTAAGTAGTTTGTTTCAAAGACATTTACTTGTCAAAGTTTAATAAATTACAACATACCCCTCTTAGAGGGGTGAAACATGCAATTCTAGCTGCTACTTTCTTATGTTTATGACCATTTTGAATATGTACATCCAACAGTGCTTATTCTTCATTTGATCTTCCTCGATTCTGTTGGTTTCTATTGACATGATTAAGGACAAATAAGTTTTTGAAAAAGAACTTTGAGCTACATGCTAAGATTGCTATAGACATAGTAGGTACAGTGTTACCACATAAGGGCACTATACGTGGAAGGAGAAATGACAGTGCTTGTGCATGGATCTTTGCTAGGTATATATCCAAAATTTTCAATTTATAAAGGGTAATTAATAATTTAATATTAGCTTAGTATCATCTCTTATAGAAATCTCTTCGCATCATTCCTATATGCAACAGAAGCTAGCAAATCAATGCATTCATGTTCATATAGTTCTCTATTTTTAAGGACATTACAAATACACATTACCTTGTTCTTTTGTAGATGTAGTGTTTACAGATTTTTTAATAGAGTAGTATTTATTGCTTATAATATTCTTAAGTCATTAATCCTTCATTTCGTTCTACAAATTTTTTAGCTGCTATTGCTTTTTCCTACATTGTTATCATAGTTCTCTATTTTTAAGGATATATTTTGAAGCAGGCCGGGATGAAAAGACACTTAGAATATATATGCTTCTACCTTGAATTATTAGAAGCCATGTCAGAATGAATTCTCTGAGGCTTTCATACTCTAAACAAGCTTGCATGTTTTCACAATTTTGGAGTAACTAACAAGCATTCCCTTAGACCTTGTGATTCAAGTTGTATTCACGTCCGGAGTTTGTGCTCGTAAGCCTACATTAATCATCTATTCTCATCAACACGCCCCAAGAAGCTTCTTTACTTGCCACTAGGTAATTTATAATTTTTCTACGTGTATTTATTTGTCAATTCAATATTAATTTATGTTAATAGTGGCTTATTTTGATTTGAAAAGGTGGAGTTGCAGCAATAGCTAGAATCTATTAACAACGTCTAATGCTCTTTCCAGTTGAAAATGAGGGAGTTGTTATTTTTCCTTACTATTTTTTAGTCTTACATATCTCGTGCTTTACTGAATTATGTAAGTATTTACAAATAATAGGAAATCGAGGAGGAAAGAAGAAAATAGTTTGGTTAGAGGAGGAGTTTTAACTCTTGCAAAGGACTAAGACCTCCGACTTCAATGTCATTGCTCATGGAACACAGTTTATGGTCCTGACCTAAGTTGCCTTCTCAATGGATACCATTGGGATTGAGGCTCATGCTGTAATTAGTGTAATTGTGCAAGTCTTAATAGCATATATAGGAAACTAGCTAGTTTATGAAACATTGTATGATACTTTAGTGGTATATATGAGTATTTGAAACGGTGGTTAAGATTGATGTATGACATTGATGTATGAATTTTGATGCATTTGGATGGTTGGTATATTTTGATATTAATCGTATTCAAATGTTGTGATCCTTTCTTATGTATTATGATATAATATATATTATAATTTAGGTATTAAATAAACGTTTATATTTACCCTGTTCATTTAGTGACCGATGTAAATGTGATAAACAATTTAACTATGGTAGACATGTATACATCACTTGTTATCACGGTTGAATAATTTATCACGGTTTGAGCAAATTTATACCGATGCAAATTTACTACAAGTAAAATAACCGTGGCAAATTTATACCGATGCATATTTACCACGGTTGCACATTTACCACGACAACCGTGGTAAACTGGTAACCGCGGTAAACTTGTTTACCACGGCCAAGTTTACCACGGTTCACAACCGTGGTAACCTTTACAAAATAACCGTGGTAAAAAGCCTTTTTTTCCACTAGTGACTCGATTCACTTTTCTGAAGTTGTGAGAGAAACACACCTCCGAAAGAAAAGCAAGTCATGGTGGATATCATAGATCACCATCTCAATCTTCCAAGGGCATGACTATGTACCTATAAAGATGTTGATAATGCAATGGTTAACCCCTTCGACATCGATGTATCTTAGTCCAAGAGCTTTGACATTTGAAATACTATGACAAAGAGCAATAGCCTAAGGCTTAAGGGTTTGGTTCATTCCACACTTTGATAGCCCCATAAGGATTGGTTCTATTTTGCCATTCCTAATAATGAAAAGTGAAGTTGCTTCATCATTTTATAGTTTAGATCCATCAAAATTTATTTATTTTTGAAAATTCCTTGGTGGTTTATGATACTTTATTCTCCGTGATTTTCTATTTTGGGTTTTATTAAGGTTAGGTGTTGCTTCATTATTGTCTATTAAGTGCTTTTCTATTTTTCCCAATTTACTATTTGAGTTTTGATAAAACCAATAAAGTCTTTAGCGGAGTCAGTTATGTTTTCTCCGAATATGTTTTGGTTTCGTTGGTACCTGACGCTTCACCAAGTGATAGCAAGTTCCGTAGACTATTTTTTATCAAGGTTGGAAAAAAAACCATCAATTTTCTAGCCAAGTCTGTTATTGGTTGTGTCAAGGTTTTTAAAAAGTAATTCTATTTATCATTGATACCATCAATAATTTTAGTTGTATAGAGGCACTTAGGGTTCATTTGGTATCCAATTGATTGCTATTGTCCAAATTTTCTCTTCTAATTGGTTGGACCAATTTTTTTTTTAAAAATGATAAACAATGGAACCAAAATAGATTATCCTCAAGTATACTGCTAAATTAGTTTAGTTTATCGATCGATTGTGAATAATGTTTTAATATGTAAATTAGTTTCATTTTTACTTTGACTTAATGTAAGTTCAATTAAAGATTTTTTTTTGATCTGTACAGATTATAAACGACCCTTAAATTTAGTTGATATCTCATACCATATTATATCTTACCAAACATCATACATGAGAAATGACTGATATCTATAATACAATAAATAACAATATAGATATCAAATCTCATACTCATACCCGATATCTGATATACATACCAACACCTGATATCTGATATTTTTGATATCGATACCAAACGACCCTTAAATTAGAATATGAATAAGATCCTCATAAAGGTTGTCACAGAAGGTGCATTGCAGTGGAATAGCAATCTCCTTGTTATGAAGTCAAGCTTTGGTTGGTAGTCTGTTTTTAACTATTTTTCCAAATAAAATTTTCACTTTAGTAGTAATGTCTAGTTTCCATATCCAATAAAAGTTGGATTGGTTATGTACATTATGGTTTGTAATGAGTTCAAAAGCTGATTTGGTAGAAAGCCAACCATTTTTACTTTGTCTCCAGTACATCTATTGAAAAATTAAATGAGTGGCTTGGTGAAAACCCGAAAGGGCGCCTTGGCAAAACGAGTGAAAAAGAAGAAGAATGATTTTAGGATTTCTCATTATTCTTGGCGAGGCGTCATAAGAAGAGGAGTCAAAGAAGGATTGTTGGGTAGGTCAATCTGGGAGACATAAGGAGCAATAGATGGAGGCTAGGATTAGAGGTTACTCACACTTTTGAATGTTCGGGTTAGCTTGGGGGAAGTACTCTGCTAGCCCCTTAAGCTTGTTGAGTTGTGGATGTGTTGTGAATGAGATTGGTGCCAGGAGCTTGGCATGAGTTAGGTGACTCTTAGTTGGAGGATATGCTTCCTGAGACCTTGGATGCTACATTGGAGGAGTGAACTCTTTATTAGTTTACTCGAGGACGAGCAAAGGTCTAAGCATGGGGTGGTTTGATAAGCGTTACTTTGTAGGGCTTAAGTAAGAGTCATTAGAGGTTTTATTGGTGCCATTCGGGTAGATTTAGACACATTCATGTATATGGCGTTTGGGGGCGAAGTTGGTGTATTTGGAGGTGTTTGAGCGGTTTTGGATATCATATGAGACACTGAGGAAGAAACCACATGAGAAGACGAGGAAGAGGAGTGCAATGAAGAGTGGAAGAACCATAGGCTGAATTCAATTGGTTCGTTTTCTCTACTCCGATGTCCAAATGGAGTGATTCCAATTCTAGGAGTTAGATCTTGAAGTCTACTGCAAGTCCTCAAAATATGAGCGCAATCCGAGTTGGGAATCAAAAGTTATGGCGTTTCTACGGAAGTGTCGCAGGAGCTGAACCGAAGAACAGTGACGGCGCCTGCCGTGAACATTACGGCGACCGCCGCCGCTGTCAGAAGCCCGCCGAACGTGTTTTCCATATTTGTTTTATTTGGATTATTTTTATTACGTTTTATTATTTCGTTTTAGGTTAATTTCAGATTTTATTTCCTTTAGTATTTAAGGGAAAAGAGAGGCATATCATATCATCTTCAACTCTCTCAAAAACCCTAATTTCTTTCTACGTACCTTACTATGAAGAACTAAGCCCCCCTTGGCTTAGTCAGACGCTGAAGCTTTCGTTTGGATTAAGTTGTGAGATTCTTGTTCTTAATCTGTTGCATGGTTTTTATCTTTCTCTTGCTTAAGTTGTTTATGATTGATATTGATAATCTCTATTTGGACGCATCTAGGGTTTATTGTTATTGATTGATTGCTAGATTTAGATTGTTACTGGTTGAGCATATCTATTTCAGAGTAGCAACTGCATCGTACTAGTATCTGGTTGTTCTAGTCTTATGCAGAAGAGAATTGATTTACATTCTAGGATAAAAGCTGGTTGTTTTATGCTAGAATTGTATCCAACTATATTCCTATCCGTAAGGCTGCTGTTAAACTGAATCTTGATAGTTTCAGGATTGTTTAATTAGTTAGTGCTAATAGTATCTGGTTGTGCTATTAGTTATATCTGAAAAGAAATTGGAATTACCATTGCATGAGATTTTGAATGAGTATCTATGATCAACTTGTCATACGAATAGTGGATGTTGTTTGACTAAGTGCCTTTCCCCATTACTGAATCCATTACATCTAGTTGTTTACTTTTGCATGCTTAGATTAATTAAACTCACAAAACCCCCCTTTGGTTAATTTAGTTTGACATACAAATTGCATATTAAGATAGAATTCGCCTCCCTGTGGATTCGACCTGTACTTACCTAGGACTACGGTTTAAGGTTTGTTTGGATATTTTGCATAACAGTTTTTACACGACAAAAACCTGTTATCAGTGATCTACTTTATTGGCTAAATTTGATGGAATAGTTCAACAATTTGTCCTAAATTTTAATTATTTTACCATCTCCAACAATTCAAGAGAGGCCTTTTTTTAAAGGTTTCTCTAAGGTCTACTAGTTTGCTTATTACCAAGAAGTGTTTGACCTTTTGATTGAAATACATTAGTGTTTTTTTGGTTTTTTGTTAATTATTTTTACCCACAAATTATTAGGTTTAACAATTAACTTTCAGAATAGTTTCATTTGGAGTGCTTGATTCATATATTGGATCTTTCTAATTTCGAGACCACTTTCACACGTTGGTTTACAAATTTTATTCCAACCTATTAAAGGGGTGTATCCATTCTCCTTATTTAAGAAAAAAGTCTCTATTAGTTTTATCTCGTTCTATATGAATTGATGCATGCATCATGAAGCTCTTCATAGTAGTACGTAGTTTGGTTTGACATATAGATTTGATTGAATAAGGAAAAAACGTCCAGTCTGGAATAAGGTGTTTGCTCTTGATTTTCTTAGTTGGTTTTCAGAACTAAGAACAATATCTTGGAAGGTTACTTTGTTAAATTTCCATTTATAATAAGACAACCGATTTTTTTTTCAAGAGAGTTAGTAATCGTTATATTTAATGTGTTTTAATTATGTTTTTTTGTGCATTTGTTACATTTTTTTATTACTTGGAATGCTTATCTGTGGTAATTGACTTTATGTTGTGAGAACGAATATAATCATCCAGTAACAACTTTAACTTTAAGAGATGATCATTGGATATCTTTTGCAAAGGTAATAATATCATTTGCAAAGGCCATGAATGCGATGTTTATTACTCCTCTTGTCAGTTTAAACTCGAATTGGATCGCCCTAACAGAGGCCACTTCCAGGGGTGTAAGTATCAGTTGGTCTATTGTTAACCAAAATCGAGAAGGGGAATGTTTTGATACACTCTTTAATCCATCTAGTGAAGCGATTGCAAAAGCCAATTTTTTTAAGGGTCACGAGTATAAAGTTCTAATCGAGTCTAATATAAGTCTTTTCCATATCAAGTTTAATTGTAATCCATCACTCTTATTCTTTTTTATTTCGTAAGGAAAATTTCATGAACAATTAGAATGTTATCATGTATGTTTCTCTTGGCATTTGGCAACAAAAGCACTTTTTAAGAGATTAATTAGCTGATCAAGGATTGTTTCTAGTCTGTTTGTTAAAATTTTAAAGATAGTTTTATATATTGTTGAGCATAGGCTGATAGGTATGTAGTCATTTGTTGATTTAGGATTATTGCATTTTGGTATAAGTGTTATAAATGTATGGTTTATTTGTTTCAAAGTTTTTTTCTAAAAGAAAAAAAGCTTTTAATAACTTTTATAACAAATGAGCCCATTATATTCCAATACTTCTTGGAGAATCTTGCAAATATACCATCAATGCCATAAGAGTTATCACTTCTAATATTGAAAATTGTTGATTTAACCACTTCATTGGTAGCTGGACATGTGAGAAATGAGTTATCCTTAACAGAAAATCCTATGTTATTTTGCTCTACATACCTATTCAAGGCACATAAATCAATATTATCTTTCCAATATCTCTTACATAAGTCATTTTTATTTCCGTTTGATAATTTTCTTCACAGATAATAGAGTTTCCATTTTGGTTCTAATATGTTTCATAGATTGCCTACTTGTTTTTCCATTATCAATTCTGTGAAAGTAGTTAGTTTGCATATCTGAAGTTTTGTAATGATTTATTTTGGCTCTTTGCCCCTAGTAGGATTTATGAAAGGCAAGCATATTTTCCTTTTTGTTTAAGAGTCTAAATTGTTTTTTAATAATGCATTATTAGGTGTCTATGAGATATATTTTTTGCATATTGGTTAGTTTGTCCTCAACTTCTTTTGGTTGTTTAAAGATGTTTTCAACTGTTGTTTTATTCCATCTTTTGACCGTTAATGCATGAGTTCTCTTTACTAGTTGGTACATGTTAGACCCACTTATAGGAAGTCTCTAAGCTTGTTTGACAATATTTTCAATTTTTTTTTTCATTCACATTTCCTCGAATTAAAATGGTTGTCCTTTCATAGATTGTTGATTATCTAGATAACTGGATACAACAATGAGGCGAAGGCATGATTTCTTTTAAAAATCCCAGGGTACCATAATTTCTATCTATTTTCTCATAGATATTTGTTGCCTTGAGTTAGGACATCTAGTAAGTAGGTGACAATCATTTTTAATGGAGAATAATCTTTGGAATTTGTTTATGGTAGGAAATCCGCCGCCCTTTTTCTCATCATGGTGTTGGATTTCGTTAAGATCTCTCATTATTAAGCAGGGTAGTTGAGTATGACTAACAAATTGAGTTATTTGTAACCACAAATAGTTCTAATCACATTCTCTTGGAGCATAGGTAACAATGATAATAAAATTGTAACTTATGTTCAAGATTTTATTGAGTGCAACGATGTGGTTAGTTTAAGGTGAGTTCTAGAATTTCGTTATCAAGCTGGTAAGAATTACACATGCCTTAGATACCCCCAGAGAAGTCAGTGGTGAGTGAGAAGATTCAGTTATAAAAACATGCTTTTCTTTAATTAATATTGTTCAGTTGTTTGTTGGATTTTGTTTCTACTATGGCTATAATTTGGACCCTTTCAATTTTCAAAAAGTTTCCATATCGATCCATAAGTTTTTCCGGTCGTTTTCTTGCTAGCAAGGGGTATGAGCAAATATATTGTTCTTGTAGATTAATTTTGGAGGTTTCAGTTGTTTTAACCTTGAGTTTTTTACATGCATTAGGAATCGACATGGTATATCAAACTCAACAAATAGGCAATCTTTTTAGCAGATTTATTTTCAAATATACTAGTACTAGCAAGGGGTATGAGCAAATATACTATTCTTGTAGATTAATTTTGGAGGTTTCAGTTGTTTTAACTTTGAGTTTTTTACATGCATTAGGAATCAACATGGTATATTGAACTCAAAAGTAGGCTAACAATCATAAATTGGGGCTATAACTGTTACTACTAGTTGCATCGTTATACATGGAATACTCTGCATATGTCACTCATAGGGATATTACAATGTATATAGTTAACACATGGTCTACAATACTACAGTTTATTTAATCTAAAATATAAGTCCATATTGTGATTAACTTTTCTAGGTTGCGAATCATGGCACTTCTCCTAGAAGCCCTCAAGAAACCTAACAATACAGGTTTAGTGTTAAGTTAGTTATCTTGCCAAAGGCAAACATTCATATTATTGTAGATAGGTCAAAGCCATTAGAAGAATGCCCCCTATAGTTTCATTAGGGATATATTTAATACATGAATTCTCAGCATAAGATGAGACAAACAACCAAAAATTTACATTTGAAGATGATTATGTCTTATTCCAATTCCTTCTAAAATAACAAACATATTGATCACTTGAAGGCCAACACAGTTCATAATTAATGCCACCAGTTTCCGAATATGATAGTAAAACAAATAATGATTTAAAGTAGGGGACTTCATAGCAATGCATATGTTGATAATTTGACTCATGGTTTTAACCTAAGAATTAGCCTGCCAATGATATTCAGAGTTCCAACAAGTTGATATTCGTAAGATTAGCCCGTGATAGCATTTCATAGCTTTTGATAGAAATATCATTGTTTTCAAAAAGTTGTAGCAGTCCTCACAACCAGGAGGGGTAACCTGTATATTAGAGACATCGTAATGAGTAAAGAGAGAGTATGAGATAATTAGTTTCATATGATAGACTAAATGCATATACATGGAAGTTAATATTATTGAACAAGGGACAATTTAACAAAGGATACATCGAGTATAAGCCTCCCTTGGAAGAGAGTTGACCAGGTGAATTGTCGATAGATGTAAGTTTTATAGCTCATAGTAACACACAAATAGTTACTTCCAAGACACTAATGTCCCTCAAAGGAGGACAATTCAGAAGGCTCCGTGTTGTGTTAGGATTACAAGATATAATGTTCAATGATGTTAATACTAACGACGATGTTAGTAGGATGAGGAAGCACATGTTGTGGTATAAGATAATATGAAATCAATTATAAGGTAAATTGGTTTAAACTAGGGCATTTAATGTCATAGTAATAATGAGAATCAAGTTTAATAACATTAAATTTGGACAACTTGTAGGAAAGCAGTAACATATAAAAGTTATGATAATTATCTCGAATCTCAGAGCACATGGGGGCAGGGGTTCATAATATTAATCAGAATAGGTTGAGACACAATAAGGAAATCATTTATTAATCAGAATAGGTTGACACACAAATAGGTTAAGACACATTCACAATAGGCTCACAATTTAACCGAATCGAAAACCGAATATTCTATTTATATGAATCAAAGACCGAACCAAATATACTCAGTTCGGTCTATTCAGTTCGGCCCATAATTCGGCTTTGGACGACTAATGAACAACCCTAGTTGGCACCTATAAGGAAATCATTTGCAGGGCTAACTGGGTTTGGTTATGTTACCACACCTTGTGGCTTGGTATTCTTTTTCAGTTTTCTTAGAAGAGGGATAATTGTTTATAGGGATCTCTTTTGAACCCACAAAGGACTCATTAGACTTGTAGGCAATAAAAATGCCTTCATTGACCTCAGGCAGGGTTTGTGCACTTGGGAATTGTTGGCATTGCTTGGGTTGTTTCTCTTTTTCTTGGCCTTTGCCAATCACCAAAATTTGATGATCCAAGTAAAGAAGAGTTTTAAGGATTGTTGGGCTTAGTAGCAAGCTTTTTGAATGTGATATGGAGTTAAAGTGGAGTATATTTGAAGGAATTGTGTCCTTTAATCAAAGGTGCAATTACTGATTATGAAGTGAGACCAATTATAGAGATATTTAATCTGGTGATTTTAGGTAGTCATAGTGCTTTGCTAGAAGCCAACTATGATTTATAGACTATATGTTATAAAGTATGTCAAAAAGTCTATTGCTATTATTATCGGGTCCTACGAGGTCACACCCTTAGAGTTTAGACTAGATCAGGTTGTTGGGAGACATATTATATAAAGTATATAATATAAATTTATATAAGATATAACTTGGGAGATAAGGCTTGTTAATAATAAAGTGTTATTATTAATAATAAAAGAAATACTTATTTAGGAAATAAGATATCTGCACATGACAATATAAAAGGAGGGCTTTTAGGAAAAGCCCATAACCCTAATTCACTTGAAGAAGTACGGTTGCCTCCTTCTCCTTGGCTCTCTCTTCATTCGCCTTCGTTCCTCGCTCTAGCAACCGAGTCCTAGGTGATCCAGATTCAAGCTCGGGTGGACCAAATAGAGGAGTCACACATGAGGCTCTATTCTCTCCATTCCAGCAGGTTGAAACACGCGTCAAAAGGTATTTGATTCTTCCTATCTATGATCTATTTGGTTTATGCATGAGATCCTTGGTTAGATGTTAGGAAAACGTTCCTGAAATTCCGCTTTACGCATCTAAAATCCCTACAGTGGTATCAATTGCCTCTTGCATAAATTGATTAGATCAAGTTTAAAGTTTTAAATTTTGATCCATGTTCATAATTGTCTTGATTCAAATTAAGTGGTAAATTGATATATAGGTTAATTTGCATGATTAAAATTTTGATTTTAATTGATTGGATTAAGTAAGGTTGAAGAACTTTCTGAAAATATATGCATGTAAATATGATCTACCCATACTTGATTCATGTGATTTAATTATGCAAGAGATATGATTTTTTGACATATTTTAAATCATTAGATGAAGATATGATTTTCATAAGATGAATCAACTACCCAAATTCTGATTTTTATCTAATTGTTCGAATTGTTCGGCACCTTCGATGGCTGATTTCATAAGATGATATTCTGCTTTCAATTGTTCCCGCAGTGTTGGTCAACTTTCCAGAATTGATTTTAATAAGATATCATATCTACTTGATTTTATAAGATATCTGCTTTCAATTGTTAAATGCGGCATGTTAACTGTTTTCAATAAGAAATCATATCTACTTTATTTCAATAAGATGATTTTATGCTTTCCACTGTTAACTGCGGCATGTCCCGCTTTAAGGAATTGTACGGCTCTCCTGCAGTGGTTGGTTCGGGCCGGACCCGGGTCGGCCCGCAGGGGCTGCGTGGTTCGGTGGGAGCGGGTTGGTCCGGGTTTGACTCGGGCGTGACTCGGTCCAGTTGGGTAGATTTGGCGTTTTAGGATTATTTCCTAAACTATAAGATAAGATCTTATTCACCTAATTGGATAATATTTGACATTATCTAAATTACATAATTTCCTAAAAGTTGTTAGGATAGATTCTCACTAGATAAAGATAAGGATATTTGATATCTTATCCTGTTTATGCATATCTTATCCAATAATGCATTTTAATGATTAATTCTATATATTACTTTTAATTTGAATTAAGAATTTGATATTAAATTATTTATGTCATGAGATGATTTATTTAATTTAATATGGGTTTATTTAAATTAGTTAAGTTGGTCATTACTATTAATTAGATTAATATCATTGATAATATTTGATATTATTATTGCATGCATGTGTTATTATATTATGATATTATTGCTTGCATGAGGTGACTAGTATGGCCCACATTAGGATAGATATATACGGTTTGTGCACCGTTATGTTTTTCTTGTACACGATCTGCGTATCGTTATGTATTTTTGTAATTTAAATTTCTGCAAGAGAGTTTATTTCAATTATATGTAAGACAAGAAGAAGAAGATCCTAGAAAGACCAAAGGATGAAGATCCATGGAGAATACTAAGGATGGAGATCCAAGAGTAACAAGAGCCATGAAGATTAGATCTTTAATTTTGGTTTTTAGGGGCCATACTAGGATCACATTTAATTACTGCATTACTTGAATGCTTTATTTCCCACTTTGCATGCTTGCTTGTTTATTTATGCTATTTTGTTCACTAGTAAATAAACAATCAATGCATGCTTAAGTCCCTTAACATAATATTGAGATCATGCCTTTCCATATCATAACCATGAGGCCCTTGGGATTCGTTGGACAGTTTTCGCCCTAGCGAGGTGTCCTTCCTTGACCTTGGGATAGTGCGGGTATGTCTAATAGGGGCATGCTGCCTTGGTATGGTTATACTCAACAAGAGACCAAAAGGCTCAGATTTGGATCTTGAGGCATAATGATGAGTCTTACATAAGATGTGACCATCAACCAAGAGTTATAAGGTGTTATAATTAGTAAAGGAGTTTACTTACCTTGATTACATGAGACTTGGGGAAGTGCCCTAGTACGCTCGAGTTTCATCTAAGATAGAATCTTGGAATCATTTTACTCACAAGGGACAATTTAATTGAGTAGAATGTGCAATAATTTATTGTTTATAGTTTGTCTAAATTTTAAGTTCTTGCATGTTAAACATAATTTATCTGCATGTTTTTATTCTATTTTGTAGTTACTATGTCTTCTGAACACCTCAAATTCACTCTCCGCTCAATAGTTGAGAAAAACCGTTTGAACGACACAAATTTCCTTGATTGGGAAAGACATATGAGAATCAGTCTCAGGTCTGAGGGACAGGAGGATTTCCTTGAAACCCCCATCCCAGAGTTGATTTCCACCTCATCTGATGAGGATAAGGCAAGTCACAAAAACCTGGAAGAAAAGAAGAGGAGAACAGTCTCCACTTTAGGTATTTACGTTACTGAAATCTTATCAACCAAGTCTCATTCTTGGATATTACATTCAGGATGTGGTTCTCACATTATTTCGAATGTGCAAGGACTAAGAAATAGGAGACGGTTGCAGAAGGGTGAGATAGATCTCCATGTTGGAAATGGAGCAAGAGTTGCTGCACTTGCCATTGGAGATTATAGTCTACCTCTACCTTCTGGCTTAGTTTTAGAACTTTATAATTGTTATTTTGTTCCATCTATTACTAAGAATTTGATTTCAATTTCAGTTTTGAACCTTGAGGGTTATGAATTTGTCATTAAGGATTGTTTTTCCATTTATAAGAATGACACTTTCTATGCTCGAGCCCATGTGATTAGTAGTGGACTATACATGTTGGACCTCAAATCTGAAATTTATAACGTTGATACAAAGAGGCAAAAGTCGAATATAAGTGAAGCCAATCTATGGCACTGTCGCTTGGGTCACATTAGCATCAAACGCATGAAGGAACTCCAAACAGTTGGTAGCCTAAAGTCATTTGATTTAGAATCATTTGAAATATGTGAGTCATGTCTGATGGGCAAGATGACAAGGTCACCTTTCACTGGTACGAGTGAGAGGACTACTGAGCTCTTAGCTCTCATACATACCGATGTATGTGGACCTATGAGCACAGAAGCTAGGAGAGGCTATTGATACTTCATTACATTTACTGATGATTTTAGTAGATATGGGTATATCTACTTAATGAAGCATAAATCTGAGTCCTTTGAAAAGTTCAAAGAATTCCAGAATGAAGTTGAGACACAGACTGGCAAGAAGATAAAGGCACTCCGATCAGATCGAGGGGGCGAATATCTGAGCCAAGAATTCGACCATCACTTGAGGAGTTGTGGCATTTTGACACAACTGACTCTACCAGGCACGCCACAATTGAATGGCGTATCTGAAAGGAGGAACAAGACATTGTTAGACATAGTCCGCTCAATGATGAGTTTTGCTGATCTTCCTACATCCTTTTGGGGATATGCCCTCACCACTGCTGCGTTCACACTAAACAGGACTCCGTCACGATCAGTTGACAAGACACCACATGAGATATGGTATGGAAAGGTTCCTAGCTTGTCATTTCTGAAGGTTTGGGGATGCGAAGCTTATATAAAGCGTTTACTATCTAACAAGCTAGCACCAAAATCAGACAAATGCTTCTTTATAGGTTATCCCAAGGAAACAAGGGGATATTATTTCTACAATCCCGCTGAGAACAAAGTGTTTGTTGCTCGAGATAGTGTCTTTTTGAAAAATGACTTCTTTTCCAAGAAGCCAAGTGGGAGAAATGTTCAGCTTGATGAGATTTAAGCTGAGCAACAAACCCAACAAAGTGAGGACATAGACGATCACTACTACAAACTATGCTTTTTAGCCCGGGCGTTTTTCATTATATAGCTCGGATATAGCTAAAAAGGGTCCGGGTTATTGGTTGGTGTGATAATAGACCAAATAGCCCGGACCCATTGTCACACGCCCGGGCTATATTCCTTCACATAATTTGGGACGCCCCTAAATTATGTATGGGAATATAGCCCGGGCGTGTGACAATGGGTCCGGGCTAAATAACCAAGACTTTTTAGCCCGGACCTTTGGGTATCCGGGCTAAAAAGTCTAGTTATTTGCTAAAAACAAGAGGACCTATTAACCCAGATCTTTAAAGATCCGGGCTAAAAAGTCCTATTTTTTTGAAAAAAAATAGAATGCACCATGCTGATAGGATCACCTAATCGAAGTATTAAATCAACTAAATTACACAATTATACCACAAATTTGCTATCATAGTATCATCCATTCCGTTTAGCACCACTAAAAACCGTGAGAGATAATAAATTTCCCAAGGAAGATTCTATCATTTCCTCACTATAGAGATCATGTCATCTCATCTCAATTCCAAAGGGGGAACATGTAGAAAACCACTTGCCTGATGTTCTTCATCACCATCATCTGAGCAACATTCTCCATCCTCTCCTTTAGCCTGTGGCATAGCAGAGCTTAGAGAAGGTGGACCACAAGTGAGGACAAGGTACTCTTTTCTACTTTTAGAGCTGCCAAAGGTCAAATACAAAGCATAAGCTAGTAGCAACATTAAAATTCTTGGTAATGATAGGCATATAGACATGAGCATGAATCCTGACCTGAAATTGGACGAGAACATGACCGAACTGAAGCCCAATAATACATGTAATAGCAGCTGTCAAAGAGTTGTCAGTATACCATTTGTTAGGTTCAGATCCAGGAGAAATGCCAAATCATTTGAAGAAAATTATACACTACTAAGATGCAGCAGATAAGACATTCTTTAATTTATCCAACTGCTTTGAAAAATATAAGTTCGAGTAAATTTGAGTGTGTGTGTGTGTGTGTGTGTGTGTGTGTGTGAGAGAGAGAGAGAGAGAGAGAGAGAGAGAGAGAGAGAGAGAGAGAGAGAGAGAGAGAGAGAGAGAAGAAAAAGATGACCAAAACCAAACCACAAATAGTCAACCATTACATCCAAATCAATTTTCAGCACACACAAAAAAAGACAATATCTTACCACTGCAAGTTGTAATTTCTAAAGAAACCAATTCTTTTCGACCTTCTACATGGAAGCCAAATTTGACACAATGCTGCAACTGCATATGCGATAGATATCCTCTGCATATAAAAGGTGAACGTAAGGCGAATACTTGCACATCACATAGATATAGTAACATGTCTTGGCCGAGGTGAACTGAGGAAAAAATAAACAAAAGCAATAGCTACCTGCAGAATTCCCATCCATCGCATTCTTTCAATGTCAACACCATATGTCAATGATGTAGCTCAATGTAGATAGCCACCTGATGAATCCATAATGAATAATGCAAGTTGAAACATTAAACAATGAGACAAAGACACAAAAATAAAAAACCACCTATTCTTTTGGTTATCATAGAATTTACATTAGAAAAATCTGCTAAGCTTAATAAATACATTAAGTTATTCATAAGTAAAATTCTACTTATGCTAAGTGACCTTTTCCAAAATCTAAATAAACTTTTCTAACTTCATCTCAACACAAAGAACAACTAAAAAACAAGCACATCCATAAGATCCATTTCCTTCATCTCTTCTGGGTTTTTGTCACCCTTTTTTTATGGGGAGGGATCTAATGAATCGGCATCTAGAAGAAAACATACAAATGAGAGAGTTGGTGAGATAAAGAATAGTACCTTGAAGGAAAACACCAAGAATAAATAAGCAACTATAATTCTCAATTAGAAAGCAATTGAAAATGGATTAAAGATATAGAGCGTGACAATACAAGGAAAATATACCTAGGCCTTAAATCAATTAGGATGTAAATTTGTAATCCAAGAATCAGTAATTCTATAAGCAATCACAAATCAGGAAATGCACAGATAAAAAAAAGTCTTACTATTTGATTTCGCAAATAATCATGATCTCCGAAGGGCACACGGACGAAAACACCAGAGATGGCATTAAATTACCAGTTTTGGAAGAGCGAGAATCAGATCAAAAGACATATTAAGGAAAACAAACACGAATAGAACATTCATATCTCTAATGCAATCCATAATCAGAAACGTTTGATGCAAGGATCAACAAACGCAGGACCACATTTGCAAAACTACGTAAAGACAAGAAGAAGCAAGAAAGAGAGGGAGGGAGAAAAGTTAGAAACACTTACGATAATAGGTGTTCTATGATCCTAAAAGAAAGTGCAGGCTAAGTAAGCCAGCGTTTACTATGACCATTAGGTGTTCTTTGGTATAATTTAGAACTCGACGCCTTATAAAGCAACTAATTTCATTCTTATAATCCATGTGGGGTACACAACCCATCATCCTCAAAACACAACTCTTGGGGTGAGTTACAGTAGCTTGAGCTACATGTTCACTATAATAAATGCGGATCACCACAGTCCTAAGCATTTAAATGAGCGAGATTATGCATGTGTGCTAGGGGATACTCCTCCAATACTCAAATTTGAAGCATGTATATAGACTCCCCAAATTTATTTAATTTAGAAAATACTTCTAGCATTAAAGATATGTTAGACAAGTAGTTCATAACTGTTGAAAATGAGTACCTTAAATATGTTTCTTCCCAGTTGGGAAACTCTTGCATTTTCGTCCAAATATTTGTTACCAATACTCCACATTCTTTTGCAACGACTGTACAAGCTTTTGCATATTCACCAGCATCCTCATTAGTCCTTTCAGGTTTACCAGATTCATTTTCAACATAAGGATCCCTGCATGGGTTAAGGCAGAAGTATTTTGCACACTTTCAATTAATAGCTACTATAGAAATGCTTCACCCCTAATGTGGTGGTTAAATATTCTCAAAAGGGATCCTTTTGTATAATGGTTCTCATCTAATTTGAACATACATGAAAAGAAATGTGGTTAAATAGGCATACCTCAAGCGTACAACTTCATCAATTGGAGGAGGTGTGACCAAAAGAATGATAGTGTTATGCCATCATTTCTGTAAGCAGAAATGTATCAGTCCAAGGGACACATGGCCAGTAACTGCTTCAAAAAGAGGGCAGGAATGCCTCCAGCAAATGAAGGAAAGCAAGCTATGGTTGCCACCTGGGGAGAATCAGAATCAGATGACGAAGACTCGTCACACTCCAGGGATGTCTGCTTGATGGCCGTGGAAGCTCCAAACGAGACGAATGGTGAGGTAATCGACGATGAGGTAACTGAATCTGAACTCGTGTCTAGTTTAAAATGCAAATCTAAAGAAAGCTTGATTGCTCTCATTAAGAATCTTGTTCGCGAGAACAGTCTTTTCAGTGAGCAAATCGAAGAGAAAGATGAATCGATCTCAGGTCTGATCGAAGAAAATCAAGGTTGGGCTGAAAAAGTGCTCAAGCTTGAGAAAGGTTCATCTTCCTCTCCAAACACGTGCTCTGAGTGTCCAAAACTCACTGAAAAGATTGAGTCTCTAGAGTCCACTATTTCCTCACTCGAGGCTGAGTCTTTAATGTTGAAACTAGGAAATGCAAAACTTTCTAGTGATCCAACCAAACTCAGTGGGGAACAGAAGGACAAGCCAAAAGGTATTGTCTTTGTTGCAGCCAAGAATGAAAAGAAGACTGAGTCAAAGGAAGTGCCTCGCTTTGGGATCGACTATCAACCCAAACTTCCTGTTGATGATACCAAGAAAAAGGGCTCCAAAGTCGAAGGAAAACAGTCTGTAAAAGAAAAGGGGAAATGTTCCTCAGGAGGAAACAAAGAAAAAAACTATTCAAACTCGACTGAGGAGGGCAAAGCTTGGTATCATGGACATAAGGCTCATACAATTTGGCTAAAGCAATCCCAAAGCAGTAAGTCCAATAACATTGATTTTCATTCAAGGATTGCTAACAAAATGATTTGGCCTGGACAGAGCAAATATGTAGATCTGAAGTGTCACAGGGTCTGTTGGTATTGCGGGCATTCTGTTCATTACAAGCATGAGTGCCTTCTGAAGCAACACAATGAGGAGATTGCCCACACTACAAGAGAGCATATAGAAGCTGAACCTCCCAAGATTAGATATGTTGCCCCTAAACCCAGAAAGCATAAGCTTGTCTGGGTTCGCAAAAACTAACTCTTTCTGTGCAGGACAAAGTGAGGAATGTTCCCAGTGTGTCATTCATACAAGGGTCAGCTACGTGACAGGGAACAAAGCGAGTCTCACCTCACTTCTGCATGGAATGCTTGAGACTTAAAGGCCTGGTGTCAGAGGTAAAGGTGATGTGGACAAGGACTTAATGACTAATCTGTACCTTGTGTGAAAATTTCAGGTACCATGTACATCTAGGAAGGACATCACTGTGTCGAGAAAGATTGGCAAACGGGGGATCAAACGCCAATTTTCTCATTGGAACACCTGTTGGGGAACTCTGCATTCAGTTCCATACGAAGTCTGGTTTGTTCCCCTAACTACATGTCTATGTGTTGTGTTCCCTCGATGATTGGCTAGATTACGTGGTAAACTGTGAAAGTCGAATCTTCATGCCTTATTATGCATTAGCTTCCTTGGGTATTAATTTTCGAAAAGCTTGACTATGTGCTTTTACTTCCTTTATGTACTGAATGTCTTGTATGGTCATCTATGTTATCATATGTCACATGAATCAGCTCTATTTCGGCCCAAAAGAATCAACTTGATGTTTTGTTCCCTCATCATAAGCCCAAATGATAGTTGATTCTACAGCTTACCCAGACCGCCGTGCTTAAAGTCTCCTATGAACCCCTCTTATCATCCACAACTGGAGACCTCTTATGCATGATGTAAAATTCAATCGCAAAAATCATATGTTTTGGTGTGATGCTCTTTTGTACCCTCTCTGGTATCTAACCCCCAGCATCACACCCTACTACTCTTTTGGATTGGCGGGAAACGATTCGGCTTCTGTGCGTGCAGGTTGAGGTGACGTGTTTGTAGGGTATAATGGTGATATTTTGTGTTGAGCCGCGTTGCACATTTAAGGGTTGATTTGATGGAAGAGAGTTGGGAAGAGAAATTCAGCCGGCTCAGTTGGATTCGGACGAGATTTTGAATTATTTTTGGGAAGTTGGAAGATCGCGTTCATTATCTCTTGGAAACAGATTGATTTGGTCTTATCTTTGGAAACCCTTGAAGATCTTTTGAAGGCTACATATTGAGGTGTTCCGGGTAAGTCTCCTCCTCACTGTTTCCTAATCTTCCTCAAGTATCTTCTCTCCTCTCTGTCTCTCGTCTTCCCTGAGCTCCCTCTCTCTCACAAAAATGGCCTCCAACTCTAACCTTCCCAGTAACTTCGCCGAAAACCTTCAAACCCTCATCTCCAACCTCACAGCCATGGGAGCCGATCCAGCTCTCATCGCTGTCATCAATCAATCCCTACCCTTCACATCTACCACTCCGGCGACCACCACCATAACCCCTCCTCCATCATCATCCCAGGACCAACTCGCCATGGTCCCCTACGTAGCCCCCACAAACCCAAACACAGACCCTGCACCACAAAACCCTAACCCTAACACCGCTCCTGCCGTCCCCACTGCCATCTCCTCTACTAACACAGAGGAGGTACATTCCTCGCCTACCCATCCCGACCCCATAGAGGAGGAGACAGAGGAGCTACCCGGTCAAGGGACCCCGGTCACGGTGGAGGAGCACCTGGCCGTCAAGGAAAAAATTCAGTCTGTGGTGCGAGACCTCTCCAAGGAGCTCAAAGAGGGACTGGACGTAGTGGAGTCCCTAAAAGCTCCTAAGCCGTCCGGCAGGGTGAAAACTGCATGCTCGTCAAAGAGGAAGACCCGCTCTCAGAAGAAGTCTGAGAAAGCGATTACTGTGAGTTCCGATGAGGAGTCGGTACCCCTCTCCGGGAACCAAGCGAAGAAAGCCAAGGTGTCCACCGCTCCCGTCCGACAAAGCCAGCGTCGTCTGCCGGTCAAAGCCAAAGGAAAGGCTATGGCGGTTGATGATGTCAAAGACATGAGCCACAAGTCTGTGGTGAGGGAGCTGCTGATGGACCCTGAGTTCCTAAAGGAGAACTTTCTGGAGGGGGTGCTTGACGTCTTGGAGGAACAGAAGTGGAGCAGGCTGTTTGTGGAGGAAGTGGAGATGGATGAGGAGTTGCTGAGGGAGTTCTACTCCACATTTGTCATGGAAGTGCGGTCGCATGCTGTCCAGGGGAGCTACAAGATGAATGGGGAGATTCATGTCTTCTCAAGTATTGAGCTGGGCATGGTTCTGGGTGTTCCTCATGAAGGGTATGGAGAATACCCAAAGGGCAGGTGGTCGAAAGATTTTGCCTACTCAGAGGCTGTGCTGGCTATAGCTGGGATTGCGGATGCTCCAGGGAGTGCTGATCTTGACATCTCAGAGATGTTGGCCGTCAACAAAGTGTTATACCACTTCCTCATCAGCAACATCACGCCAAGGGGACAGAAGAGGAACCACCTTCTGATCTTGGACATTGTCCTTCTGTCCCTTCTGCTGAAAAAGGAGCCCGTCTGCCTCCCAATGATTTTGATGCAGCATATGGCCCATGCCCGGAACACCACTCAGCATGCTCTTCCCTTCCCTCGTGTCGTCAAAGAGATTCTGGAGTACCACAAAGTCTACGACGCGTCGGAGGATGTGAGTGTCTTCTCCCGTCCCTTCAATGCAAGCAATCTGCACAAGATGCAGTTTGCTCTTCTAGAGGGAGAAGGCTGGGTGAAGGTCGAGGGCGCTCCTGCAGCTTCTGTGGTTGTAGAGGATGTTGAGGAAATGGAGGGATCTGAAGCTGATAGCTCCGAGGGGGAACATAATACAAATCCCTCGTTGGGAAAGGATGTGAGGAGTCTGTGCCGAGCAGTGAAGGACCTGGTGGCTCAGCAGACTCTCCTCATGGCAGATGTGCGCGCGCTTATTTCTCACCACGTATCGGCTCAATCGGCTGGTCACAGTGGTGCATGATCGCTTACCTGCCATCCTATCCCCTTTTGTTCCCTTGCTGTCTACCCCTCCTTGTTTTGTTTTCTTGTTATCTGGTTTATGTGCCCGTTGTGGCAGTTGACAATGTTTGATGTTTTGTCTGTTTTGGTTGTGTTTGCATGTTTTCCAGTTTTTTTTTAAATTAATGACAAGGGGTGTTTTTGTTTATCTGGCATTGATCTTTCTTCTCTAACTCTTTACTGTGTTTTTGATGATGCCAAAAGGGGGAAAATGACAGGTAGCATTGTCTGAGGGGGAACAGAACAGGTAAAACGTATTGTTGAACTAAGGGGGAACTAACGGTGTTTTTAATGGGAAACTTTCTTGTCAGTTTTGTCTTGTTCTAGTTGGTATATGCTTTATTGTTAAGGGTGTTTGTCACCATCAAAAAGGGGGAATTTGTTGAAATTCTTAGGTTTTGATGGTTATAAACACTCAACTAATATGTGTACCAAGTGTTTCAGGGACAAGAAGAGTTTTCCCAGGGAGCGTTGCAGCAGAGGATCTCAAAGGGAACAAAGACTTAGCAAGTGCTTTGTTACCTCTCCAGGAACTGAAGTGATAGACCAAGATCGAGGCTGCAAAAGGAAAGAAGTCATACAGCGTGCAGAATTAAGGAAACAAATCAAGAAGCCACGCGGTAGAGGATGAAGACTTCGGCTCCAAGTATCAAGCCGGATTGCGCGAAGATATGGAAAGAGAGAAAAGACCCGATCGTGTTATTCTAGGAATCTTTCCTAAGATAAGGCGATTGGAGAGAGAAGAATAATATCCAATCGGTTGGATTAATTAGGGAACTCCTTCCTTAATTAATATAATCGGTTGTGATATCTTATCTTCCAAACAAAATCATATCTTTGTAATCCGATTCTAGTATTTCCTAATTTGTGTCAATTAGGGTTTCTGCCGAGTTGTATTTAAGTGAAGTGATGATTCATTTCTTAGGTACGACTTCACGGCTTAGAACGACTTTGAACGAAAAAAAGAAGAAGAGAAAGAGAGTGAGGTGCGTGTGAGTCTTTGAGAGTTGAGTTTGATTCATCGTTGTAGAAGAGGTTTCGAGTCTAGCTGGTTGTTTAGAGGTCGAAGTCCAGGATACAAGTGTAATCAAGCAAGAAACTAATAAGACAAGTACGCAGTTCAAAATCCTCTCAAGCGGAAGCTTGAAGGTAGTGGTTTTTCCTTGAGAAGCTAGTTTTGCTAATCAGGGTTTCCACTATATATCGTGAGTTCGTTCTGTTATCTTTCTTGCTATTTAAATCCGCTGTGCCTTCTGTGGGAACAAAGCTTTTGTTCCCTCAGACGTAACTCTAACGATCCAACATAAACTTTATTAAATAATAATATAGTATTAATTATATTATTATAATTATTTTTATAAAGTTAAAATTCATAATAATAATCATAAAAAAAGGCATGTTCGACCCGCTGGGTCAACCCGAACCCGACCCACCCGACACGAAAATTTTATCAACCCGATCGACCCGAACCCGATTTGACTCGAACCCGACATGACTCGAACCCGAACCCGACCCGCCCGACCCAGTTGACAGGTCTACTTCCAACTATGTTTTGTCCAAATTATTAATTTTAGTCTATGACTATATATTAAATCTCTTTCATTTAGAGCCACCAGAGCGTTTTTAGAAAAAAAAGTTGTTGAAATATTATTAATTTATTTTATTATTATATTGAATAATCAACAAAATCTATATATCTATTTTAATTTATTTTCGAACCACCATGACGATTCTAGACCCACGTTACTCATGTGTCAAATTATGGATATTAACAAAGTTTGATATTAACCAACCAAGTATCTAAATTTTAAATCAATATATCTTACATTGTTTATGTTTTATCTAAACAACTATCAAATTTGATTTTAACCAATCAAACTTCTCAATTTAATATACAGTATTACTGAGTTTTTTTATTGTTAAATGTAACATTTCTCATTTAATCTAATACTTATATGTTATTAATATAATAAAAATCATAATTTCACTATTTTTTTAGCAAATCTTATTTCTAAGACATGGCAATTTAATCTTATTTCTAAGAACATGGCACATCTCATCATAGTTTCACTCTTCTTTTCGATAGAAATTGTAGTATTTGCTACGTTATTACCCTAATGGAAATTTTTATACCATAATAATTAAGAATATGTTAAATACAAAAATGAATTTTCTAACATATATCACATAATTTGTAGAAGGATTTTGTTAGGTGTAATTATATTAGAAATTTTAGTATTTTGTAAAAGGGTTTAAGCATTCCGTTTAAGGGAACAATTTCTAAAACAAAAAAATTTATACATGTTCCCTTAGGGCATATGTTAGAAAAAATGATATAAAAATTATTAGTATTATTTTTTAATGCATATTTTAATTATCCCAAACATATAAGATATTCATAACTTTTTATAACACATTTTTATTAACTTTTCATTTTTTTATAATCATGTTCACTTACAAATACATCATCGAAATCTTCCTTACTGTCTATTAAAGATATTTTAATTTTCCAATTTATTTTTTCGTTTGGGTATGGCAATCAATTATGCATCTCCGCCACGAGTACATGGACGAGGACGGTGAATTTAAACGGGAATGAGGACGAGGGAAGAATTTAATCCCCGCATGGGGACGGGGATGGGAAGTGGGGAGGGAATAGAGGTCCTCACCCCAATCCCCACCTCACATCCATCCTTGGAGGGGAAGCCCGTGGTGATACCCGCCAATTTAACATACCTTATATTCTCTAACCTCTATACCCTTAAGACATTAAATCCTAAATCTCAAACTCTTTAAACCCTAATATATATTCAATAAAATAAATTTAACATTTTTTAATATGGTAAAATGAGGACGGGGAACCCCACCAAGAAATTGAGCCTCGGTGAGGACGGGGAATGGGTCGGTAAACGGGGACGAGTAAGATACTCCCTACCCCAAACCCGCCTTGTTGTCATCCCTGAATCCTATATTCAAATTTACCATTTTATCAATAAATCTTTGTTATTTTCTACGTACAATTTTATTTCTCTCCATATATATGATATATGAAAATATATATACAACTACCCATATACATGCAATATTTTCATCCTTTCCTTTATTTTAAATTGTAGGAAATTATAAAAAGTAAAAAATATTATATATTATATACAATATAGTGTATATTTTTATGATATTTAAAGTAAATTATAAAAGTTTGTATGTAAGTTTAAGCTTAATGGCCCAAAAATAAGTTTTACTTAAAGTAGTTCAAATAAAAACAATATGGGTATTTACGGGTAGAGAAAAAAGAATCATTAACTATGGTATTATTTTTAATTTTTTATGGTTATTGTATAATGCCAATAATGACATATAATTAAGTTTCTAATTTTAGCCAATAATATATTCTTTTATCTCGCCTGAAGATTTTTTTGGGGTTTCAGGGGTAGAATCCCTCACGAGGGATCTTCAACCCAATTGATTAATTAAATCTCTCTCTCTTTTAAATCTGACTATAGCGTGATTAGATAAAGTTTGACCCATTTAAATAGTAGATTTGTTCCCACTCAAAAGCGATTCCATACAACTAATTAAGAGAATTCAAACTTGAATACATGTACATGAGACCCAACACCATGTTAGGGAGGAATACCTTTTCGTGATGAATCATAGACGACGCCATCTTCACCTTTAAGGAATGGTTGCAACGATCAAATCAAAGTCCCAATTGAACTGAATCGCATTAATACACTTTTCGAATATCGTATTTTGACACACGTATCTCTTGTACAAGGATATCCGAAAGTCTAAAGGGTTGCACATAGTCAATACGGAGATAAGACAATCACACCAATCTTATTTTAGGCTCTTTGAATCAAGATCGCACTTGAAAATGATGTGTTTTATGTGTTTTCGGCTTTGGTTTCTATCAATCCATAGATTGATCAAGTTCACCCCTGCCAAAACCCATGAGACCCATCAAATAGGCATGGGACGTTTCAATCCCTTTGGAGAAAAGGAACAAGGCCTTAAAATTGGTTACATCGATTATAATCGTAATCGGCACTTAAGAACCCAAAGATACTCGAACTGGACTCTATCCTGGAGCAAAATTCCCAACATAGGCTTTACAACCCGACTGACATGTGCCCGAGTTATAAACCCCATTTCCTTCCGCACACGAACTTTCCACGAACAAGTGCATGTTTGGGTTATACACCACGCTTCAGCATGTTATCTTCATATTAATTACATGCACATATTAATTAAGATCTCAGATCACATGCTCTAAACTTTAAACTCATTCACTCTAAAATATAAATCCGAAATCAAAATTCGTTTACATGGGTGTGCACTCCACACACTCCTAATTCCTAACCCACGTTCTAATGACTCGGTTTTCCGTTGGAAATGTGAAAGTTTCAATAATACTAAAACGAACATCGATATACTTAAATTATCAACCCACCACAACCACTAAACAAACTTGTGATAAACTTAGATTTCTCCTCACTCATTTTCACCTCAATACACAACAAGCTATCGATTTTATTTGCATTGCTTACAAAATCATTCCGGCCTATCAATAAATTGAGTAGAAAGTATAAAGCAGAACAAACTACATATACTTACAGAGTCCGGTTCCCGTGCGTATTAGTTGGCAGGTGAATAGTGAGTATATATAACAACCATCAAATGAGATTATTGAACGGACATGATCATAAGATTTAAAATATTTGAAAATACGGAAAAGCGCTCTAGCTGCTCATCATTTAAGATGGCATTGTGTCATAATTATTTGTCAATACACAACCATGGACAACTATATCCCCTTCCCAAAAACTTGTTCAACGTTCTTTTAGAAATCAAATTCAAGGTTTCCCTTTCCTCTCTACTATCCTTCACTACGAAATCGCTTTCAACAAACCCTTCGTCTCTATTCATCCTCTTTATTCTCCCTTCGCCGCTCTTCCTTCTATCTTCTATGCTTCCCAGATTTGAAGAAATCGAAATGGTGAGAGAATGAAATCAAAACCAAGGTTAAAAAGACAATGTAGCATTAAATCTTACTTTATGTTCGAATGATATTGCGATTTAGGGTGCATGTTGCGATTTGAGATTTATATGTTGCAATTTAGGGTTCCTTTGTTGCGCATTAAAGTTCATATGTTGTAATTTAGGTGTGCTTGAAAAAAACGAAAAATGTTGAAAACATTGAAATCTCTTAAGTTTCACAAATATTGAGTTGAGAAATGTTGTTATTTGATAAGTTGAAATCTTTACTTGGTAATATTGTTATTTATGAGAACTTGGACACTTTACTTGCTAATTTTGTTAATAGTCAAGTAACCCTACTTTATTTGCGAGGATAGTAAATTAATTTTGATTGATTGTTGCTTTGTTATCTTGTGGCTTTTGAGTAAAATAGATGTACACATATATACCATGTGTTGAATGTGATGGCCTAGGTGTAGTTGCACGATCAATCACGTGCCCTTGTAGACACTCAATCACTCAAAGTGTATAATATATAAGCCACTTAACAGCTGGGGGCTTTAGGTTGTTGTCTATTAATTTTTTGGTTGAGATTTTCGTGCATTGCTCCTTGTTACTTTCTTTGATGTTTTGCTCGATTATTGTTGTTGTCCAGATCTATTGATGCTAGTGTGCTAAGCTTTTGCTGAATTTTTACATTTATACGATCGAGTTTGGTGAATTTCTTGTTGTCTTTATGTTGTCATTTTGGTGTGAATTGTTGTTATCTTCTAGTTGTTGTTGTCGTCTTGGCCTACTGATGCAAATCAATCGAGCTTTTGCTAAATTTTCCAAAAGATTCTTGCCTCCGTTTGGTGGTGGATAACTTGTATTGTTGTTGCCTGATGTTGGTGATTTTGTACTGCTTGTTTGGCAGCCCTTGGAATTTTGTTGGACCATGAGTTTTCCGTCAACATCGATTTTGAGATAGTGAAGATGATGATGATGATTGTGTTGGTTATTTTGCATGCTCATCTCTTTGTTTTTTGCTTGCTAGCTGAACTTTTTGTTCCATCTCATTAACTAGCTTTCTTTTTGTAAGGAATTGGAACTCGATCCACCTCGCAAGTTTTTGTATTTTGTATCAATTCATTTAGTTGATTTACCTCGGTTTCACCAAAATCGTGGTAAAAAGACTCAAAAATACCAAGTTCTTACTCAGTTAATTAAGAACCGTAGTAATTTAACAAATATAGACCGTAGTAATTTAACTAACCGTGGTAAATTTGTCACCCTTTTTACCTCGGTTCACAAAACCCCGTAGTAAACATGACGCAAAAACACCACGGTTGTAGAAAAAACGTGATAATTTAACCCATCTAACTTATTTATAACGAAAACTTTATGAACCGTGGTATATTTGTCAGTTTTTTACTACGGTTCTAACAAAGACAACAATTGCTACAACAACCGTGGTAATTTATCCACCCTAACAAAATTACTATATTGCTGTTAGCATACCAAAGCCTTGGTGTTGTGTATAGTGACTTGAGCATTTCCCCTCTCTCTGTTTTCAAGAGCAGATTTGGTGAAGACATTCAGCATTCAAAATCAAATGAGGAGATTTTTGGTGCTCTCTTTTTTCTTTTGGACTCTAACTCTACTTCCTCTATTCAAATATGTCTTCATAGTTCTCTGGGCCGACGACAATGGAAAGGGTATTCAAACCCGTATCCGAATTCCTACCAAACTCCACCTAATAGCTTTTCTTATGGGAATTGTGCAGGTGGGACCTTTGCACTATACTCATTGATATGCAGGCATACCAAAGTCAGCCTTCTACCTAACAGGCAATTGGATGATGAAGCCATGTTGACGTATAAGCTAGAGCACCCGATGGAGATAGGGAAAAGCTCAAAGGCAAAACTTCTCTTGGAGAAACACAAAGGCTTGTACACTACATTGCTAGTTTTGGCTCTTCTTGGAACTTGTATGGTGGTTGGAGATGGAGTTCTTACTCCTGCAATCTCCGGTGAGGTTTTCCAAATTAAGGAAGAATAATCCTATTTGAGAAATTATTTCATTAATCATGCTTATATTCCCATTTTCCAATTTTTTTTATTTACTGTGACATGTAGTGTTATCCAGAACCACTTGGATCGAAACCACTCTTAAAGGACAAAATATATCAAGTTCGAGATCAATGGGGTACTTTGTGCAGAGGTTTATGTTTTAATTGGTCAAACTGTGCAAGTGATATTATTAGAAAATGGTAACTAGTATACATGATATTAGTGATTTGTTCATTAGCGATTTTGAATTGACGACTGTTAGTAATGCTATGTATTAGCAAACCGAATATATATTATTTATTGATTTATTTATTATTATCTTATAATCTGTAACTATATATACCCATTGATATGCGATATATTGTATAGCGTATCTAATGGTTATTAGCATGATTTAGATGATGTTTGGATATGATTTGATGGTAATTCTGTAATCCGGAAGAGAAGACTAGAAGTGAAGAAATCATGGGATTTACAGAGGTTTGAGGTGCATTGAAGAGTAGAAGAACAGTGTGCTGAATTCAATTGGTTCGTTCTCTTTACTCAGATGTCCAAATGGAGTGATTCTAATTCGAGGAGTTAGATCTTGAAGTCTACTGCAAGTCCTCAAAATATGAGCGCAATCCGAGTTGGGAATCAAAAGTTATGGCATTTTTACGGAAGTGTCGTAGAAGCTGGAGCCTCTGGAGATCCACCGCACCCAGCGGTGGGTGTTGCCGCACCCCGCGGTGACGATGCGCTGAAGACTTTCCCGGATTTATTTCCGGAATTTCTATTTCCTTTTTATTTTATTTCTGAAACTTTGTTTTCAAGTTTGTTATTTCTTTTTCTTTATTTCTGAATTATTTGCCCTAGTATTTAAGGTTCTTTCTAAGATTTTATTTAGGACCTTTTGTTTTGCCACCTTTCTTAGTTTCTCTCTCAAAAACCCTATGGAGAACTAAACTTCCATTGTTGCACTTGACGTTTTGAAGCCTTCAATTGATTGGTTGTGAGTTTTCTACTCTTGTTCGTTTTCCTATCTAGTTGGATTAATTCTCTTATGCTTGCATGTTTATGGGTTTATGTTGATTTATCTAGAGTAGCTACCTAGGTCTATTGATATCTTCCTAATTGCTAGGACTTGTGATTCCGGGCTCGGGTTGCATATCTAGTAGCAAACACGATTTACATAAGCAGGTTGCGAGTGTTCATCGTGAGAGAGAGAGTTAATTGCATGCTATAGTAACGGGTTGTTTCTACTGCATGTATCTTGTTGAATCCTTGGTTGGATGTTATTGCTTTATTGAGTCTTGAAGGTTTTTGGATTTGATTTGGTAATAAGTACTATTAGGGCTGGTAGAACTAATAGTTACCTATGATCGGGATAAGAACAACTAAAGGAAAGATAAGAACTTGAGATTGATAGAATTCAGTGATCAACCATATCTCTTGTTGTGTGGATCTTTGTCAGGTGTGACGCTTTTCCCCATCATATTCACAACCTTTGCCTGCGAATCTGTTTACTTGTTATTTGGTTACGAAAATCATACAAACCCCCCTCCTAGTTCCTAGTTGGTGACTTGCAATTACTTGAATTGATAATCTGATTCCCTTGGGTTCGACCCTGACTTGCTTGCTATACTCTATTTAGTAGGTACATTAGGATTTCTTTGATTAGGCATACGATTTTAGGCCTGTCACCCATCAATACACATCAGGCAACCCAAGTGGGATTTCATATATTCTCATATGGTATCAGCCTAATTTCTCTCAAATTCTAAACATCCTCTCTCTCTCTCTCTCTCTCTCTCTCTCTCTCTCTCTCTCTCTCTCTCTCTCTCTCTCTCTCTCTCTCTCTCTCTCTCTCTCTCTCTCTCTCTCTCTCTCTCTCTCTCTCTCGATCCTCTCCACCTTCCGCCTCCTCCAATATGTTGGGCTACACTCCACCGATCGCCTCTCCCACCAATGATACCACCACCACTGATCACCAGACCCAACCTACTACGGCGGCCACTCAAACTGCCCCTCGGCTCCCCTTCACCCCTACCTCATGGCCCTCGCTCAGCAACAAGCACTCCACGTTGCTATCATCAATACTCATGTCCCGATTCCTTTGGATTTTTCTGCTTCCAACTACAACAAATGGCGAGCCTTGTTTCTCGTCACCCTTGGGTAGTTTGCATTTCTCTCGCACATCGACAGAACCTCCTTGTCGGCTGACCACGATGAACATTGGCAGCTCCTGGATTTCATCATGATCTCATGGATCTATGTGTCCATCACCAACGACATCATGGAGAATGTCATGAAACATGATGCCTCGGCACACGATCTTTGGAAGGCCATTAAGAACCTGTTTTGGGACAACAAAAAAACCAGGGCAATTCACCTCGAGTCTGAGTTCCGGCCCTTCCGGGGACTCACTCAAGGCACCCTCAACATCACCGAGTACTGTCAGAAACTCAAGTCAATTGTTGATAGTCTCGTCGATGTCGATCAAGCGATGTCTTACGGGAATCTTGTCTTGCAAACCATTCACGGTCTAAACGCGGATTTCTCCATCCTAACTGTCGTTCTTCCCGTCCAGAAGCTATTTCCGACCTTCTCGGAGACACACAACATCCTCCTCTTGGAGGAATCTCAGCGTAGTCACACCGCCCCCACCACAGAGTCGGCATTGACCACTTCGGTCACTCCTCCGTCGACCACTACACCACCGCTTCCCGCCCCTTCCCAACAGCAGCCGTCCAACACTAACAATGCACCCTCTAGTAACAACAACTCCGGTCAATCTGCTCGTGGTCGCGTATGAGGAGAGCGCAACAGGGGTCGCAGACGATTTGGCGGTTTTCAGGGCAATTTCCAGCAACAGTTAATGCAACTTTTGGCTGGTCATCAACACCAGCAGTGGTCGGTGAATCAGTCCTAGAGTCCTGACATCTTAAGTGCACCGCCCCGTCCTCAACAACAGTCCATGTATATGCAGCAAACCCTATAATGGGACCAACATGCTCTCATTAATGCCTTGACTCAAATGTTGTTCCTTCAAAACAACGACAATTGGGACATGGACATCGATGCTTCTTCCTACATGACCAACAACGTAGGTATATTCTCTCCTGTTTTTAATCATGGCATCTATTCTTCTTCAGAAATTATTGTGGGAAATGGACATACCTTACCTATCACCAAAACTTGCCATACGACCCTCAATCATGCACCCCATCTCCATTTGAAAAACGTCATGGTTACTCCACACCTTATCAAAAATATTACCTCTATCCGGAAATTTACTAGTGATAATCAAGTTTTAGTTGAATTTGACCCGTTTGATTTTTTACGAAGGATCTACCCACCAAGAAAGAGATTCATCGGTACAATAGCCAAGGAGACTTGTATCCCTTTGGTCCATCATATGCTTCCACCAGTCAGCCCTCTCTCGCCCTCTCGGCATCTCCGTGTCCCCACCTCCACTCTATGGCATCGTCGCCTCGGTCACCTGGGAAGTCATGTCCTACAAAAGTTAGTCTCTACTCAGTCTTTCCCTTGCAATAAAGATCATGTCGATCTCTGTCAAGCTTGTCAATTAGGAAAACATGTTAGGTTACCTTTTATTTCATCTAATTCAAAGTCTTCTATTCCTTTCGAATTAATTCATTGTGATCTATGGACATCACCTATTCTTAGTGTGTCGGTTTCAAGTATTATCTAGTTATTGTTGATGATTGTACTCAATATATTTGGACATTTCCTCTCAAACATAAATCTGAAACAACTACAAAAATTCAACAATTCCACTCATATAATCAAACACAATTCCAACTCCCTCTCAAAAATATCCAATGTGATCATGGTATGAAATTTGACAACAAAGAACTCCAATCTTATTTCCACAAAAATGGCATCCTCTATCAGTTTTCATGTCCACATACTTTCCAACAAAATGGCAAAGCTTAAAGAATGATCCGAACCATCTCTTACAGTCCAATCTTCCACCAAAATTCTGGGTCGAATCTCTCACCACTGCCACATACCATCTCAACATGCCGCCAACTAAAATGCAGCATTCCCATTCTTCCCACGAGTCCCTCTACCATACTCATCCCAACTATGGTCATCTCTGGCTCTTCGGGTGTTTCTGCTTCCCTAACCTTAGCTCCACAATGCCTCATAAATTAGCCCCTAGGTCCACACCTTGTGTCTTTCTTGGCTATGCACCTCAACATAAAGGGTATCGATGTCTTGATTTATCTACACATAAAAGCATACTCTACATGCATGTTGTATTTGATCAGCAAACCTTCCCATACCACCACAAAACACAACCATCCAACGAGCAAGACCTGTTTTGTCTCACCATGCAAGCTACGACCCTAACAAACCCATCGAATTCCCCTCAAGATATTATTTCCCATTATCCCCCAAATTATTCTCCTAATAATTTATTAGAGGATAATCCCCAACTAAGTCAATCACATCCCCCACAAAATCTTCCAACTCAAACTACTCAACATCCCCCACCGAATTCCCCTCAACCCCCCCTATACGAACCCAAACTCGGTCCAGCTCGGCCGATTCACAACAACTCGGCCAAAACAACCACCAAATGTTAACCCGGGCCAAAGACGGTATCTACAAACCCAAAATCATCTTCAACCTCTCTACCTCCATCGCCCCCATTCCTAATAGCTACAAGAAAGCCCTCCAAGACCCACATTGGTTCAAATCTATGCAGGAAGAATATGATGCTTTGATTAAAAATCGAACTTGGGTGCTTGTGCCTAGGCCTTCTTGTGATATTGTTGTAACATGAAAGTGGCTCTTTCGCCACAAATATGGACCAGATGGTCGCCTCTCCCGCTACAAGGCTCGTTGGGCTGCTCGCGGGTACTCTCAACAGCGGGGCATTGACTTTGATGAGACGTTTTCTCCCATTGTCAAACCCACTACAGTCCGCACCGTCATGTCTCTTGCTCTATCACGTGGCTGGTGCATTCATCAACTAGACGTTAAGAACGCATGTCTTCATGGCAATCTCAGTGAAGTAGTCTATTGCCAACAACCATATGGATTTGTAAGTTCTCAGTTTCCAGATTATGTTTGCAAACTAAACAAAGCTCTTTATGGTTTGAAGCAGGGCCTAAGAGCTTGGTTCCAGCGGTTCGCTTCTTATGTTCAATGGGTCTCGATCGATCAGTCTTTGTTTGTCTACAAATCCGGGTCAAATCAGGCTCATCTGTTTGTTTACGTAGACGACATTATTCTGACCACATCTTCATCAGCCTTTCTATAGACTATCATTACTATTCTCAACAAAGAATTCTCCATGACAGACCTAGGAGAACTTCATTATTTTCTGGGTATTGCAATAACCAGAGCTGATTCAGGGATACATTTGAGCCAGGAGAAAAATGCCAAAGAACTGCTACAACGTGCCGGCATGACAAACTGTAATGCATGCTAAACTCCTGTTGACACTTAGGCCCAACTTGATCGTGATTCTGGGTCCCTAGTAGCCGAACCCACAGAGTACATGTCATTTGATGGAGCCCTGCAGTATCTCACTTTCACCCGTCCAAATATTAGCTATACGGTTCAACAATGTAGTCTTCATATGCATGATCCTCGAGAAGGACATCTTCAGGCTCTCAAACGGATACTTCGTTACATCAAGGGTATCGTTGATCATGGCCTGACTCTTTACATAGGTCCTGTTGACCGACTCATAACCTATTCTGATGCTGATTGGGCAAGTTGTCCAGACTCCTGCCACTCAAATTTTGGTTTTTGTCTATTCTTGGGTGACAATCTTGTCCCATGGTCATCCAAACGACAAACCACAGTAGCTCGCTCAAGTGCCGAAGCTGAATACCAGGTTGTTTCTAATGTTGTTGCAGATTCTAGCTGGTTATGTAATATGCTATTGGAACTGAACTCTCATTTTTCGAGTGCCATTGTTGTTTTCTATGACAATGTAAGTGTTGTCTATCTCTCATCCAACCCGGTGCAACATCAACGCACCAAGCATATCCATATTGACATTCACTTTGTTCGGGAAAAGGTTGCACTTGGCTATTTTCGGGTCCTACATGTGCCTTCGACACATCAGTATGCAGATATCCTCACAAAAGGGTTGCCCACTCCTCTCTTTCAAGAATTCAGGTCCAGTCTTTGCGTTCCTCTTGATTCGACTGCGGGGGCTGTTAGTAATGCTATATATTAGGAACTGAATAGATAGTGTTCATTGATTTATTTGTTATTATTATCTTGTAATCTGTAACTATATATACCCATCAATATACATCAGGCAACCCAAGTGGGATTTCATATATTCTCACAATGACCAAGGTACGGTGTTACATGCGATATTGTGAACGATGTTTGGTTATATTTGGATGATTATCAGATGTTCATTGTAATTGTTTTTTGTAGGTATATGATATGAAATTCAGCTTTACTCATCATATTGCTTATATAGTTACCCAATAAATGGGATATACAATATCACTACGGTTATAAGAAATTTAAAAACAATGACATTTTACTACGGTTCTAAAAATATCACTACCAGTGAATCATGCTTTTTTACTACGTTGAAACAACTTGACTACATGTACATTTAACACGGTTCATTCCCTTTTACTACGGTTGGAACAATTTAACTACATGTAAAATTATCACGGTTTCTTTGGTTGAAACAATTTTACGATATGTTCAATTACCACGGTTGTCATTATTACTACGGGTCTTAATGCGGGTGAAAAAGTGCACTTTTACTACGTTCGTCTATTTATTACGGTTATTTGGAACCGTGGTAAAATATTGAACCGTAGTAAAACAGCGACCGCAGTAAACAATTCTACCGCGACCACTTTTACTACGGTTGTATAAATATATGCATTTGGAATCTTCGTAAAGTTGCCATTTTGTACCAGTGAAATATACATTATTACTCAAACACGAGCTCATGTATGTCATTACAAAGTGTAATTTGACAATGTTATGCTCTTAATTCGGTTTACTTTGTGTAAGGAAAAGGGATTGATAGCATCTTACAAGACCTAATTCAAAATCCCTCAAAATTCAACAATGTCTCCTCCTCTCCAGATCTTTGCCATATGTATTTGTCGGTGCAAAAGGTCGACATCTTCTCGCCACCTAACGCAGTCACGTCTTTGTCGGAGCCTAAAAGTGTCAAACATTTCCATCGTTCTCGCGCACCTGCTAAAACTCATCCAAAGTCGCTCGTCGACAACATTGACCTCACCAAATTCATTCGTAACCCTTGTTCGTGACCTTACTCGAAGTTCCGTTGATTGCCATTGTCGTCTCCATCGTTGTGCACTGCACACAAGTTGCCAGATCCCATCTCGCATTCCCTATCAACGAAGACGAAAAGAAAGAAGGAGGGAAGAAAAGGATATGAAATAAAAAAAAGTGACAAAAATTACATATATGTCGTCATTTTTTATTAAAAGTCAAACTGTTTCTCATCCATTTGATCAACTCTATCTAACGGCTCTCCTCTCTCCTCACTTTACATCATAATCTCCTCCCCATATGATCCAAACTCTATATTGACATTCGAAGACTTGGAGAAGTTGTACATAATAACAATGTAATTTATATAACTTGACTGAATGTCTTAAGCCTTTTCAAACTTTTGACCGCATGATAAAATTCCGACCATATTCTGTCGGGACTATAATTTAATTGTTCTTATATATTGACCGAATAAAATTACATTAAGTCAATTGGACCAAAATCTGGTATCCAACCATTAAGCTCATACTGCATAATTAAAGTCTATGAGCTTTTCATAATCGAATCACTTCAACTAAACCAACTAATAATTAGTCATAAAATATAATTGTTTCATTAATATATAAGCCAACATAATATAGATTAAAAACCTAACATGTTCCTCTCACGTTTTCCCTTTTCATTTCTTCATATTTCCGTGATGAATTTCTTTCACTAAAGTTTCAAATAAATGAACAGGTTTTGCATTCTGTTATCAGATGGCGCAAACTAGCTATAACCACCTGGGCAAGCCCAAGCCCAAGCCCAATAAGATCAATAATGGGCTACATTAATCCCAAACTGACAATATACATCCAATACTTTTTTGTATCATCATTTGATCAGTGATTCCTGCACGTACGTCATATACCTAACCCGGCGAATTCCCTTAATTCACGCATATATATTATATACGTAGTACTTTTTTCACATCTAATTTACCCCTCGCGGTAATTCTGCAGCTACCAAACAGTAGTGGGAGTCCCGTAAGCATTTCTATTTTGATCCGAGATTTCTCAGCAAGTAGATATATGGGAAATCAAATAACGTATACGCAGAGACGTACAAGAAACTCAAATTAAACTTGTTTTTGTATAGGTCATGTAACTGAAAAAATGATGTATATATACAGCATATCAATGTGTATCATAGCTACCCTTTACATGAATGACAATTAAGTACCTGCTTCATATGACGTATTTACACACCCATACCGATACGCGTACATTATATTGTCTTTTTCAGTTACATTATAACTGCACTATGTATCATAGCCAAAACAGTATATTAATTTCAATTAACTAATTGATTTCTTAATTAGAGCTCGTCTTTGGGTTGTAGGTTTGGCCAGCAGCGCTTGGAAGAGCTCAAGCTGTGGAGCCAAATTTCATCGGCAAGTGGGGCGTCGGTTGAGTCATGGTTACGATGCCACGACCAGTGGGCCACGGTTCCGTTTACAACCTTCAATCTGCCATGTCCGAAGCTCGCCTCTCTAAACTCCGAAATAGAAGGAGCCGGCTGTACATACCTGTTCAATTCAAATTAACGTACCATCACTAACTTAATACTATATATATAGACCACACAATATGTACATGAACATATATATATATATATATATATATATATTGATACTTACGACATGGCTAGACCTTCTCTGTTTCCCCCGTCACCAATGGTTATATAAACCGGCCCACATGGATCAGCCGCATTATCATAAACTCTAGTCTACAATATTTAATAGTTAATCCAAAAAAGAATCTCAATTAATTCATAATCAAACCAGTTTAATTAACAAAATTGAGATAATTAAATATACTCACAAATCTTTCATAGGAGTGGACGTGGCCAGCAAACACAACGTCAACCCTAGCCTTGTAGAGCAAGTCCTCCAAAGCCCTCCTCATGCCCTCGCCTTCCCCCGTATGCGCGTGGTTGGAGTTATACCAGGGCGCGTGGACGAGCACGAACACCCACGGCGTCCGCGCCCTGTCCACGCTCGCCAGGTCATCCCTGAGCCACCTGTACTGGTCCGAGCCAGCGTCGTAGTCCGCGTAGGACCCGAGCATGATGACGTGGACGGCTCCCCCCGCCACGTCAAAGGAGTAGAAGTGGTTGGAGGGGGAGTTGCTCTCCCTGTACGGCATGGGCCACCGGGCGTTGTAGGCCTCGAAGCCCTCCGAATGGAGCAGCGGGATGATCTCCACCTCGTGGTTGCCCTCCGTCACCATCCACGGCCGCGCCGACGCGTACGGCTCCACCAGCCGCCCGAACGAGTCCCAGCGCGGCTGCAACGTGTCCGCGTACGATAGGTCGCCCGGTAATAGGAACACGTCGTAGTCCTTCCTTCCTATGTGCTCTAGGGTTGATTTTGTCCATTCAGTTTGCCCTAAATCTCCTGCATCCAACATATTCATCGATCAACACTATATATCTCGATTGTATCAAAAAAGGAAATATTTGATATAGAGTTATGATCCAATTATGATAATTGTACGTTAATTGATTTTGAAAATGTATGAGTAAGTTGAATTAATAATTTTCTTACAAGGTTGTTCGATCAACATGGTCAAAAGACACGTGTTAAGTTAGTTATATAAGGGAGAGATTATAAATATAATACGTACCAACGACGACGAAGTTGATGGGGAGAGAGGAAGGTGGGGTCCGGAAAGAGAATTCGGGTCCGGCCTGGCTGCAGCGGTAGTAGTACGTGGTGGAGGGTTCGAGTGGGCCGACGGCAACGTGGTGGATCTTGCCGGAAGTGTAGAAGAAGTAATCGTAGGTGAGGTGGTCGCCGGTGGCGGAGGCAGCGTAGTTGCCGGGTTGTTTGCCGTAGTCAACGGTGGACGGGGCGTTTGAGCTCTCCGTCACCCACGACACTTTGATGTGGTCTTCTCCCACTAATGAGATGTGAACCTATAAAAATGTACAAATTAATTAAGGCCGGCCATAATTAAGTAGAGATTTGATGGAATGCAAAGAGCTTTTACGAAAATTAAGATTACAAAAGCTTACAAAAACTTTTGTAAGCTTACAAAAGATTCGATGGCCGGCCATAATTTTAATTTTACGAAAATTAAAATTATGGCCGGCCATTAATTATGTCCTACTAAGATTACAAAAGTTTTTACGAAAATTAAGTGCATGTTACTTATGTATAAAATTACCTGTTGGGGTTCGTCTTTGGAGCGCTTGTGAGGGGTGAGGATGGTATCGCGGGCTCCTGGTCGAACATAGGACGAGGACGAAGAAGACGAGACTAACAGGGAAAGTACGAGGACGAGGAGAAGGATGTAATGTTTTGATGGAATATTCATCTTGTCGAAGGGGAATGTGATTTGCATATAGTACCTAGGAGTTGTGGTTGATATATGTATATATATATATATATTTAAAATGCATAGTATAAAATAAAAGAATATTTAGAATTTTAATGCCGTGAAGCAAAATTAAAGGAATAGAAAATCTAACCACAAGTAAAGGGTACGTAGTATATATCGTGACGGAGTATTAATTTAAGATTAATTGTATATCTAAATTAATTAAGAGGAGTTAATTATAAGTTGGTTTAGTTGTTGTGGTACGCTGTCTCGAAATATAAATTTGAATTTTCTCGATGATTTAATTTTTTTGTGGGTGCGAGAATCTATTTTTTACATTGTTCATCATATATTAATAACCGATTTTATGTAAATGTCTGGTCGATCGAATCGGGCTAAATAATAAAAGATGACTAAATTCAAAGTGGATTTACGTGCTTCCTCAAGCCAAAAACGGGTCTTTCTCACGGCTAGTTCTGCTCGGAATATTTCGTACACGTTTACTTTTAATATATTTGTCATCCAAGATGTTCTCTAATACGTGCAATGTTTAGTACTTTCATTGTATAAGTACAACATTATCTTAACAAAACAGTAGCCATCTACATGAAACTTCTACCCTACCAAAATTAAATGTTGTTTTTTACTCCAAATTCAAATCTCAACTAATAAAAAAAATAGAATTTGAAATAAATCACTGGTTGAAACGGGTAAAAGTAAAAACACGCATAAAACCATATTAATCACATATCGACCCAGAAGATTGAAAAAGATCTAAGAATATTCTTAACCTTTTATATAAAATTACACATTTTAATGGCATACGTAAGGTGTAAAATGCATAAAACAATAAGTTGTAACCTTTTTCGTATAACATCCAGTGATCTTTATCTTTAGAATTGCATTTAACCACCGCACGCTTGTATTTTATTTATAATTCCGCACTTACACTCATTTTATTTTAATTAAACATCTAAGAAATTACGTGAAAATGTGAATGTCTATCTTAGACCTTAGTGATAGAAAATTCAACATTCATTTGTTAGTTAGAGACATTATTGACATTTTGTATTTTTCTAATAATCTATATATCTATCTATCTATATTCTATATCTATCTATTATCTATATCTATATATTAAAGCTCTCTCATTTTGAGCTCTCAGAACGCTTCTAGATCCACTATTCTTATTTTTTATTATTATTATTTATTTTTATTTTACTTTTAAATAAAAATCTTCTATCATATCAAAATCCATATAAAAACATATAGAAATATATATTTCCATAACCAAATAAAATTTAGCCTAACAAATAACATATTAAACAATATAATCATATATCTTAATATTATGATGACATCTTAATTATTTCAAAACACATAACCGGACCATTACCTTATTATATGTATATTATGTGCACATTTTTTTTGGGAAAACCGGCCCATTATGAATACATGAGCCCATTACCAAAACATAACCTACTAACTAGCCCACCATCATCAATCCCTGCTTTCCCTTCCACAGACAAAATTGTTGCTGCGCTGCCTCTAATGTCGACCTCCCATGTCCCTCCATGGTGATTGTACATTCTTTCATCACCCCCATGATTCAATTTCATCAAATCAAACATAATCTCCTCCAATTTTCGTCATTTACAGTTACGTATTCCATGCCCACCATCATCAATCCCTGCTTTCCCTTCCATAGCCAAAACTGCTGCTGCCCTGCCTCCAATGTCGACCTCCCATGTCCCTCCATGGTTCAATTGCTGAAATCGAACTCTGATTATTGCGTGAGGTCGTTTCTTGCAAAGTCTGCTGCTATTAGACTGTTGTTTTGATCCCTACTGACTTTGGAGTGGTTGAATTAGGGTCTATTAGGTCCATGCCGGAGAATTTGGAAATTGTGCAGGATGTCAAGGAATGAATTGCTTCACATATGTTGTCTTTGAAGCAACAAAAGGTTATTCTCTGTTTCCCTTTTCTTGCAAACTCTGATTTTGGCTTATTTTCATCATATTGATGGGAATTTTCTATTCGTAAAAATTATCAATAATATCATCTCAATCTTCGTAACTTGATATTGCTCCCAGTTCGATTAGATAAGACTAATTGTTTACTTAAAAGGTTCATTTATATAGGAATTTCCCTTTTCTTATTCTCCAAGATTTACTAGATAAGACTAATAGTTATATACGTTCGTTTATATGATAAGACTAAAATCTACAAGATAAGACTAATAGTTTATATAGGTTTGTTTATATGATAAGACTAATAGATAGATAGATAGTTTAAATACAGTTTATATATGGAGTAAAGATATGATATCTAATTATATCTTTTTCCAATTTTATCTTCAATCGTTTTAACTCTATAAATATATAGATACTTTCTCTTAAACTCACATTACGCATCCCACTTGCAGATTTTAATCAGAGTACTGCTTCATTATTTTTCAGCCTCAAGGTATTCATATACATACTGCACTACTTTTCAATACGTCCTGTATATTCATAGTCTGAATTTGATATTCTATAAATATATAGATACTTTCTCTGAAACTTCATTACACATCCCACTTGCAGATTTTAATCAGAGCACTGCTTCATTCTTTTTGAGCCTCAAGGTATTCATATAGAGTCTCAAGGTATTCATATACATACTTCAGTATTTTTTAATACGACCTGTATATTCATAGTCTGAATTTTTTTTATTGATGAAATTTGACATCTAATTATGTATGGTTACATTGATTAGGATTTCCAATGGCCAATTTTATTGATGACATTACTAAAGTGAAAGGTCATTGGTCACTCAAAGTTCGTGTGGTAGGCTTGTGGAAGCAGAAGAATCCTAAAGGAAAAGATGATATTCAAATGGTCCTTATAGATGAAAATGTCAAGTTATTAAGAAACCATCATGCATCCATTTTAAAATCGATTTTTTTTATATTTCATTACTAATCATCCATGTTTATTGTATTTATACAGAATTCCAGGATTGAATCTACAATCCCATGTTTTTTTGTCAACAAATTTTCCCAAATCAAGGAGAATTCTGTATACAGAATATCAAATTTTGGTGTTGATGAAAATACCAACCGTTGGAAAATCACCCAACACTCCTATAAGATAACTTTCTTTCACTCTTCTCATGTTCTGTAACACCCCGGGCCAGAGGTGCTACAGTGCCATAGTCCCGAAGGACTATAAGGCGGGTTTAAAGAAAAGAAATCCAAAACTCTTCCAAATACAGAAATTTTCAACATTTAAAATCCCTGCTCAAGATTGAATCAATACTTAAACCTGTCATCCAGTTTCAATACATCAATTTATATCCAAAATAGCGGAAGCAAATACAACATTTTTAAATCCGATGCAAACTGAATCTTTAACTGTGAAGACCAATCCGTGATCCAGAACCCGCTTGTTGCTGCAAACCTGCAAAGCCTGATTGACTGGGAGACCCGATACTCCAGCCAACCGTGACACGTAAACCGAAGTTGGTCAGTCTTCCATCAAGACTGGCAAAACTCCTCAAGCCAAAATAGTTCAAAACACATACATATATCACCAATCAACTCACAACAACGACAACACACCACACAATAAATATACATATATATATATAATATCATAACTATACTTAATCATATCAACCAACCAAGACCAATCACACGTCAAAACACAAACACCCACTACCACATAACCAATCAATTACCCATTCTTGTCCAACTCTACACTATACTAACCTCTTCCAATCCAACCTCAATCTCATCACAAATAAACGAATAAAACAATCCAATCCATTTTCACTGACACGTCCAATCCATCCTTATCTCTATTACTAATACCTCAATCAACAATTCTATGCACATACACATCTCTTACTACTGACTTACAACCAAAGCTAACCAATTATACTCAACTCACTACCGCACTAACACAACAATTTCAAATAACCTTCACATCAACAAACACATAAGCATCAATGAGACAATCATCACATAATACCAATATAACAAAACAACGATCTAGGCCAGCAACCCTCCTGGTGCCGCCTGTTCGTTAACCTAGACTGCAACTCAAACCTATGTTGGCCCACACCCTCAAGATGGGAAACCAACCTCCACAACATCCACTTAACCATTCCATAAACTCAAAGTACCCCTCTATCCGTAATTAGTTACTACCAGCATCCACATCAACAGAGATTCACAACCATAACTAGTTACAATCAACAACTATAACACACGTAAATTCACAACCACAACCAATGATCAAGTATACAACCACTATTCAACACACAACCAATATACACACACAACCAATATTCAATTACACAACCACTATTCAACACAAAACCACTAAATCAGGTATGCAACCAACATTCAATACATACTCAACACACAACCAACAACCCTCCAAACCAACCTCCGTCTACACCACCGCATCACCGGGTGAGACAATTCACAATACCTCCGTCTACACCACCGCATCACCGGGTGAGACAAATTCACAATACCTCCGTCTACACCACCACATCACCGGGTGAGACAATTCACAATACCTCCGTCTACACCACCGCATCACCGGGTGAGACAAATTCACAATACCTCCATCTACACCACCACATCACCGGGTGAGACAATTTCACAATACCTCCATCTACACCTCCACATCACCGGGTGAGACAATTCACAATACCTCCGTCTACACCTCCGCATCACCGGGTGAGACAAATTCACAATACCTCCGTCTACACCACCACATCACCGGGTGAGACAATTTCACAATACCTCCATCTACACCTCCACATCACCGGGTGAGACAATTCACAATACCTCCGTCTACACCTCCACATCACCGGGTGAGACAATTCACAACATCTCCGTCTCCACCACCGCATCACCGGGTGAGACAATTCATCATCCAAAACCAACTATCCATCACCACACCGACACCAAATCAACACTACACAAACGACAATCAAAATCACATCATCACACATGATCACCCATCATCACACATCATCACACATTTCAACCAAGCCACTTTATAGTCAAGTGATCCAATCAATTCACAACATTCAATCCATAACAATCAATCCACCACAATCAATCAACCACAATCAATCCACAACAATCAATCCACATTACATCCAATCAATCATAACACCAGGCAACAACAACCAACACATTCGACCGGGTTCAACCCAAAACCAATAACTCAGCATATAACTAATAACAAAAAAATACACAACCGATCTTCAATCATAAGACCAATATCCAAGCACTCAATCAATATTCCACACGAGACAAATACTAACATATACACACATTTAACCAAGTAATTCCACAACCAATGGCCAACAATAGCCCAACACAAGACCAATAACAAAACACATATTCAACCAAGAATTTCACAACTAATAACCCAATTTAATTTACTCAGACAAGGTTAAATCAATTACTGAATCAATATAGGGACAAAAGTAATTTTATAAAATATACGAAGGGTTAGCAAGATTTATCTTGCCTCAAACTCGACAACCATGACCTCAGAGATCTCCAACCAACTCGAACGAACCTGCGAAATCAATCCGAGCAAATCCCTGGCATTAATTACTCATACAAATCCACTACTAACAAAAACCCCCCTATTCAAACCCTAAAATCATTCCTTAATTAATTAGGCGAAACCACCCTCAAATTAATCCAATCTCCAAATCAAATATTCCACTCCTTGTTGCACACATATAACCGAACTCAGCAACAATTTATATATATATATCCAAGGCCCATGAATTTCCCAAATCTGTCCACCAATTTAAATAACAACCAGTCACATATATATGTATATGTATAGCAGCAATTAGTAGCCCCCAAACTCAAATCAAAGTTTAATTCAGCAAAACCCATAATTAACCCACTTCTAATACACCAAAACCAAGTTGCTGCACAACCAAAAATTCAGTCCAACAAAAATCAGCAACTCATATATATCAGCCATCCGAACTTCAACAACCCAATCGGAGGTTTACCTCGTCGACACCACCACGTAGCCTTGTCGGAGAAGCTCTGCTCGTCGCCGGAACTCAGCAACAACAGCCACAGCAGCGGACAACAGCTCGGACAACAGCAGCCACGGCTCCACAGCAGCACCACGCGGACAACAGCAACCACGAACCAGCACGACTGTAGGGGAGGAGAAGGAGGAGGAGGAGGAGCAGCAGCACGGTCCACGTCGGCTCGCCGGAGAAGAACAACTCGGCACAGGGGAAGGTCGGATTCGTCGGGGAAGAGAAGGGAGCTAGCTGGGCACAGGTGAAGAACTCACACGGGAGAGAGAGAGAGACAACCGAGAGTTAGGGATTTTAATCCCCAAATTCCATTTCCCCCATATTTAAGTAATCCCATAATTAATTTACCATTTTGCCATTATCAACTTATTTGGGGTATTTCATGTTCAACAATGCAATGATGCTTCCATCACTGCTATAGGAACAAATTTGGTAGATTTTGAAACTATTTTATCAGGCCATCTTAGTGAGAACACTTGTGTTGGTATGATATTTTCTTTTAGTATTTAACTGAATTCTGATTTATTTTTTAATTTTATCATACATCAAATGCTAATGTCTTCCTTTCTCTTTGATGTAGATGTTGTTGGTGAGGTGGTTGAATTCAATGATATCAATACATATAAGAAAAAAGATGGTTCTAGAGATATCAAAAAGCTTGAGATTAAAGTGGAAGATATATCAAAGGTTATTATCTATTCTTTCTAAAAAAAAAATTATCATATGATTCTGTTTTTCTTCTTCTTTTGTATATATCAGTAAAAAGGTTCTTAGTTGTACCTTATAGGACCATTATGCCGAGGAGATGAAAAGTCACATTGAAGGATGTAAGGATGAACATGTAATAGTGATATTACAGTTTTTCAGGGTTAAGTTTTTTCGAGGTAATACACTAATACTAAGTCATCTTATGTGTACATTATAATTCTTTAGTTTTATAAGTACTTTTGTAACTTTATACTTTTCAAATATAATGTATTTTAGGACACTTCACAATTACAAATGGACTCTTTGGGTCAAAGATTCACTTTGATCATAACCTCTATGATATTGTCAGTTTTATGGAAAGGTAAACTGCATAGATATAATGTTATTAACTATAAATATCTTTGATATATATAAATGCTATTTAATATGTTCTTTTCTCAATAATGCAATTCTACAACTAACGAATCTAGGTCACTAAAAGGCATCACTCATGTATCTACTATCACTTCCAACTCAAAAGAAGACATATTCTTTAATCATTCTTTTAAAAAATCATTGCTGGAAATAAATGATGCTTTTGAGGTAATTTGTTTGAAAATTTGTATTTCATATATATGCAGTCATAAGTATAATAGAGTAATATGTATGACATTTAAGTTTATATGCAGACTGGTTTCGGTGCTGTTGTTGCTAATGTTGTTGATTTTGAGGATAAAATCAATTGGTACTACAATGCTTGTAAGAAGTGTGTCCATAAAGTTGAACCTGTGGGAGATAAGTTTAATTGCAAAAACTGTAAAAATTTGGTCAACATGCCATCAATAAGGTATTTTTATCTAATAGTATTTTTTTTCATGATATAATACAATGCTCTCATAATCTCACTGTAATTTTAAACCTATTTTTTGTAGATATAAGATCAAGGTCATAGTATGTGATGATGGTGTGAATTTTGCAACATTTACTTTGTTTGATAAGTTTGTCCAATCTTACGTGGGAAAGGCGACTGTTACCCTACTTGATCAGGTAGTCATCACAAACAAATTATTTCCATCATTGTCTTTTTTTATAATAAGATAATTATTTTCAGTTATTGTTTTCATATTTGACACTTGGCACTCACTTTTCTGCTACTGTGTAGTTCAGAAGCCTTTTTTCAAGACTGACATTTAGTTATTGTTTGTCACTGTTTATCATAAATTTACAGCATACCGACATGGATGCATTTCCCGAGGATCTAAATTTCTTTTTAAACAAAACATTTTTGTTTAAGATAAGAATTAATGAGGGAAATCTCAGGTTTAAGGAAAGATCCTCATATACTGTGAAGGACATGACCGATGATGTGAAGCTAATTGAAGAATTCAAAAAAGTATCAACAATTGAAAAGGTAAATTATGATTCTCAATCTAAAGCACTCTTTTATATTGATTTTCAATTAGGCATCTTAAATATAGTTGTATATGTATTTTGCATATTATCAATCAGTAAATGCATAATTGAGTGCTGAGCAATGAATCCTATGCATATAAAGATGACAATGAATACTCGGTTTTTATAGGACATGATGTCCGATGCATATAAAGATGACAATGAATCCTCAGTTTGTTCAACTGATTCTGCCACATCAAAGAAGCGGGCCTTTGAAAGAGTATCTGATGGTACCGAAGAAGCTATTCAAGAGTCTGGTACAAATCCGCTAAAGGTTGTGAAGGTTGAAAAGGATGACAGCTGAGAGTTGATATTATGTTAGATTAAGTTTTATGCTTGAAAAAACAATGAATTTCAGATTAGTTTTATATCCTTCTCTTGATTGCTATTCAAAGTTATGAATACTGTTTTTATTTAAGATTTTATATGATAATACAAGATTTTGTTCATATTATGTTAGATTAGTTTTATATCCTTATGTAAAGATGCATATCTAGAGCACTCCAACTTTACTCATCAGAGATTTAATATGAGACTCTAGACTCCCACCAAGATGCATCTTTGTATGTTTCTCTATTGCCCTTACTGGCAGTGACTGTTGGATGATTTTAGTAATAGATAGGAACTTTCCAAGTTCTTAATTACATGTTTTCAGTGTGAGCTGTTTCATCAACACAAAGGTTTCCATGTCATATATAAAATGTATTGCTTAATTACATGTTTTAGTGGCTGTCTGCCTGGTGTCCTGTTAGCTAAAAATGGCTTTGACCTTATTGATATATGGTGAAAGGGATTCAGTTCCCAATTTTTTGTTTTCAACATGAAAAAATATTTCCTAGCATATTTGTTGAGTTCTGTATGAATTTGCAAGACGTGTGCATTAACAAATTCAACTTTTTGTCTCATGAGGACAATGCTTCTTTCATCCATGAGTATTAGCATTTGATGTATGAAAGGCAGTTCTTTTTTGCTTTTTGCTTATCTGCTGCGGTTGCTTATCTGCTGAGTATTTGGCAATTCCTAGAAACTGTTGAGTGTTGACTCATAGTCGCTCCACTGACATTCTGGCCATAGCTTGTGAAATTAGGCTTCAGAAGGGAGTTGCTTAATATTTGCAGTTAAAATTCTAACCAAACTGAGATTCAAATCTCCAGAGACAAGTAGCATAGCATTGTGCATGAAAGTAAGAATCATATTCACAATAATCATTAAAACTTTTCCACCTTCATATCAAATTTACATAGATTAATCTCTACTAGAGCACAACAGGAATCTCTTCAGAATCAATCTGCACTTTCAACCTCTGATAAATATATTATACATTGACTTTATTCATTTGGAAATGCCAGCATGTATCTGTGACATATAGGACCTCTTCCTGATGAGCATTGAACTGGACTTCATTTCTGTCTAGAAATTAGTTGTTCTTGAAAAGAATTTGTCTGAGAAGGAGAGCTTCCTCATTTGGTACAACAGAATTATATGCCAGCTCACGGAGAAATAAAAGAATAGCTACTAATGCTAACAGGATATAACAACGTAATTCGTCTACTCGGATACCTGGAAATGTTATCAGATGACAAGAATAAGTATGATTGGTGTACAATCCAAAGTAATATACATTACCCCAATAAAAGCTACCACCATCATCAATATATATGCACACATATGACTAATATACTTTTGTCAGTTTATCCATACGAGCAATAAAAAATTTGTCCCATTTTCTGATGCAATCAAAGTTTAATACACAACTTTCCAAGTTGCAGACCTATGTATCTGAATGGTGATCATGCATGCGTTCTTGATCATATATCTAATGCATAATTCATATATTTTTCACAAGTTTTAATCTATTAAAGTAGTAAGAGAATTGATTTTTATTTGTTCTCCTATCAAGGGCCTATCAGACAGTTTGAAAAAGTAGTTATTCCAAAGAACATTTCAGCAAAGTTACCGTATTCACCAGAGGCAGCCGCTGGAAGAGCAGGAAGTCTTATAGCTGCAGTTCAAACCAGAAGAAGAGCATAAAAAATAGTTGATCTATATAAGTGCATATAAGTAGGATAAAAATAATTGTCAGTAGTTATATCCAAATAGAGGAGTAACAAGCTTAGTTTAGCTTATCCACCCAGGGCAAGGGAAAGCCAACATGTAGTCTTCTTCTGATATTGAAAGCAATCTTTGTGGAAATTCTATGTGATCAATATTTTTTTTACTAAATCAAATCTTAACAGTCTTTTAATATAAAATATACTAACAAGCTTAGTTTAGCTTATCCACCCAGGGCAAGGGAAAGCCAACATATAGTCTTCTTCTGATATTGAAAGCAATCTTTGTGGAAATTCTATCTATTAGATCAATATTTTTTTTACTGAATCAAATCTTAACAGTCTTTTAATATAAAATATACTAAATCTTGAAAATAACTGATTATGTATATCTATTAGATCAATACAAAATATACTATTTTTTTCGTAATGTCTATCTATTAGATTAATATTCACAATTGAGAATTTCAGAACGCTGCTAGGAAAATTCAGAAATCTGCTACTTCGTCAATTTCTAAGAAGATGAGGTGTGTATATATTCCTAAGACAATGGGAAATTAATATGGTGCAGTGCCAATTTTTTTTCCAAACTGATTCTTCTCATACTTTGTCTTCTCCAATCTATTCTTCTCACGATATTATACAAAGACAATTTTCTTTTTCAACTATGTACCATTCTGCCAGAACTATAATGTTTGACATATCCTAAGCCTAAGGAAACACTATACCAGTGAACAGATATTCATTGACAGAGTCAAATTCTACGCCAGTGGCCATAAACCATTAGTCTATCAATCTACCAAACTGTAATATTTGACCTAAAATATGCCTAAGGAAAATCTATGCCAGTGGCTATAAAGTACTACATCGAAGTCCAATTATACTCATCAATTGCCAAAGAAAAAGAAAGCACATTTTTAAACTATAATTAAGGGCCAAAATGTTATAAGATAATATATGATAAAATAGTAGCTGCAATTGACCAAAATAAATGATATTATGAAGCATAATTCAACTTAGCTCATAATTAACCAAGACAAACACAACATCAGTAACCATTTGAGAAAAACGACTGAAAAAAACACCTAAGGGTAAAATTCAAGCGGAATTTCATCTTTGATATACTGTCACGTATCTATTTCATATTTTGTCTAACATGAATGCATAATGATATCATTCGAAATAAATTGTTTGTCAATTTTTTTGCTGCAATATAACTATATAATTTTGTTTTTAATTCTGCAGTGACCAACCAAATAACAATAGACGGATGAGAACATTGAAAGAGGTTCAAAAACGTCAAAGAAAGAGTTACCATAATGAAGGTATTTGTAATTTTCAATAATATTTCTATTTTCATATATCAAAATAAGATATTGTATGTATTTTTTAAAGGTATTTATTTGAACACAAGTCATACCATCTCCAATGTGTCAATCTATCCTATAACCGAGAATGTACAAAGTAAGTATCATAATCCTTTTATATATATTATATATAATCTATCTATTATGCCTTATTTTAATGTATGGCACAAGAGAGATATTTCAAACAGTAAGAATATTTACATTTATCCTTATAATATGTTATTTTAATAAATATACTCTAACACATTATATAAATTGTTGAAAAACTTCCATACAGGTTACACAACTAGAAGTTCTACACAAGATAGTACTCTTTTAAGCAATTGGTACTTATGGGAAAAAGAAAATTTACCCAATGTAATTTTTCATTCATAATTACATATTTAATTTATAATTGTATATAAATTACTTATCTTAAAGATTATTCAAGCATTAACTACTATTTCTTTTATCTTATATGTATAGGAAGAAAAAGCTAAATTTTATGCAGAAAATAGAATGAAGAGAAAACATGCACTTCATAGAACATCTCAACTGGAGACAAACAATGAAATTGGTATGTTATAAATTTGTTAAATATTTTTTTCATTTCTCATATTGAACTGGAGAAAACATGCACTTAATTTTTTTCCTCATTTTTTGCTGATTTTTTTTTTATCATGACTTAATAAGAGTGCATTCTGTATTTTTCTATGTAGAATATGCTGACATAGGAGATCAATCATACCTATGTGAATTTTGTGGTGCTTTAATGTGGTATGGGGAAAGATCAGATAAGTCTAAAACTCCAACAAAACCAGTATTATCTATGTGTTGCATGAAAGGGAAGGTTGAGTTACCCTATTTAAAGGATCCACCACAGTTTCTCATCAACCTTCTGCATAATAAAGATCCACGAAGCAGCCACTTCATAAAAAATATTAGATCATACAACATGATGTTTTCATTTACATCAATGGGTGGAAGAATTGCAGTTAACAAGGGTTATGGACCTTACTCTTTCTGTCTAAATGGTCAGAATTGTCACATGATAGGTACTTTGATGCCAAGTAGTGGATATAGACCAAAATTTTCTCAACTCTATATATATGATACAGAGAACGAAGAAGAAAACAGAATTCGCACTCATAGGTATGTTTTGCTTTTAACTTTTCTATTTAAAAATTCCTATTAGGTTCTTTCTTCTTGCATATAAATATATTGATGTTTATATTCATATTATTACAGATTTTAGGATGTACATATAGAGGCTAATAATATTAATTTTTACTAAATGCAGATCAAATGAAAAAGATCCGTTTAAGGTTTCAGTTGTGCATGATTTGAAGGAAATGATAGATTATAATAATCCAGTGGCGAAGGCATACAGAATGGCCAGAGAACGAATTGCAGAAAATTCTCAATCAGATTTGAAACTAAGACTCATATATACAAGAGACACTGATGGAAGAAGATACAATCTGCCTACAACTTCTGAAGTTGCGGCTCTTATTGTTGATGATATGGAAGCCCATGGTGACATGAGAGATATTATTGTTGAAACAAGGGATCATGTGTTGACACGTATTAGTGAAGTGTACCCATTGTACCTTCCTCTACAGTACCCGCTGTTGTTTCCATATGGTGAGGATGGATTCAGGATCGATATTGAACTCAGTGATGTGGGTGACGTTTCTTCCAGAAAGAGATTCAAGTGTAGTATGAGAGAGTTTTTTGCATTCAGGATTCAGGATAGACCTGCAGGGTCGTTGATTTTGTCATGCATGAAGTTATTCCAACAATTTTTGGTTGACTCTTTTACGATGATTGAATCAACAAGGCTTAATTACCTTCGACATAATCAGACAAAGTTCAGGTCAAAAAAATATAAGAGTATTGCTGAAGCTGTTGTTGGAGGAAACACTGAACCTTCATCCGCTGGAAAGCGTGTCCATTTACCTTCATCTTTTACCGGAAGTAAAAGGTATATGATCCAAAACTATCAAGATGCAATGGGAATATGCAAGGCGTATGGGCACCCTGATTTATTTATTACATTCACTTGCAACCCAAAGTGGCCTGAATTAATCAGAGCTCTGAAAAAAAGAATCTTGCACCGGAGGATAGGCCAGACATTGTCAGCAGGATATTCAAAATCAAGCTTGAGGAGATGATGAACGATTTGAAATCAGGCCAAATATTTGGAAAGGTTAATGCAGGTATTATTACATTAAGCTATCTATAGAAACATTAAGCTATCGCGTCTTACCTACTACCCGTTTTGGATTCTTTGGAGTACTAGGTGAGCAAACTCTTGGAAATTTGACATTTTATGTTCGATTTTTTATGGCGTTGATCTTCTTCTTTCTCAATTTAAAATCTTGCTTTATCTTTGTTTCTTTTGAATTGGAGAGCATAGGTTTATGTAAAATAATGAATATTCAAGATGATAAATTTTCTTTTGAAGCTTAAAGTTAGATAAAATACGCCATTTGTGCTGTTTTGTTGGGTTAGAAAGTCAGGTTTGTGCCCAAATATTACAGTATTTTTTTTCCACAGATAAGATTTGGATAAACTAGATGGATAATATAGATCTTAGCATGGTAAATCCTTTCATATTAGAAATCTTATGTTTCTTAGTAGTATCTAGCTAATGATGAAAGTATTATTGCAATTGAGACTAACTTGAAGAAACTTCATCTGTTAGTTAGGTAGCTTCAGATATGGTCGGTAGGTCATTCATCTTAATTTGAATTTATTCGATACACTTTTTTCACGAGTTTATATTATACGTTATATATGTTGCTTAAAATCTAATTTTTACTATACCTTTCGTTTTTCAGTGATCTATACTATTGAATTCCAAAAGCGAGGACTGCCTCATGCTCATATTGTTGTGTTCTGAATCATGATAATAAGATAAATAGTGTTGAAGACATTGACAGGGTAATTTGTGCTGAAATTCCTGATGTTGTCACGCAGCCGAAACTGTATAAAATTGTTACAGAATGTATGATGCATGGACCTTGTGGCTTGATGAACCCAAAAAACGTCTGCATGCAGGAAGGGAAGTGTATAAAACACTATCCTAAGACATTTCAAGATACAACTACTATTGATGACGATGGCTATCCAGTATATAGAAGAAGGAATACTAGCAGAACTGTGGATAAAAATGGACATGAGTTGGACAACAGACATGTAGTTCCATATAATCCAACACTTTTGTTGAAGTACGGAGCTCACATAAATGTTGAATGGTGCAATCAAGCCAGGTCTATAAAATATTTGTTCAAGTACATAAACAAAGGGCATGATAGGGCTACTGTAGAAATCTACACCGAAGGCTCTGACAATAACGTTGATGAAATTAAGCAATACTACGATTGCAGGTAAATAAATTTATGTTGTTATATTTCAGATTCATTTGATAAATTTTCACAATATCGGTGCTTTTGTTTGTATATTTGCTAAATTACTCGCAGAACACAAAGTTCATCTAAGCCATATTCGTTTTGCATTGTATAATTTGTTAGGTATGTCTCTCCGTGTGAAGCAGCTTGGCGAATTTATTCGTTTGACTTGCACTATAGAACAGTTGCTGTTGAGAGGTTGAGTTTTCATCTTCCAGATGAACATAGTGTGCTTTTTGATGATGAGGATCCTATTGATTCTGTATTAGATAGGGCTGGTCATATTACTATGAAGTTTTTGGCATGGATGGATTGTAACAAGAAGGATGAAGAGGCAAGAAAATTGTGTTATTATGAGTTTCTAGAAAAATATGTTTGGAAAGAGAAAGAAAGAGTATGGTCAGAGCGAACTGGTGGTAAGAAGACAATAGGTCGGATATATCATGTTCCTCCCGACACTGGTGAAAACTATTACCTTAGAATCTTATTAAACCATGTTAGAGGACCAACCTGTTATGAAGATATAAGGACCGTCAATGGTGTTGTTCATCCATCTTTTAAAGAAGCTTGCTATGCTATGGGATTGCTTGATGATGACAAGGAGTATATCGACGGTATAGTTGAGGCAAGTTTCTGGAGCTCTGGTCACTATGTTCGTAGTCTTTTTGCTATGTTACTACTCTCTGGTAGTTTGTCTAGACCGGAATTCATATGGGAGCACACATGGAATGTATTGTCTGATGATATTCTTGCTAGACAAAGGGCAATCCTTCAAAACAAAGGTTAGTATTATTAACAATCCTACTATGAAAATAATCAATTCAAAGTACTTGTATTCAAATTTTCATGTGATGTATATTATAATAAGCATGTTGAACTTCGTAAATTTGCAAATTGAATACGTATCCCAATTAACTCATGTTGCTATTCTGATTGATGATGCATATGGTCTGAATGTAATAAATATTTATAACTCATGTTGTAAGAAAATGTAATCAATAAATTGTGTATAGTGTAGTTTGATTTGCTAATTGGATATTTATAATAAAGTATAGATTAAGTTTTCATAGCTGAATTTTATACGTAGATATATATTATAATAAGCATAGTAATCTTATAAATTGTGTATAGACAAAGAACCGTATATAAGATATGGTTATAGTCAGATATATGTTCTTCCTTTGTATCTACTTCTAAACTAATAGCTAAACCAAGCTAAATTATAAGTTTGGATGTCATTATTATACGGTATTTTTTTATGTAGTATATATTTTAGATTACTCAGTAGTGTGACAATATTTATGTTTGTTTATGTTTACAGATTTATAATTGAGCGATGAACAGTTGAAAAATTATACACTTGCTGAGATTGATAAATTGTTACAGTGTAATGGTAGTAGTCTTCATAGGTATCCGTCAATGCCTATTCCCGATGGCATAGTGATAGCTGAAGGTTTGAACAAGCTCATACAAGATGAACTGCGTTATGATAGAGAAGAACTACAACAAGAAAATATGAGACTTATTTCTACGTTCACCGATGAACAAAGAGGAGTATATGATGAAATCATGAATGCTGTATCAACAGGTCAAGGAGGTGTCTTCTTTTTATATGGATATGGTGGTACTGGTAAAACATTCATTTGGAGATCACTTTCTGCTGCAATACGGTGTAAAGGAGGTATTGTTCTTACTGTTGCTTCAAGTGGAATTGCTTCTCTTCTAATTCCAGGAGGAAGAACGGCTCATTCAAGATTTGCTATACCAATTAATATATATGAAGACTCGATGTGTGAAATCAGACCAGGTACATTCGACCTAACCATGATTTTCTTAATGAAATATTTTGATGATATGATTCATATTTTAAAACCATATGTTGAGAATGATACGGCTTTTAGTGTCCTCCATATGGTGAGTATGATTAGATTTATACAAATTTTAGCTAAGGAAAAGCTTATAATTAACTATTTGATGTCACAATTGTTGATCTATCAGGTACAAAATTGGCTGAACTTTTAGCTAAGACAAAGCTTATTATATGGGATGAAGCTCCTATGACGAACAAATATTGTTTTGAGGCATTAGATCGGAGTTTGAGAGATGTCCTTCGGCAATCTAATCCATGTAGTTTACAATAGCCATTTGGTGGTAAAGTGGTTGTGTTTGGTGGAGATTTTAGACAGATCTTACCCGTTATTTCAAAAGGTACAAGACAAGATATTGTTTCAGCCACCCTTAATTCATCATACTTGTGGACAGATTATAGAGTTCTTCGCTTGACAAAGAATATGAGGCTTCAGGGAGGGAATACAAAATTTGATTTACAACAACTGAGGGAATTTTCAGAATGGATTCTAAGTGTAGGAGATGGTACCATAGGAGAACCTAATGATGGAGAAGCAAGCATAGAAATACCGGATGATTTGCTGATTAAAGAGACATCTGATCCGATTGCATCAATAGTTGAAGCCATTTATCCTTCCATTGTCGATAGAATATCAGATGCAAAGTATTTTGAGGAAAGAACCATCCTTGCCCCTACACATGAAGTCGTAGAGAAAGTGAATGATTATATTATGTCATTACTACCGGGAGAAGAGAAGGTCTATTTCAGCTCTGATAGTTTATGCAAGATTGATGAAAACAACCATGGTGATGAAGATCTATATTCAGTTGAGTATCTAAATTCTATCAGGCTATTTGGCATTCCGAATCATTGTCTTAAGCTTAAGGTGGGTGTACCTGTGATGTTGATCCGTAATATAGATCAATCTTCAGGATTATGCAATGTGACTAGATTAGTGGTCACCAGGTTAATGACTCACACAGTTGAGGCTGAGATAATTTCTGGTACAAACATTGGATGTAGGGTTATCATTCCTCGATTGACGCTCACTCCATCAGATGTCACGTTGCCTTTTAAGTTGAGACGCAGACAATTTCCTCTCATCGTTTGTTTTGCCATGACAATCAACAAAAGCTAAGGACAGTCTCTTTCTCGAGTTGGTTTGTTTCTTCCAAGACCAGTATTTGCACACGGCCAACTTTATGTTGCATTTTCAAGGGTCACAAGCAGAGACGGATTGATTGTTTTGATTTGTGATAAAAATAATTGTCCATCAAATAGGACAATAAATGTGGTGTATAAGGAAGTCTTCCATAAAATTATGTAACAATTGTCTACAATATATATTTGGTATTTGTTTGAGATAATTTGGTAGGTACATTAATATTTTATTATTAATTGTCAGCAATTTAAACGTTTTTTATGATTCAAAACATTGCAATTATATATGTATATTTTTGATTTCCCATGCACGGCACGGGTCTTACATTAGTATATATATTAAAGCTCTCTCATTTTGAGCTCTTAGAATATTTCTAGACCTACCATATCTATATGTCATTTTCTTATTCATTTTTTTTTAATTTTTTAATTTTTATTTCACTTTAAACAAAAATCATTTTTATATTTTGTAGAGTCGGTTATGATTCAATCTTAAAGCCAATTTAAAATTTAAAATTTTGAAGTCTTGAATCAAATATTTATGACTTCTTTTAATCATCAACGTGATAATCCGCTACTGTGTTTATATTTTGAATTGCAATGTAATTTAATTTGAATCAATAGTTATTTCAGAATATTAAAGAATTATATATTAAATCCAAACATAAATTGAGTTGATCTCTTTTAATTATATGATTTATAATTGGGTTTTTTAGTCTTTTTCAAAACAGATTTGTTTAATATTTCAACAAATAATAAATATTATATTGTGTTACAAATTTGTGGGTATGTGAAATTTTATCAATCTATCTATATATATGTAACACCCCCAAAATACCTTTGGAAATATTACCGTTAGTGACCTCAGAATACACACATGGGGTCACCCAAGGCTTACCGTTTTTATAACAAATGATATAATAGTGTAAACTTTATTAAGTAGTGTGAAAATTGACCAAATAATGTCTCATACCGACGTTTGCAAATTACAATTGATAACGAAACCAAATACAGAAAACGTATATTACAGCGGAAGTCTTTGAAATAAATAAAACGCCACAAAGGGGTTTTGAACCGTGCGATCTTACGCCAGGATCTTCAACCTTAGGAAACACTTAAAATATCAACTGCCTTCAACGTCGGATTTCTGGCCTTCACAACTGAGGAAATTTACCTGATGTGCCGTATGAGACGGATAACAGCAGCCAACCATGCAAAGGGAAAATAACGGTTGGTCAGTCTAATGAAAGACTACGCAAGGGTACAAAAGAAAAGGTTCTAAGTAGCCGTATTAAGTTACCACTATCGCTTCCCGAATAATAGCCGATATACGATGTGAACTTCAATACGTCTACGGAAACACAAGAAAAGAAATGATTGAAGAGAAGACTCCAAAGGAATTGAGTCTTATAGGAAACGTATGAAATTGTTTGGGAACGTTAAGTTTTCACACAAGTTTGAAAATGACCTTGATTATTTGGGTCCACGACCAACCTCATCGCGCAACGCGAATCCAGATTGGAAATAGGACTTACTCTAACAAGAGTCTGGACAGTTTCCACGTTGTACTCCTCACCCGATGGTATATTAATTATCTGCGTAAAAGCACTTATCTTGTTTACTTCCAAAACGTACATTCACGTTAAAGCTTTTAATTCACATCATCTCAATACGAGAGATATCTTTGGGAATTAATCCCGAATGTTGGCACTAGCTAAGTGCACCTACCACTTGAATAAGGGTACGATCATGACCAAAGGTACTAGGGCAAAATCCTCCTAATACCAGTTATACACAAACGACTAGACCTTGCAAGGTACATAGCGTTCCTACGAATACTCGTGCTAACTATACATAAGTTCACACATAAATCCACACCAAAATCCATTACGGTAATATCATATAGAACTATATAATAGCGTTGTTTCTAGCAGTATATAAAACTTATTATAAATCCATATTTTAACACATCGTTTTATCAAATCTGTTCCCAAACACAAAACAACACTTTATTCCAACTTAATTAAACAATTAAATAATTGATAATCAAGGGAAATATGGAATAATGAGCAAGAGCGAACCGCCACTTGCCTTAGTCTAGACGAACGAAAAGTCAGGTTTCGAGTTCCAGGAACTTGGACTTATGCACAGCTGTCTACTAAAATTCCCGTTGGAATTTATCATCATCCGGTAGGGTCGGATCCCAATCTGTACAACCGGCCATGGATACGAGTACAATCCAACCCGACGATGCATACAAGACGAGTTTTAAGACAAGAAACCCTAATTAGTTACGGTACAAAAAGACAAAACAAAAAGAAGGAAAAAGGGTAGTGCCGCGGTCGCAGTTATCATAGCCGCGATCGCGGTTTACTGGGCAAAGCCGCGGCTCCGGCAAAAGGGGCCACGATCGCGGGCCATGCCTTGTCCGAGATCGCGGGCCTCTGCCCAGCCGCGGTCGCGGTGGATGGAGCCGCGGTCGTGGGACTCCATCCCGACACGAGCCTAAATCGAATTTTGGAGCCATACTGATGATGACGAGGCGCGGAACTTTGCTTCTGAGTAATTGTGCACTTCCACCACTCCAGGGACTTCACAACGTTGTCGACCTCGACTTCCGGCGACGACAACTCCGACGACAAACACCACAACAACTAGAGGAAGAGAGGAATGAGAATGGTGGAGAAGAATGCCAATTCCGAGCCCTATTTATAGGCTAGGAACGGAGCTCCAAATTCAATGCCAAGGAGGCTAAGCGATCTAGCTCCCGCCGTTCGGAACACGTGGGAGAAATGCCGATCGTCGGCGTTCTGGAAAGAGGAGGAAGAAGACGAAGCAGAGTGCCGCGATCGCGGTTTCAGAACCGCGATCGCGGTTTGCCCAAAGGCCAAACCGCGCCCACGGTTTCAAAACCCTGGTCGCGGGCAATGTCGCGCCTGCGGCCATTGCCGCGCCCGTGGCTCTTGGCCTTGATCGGTTCTCGAGCCTTGATCACGGTAACGCTTTAATCTCATTTTTAGCACTCCTCCAATAATTAGAATCCATATATCTCATTTAACGTATATCATCACGTTCAAATGGTTCTTATAGAGGTCCCGAACATGCCCAACATGTCTTGCATACAGAACGAGAGTTGGGAATTTTAGGGGTTATTACAATACCTCCCCCTTAAAAAAAAAGTTTCGACCTCGAAACTAGGCCGAAAACAGCTCGGGAAAATGACTTTGCATATCAGACTCAGTCTCCCAAGTTTCCCAAGTCACCTCCTCAGATCCTGACTTGGACCAGAGGATTCTTACTAACGGTACCACCTTGTTGCTCAGGTGCTTCTCGCGGCGTTCGAGAATACGCAGAGGTCTCTCCTCGTATGTACCATTTGCCTGAATCTCGATGTCGTCATAACTCAGCACATGAGACTCATCTGGCACATACTTCCTCAGCAGGGACACATGAAACACGTTATGCACCAGATGCGCCGACGGTGGTAGTGCTAAACGGTATGCTAAAGACCCGACTCGGTCAAGGATCTCGAATGGTCCCACATAGCGAGGGTTGAGCTTCCCACACTTGCCGAACCTAAACACGCCCTTGGATGGCGACACCCTGACAAACACCTTGTCGTCTACTTCAAACTCGATATCCCTGCGCTTCAAGTCAGCGTAAGACTTATGTCGACTCTGAGCTGTAAGCATCCTTTGTCTAATCAAGGCAATATCCGAGGCAATCCTCTCGACTAACTCCGGTCCGAGCAGAATCTTGTCGGCATTCTCATCCCAACAAATCAGAGATCTGCACTTTCGACCGTACAAAGCCTCGAATGGAGCCATCTTGATGGTGGAATGCCAGCTGTTATTGTACGTGAATTCAATCAGACTTAAGCTGTTCTCCCAGCTGGTCGGACGATCCAGCACACATGCTCTCAACATATCCTCTAGTGTCTGAATGGTCCTATCAGACTGCCCATCCTCTGAGGATGAAACACAGTACTGGACCTCCACTCAGTTCCCATGGCCTTGTGGAGTTCCTTCTAGAACCTCGACATGAATCGTCCATCACGATCCGATACAATGGTTTTTGGCGTACCATGCAATCAGACAATCTCGTGTAGGAAAACTTCCGATAGCCTATGGGTTCCCCAAGTTGACTTGATGGCCACGAAATGAGCACTCTTCGTGAGCCGGTCAATGATAACCCATATGGCGTCCTTCTGACTCTGAGTCTTCGGCAATCTCGTGACGAAGTCCATTGCAATATCCTCCCATTTCCACTCTAGCACTGGGAGAGGTTGCAATTCACCACCTAGTCTGCGGTGCTCAATCTTGACCTTCTGACAAGTCAAGCATCTCGCCACAAATTCTGCTACATTCCACTTCATGTTGGGCCACCAGAATTTCTTTATGAGGTCCTTGTACATCTTACTGGATCCTGGATGTACAGAATAAGCTGACGAATGGGCCTCTTTCATCACCAATTGACGAAGGCCATCTATGTCAGGCACACAGATCCGGTCCTGAAACCAAAGTAATCCATCATCTTGAATCACAAATCCTGGAGCTTTCCCATCCATAACTTCACTGCTTAACTTCACTAAGATCATATCATCAACCTGCTTCTCCCTGATCTGATCGAGTAGCGTAGCCTGAATCTCCAACATACTCAGGCATCCTCGACGCTGATCATACAAGACATCAATCTCGCACAATCCTTGTTGCAGTTCGGTTTGAACAGTGAGTAGAGCTACCACGGTCTCGTGCGGCGTCTTCCGGCTCAAAGCATCGGCTACCATGTTAGCCTTGCCCGGATGATACATCAACTCGATATCGTAATCCTTGAGTAGCTCTAACCAGCGACGTTGCCTCATATTCAACTCCTTCTGAGTGAACACATACTTGAGACTCTTGTGGTCGGTAAAGATCTGGCATCTAACACTATAGAGATAGTGCCTCCAAATCTTCAGCGCGAAAACCACAGCCGCTAACTCCAAATCATGCGTTGGATAGTTCACTTCATAGGGCTTCAATTGACGAGATGCGTATGCAATAACTTATCCTTTCTACATTAATACACATCCTAACCCATGTTTTGAAGCGTCACTATAGACCACATAACCATCAGTTCCTTCTGGTAGTGCCAAAACTGGTTCTGACGTCAGGCACTCTTTCAGCTTCTGAAAACTTGCCTCACACTTGTCATCCCATATGAACTTCTTATGAACCTTACGGAGAAATCCGGTCATGGGTAGAGCGATCTTTGAAAATCCCTCCACGAACCGTCGATAATACCCTGCAAGTCCTAAGAAACTGCGCACCTTCTTCACGTTCTGAGGTTGCTTCCAGTCAGCTATCGCCTCAATCTTCTGAGGATCAACCATAACCCCATTCTCATTAATCACATGGCCTAAGAAAGCCACTTCCTTAATCCAGAAGTCACACTTAGACAACTTAGCATACAACTGATTTTGTCTAAGGACTGACAATGTGATACGAAGATGATCCTCGTGAACTTCCTCGTTCGGAGAGTAAATCAGGATATCGTCGATAAATACCACCACGAACTTGTCCAGATACTGATGGAAACATCTGTGCATCAGATCCATGAAATTGCCGGAGCATTTGTAAGCCCAAATGGCATGACTACGAACTCGTAGTGTCCATATCTCGTTCGGAACGCAGTCCTCGGAATATCTTCCTCACGAATCCTGAGTTGATGGTAACCAGACCTTAGATCGATCTTGGAAAAGCCTTTTGCTCCCTGCAGTTGATCCAAAAGATCATCTATCCTTGGCAAAAGATACTTATTCTTGATGGTGACCTTGTTCAACTCTCGATAATCGATACAAAGCTTGAACGAACCATCCTTTTTCTTGACAAACAAGACAGGAGCGCCCCAAGGCAATGTACTCGGCCTTATATATCCTTTCTCGAGTAGCTCCTCCAGCTATTTCTTCAACTCTTTCATCTCCGCTGGAGTCATCCGATAAGGTGCTTTAGAAATCGACGAGGTTCCATGCTCTAGATCAATAGTGAACTCTACGTCACGATTCGGGGGTAAACCGGGAATCTCTTCAGGAAAAACATCTGGATACTCACATATGACATGAATGTCGTGAACTGAAGTCTCATCCTTCTTGGGTTTATCCAGATAACACAAGTACCCGACACAACCTTGTCGAAGTAGCTTAAACGCGGACATTGCATTTATCAACTTCCCGTTATCAGCGTCATTACGACCCTTGAATCTACACAACGGTCTGCTGGACCAAGAGAGGAGAATGGTTGATGCCGCATGCGGTGGAAGTATTCTGAACCTGACATCGGATGCAGCCATGGAGAGATTCCAGGAGATGAGTGAGAGTACCAGGAGCTTTGGGAAGACGTACCAGAGAAAAGCGATCAATGCTGTGACCCCTGTAGGACCAAGCCCGGTATTGACCGAGTTAGCCGAGCTGAAAGAGTTGGTGCTGAGGATGGCGAATCAGAATGCCCCTCAACAAGTTAAAGCGTGTGGACTTTGCTCTAACCAGTCCCACCATACCGACACCTGTCCCCAGCTGCAAGAGGAAAGTGTTGCTGAAGTAAACGCTGTAGGAGGTTACGGACCCCCTAGACCACAATACGGTGGACAGCCCAATTACAATCAGAGAGGGTGTGACTACCCAGGCTTTAGATGGAGTGACCCTCAAGGTGGTCAACAGCCAGTGCAGCAACAGCAGTACCAGCCGGCACAACAACAGCACCAGCAGAGAGCCCCTTATCAACAGAGGCCCCATGGCCAAACATCTGGAGCTTCTACTGAGGATATGCTAAAGACTCTGACTCAGCACTTTGCCACACATGTGCAGGCTACTGAGTCGAGTATCAAGAACATGGAGAGGCAGATTGGTTAGTTAGCCGATGAGATGACCAAGATTAACCAAAGGGCATCAAATTCCCTACCATCCCAGACCACGGTGAATGTGGTGAAGGAGAGGAAGGTGTTGGCTTCGAAGTTTTTCCATAAGCCGACTTTGGAGCAATTGGGAATGTTGGCATGTGTGTCCATGTGCTTGACATAGTGTGGGTTAGGAAATTTTCTAGACAAGGCTGCCCCTGCGTATCCAGAGTTGTGCTACCAGTTTATTGCCTCTTTCAGGAGGCTCACCAATGACTCGGACGATAGGCATCTGCGCAAGATCATGTTCACCTACAATGGGCGTGATTAATCCTTATCTCTGAAGTTGGTGCATGAAGCCTTGGGTATCACGAAGGACCCAACTGATGGGTGGTCTGGTGGTATTCACGATTCCGAGATGATGGAGTTCTGGCGGGCTGCTACGGGCAGAAGTTTCAGGAAGGGTCAGGAGGTGAATTCCAAGTTGGTGAACCCGTGTCTGCGGTTGATCCACAAGGTGATGATGAGAGATTTCTTTGGCCATGCAGACGATGGGAAGGTCTCTCTGAAGGGCTTCCAGTGGTTTATGAGCATCTTGGGGACTGTCGAGTATACGCCGTGTTGGGCTACCCTTTTCTTGGGTTCCTTGAAGAGGATTCGTGATGGTGAGCCACGTGATATTTGTGGGGGTGGTCTGATTACACTCCTTTGTGCTAACGTGATTACTTGCGATCAGATTTCTCGGCCTGTTGCCTACGCGGTGTATGATTTAGCGCACATGAAGGTGTGCTCCATGATGAAACCACTGGGACAGGATGGCGATTTGGTCTGGTCGTCCTATGAGGGCCACATTCTGATTGTTCCCCGGGAGTTTGCCTATTCGCCTTCTTATGCGGGTTGGTGGATTCCCAGTGATAGCCGGATGCCGACCGATGATGCCCCTGCTGTCGCTCCTTCAGGTCCGTTTGGGGAGGGCCCTAGTGGTGGTTGTGATGCTGTTGCCGCTGATTCCGTGGGTAGGGACGACCCCATGTCTACCCAGTTTGAGGCGCCTTCGTCATCATACGGTCCTATCGCACCCTGGCAGGAGTTGTATTCTAGATGGGATGCGTTCTCAATGCGCCAGGATCAGTGAAACTCCTAGATAGAGACCGGTCTGCACACTTGGCAGACCCAGTTCCGTGCTGATGTAGATGAGCGTCTGGACACCATGGACGCCCATATGATAGACTATTTTGGGATGTACCCACCACCACCCTCAGGTCCACAGTGAGTTTATCCTTTCTTCCCCTATTTCATTTGATGTTCTCTTTTCTACATTGAGGACAATGTTCGGTTTAAGTATGGGGGAGGGATATAGACTTGCTATCTTGCTTTCCATCTAGCTAGTGTAAATAGTTTCCTTTCTGCATTATTGTTTGTTGTTGTTTCTGCATTCTAAAAAAAAAATAAAATATATATATATATATATAAAAAAATCGAAAAAGCCAAAAAGAGGTAAAAAGGCACCCAAAATCCTGGGATGGACTGAAAACCCGAAAGGGCAGTCCAGGTAAAAAGCAGGTAGTCCGGCTGGTATAGACCAGGGCAAAATTGGCCTCAAACTTCCGACCTTGAATGGTAATCGGAAATTCCGACAGTCGCTTGGTCCCCACTAATTGCTCACCATTGGGAAGGTTCACCACAAATGGTTCGCAAGATTCATTACACTTCAACCCTAACTTACTCACACACTTCTCCGAAATAAGGGAATGAGTGGCACCCGAATCAAACAATATGCAAACTGATGAAGAGTGAAGGTATATAGTACCTTGGGCAATCGGAGCGTTTGGTCTGTCAGCCTCACGCATCTCGTACAGCCGCTGACCCTGACTCATTGGAGCTGCTGGAGCATTTTCCTTGTTCTGAGCAGTTGTTTGCATCGAGGTGCTAGGACTCCCTACAAGATGGAATCGAGGTCGGTTATTATGGCTAATTGACCCTTGCGGTGACTCAGCCTTTCTGCCTCCGTTGAGGACAAAAAGTCTGCAAATGCCCTTCCTTCTCGCATGCAAAGCATGTTCTCTTACCCTTCGTGCACTCATTGCTCTTGTGCCCCGGCATTCCGCAGTTATAGCACTGAATCGGGTTCTTGCTCTGGCCCGAGCATTGAGTAGGACCTGACTGTGTCAACTCAGTTCTTGCTCGACCAGACTTGGAAAAGTGTGACGGCGGTGCGGGTCGTTTAAACCCACTAGCCTGAGGCTGGCTCTGCACCAGTTTCTGTCGGTTACGCTTCTTTTCCGACTCCTCTAGAGTCACCTCCAGCTTATAGGAGGCATCCACGAACTGCACCAGAGTAGAGCAGCCATGGCGCACCATCAATGGCTTGATATCAGGGTTCATCCACTCATGGAAATGCCAGATTTTCTGCTCCTCACTCGACACGTCCGGTCCAGCATATTGCAACAAGTGGTTAAACTTTGTAGCTAGCTCGGTCACCTTCAGCCCATCAGTCTTGGGGTAAAGGAACTCCTTATGTTTCTCCTCCCTCATAGCACGAGAAAAGAAATGATCGGTCATCTTTGTCTTGAACATACTCTAATTCAACGCGGGATGATCAACTAATCCGGTGCTCTCCCACCATTCACTAGCCACATCCTTTAATTGAAGCGAGGCAATGTGCACTTTCTCATACTCCGTGCAAGAGATATTCCTGAACAACCGTTCCATGTGTAAAAACCAATACGCCACCTTAACTGGTTCTCCAGTGCCATCATAGCTATCAGACCTCATCGAGCTAATGGCCTTCAAGGCCCGACCGTAATTCCCTCCATTTCCCATGGTATCGACCGGAGGTACAGGGTCCACTGGCTCCCCAACTTTAGGAATAACCCGAGGAACTGGGACACCTTGCGCTTGTTGTACAGCTGGTCGAACTATCTCGGTGACAGCCTGCACAACGATCCTTCGAACGGCCTCAATGGCCGCAACATCAAAGACCATTGGAGCAGTTGGTGGGACGAAAGTTCCTTCCCTCTCCACTCGAGGGTTAGCCTGAACATGGTTATGGCATGTTGGGTTATTGTGAGAGGCCGATTCGATCTCATCCCCCTGATTAGCAACACTTCTCAGGTTTATCCTAGGGTTGTTACTTAGCCCAGCACCTGCACGGGTAGTGTTCCTCGTGTTCACCATCTGTTTGCCGATCAAATTATTAAAGTACTCCATGAAATTAATATACCATCTAAAGAAGCACAATAAATGTAATTAACTCAGAGTAGATTAATTTTGCAACTTTATTGATAAAAGGACTGAAACCATGTTTCATAAGTCTTACACTAACCTTCCTAAACGACAAGACAAAACTGTTAGGAGGCTAATGCTCTAAAACAACGAAAAGCAAAACAACGACAAATGATCACTACAACTTGCTACTGTCCCCCCGAAGGGTCTTTGAAAAGATTCCTGTACTGATCAGCCCTCCGATGTCTCTTCGGAGGTGACCTGTCCTCTGGTTCCGGAGCCGGCCTCCTCGAGCTACTAGGACCCGGAACACTTGGCCCCTCCCTAGACACAGGTGGATAGCAAAACCGATCCAAAACCCCTGGGAGAAAATCCTCCACATTCAGCTCGTAGTGCGGGTTGACCAGTTTCTTTGCTTGCCTAATGTCCTCCTGAAGCTCGTGGACATCATCCAACATGAGAGAGAGAGAGATTGGACTCAAGATCGTAAGCCCGCTTCTCCATAGCGTATAGCGAGTCCATCCATTCATCCATGTGCTCAACTAGCACACGGGGCCTAACCCTTGCCTGATGGGTGGGAACATCCACAGAAGCCTCAAATAATCCCTACGGTCTCGCTCGCCTACGAGCTTGCTCCGTCATCTCATCAACATGGCGGCGAGCCTCGGTGGAAGCCATCTCACTCTGATGGTGCACGTAACGAGAAGTAGGGCTCATCATCGGCTCTCTAGGTGCGTGGGTAGGATGCGGACCTACTGGTGCATCCAATGGCTCGTACTCCACCCGGTCAGCACCAGACACCCCAAGTGTCTCCTAAGTAGCAGGGGACAAGGGTGTGTACTCCGGAAACGGTGGCAACTCCGGGCTAGGGAAAATGAATTGCATTCCCGGATCCTCACCATCTACAAGCATGTGCTCCAGACCCAACTCTGGCTCAGACTCCATGGGGTCCTCCTCGGGATCCTCCTCGGGGTCCTCCTCAGGATCCTCTTAGGGGTTTTCCTCGAGATCTTCCTCGGGATCCTCCTCGGGGTCTTCCTCGGGGTCTTCTTCGGAGTCTTCTTTGGGGTCTTCCATCCTGTCGGATATGAGAACCACCGACTCCTCGAGAACGGTCTTCTCCTCCTCTTGAGGACTAACCGTGTCCCCGACTAGAGCGCAACACGGGAAAATAAGGGACTCGAGCTCGGCCTTAAGTGGAGGAGCTACCTCAGCGTCCTTCCTTCCCTTCAGCTGTGACACGAAAGCACCCATTGCCTGCGAGGTGACGAGGGAGAATTAAAACTTTATAAATATAAAAGCTAACTTTCTATATTAGACAGGAGAAGAGTGCACGACCAGAACGGCAGAGGTTTCAAAATATAAAATTCACTCAAAAGTATAATTTTGTCTTTTGAAATACCCAATTAATTTCTTTACTATGAACAAAGAACGGTTTACAAAGTTTTGTTTTAAATAAAACGATTTGAAAACTTAAATCATTTTAAAAACTTTTGCTCTGATACCAAATCTGTAACACTCACAAAATACCTTTGGAAATATTACCGCCAGTGACCTCAGAATACACACCTGGGGTCACCCAAGGCTTACCGTTTTTATAACAAATGATATAATAGTGTAAACTTTATTAAGTAGTGTGAAAATTGACCAAATAATGTCTCATACCGACGTTTGCAAATTATAATTGATAACGAAACCAAATACAGAAAACATATATTACAGCGGAAGTCATTGAAATAAATAAAACGCCACAAAGGGGTTTTGAACCGTGCGATCTTACGCCAGGATCTTCAACCTTAGGAAACACTTAAAATATCAACTGCCTTCAACGTTGAATTTCTGGCCTTCACAACTGAGAAAATTTACCTGATGTGTCGTATGAGACGGATGACACCAGCCAACCATGCAAAGGAAAAATAACGGTTGGTCAGTCTAATGAAAGACTACGCAAGGGTACAAAAGAAAAGGTTCTAAGTAGCCGTATTAAGTTACCACTATCGCTTCCCGAATAATAGCTGATATATGATGTGAACTTCAATACGTCTACGGAAACACAAGAAAAGAAATGATTGAAGAGAAGACTCCAAAGGAATTGAGTCTTATAGGAAACGTATGAAATTGTTTGGGAACGTTAAGTTTTCACACAAGTTTGAAAATGACCTTGATTATTTGGGTCCACGACCAACCTCATCGCGCAACGCGAATCCAGATTGGAAAGAGGACTTACTCTAACAAGAGTCCGGGCGGTTTCCACGTTGTACTCCTCGCCCGAGGGTATATTAATTATGTGCGTAAAAGCACTTATCTTGTTTACTTCCAAAACGTACATTCACGTTAAAGCTTTTAATTCACATCATCTCAATACGAGAGATATCTTTGGGAATGAATCCCGAATGTTGGCACTAGCTAAGTGCACCTACCACTTAAATAAGGGCACGGTCATGACCAAAGGTACTAGGGAAAAATCCTCCTAATACCAGTTATAAAGAAACGACTAGACCTCGCAAGGTACATAGCGTTCCTACGAATACTCGTGCTAACTACACATAAGTTCACACATAAATCCACACCAAAATCCATTACGGTAATATCATATAGAACTATATAATAGCGTTGTTTCTAGCAATATATACAACCTATTATAAATCCATATTTTAACACATCGTTTTATCAAATCTGTTCCCAAACACAAAACAACACTTTATTCCAACTTAATTAAATAATTAAATAATTGATAATCAAGGGAAATATGGAATAATGAGCAAGAGCGAACCGACACTTGCCTTAGTCTAGACGAACGAAAAGTCGGGTTTCGAGATCCGAGAACTTGGACTTGTGCACGGCTGTCTACTAAAATTCTCGTTGGAATTTATCATCATCCGGTAGGGTCAGATCCCAATCCGTACAACCGGCCATGGATACGAGTACAATCCAACCCGACGACGCATACGAGACGAGTTTTAAGACAAGAAACCCTAATTAGTTACGGTACGAAAAGACGAAACAAAACGAAGGAAAAAGGGTAGTGCCACGGTCGCGGTTATCATAGCCGCGATTGCGGTTTACTAGGCAAAGCCGCGGCCGTGGCAGAAGGGGCCGCGATAGCGGGCAATGCCTTGGCCGAGATCGCGGGCCTCTGCCCAGCCGCGGTCGCGGTGGATGGAGCCGCGGTCGCGGGACTCTATCCCGACACGAGCCCAAATCGAATTTTGGAGCCATACCGATGACGAAGAGGCACAAAATTTCGCTTTTGAGTAATTATGCACTTCCACCACTCCAGGGACTTCACAACGGCGTCGACCTCGGCTTTCGGCGACGACAACTCCGACGACAAACACCACAACAACGAGAGGAAGAGAGGAATGAGAATGGTGGAGAAGAATGCCAATTCCGAGCCCTATTTATAGGCTAGGAATGGAGCTCCAAACTCAACGTCAAGGAGGCTAAGCGATCCAGCTCCCGCCGTTCGGAACACGTGGGAGAAATACCGATCGTCGGCGTTCTGGAAAGAGGAGGAAGAAGACGAAGCAGAGTGCCGCGATCGCGGTTTGCCCAAAGGCCAAACCGCGCCCGCAGTTTCAAAACCGTGGTTGCGGGCAATGCCGCGCCCGCGGCCATTGTCACGCCCGTGGCTCTTGGCTTTGATCGGTTCTCGGGCCTTGATCGCGGTAACGCTTTAATCTCGTTTTTAGCACTCCTCCAATAATTAGAATCCATATATCTCATTAAATGTATATCATCACGTTCAAATGATTCTTACAGAGGTCCCGAACATGCCCAACATGTCTTGCATACAAAACGAGAGTTGGGACTTATAGGGGTTATTACAATATATTAAATCTATTATTTTTTATTCACTATTTTCAGGCCCATATTTGAAAAGCGAGATAATTTTTATTGATTAAATTTACTTAGATTTTTTTTAAATCTTCATCAAAATCACTATGTCGTTATTGTACCAATATTTTAGAAAATTTTTAAGTAACAAATCTTTTAAAAAATCTATAATAAATCATTTTCTCCTCACCTTTTAAATTTTAACAAAGCATCTTAACAATTGTTTACGTACAGGAAGTTATATCATTTGTATCCAAAAACACCCATTCTTGAGAAACTAATATGTTAAAGTATTATTTTTTTCATTTTCTTATTTTTTTATAGCAATAATTTAGCAAACATTAAATTAACAAATCTTAACAAAATTTATACCAATAAATCTTAGCAAAATATGAATAAACAAATCTTCAAAATTTTAATGATTTATAATAAATAATTATTAACACTAATAGATTAGATCGTACATTGACAGAGCTAAAGTCGTGATGCCTATCAAATAAATCCCAAAATACCTACTAAGTAGTATAGTAAGCAAGACAGGGTCGATCCCACAGAGAGTCAGGTTATCAATTTGTGCAATTCGTTATCACCAACTAGGAACTAGGGGGGGGGGGGGTTTGTTTGTGTTTATCGTAACCAAAGTAAACAAAGCAAGTAAATAAGTTCGCAGGAAACGGTTGTAAATATAATGGGGAAAAGCTCCACACTCAACAGAGATCCACACAACAATAGATAGGTCGATCACAGAATTCTATCAATCTCAAGTTTTTAATATTCCTATAGTTGTTCTTATCCCGATCTTAGATAACTATTAGTTCTACCAGCCCTAATAGTACTTATTACTAAATCAAATCTGAAAACCTTCAAGACTCAATGAAGCAATAGCATTCAACCAAGGATTCAACAAGATACATGCAGTAGAAACAACCCGTTACTATAAGCATGCAATTAACTCTCTCTCACGATGAAGCGCTCGGATCCCCTATACGCAACAATCGTGCTCGCTACTAGATATGCAACCCGAACCCGGAATCACAAGTCCTAGCAATTAGGAAGATATCAATAAACCTAGGTGATCAATCTAGATAAATCAACATAAACCAATAATCAATCAAGCATAAGAGAATTAATCCAACTAGATAGGAAAACGAACAAGAGTAGAAAACTCACAACCAATCAATTGCTGGCTTCAAACTGTCAAGTGCAACAATGGAAGTTTAGTTCTCCATTAGGGTTTGTGAGAGAAAAACGATGAAAGGGTGGCAACTCGGGTTTTTGAGAGTAGATGATGCTCTAAAAGTGTCTTAAACCTAACTTAAATACTAAAGTAATAATTCAGAAATAAAGAAAATAAAATAATAAAACTAGGAAACTAAGTCTCGGAAATAAAATAGAATGAAATAAAAACTCGGAAATAAATCTCGTCAGCGCGTTGCCACCGCGGGGTGCAGTGGCCTTCATGCCGCGGGGTGCGGCATTCTTCATCAGCTTCTGCGACACTTTAGTAAAAACACCATAACTTTTGATTCCCAACTCGGATTACGCTCATATTTTGAGAACGAACCATTTGAATTCAACCCACTGTTCTTCTACTCTTCAATGCACTTCAAACCTCTATAAATCCCATGATTTCTTCACTTCTAGTCTTCTCTTCCGGATTATAGAATTACCATCAAATCATATTCAAACATCATCTAAATCATGCTAATAACCACTAGATACGCCATACAATATATCGCATATCACACATATATCATTAAATTTTGAAGATTTGTTGATTCATATTTTGTTAAGATTTATTTATATATCTATATTAAAGTTGGCTCTTTTTAAGCCACCGAAGTGTTTTTAGGCTCAAGTTGTTTAAGTTTTATTTCTTTTTCCTTTTTTTTTCTATTTATTATTACTATATTAAATAATCAGCAAAATATAAATTAACAAAAAAACCTTAACAAGATTTTCAAATTAATTAGCTCTAAATTTAAAAATCTTATCAAATCTTGACCAAAATCTCATCAAATTAACTTATTTTTGCAATAAATGTTAACGTAATTTTCTATTTGATGGAAATGTAATTGTGATACATATATTTTTGTTAATCCAACAATAATATTAATTGTAACACCCCCAGGCCAGTGATGCTACAGTGCCATAATTCGGAAGGATTATAAGGCGGGTGAAAAGAAAAATGCAAAACATAACCCATATATATAATATCAAAAGCAGCACAGCGGAAAACCTGTAAAACCTGTCCAAAGTTTGAAACCACCAACAACTTAACATACTGAAATACAACCATTTACAAACCAAAAACCAACAACCAAAAACCAAAACCAATACAATAAATACAACCCATTCAAAGTCCGAAACCAAAACGACACGTGCAACAAGTCAAGTCCAAACCAAAAGAGTAGAGTTCTCGACTCCAAAACCGACGATGATCAGGAACCTCCTTGCTGGCGCTGAACCTGAAAAGCCTGATTGACTGAGGGACCCGATACCCCAGCCAACCACGGCATGTAAACCGCAGTTGGTCAGTCTCGTGAAAGACTATGGCAAGATTAGCCCAACCAAAATAGTTCAAAACACATACATATATCACCAATCAACTCACAACAACGACAACACGCCACACAATATATAATATCATAACTATACTTAATCATATCAACCAACCAATGCCAACCACACGTCAAAACATATACACCCACTATCACATACCATTCATTACACACCCTTATCCAACTCTTCACTATACTAACCTCAATCAATCCATCCATCCTCAAACTCATCACAAGCATAAACGAATAAAACGATCCAATCCAACTTCACTGACACGTCCAATCCATCCTTCTCTCTATTACTAATACCTCAATCAACAACTCTATGCACATACACATCTCTTACTACTGACTTACAACCAAAGCTAACCAATTATACTGAATTCACTACTGCACTAACACAACAAAATCAATTAACCTTCACATCAACAAACACATAAGCATCAACGAGATAATCATCACATATAAACATAACAAAATAACGATCCAGGCCAGCCACCCTTCTGGTGCCGCCTGTTCGTTAACATAGACTGTAACTCATACACTCAAATTCAAACAATGTGGCCCACACCCTCAAGATGGGAAACCAACCTTCACAACATCCACACAATCGACCTTCATAATCAATCAACATACCCTTTTATCCGAAACTAGCTAATACCAGCATCCACATATACAGAGATTCACAACTTTGACTAGTTACAATTAACAATATAACACACGGAATTTCACAACCATAACCAATGGCCAACAATGACCCATAACCACCACTAAAAACAATCAACATCCAACAAAAACCAATAATCAAGCACACAACCAATATTACCAATACAACCACTTAATCAAGTACACACCCAATATTCAACACATAACCAACACAAACAACCACCAACACCTCCAATCCAACCTCCGTCTCCACCACCACATCACCGGGTGAGACAATCAACGCACACTTTCCGGATGGGACTTTCACCATCCAACCCTTGGCCCTTAACGACGTAGGCGTGCACCCTACGCGGTTTGGTAAGACTATCATCACCTGACCCTTTGACTCTGAATTAACACTGGCCCTTAACAACGTAGGCGACACTCGGTCCCTACGATGTTTGGTGAGGCTATCATCACCTGGCCCTTGGACTCTCAATCAACAACAATCCATCACCACACCGACACCCAATCAATTATTACACACGACAACGATTAACACATATTCACACATATATATAATCAACCACGTAATTCTACATCCAACACACACATACGATCCACACACACACACACACACACACACACACACACACACACACACACACACACACACACACACACACACACACACACACACACACACACACACACACACACACACACACACACACACACACACACACACACACACACACACACTATCAACAACAATCAATCATATTTAGTCACAATTGACTACCACGTCAACATTTAATCAAATACGATACAAGACAAATCATATCACACGCACATACCCATATTCAACCAAGCAACGGTAAACTTAATTATGAAATAAACTGGGCATAAAACAATTTATAAAAATATAAAGTTAGCAAGAATCCTCTTGCCTCAAGTCGAACCACAATGACCTCAGAGATCTCCAGTCAATTCGAACGAACCTGCGAAATCAATCCGAGCAAATCCCTGGCATTAATTACTCATCCAATCCACAACCAAATAAAACCCCAATTCAAAACCCTAAAATCAAACCCTTAATTAATTAGGTCAATCACACCCAAAATTAACCCAAACTCAAAATCAACGTAGTGCTGCACAGCTCTATCGAATTCAGTCCAACAACTCACAACTAACAATTCACAGATGGGACGAAATCCTCAACGTCTTCCACATCTTACCTCACCGAACCGCAACAACAACAATTCAAGCTTAAAATCAGCTGAACTTCTGAAATTCAACAAAACCAATTGAGGAATCTTACCCATACCTCATCGTCATCCACATGGTCGCCGCCGGAAGGGCTCCTCGTCATCGCCGGAATTACAGTAGCAGCAGTAACTGGACAGCAGTAGCACCACGACCACCAGCACAGCTCCAGAACAGAGGAGGAAGAGGACGACGCACAACGGTGGTCCGGTCGAGCTCACCGGAGACGACGCTTGGCTGGGCTGGCTCGTCGTGGGTCGCGCGAACAGAGGAGGAGACGAGCTGGGCTGCTCGCGGCTCGGCTCTGTGCATCAGCGAACCAGCACCCACACCACCACGGACACCAACGGAGGAGGAGGAGGAACGGCGCGGTCCAAGTCGGCTCGCCGGAGAAGAACCGCTCGACTGGGCACAGGGGGAGTTCGCCGGAGAAGGAGGCTGCTGGCTGAAGAACCACGCGGGAGAGAGAGAGAGACCACCGAATGTTTAGGGATTTTTTTCCCCAAAATTTTCCATTTCACCCCTTTTAACAAATCCCATAATTAATTTACCAAATTGCCATTATCAACTTATTTGGGGTATTTCATTCTCCCCCCCTTACTGTAATACCCACATCACATTGGGCCGGCCCATCACAGGGCTGCAGCCCATACACCCCAACCCATCCTTGTTGGCTCCAAGCCCCAAGGCCCAGCCATTTAATCAAGAGGTTGTTGGGAGCGCTCGAACACGAGACCTCTCCCCTTTATCCACTCCCCACAAGGAGTGAATACCAATTGCGCTGCAACACAATTGGTATTCACTCCTTGTGGGGAGTGGATAAAGGGGAGAGGTCTCGTGTTCGAGCGCTCCCAACAACCTCTTGATTAAATGGCTGGGCCTTGGGGCTTGGAGCCAACAAGGATGGGTTGTGGTGTATGGGCTGCAGCCCTGTGATGGGCCGGCCCAATGTGATGTGGGTATTACAAAAAAGTACACTTTTATGTGAGTGCTCAAGCCACGGGCCTAGCCCAACATGAGACATTCCATGAGCCGCAGCCCATGTACTCCAACCCATCCTTGGGGGCTACTCCAAATTAAATGGAAGCCATTAGCCAATAGGTTGTTGGTGAGAGTCCAACACGCGACCTCCCCACCCTTTATCCACTCCCCACAAGGAGTGAATACCAATTGTGCTGTAACACCCCCAAAACTTAACCCTTTTGGAAATGTATTACCGCCAGTGACCCCAGTGTTCCTTACCGAGATCACCCAAGGCCTTACAAAAAAAAATACAATTTATGAAATGCAATTGATACACAAAGATTAAGCATTAAATTCCAAAACATAACATTGTCGAGGAAATAAGAGTTACGGGATTACAACCCAATCCCGAATAGGTCAAAACATAGTTTAAACCCAACACAGCGGAAGACTAAGAAAGTAAGTTACAATCGGAGTTATTGTCCAAAGGATCATAACCTGATTAAAGAAATAATTAAAACATTCAAAAACCACCGCCGACTTCATAGTCTTTCTAATCTTCCGAGCTACTTCTTAACTGATGTGCCGAATCAAACGGATGACACCAGCCAACCATGCAAGGGAAAATATTGGTTGGTTAGTCTAAATGAATAGACTAGCAAGGGAACAAAGCAGAATGGTTCGAAGCAGTTGTATTAGGTTAGACTCTTCGTCCCTCGAATAATAATCGAGTACGCTTGTCAACCACCATACTCCTACTGGAATAAACAAGAGGTATGCACAAAAGAAGATTCTGGAAGACTGAATCTTCACAGAAATCGACTCGAAAGAAGACTCCAACTGAAATGAGTCTTTAAGGAAGCAATGACAAATCTGGAAAGTTACAGAATCATTCAACCATGATTTAAAACTGACTGAGATGCTTCGGTTCACGACCAACCTCATCGCCTATAGCGAATCCAGATTGGAAAGAGAACGTACTACATTCAAGTCAAGACGAGTTTTCCTAGCTGCACTGAACTTAGCTGCACTACTCGCCCAAGGTGTATTAATTATGTGTGTCAAGGTAGCACTTATCTGGTTTATGTTCCAAAAACACACACCACGTTATAGACTTTTACATGTGTACCCCACCAATGGGACGACACATCTTAGTATACGTTTCGTCGAGAGTGACGTATACCGAAAGGTTTGTGACACCAGCTAAGTGTCTTGTCTCTACACACATGTGTAAGAGACCGATCATGATCATAGAATAGTACCAGATGGGGACGAGCCATCCCGATACCAGATTATAAAGAAATGACTGGACATAGTCCGAGTAACGTTCCTATCTAACAGTGCTAACTAAACAGTTACAACACCACAACATTTACAAGATAAATCCACATAAAGGCCCGAAAGGCGATCACAGATAATAGCGTTGTTCTAGCAGATATACAACCTATTATATGATTTTCAAAACAATTTATCAAAACCGTTTCCAAACAAACAGAATATTCATTCCAAATTAATTACTCAGATAAACTACTGATAATTAATGTAAATATGGAACGAAAGAGCAAGAGCAAACCGCCACTTGCCTTACTCCGCAGAATAGTCTAAAGACGTCACTGGATTCCGGGCTCGACACGGTACAACTCTGACAGCACAACGACCTTCGAGTCGACCCATAAAAGGAACCCTAAGTTAGACCCGACATAAACAGTACGAATCTAAACACGGCGAAAGAACACGAAAGGAAAGACGCCACGACGACAACCGACCAAGCCAAAGCCACGAAGGCATTCTGGGCACTGGCGGCGGTCGCCGTTCTTGGCGGCGGTCGCCGTGAAGAACACGACGGTCGCCGTTAAGAACACGGCCGACTGAAACGAGAGAAAACTCACCCAAAAACACGAGCGGTTTGGCCTCCTTCGAATTGCTTTGGCTTCTAACCTCCAAGGCTAACCAAAAGCTTCACAAAGGCACTCTGGAAACACACCAAAACAACACCGGCGAGACCTCCGGCGAGCACAAGAAAACCGGCGAAAACAAAACTCCGGCGAGAGGCGAATTTGGCAGAGGTTTGGTGCTGGGATGGCTCAAAACCTCACCCCCAACACCTCCTTTTATAGCCAAAGTGTCTGAAGCGATCAACCAAACCCTGAGACGCGGCCGAAAGCAAGATCGGCGCCCTTGATTTCCGCCGGCGACCAACGGGCAATGCCCACTGGACAATCACAGCGGTCACCGTTTTTGCCTGCGGCGGGCACGCGGCGGTCGCCGTAAACGTGGCGGTCGCCGTAAACGCGGCGGTCGCCGTAAACGCGGCCGTCGCCGTTGCCAGGTCTGTCACGGCCAGCTAGAAGCTGACAAGCTGACTCCTCGGGCCCAACCACGGCGGTCGCCGTTTTCCCCTTTTCCCTCCCATTCGCCTTCGAACGAGCATGACGATAAACCGGGATAAAAATTATCGTATGCGAACGACAATTTAAAATTCAAGGCACCTTGTCTGTATATTATTTCACTGAGAAAAATATTACAGATATAGAGCACATTACAGAATGTCTCAAGCTACCTGAATTAAATCCGACGTACACAACGGGTACTCGGGAAAATTCCATAATTCCCAAAATAACCTTACAAAAATACGGGGTATCACATCTCCTCCCCCTTACAAGAAGTTTCGACCCCGAAACTTAGGTCGAGAATAACTCGGGAAAACGCCTGAGCATATCTGACTCGGTTTCCCACGTCTCCCAAGTAACTTCTTCGGTCCCTGACTTGGACCACAGCACTCGTACCAAAGGTACGATCTTGTTGCGCAAATGCTTCTCCCGACGCTCCAAAATGCGCACGGGCAACTCTTCGTAAGTACCATTAGCTTGAATCTCGATGTCCTCATAACTAAGCACATGAGACTCATCTGGCACATACTTTCTGAGTAAAGACACATGGAACACGTTATGCACCGGGTGAGCCGATGGTGGCAACGCCAAATGGTAGGCTAGAGATCCCACTCTATCCAAAATCTCGAAAGGTCCCACGTAGCGAGGGTTAAGCTTCCCACGCTTACCAAATCTGAAAACTCCTTTGGAAGGCGACACCTTGACAAAAACCTTGTCACCGACCTCGAACTCGACAGTCCTGTGCTTCCGATCTACGTAGGACTTTTGTCGACTCTGAGCGGTCAACATCCTTTGTCTGATCAAAGCAATGTCTGAAGCCGTCCTTTCGACCAACTCTGGTCCAAGCAGAATTTTGTCGGCATTATCGTCCCAACAAATCGGAGATCTGCATCTGCGACCATACAAAGCTTCAAACGGAGCCATCTTGATTGTAGCATGCCAGCTATTGTTGTATGTGAACTCAATCAGACTTAAGCTGTCCTCCCAGCTAGTCGGACAATCGAGCACACAAGCTCTAAGCATATCCTCCAGAGTCTGGATGGTCCTTTCGGACTGGCCATCTGTCTGAGGATGAAACGCTGTACTGAACCTTAACTCGGTTCCCATAGCCTTATGAAGTTCCTTCCAGAATCTTGACATGAAATGGCCATCTCGGTCCGATACAATGGTCTTAGGGATGCCATGTAAGCGGACAATCTCCTTCTGGTAAACTTCGGCTAACTTCTAGGTTTCCCATGTGGTCTTGATGGCTATGAAATGAGCATTCTTCGTAAGCCTATCCACAATTACCCAAATAGCATCTCTCTGACTTCGAGTCTTGGGTAGCCCAGTGACGAAGTCCATGGAAATGTCCTCCCATTTCCATTCTGGCACGGGGAGAGGTAGCATCTCACCACCTGGTCTGCGGTGTTCGATTTTGACTTTTTGGCAAGTTAAGCACTTTGCCACAAAGTCTGCTACATCCCACTTCATGTTTGGCCACCAAAACTTCTTCCTGACATCCTTGTACATCTTGCTAGAGCCAGGATGCACAGAATAAGCAGATGAATGAGCTTCTCTCATCACCAACTGACGAAGACCTTCTGTTTCAGGCACACAGATTCGATCCTGAAACCAAAGTAATCCATCATACTGAACCACAAAACTGGGAGCTTTCCCATCCATCACTTTACTGCTTAACTTTACCAAGATGATGTCATCGACTTGCTTTTCTTTGATTTGATCCAGCAGTGTAGCCTGAATCTCCATCATACTCAGGTACCCTCTACGCTGGTCATATAAGACTTCAATGTCGTATGACTCCTGGTTTAGCTTGGTCTGAGCAGTAAGCAATGCAACCACAGTCTCGTGCGTTGTCTTCCGGCTTAGCGCATTAGCTACTACATTAGCCTTGCCCGGATGATACAACAACTCCATGTCGTAGTCCTTGAGCAACTCTAGCCAGCGGCGTTGTCTCATATTTAACTCCTTCTGAGTAAATATATACTTGAGACTTTTGTGGTCAGTGAAGACTTGGCATCTTATACCATAGAGGTAATGCCTCCAAATCTTCAGCGCAAAGACAACCGCTGCTAACTCAAGATCATGGGTCGGATAGTTTTCTTCGTAAGTCTTGAGTTGTCTAGATGCGTAAGCAATGACTCTGCCCCTTTGCATCAAAACACAACCAAGGCCACACTTAGAAGCATCACTATAGACCACATAATCGTCATTACCCTCTGGGAGTGCTAACACGGGTGCCGAGGTCAACCGTCGCTTCAACTCCTGGAAACTGACCTCGCACTTGTCATTCCAGACAAACTTCTTGTGGACTTTGCGGAGTAGATTGGTCATCGGTAGAGCGATCTTTGAAAATCCTTCTACAAACCTTCTATAATACCCGGCAAGTCCAAGAAAACTGCGCACCTCCTTCACGTTCTGGGGCTGTGTCCACTTAGCCACCGCTTCAATCTTTTGGGGATCAACCATAACCCCATTTTTATTGATCACGTGGCCTAAGAAAGCCACTTCCTTCATCCAGAATTCGCATTTAGACAATTTAGCATAAAGCTGATGTTGTCTAAGGATCGACAAGGAAATCCGTAGATGTTCCTCGTGGACTTCTTCATTCGGAGAGTAGATCAAAATGTCGTCGATGAAGACCACCACGAACTTATCCAAGTACTGGTGAAAACATCGGTTCATCAAATCCATAAAGACAGCTGGAGCATTTGTAAGCCCAAAAGGCATTACTACGAACTCGTAATGACCATATCTGGTCCTAAACGCAGTTCTAGGAATGTCCTGCTCACGAATCCTGAGTTGATGATATCCAGATCTTAAGTCAATCTTGGAGAACACCTTTGCTCCCTGCAATTGGTCCAACAAGTCATCAATCCTAGGCAAAGGATACTTGTTCTTGATCGTCACCTTGTTCAACTCTCGATAGTCGATACAAATTCGGAACGATCCGTCCTTCTTTTTGACGAATAAAACCGGAGCACCCCACGGCGATGCACTCGGCCTGACATAACCTTTGTCAAGAAGATCTTCAAGTTGATTCTTCAATTCTTGCATCTCAGCTGGAGCCATCCGATACGGGGATTTGGAAATCGGCGCCATACCAGGCTCGAGATCAATTGAAAACTCTACGTCACGATTTGGGGGTAATCCTGGAATTTCTTCCGGAAAGACATCCGAAAATTCCCTAACTACAGGAATATCAAGAACCTCAGGTCCATCCTTCTCAGGCGAATCCAAGTAGCAAAGGTACCCGACACATCCTTGTCGTAGTAGCTTAAACGCAGCCATCGCATTGATCAGCTTGCCGTTATCAGCGTCATTTCGACCTTTGAACTTGCACACGAATTGGCCCCCGGATGACACCGTCACCGTTCTTGAACTGAAGTCTATCACCGCCTTGTGACGCGTCAGCCAATCCATACCGAGAATAATGTCGTATGGAGCCATGGCTATACAGATTAAATCTGCCTCGAATTCCTTACCCTGAATGGTAATCGGAAAGTCAGACAAATGCTTGGTTCCCACCAAACGTTCTCCATTAGGAAGATTAACGACGAAAGGGTCGCACGAATCATTGCACACTAAGTCTAACTTGCTAACACAGCTATCCGAAATAAAGGAATGCGTAGCACCATAATCAAACAGAATGCACACTGAAGTAGAGTGAAGGTATAGAGTACCTTGAGCAATCGGAGCATTGGGTCCATCTGCCTCACGCATCTCGTACAAGCGTTGGCCCTGACTTCCAGAAGCAGCTGGGGCCTTTCCCCTGTTCTGAGCAGTCGTCTGCACTGAAGGGCTAGGAGTCTCGGCAGGCTTAAACCTAGGTCGGTTGCTCTGATGAACTGACCCTTGCTGCGACTCTACTCCCTTCTGCTTCCCCTGCTTGCAGAACTTTTGCAGATGACCATCACGTCCACACCCAAAGCATGGCCTCCTCTCCTTCCGACACTCAGTGCTCTTGTGCCCAGCAGTACCGCAGTTATAACACTGAACTGAACTCCTGGTATGCCCTGACTGCTGAGTCGATCCTCCTTGCGTCATCTCCGTCTTAGCTCTGCCGGACTTGGCGAAGTTAGACGGTGGCGCAGGGCGCTTAAAACCACCTCCATGGTTCTGATTCTGCATCGACTTTTGTCGGTTGTGCCTCTTGGTCGACTCCTCGAGAGTCACCTCCAACTTATAGGCACAATCCATATACTGCTCCAAGGTAGAGCATGTGTGGTGCACCATTAATGGCTTGATATCCGGGTTCATCCATTCGTGGAAGTACCAGATCTTTTGAGCCTCGCTGGTGATCTCGGCAGTGGCGTACTGTAGAAGATGGTTGAACTTAGATGCCAACTCGGTCACTCTCAGACCATCAGTCTGAGGGTACAAGAACTCTTTATGCTTTTCCTCTCTCATAGCACGAGAGAAAAAGCGATCAACCATCTTGGTCTTGAACATCGACCAAGTCAACACTGGGCTCTCAGCCAAACCAGTGCTCTCCCACCACTCGCTAGCCTCCTCCTTCAGCTGAAGAGACGCGATATGGACCTTCTCGGCCTCCGTACACTCCACGTTCCTGAACAACCTCTCCATATGGGAGAACCAATGAGTCACTGCCACTAGCTCCCCTTTCCCGTTATAGCAGTCGGGTCTCATGGAAGTAATGGTCTTAAGAGCACGACCATAGTTGTCCCTCGCCCTAACGGCAGTCTCCTGAGTCACAGGGTTTCTGGGTTCCACAACATCAGGAACCGCTGCATGAATAGGCACTTCTTGTGCTTGAGGCACACTTGGTCTCAAGACATCAGTAATAGCCTGCATCACGATCCCACAGATCGCCTCAACAGCTGCAGCGTCAAACAGCATCGGCGCCTGGGTCTGATCCTGACCTTCACGCCTCTGCTGAACGCGAGACTCAGACTCGTGTTCATCCTGAACACCTCTTCCTGCTGGTCTGGGGTTTTGGCTGGTCCCAGCACCGGCTCGAGTCGAGTTTCTCGTGCTTCTTGGGTTCACCATCTGTTTACCGATCCAATTCCAAGCATTCAATACATTAATATTATGCAACATACTTATGCAATATATCAATGTAAATAAATCACTCAGAATAGATCAACTTGGCATTTTATAGATGAACCTTCGAATTCTTACACAAGTTACACATAAGTTTATCATTCGAGCGTTAGGACAACATTGCTCGAAGGTATAAGTGTTTCTCAAAGTACTTGCCGCAATACTGAAATATTACACAAAGTACAACTTGGAATACTAAGAAACGAACTACTACGATAGGCAACGCCACTCCTCCTCAAGGCGTTCCAAAACGTCTCCCATACGACTGGCTACCCGTGCATGGTCTCTTCGGGCTAGGCTCACCATCGAGCTCTGGCGATGGGTTTCGCACCCTGCTTGACCCTGAAGCACATAGTCCTAGCTCAGCCATAGAAAAGTATGGGTCGTCCATGACTGGTTCTTCTATTCCAGCCCTCCTCTGAGTACTGGCGATCAGCTCCTCCCTCTGACGCTGCTGTTCTGCAGAGATTTCCTCGCTCTGGCGGAGAATCTCCTGCAGCTCGGATTCCGACCTCCATCTCCTTGGAGTAGGGATAGGCTGAGATTCCCTGTCACTTCTCCCAATACCGTACTCGGTATACAGTGCCTCCCAATCAGCTTCTGACATGGGTGCGTACTCTGGCACTGGTGACAATCCTGTACCGGGCTCCTGAATCTGCCCTCCAAGGTCCAACTCTGGATCCTCTTCTGGATCATCCTCTATGGGATCCTCTCCCTCGGGATCATCCTCGATGGGATCCTCTTCCTCGGGATCATCCTCGCTGGGATCCTCGTCCTCGGAATCATCCTCGATCATCTCCTCGTCCTCGACAGGATCTTGCTCAAGCATCTCCTCTTCCTCCTCCTCGTACTCGATCTCCTCGGGAATTGGTCCCATCAGAAAGTCGTCTTGGTAAACCCCTTGTTCATACCTTGACAACTCGTCTTCCTGCTCCCATTCCTGTACTCCCTCCACCCTTGGTGGTGGCACAGGTGCAGGTCTAGGGACCATAGCATTCCTGGCTACAAGGACAACCGACTCGGGGAGAACGTGCTTGACGTCTTCGGGTGGGCTACTCGGGCCTCCAACCTCGAAACATCGCTGAGGTAACGGAAAGTCTAGCCTCGGCTGATCCGCCTTGGCGTCTTCCGACCCCCTACCAATAGAAAAGCAGACACCCATCCTATCGAACAATAAGAAAGGAATTAGTCTTTCTAGACATAGAAGCAAGCTTACTATATCAGACTATAAAGAAGACATGACTATGAACGGTGTTTTTAAATTCTTTTCAGAATGAAAATTCAGAGCCCTCTTTAAAGCATTTAAAAAAATGAATAACTGGTTTATAAAAAAAATTCCAAACCCGTTTTAAAAACTTTTGGCTCTGATACCACAACTGTAACACCCCCAAAACTTAACCCTTTTGAAAAGGTATTACCGCCAGTGACCCCAGTGTTCCTTACCGAGATCACCCAAGGCTTTACAAAAAAAAATACAATTTATGAAATGCAATTGATACACAAAGAATAAGCATTAAATTCCAAAACATAACATTGTCGAGGAAATAAGAGTTACGGGATTACAACCCAATCCCGAATAGGTCAAAACATAGTTTAAACCCAATAAAGCGGAAGACTAAGAAAGTAAGTTACAATCGGAGTTATTGTCCAAAGGATCATAACCTGATTAAAGAAATAATTAAAACATTCAAAAACCACCGCCGACTTCATAGTCCTTCTAATCTTCCGAGCTACTTCTTAACTGATTTGCCGAATCAAACGGATGACACCAGCCAACCATGCAAGGGAAAATATTGGTTGGTTAGTCTAAATGAATAGACTAGCAAGGGAACAAAGCAGAATGGTTCGAAGCAGTTGTATTAGGTTAGACTCTTCGTCCCTCGAATAATAATCGAGTACGCTTGTCAACCACCATACTCCTACTGGAATAAACAAGAGGTATGCACAAAAGAAGATTCTGGAAGACTGAATCTTCACAGAAATCGACTCGAAAGAAGACTCCAACTGAAATGAGTCTTTAAGGAAGCAATGACAAATCTGGAAAGTTACAGAATCATTCAACCATGATTTAAAACTGACTGAGATGCTTCGGTTCACGACCAACCTCATCGCCTACAGCGAATCCAGATTGGAAAGAGAACGTACTACATTCAAGTCAAGACGAGTTTTCCTAGCTGCACTGAACTTAGCTGCACTACTCGCCCAAGGTGTATTAATTATGTGCGTCAAGGTAGCACTTATCTGGTTTATGTTCCAAAAACAAACACCACATTATAGACTTTTACATGTGTACCCCACCAATGGGACGACACATCTTAGTATACGTTTCGTCGAGAGTGACGTATAGTGTGAGTAGCCTCTAATCCTAGCCTCCATCTATGACTCCTTATTCCTCCCAGAGTGACCTACCCGACAATCCTTCTTTGTCTCCACTTCTTATGTCGCCCCGTCGGTAAAATGAGATCCTAGAAAAAACACTCCTCTTCTTTTCACTCATTTTGCCTAGGAGCCCTTTCGGGTTTTCATCCTAGCCACTCATATTTTTCTCATAGATGTGCTTACATAAGCTCACGCCACTCAGACACCTTATTACCCCAGCCTAGCGCTGGTCTGGGCCACCTGCTTATTACCCAAGCCGCCCTTTCGGGTTTTCGACTTGTCCCAGGATTTTCAATTTTTTTTTTGTGGAAAATGCTGAATCGACTACTGAATCAAATGTGCTGAAATGAATGCAAAGACTGAATACAAAGATAGAAAGTAAATATAGATTCCTCTTCCACACTAAAAGATCACATTGTCCTCAATGTAGAAAGGACAAAGAAAAAGAATTGGGGGAAAGAATTATACTCACGTTGGTGGTGTGGATGGTGTCGCGGAACCTTGTCCCTTGAAAAAGGCCTCCTGTCTGTGGCGTAGAATTGCCACTTGTCCCTCAATATCATCAAAGCGTGTGACCGAATACTGGTGTAGGCGGTCTAAGTCCAGCGTAAATGCTTATACAGCTGCCGCCGTTGTGGTCTGCTGGGTGTAGATCTCCTCCTGCCTGGCCGAAATACGAGCTAGAAGGTCCAGGATTTGGTTGGGTGAGCCAGACGTTGGGGCCTCCTTTCTCGCAGGTGGTCGGGCAGGTGTTGGTAGTGCTCTAGGTTCGTCCGAAGGTAGGGCAAAATCCCTTGCTGTCGGACCAAAGGGCATTGGTCGCGGTAGCTTCATCCTGTGGTCCCCTGCGGCATGAGATAACCAAACGAATCCGTCCCTACGATCACCATAGATGAGCTTGGACTTCCTCAATTGGTCAATGTTGTAAATGAAGGAACCAGGGACCGGCACTAGCGTGGTCTCTTCAGGATCAAAGTACTTCAAAGCGATAAGGGTGATCATACCCCCAAAACCAATTCTGCCTGCGGCCTTCTTTTGCGTCTTCTGGACGGAATACATGAAAATATCCGCCCAGTCTGGAACTGCCTCACTTTCTGGGGTGAGACACCATAGGATCGCCAGGTCGACACATGAAAATTTGTTTACCTCCCCTTGACCCAAGAATGCAAGTGCAAGCACTTTGTGGATCAGACGTAGGCAAGGGTGGGTAATTTTGTAGTTATACTCTCCTCTAGTGTCGAACTCTTCCCCTGTACCTTGCAACCAGAAGGCCAAGTGTTTTCCATTGGTGGACTCCCAACCAGGTGTAGGTGGGGCGGAGACACCAAAAACTCTCTAAGGTCTGCCTTGGTCAAGGTATACTTCTTGTCCAGCAATTGGAAGGAGAAGGCCTTGCCCTTGTCCTGTGGTTCGAAAGTAGCAACGAATTCATAGACTAAAGAGTCATAAGTTGGTACCTTCTTCCACAAGAATCCTCCCAGTCCACCATGATCGAGGAGTTGCTTGGTGCAGTCCCAAAGTTGGAGAACTGTTAGGGCTGCAACATCGAAGAACTTTGTTGGGATCACTTGCTTCCTCTGTAGATCCTTCCAGATCTTGAACTGCGGTTTGGACATCTTCCGGGGCATGGGTTGGGCCATGGCTACTGTTCGGGTGGCTGGGGAAAATTTTGGTAGCCGGTAGGTGCCGCGATCGCGGGTGAACAGGGTGCGGTCGCGGTTTGCTTTCGGTAGTCGGGACACGACAGGGGGTCGTCTTCGGCGATCACGGTTTTGATGGGCACGATCGTAGGGTGTAGGGTCTTGGTACGGCGACGGTGGTGGGTTGGACGAAAAGAAAAGAATGATGGGAAAGGTGAATGGGTGATGGTTATGAGGGGTGACAGTAGGGTTTGGAAAGATAGAAAGTGGTGAAAAAGTGAAAGGTGGGGATATGGAAGTTACCAAAGGGAAAAGATTTGCTGCCATATTTCCGATTTTTTTTTTTTTTTTTTTTTTTTTTGAACTAACAGAGAAGTTGCTGCAACGTCGGATGGGCCGCGATCGCGGGTTCAAAACCGCGATCGCGGTTTGGTCACGGCTGGCTGCAACGGGTTAGTTCACATGGAAAAATATGGCGGGCAAAGAAAAGAAAAACTAAAAGCAATGCGAAAAGAAGATTATAAAGAAGTGTACCTCGGGTTGCCTCCCGAGCAGCGCCTTGTTTAACGTCTTGGCTTGACGTTATCCCCTCGTCTCTAATCTACGTCAGGCGGATCCTTCAGGTTGAGATCTTCCTGCTCTGTGGGGTGTGGTCTTTCGTAGTAAGGTTTCAGGCGTTGACCATTCACCTTGAATGTGGAACCACTGGCTGGGTTGTACAGATCCACCACGCCATAGGGGTATGCATGAGCGACTGTGTTATTTTCGCTTGTTTCGTTCGCCTGTTACTCACATTACAGGTGCGAAAGTAAACCCGAGAAGAGATGTGGTACCCAGCCAGTCTCACCGCTCCGCGGCGTCCTTTACCGCCCCGCCGTGGAGTTCACCGCCCCGCGGTGGAGGTCAGGTATAACCTCTCGACTCCTTTAAAAAAAAAAAACAAGAATAATGGGCTCCGAAAAAACCTTAAACGGGTGAGTAAAAGCTTATTTCTTAAGTGGTAACTAAGGTTTTGACAGATTGAGTTCCCTCTGGTAGGCCAAGATTTCTCTTTTGGGCCATGGTGTATGACCGGCCCATCATCCCTTTTTTTACTTTCTCTTTCCCTGACCTAACCCTACTATCTAACCCCCATTCCAACGCCTCCCTCAAGCTCTCACCTCTATTCCCCTCTATCTCCCCCAAATCCCTGTCGACCTTGAGCTAAATCTAGCCCCAAGTCCCCAATTTGGAGTCTAGCCTCACAAACAAGCCCAAACACAACCCCACCGCGTCGCGTTAATCCCGCGTCGCCGTCACTCCGCCTCGCACTGCCCCTGCTTCGCGTCGCTGCTGCTACCGCCCCGCGCCGTCTTCGCCGCGACCCGGCTATAGCTCACAGTTTCTCGCCGCGACCCCACCGCCCCGTGCTGAGATTCTCCAGGCTGCGTGTTTGCTTGTTGTAATTTCTCTAGTTTGCCTTGCTTTGAGCACCTCAATTTCCTACTTATGGCATCTAGAGGCAAGAAGAAAGTGTCGACTAGGGATAGGAGTGAGGTTTATAATGTGGTGAAGGAGAGGAAGGTGTTGGCTTCGAAGTTTTTCCATAAGCCGACTTTGGAGCAATTGGGACTGTTGGCATGTGTGTCCATGTGCTTGACACAGTGTGGGTTAGGAAATTTTCTGGACAAGGCTGCCCCTGCGTATCCAGAGCTGTGCTACCAGTTTATTGCCTCTTTCAGGAGGCTCACCAATGACTCGGACGATAGGCATCTGCGCAAGATCATGTTCACCTACAATGGGCGTGATTACTCCTTATCTCTGAAGTTGGTGCATGAAGCCTTGGGTATCACGAAGAACCCAACCGATGGGTGGTCTAGTGGTATTCACGAGTCCGAGATGATGGAGTTCTGGCGGGCTGCTACGGGCAGAAGTTTCAGGAAGGGTCAGGAAGTGAATTCCAAGTTGGTGAACCCGTGTCTGCGGTTGATCCACAAGGTGATGATGAGAGATTTCTTTGGCCATGCAGACGATGAGAAGGTCCCTCTGAAGGACTTCCAGTGGTTTATGAGCATCTTAGGGACTGTCGAGTATATGCCGTGTTGGGCTACCCTTTTCTTGGGTTCCTTGAAGAGGATTCGTGATGGCGAGCCACGTGATATTTGTGGGGGTGGTCTGATTACACTCCTTTGTGCTAACGTGATTGCTTGCGATCAGATTTCTCGGCATGTTGCCTATGCGGTGTATGATTTAGCGCACATGAAGGTGTGCTCCATGATGAAACCACTAGGACATGATGGCGATTTTGTCTGGTTGTCCTATGAGGGCCACATTTTGATTGTTCCACGGGATTTTGCCTACTCGCCTTCATACGCGGGTTGGTGGATTCCCAGTGATAGCCGGATGCCGACCAATGATGCCCCTGCTGTCGCTCCTTCAGGTCCGTTTGGGGAGGGCCCTAGTGGTGGTTGTGATGTTGTTGCCGCTGATTCCGTGGGTGGGGGCGACCCCATGTCTACCCAGATTGAGGCGCCTTCGTCTTCATACGGTCCTGTCGCACCCTGGCAGGAGTTGTATTCTAGATGGGATGCGTTCTCAATGCGCCAGGATCAGTGGAACTCCCAGATAGAGACCGGTCTGCACACTTGGCAGACCCAATTCCGTGCTGATGTAGATGAGCGTCTGGACACCATGGACGCCAATATGAGAGACTATTTTGGGATGTACCCACCACCACCCTCAGGTCCATAGTGAGTTTATTTTTTTTCTTCTTCCCCTATTTCATTTGATGTTCTCTTTTCTACATTGAGGACAATGCTCGGTTTAAGTATGGGGGAGGGATATAGACTTGCTATCTTGCTTTCCATCTAGCTAGTGTAAATAATTTTGTTTCTGCATTTCAAAAAAAAAAAAACCAAAAAGAGGTAAAAAGGCAACCAAAATCCTAGGATGGACTGAAAACCCGAAAGGGCGGTCCAGGTAAAAAGCAGGTAGTCCGGCTGGTATAGACCAGGGAAAAATTGGACTGGAGTGATGCAAGTATATGTGAGATATATAGCAAAATGAAATGAGTGGCTAGGTGAAAACCCGAAAGGGCGCCTAGGCAAGATGAGCGTAAAAGAAGAAGAGTGATTCTAGGATTTCTCTATATTTCTTGGCGAGGCGTCATAAGAAGGGGAGCCATAAGGAGGACTCGGGTAGGCCACTTTGGAGCGATAAGGAGCTAGATTGGAGTTAGGATTAGTTTATCTTTGCATCACCTGCTTTGGTTGTCTGGAGCTTATTGTTGATATGCTGTAATTGCTAGTGTCATATTGTCTTATACTTCCTGAGGCCTTGGTGTTGATTTAGAGAGTGAACTTTTCTTTAGTTTACTCGGGACGAGTAAAGGTCTAAGTATGGGGGAATTTGATAGGTGTTATTTCATACACCTTTACTAGCAATTATTAGCATGATTTGGAGAGGTTTTAGATGAGTTTTGGTGCTAAGTCTGCAATCCAGATGTTATGGAGAGAAGTGAAGAAATTCAAGGATTTGCAGCTTAGATGAAGCATGAGGATGGATGGAGCTGCTGGAGCATTCATGGAGAAGACTACCAACACTTGGTAGGATTGAAGGGCAGCAGGAGCAGAGAAGAAGAGAGCTGGAGAATTGAGCCCACCTTCCCGCGTCAGAAGTACCGCGGCCCGGCGGTGACTCTCAGTGAAGATGGAGCCCGCGCCAGAGGATGCCACCGCCCCGCGGTGGAAGTTCGATGCCTCGCGGTGGAATTCGCCGCCCCGCGGTGGCTGTGCTTAATGACCTCGCGCCAGAGACGATTTTCTTTCCTTTTATGTTTGAGACTTTATTTTATTATTATTCTGTTTCCTTTAAATTCCGCTTTAGTTTAACCTAGTTTGTTAAGACTATTTAAGCCCTTTTTCTAGGTTAAGAGGAAGACACACTACGACAGACACACTATTACGGAGACTTGGATTATTTGTTATCATCGTTTTTACTTTTCTTAGTTTTTCATCCCCTTTGATGGAGAACTAACCTCACCTTTGTTCTGCTAGACGATTGAAGTAGTACAGTTGATGTGTTTGTGAGATTTCTATTCCTTGTTCTTATCCTTATTTGGATCGGATTGATTCTCTTGGTTATATTGATCTTGATTCCTTATTATTATTCTTAGCCTGATCAACTAGGTTGAATACGTTTTATCAATTGCTAGGATTGCATATAGGGGTTCCGAGTGCATATCTAGTGGCAAACACAATTGTGCGTATAGGGGTTCCGAGCATACAATTGTGAGTGAGAATCGATTGCATGCTAAGTAGGGGAGTGAGTACTTGTACGTCTTTCTACTTGCATGTATCCTATATCTTTGTGTGCATTGCTATTGCTGTGTTGGTGCTAAAGTACGCTGACAACTGTGAGAATCAGTGGTACTTTATCATTAGCGTAGTAATAAGTCTATTGACAACTGTGAGAATCAATAGTACTCAAGATCAGGATGGGAACGACTATCAGGATAATTAAAAGAACTTGGACGAAATAGATTTCAGTGATCAAACTCTATCTCTGTATTGTGGATTTCGCTCTAGTGGGACTACTTTCCCTCATTATATTCTCTTCCTACATAAATCAGACTTGTTTGCTTCACTTGTTTACTTTCTTGATAACTAAACCCCCGTTTGTGTTACTTGTCATTCACGGCTGCATACTACATCAAACCTTCTCTGTGGGATCGACCCTTACTTGTCTACTATACTTCTGTTTAGTGGATTTGTTAGGATAATTTACTTTGATAAGGCTAATTAACGACATTTGCTTGTGCATCTTTTAGCCACGTCAAATTTGGCGCCGTTGCCGGGGAAGGTTTTTGTCTGTTGTGTGTTTTCGTGATTGACTTTTGGTGGAGACCTATCTTATGGTTGACACCCATAGTACTGACCCTATTCTAGCCCCTTTTGATCCAGAGGTTGACAGATCTTTCCTTAGGGACCTGCGCAATCAAAGGGAAGACGAAGAAGAAGGAATAGTGACAATTGAGACAGTTGAGACCGTTGAGAATCAAACCGTTGAGACTGCCAACACCCCAGCCGTTGCAATGGCTGGGACTGGAACCCTGAGAGAGCTTACTGAGCCGAATATAGGGGCGCAACCCCTAGCTGTCGTCATCCCTGCGCTAGGAGAAGGGGTGAACTTTGAATTGAAGTCGGGAGTTGTTGCTTATCTCCCTAAATTCCACGGGCTGAGTGGAGAGGATCCGATCTCTCACCTGGGCAAGTTCCACAATGTCTGTATGACGATGAAGCCCAGGAATGTGACGGAAGACCAGATCGAGATGAGAGCTTTTGGTTTTTCCCTACTCGACTCTGTGAGCGACTGGTATTATCACCTGCCACCAAGGACCATAGATACATGGACTAAACTGCATAAAGCATTCCTGGACAAATATTTTCCCACGAAGAAGGCGAATGCTTTGAAAAAAGCAATTGCCAACATTGAGCAGGCTGGTGATGAGACGCTATATGATTATCTCGAAAGGTACAAGAGGCTCTGTTCCAGCTGCCCATTCCACGGGTATGCCAAGCAGGATATTGTTCTTTATCTGCACAACGGTCTGTTGGACCAAGAGAGGAGAATGGTTGATGCCGCATGCGGTGGAAGTATTCTGAACCTGACACCGGATGCAGCCATGGAGAGATTCCAGGAGATGAGTGAGAGTACCAGGAGCTTTGGGAAGACGTACCAGAGAAAAGCGGTCATTGCTGTGACACCTACAGGACCAAGCCTGGTCTTGACCGAGTTGGCCGAGCTGAAAGAGTTGGTGCTGAGGATGGCGAATCAGAATGCCCCTCAACAAGTTAAAGCGTGTGGACTTTGCTCTAACCAGTCCCACCATACCGACACCTGTCCCCAGCTGCAAGAGGAAAGTGTTGCTGAAGTAAACGCTGTAGGAGGTTACGGACCCCCTAGACCACAATACGGTGGACAGCCCAATTACAATCAGAGAGGGCGTGACCACCCAGGCTTTAGATGGAGTGACCCTCAAGGTGGTCAACAGCCAGTGCAGCAACAACAGTACCAGCCGGCTCAACAACAGCATCAGCAGAGAGCCCCTTATCAACAGAGGCCCCAGGGCCAAACATCTGGAGCTTCTACTGAGGGCATGCTGAAGACTCTGACTCAGCACTTTGCCACACATGTGCAGGCTACTGAGTCGAGTATCAAGAACATGGAGAGGCAGATTGGTCAGTTAGCCGATGAGATGACCAAGATTAACCAAAGGGCGTCAAATTCCCTACCATCCCAGACCACGGTGAACCCCAGAGAGAACGTGAGTGCTATCACGCTCAGAAGTGGTAAGAAGTTGATCGTTGCTCCCAATGCTGAAGTGGAGAACGAGTTCGAGAAAGAAGAAATCACCGACCGCCCCGCGGCAGACCCCACCGCGACCCGGCCAGAAATGGGGGAAGGAGCCAGTAAAGAAATGCCATTGACACCGCCCCGCGGCAGACTCCACCGCGACCCGGCTTCTGAACCTAGTAAAGCCACCGCGACCCCACCGCCCCGCGGCGTTGACTCACGCCCCGCGGTGGGCTTGCCACCACCTGGCCCACAAAGATCTGTCTCCGCTGAAGAGACTTATGATGATTACATTCGCTCCGCGTTCCCGCCTCTCGGTTCGGAGAAACCCCTAACACCTTTTCCCGAGGCGCTGAAGGCAAAGAGAGTTGTCGACGACAGTGACCTGTTCGAGACATTTTAGAACTGTGAGGTGAACATTCCCTTGCTCAAGCTTATAAAGGCTATCCCGAGATATGCCAAGTTCTTAAAGGAGCTATGCACGGTGAAGAGGACTCAAAAGCAGAAGACCCAGAAGAAGAGTCCAGTGGGTGCACAAGTCTCAGCGGTAGTTCAGAAGCGTATGCCCGCAAAATGCAAGGATCTAGGTACTTTTACGATTCCTATCACCATAGGTGGGCATCTTTTTGAGAAAGCACTGCTAGACCTGGGTGCCTCAATTAACGTTCTACCCTATTCATTGATTGAAAAATTGGAATTAGGACCCTTGCATGATTCTAATATTATCATACAACTTGCTGATGGATCATGTGTGCCCCCTAAGGATATAATGGAAGATGTTCTTGTCAAGATAGGTTCTTTGATTTTCCCTGCTGATTTCTTTGTTATGGACATGGATTATGATGAACAAGTTGCCCCTGTTATGCTCGGACGACCTTTTATGAAGACTTCCATGACAAAGATTGATGTAGATAATGGAACTTTGACTATGGAATTTGATGGAATTATATTCGAACATAATATTCATACAACCAATTCCATTGAAGTGTCCACCCCTCTCTGCATTATTGATATTGATAGTTCCATGCATGAAAACGTTAAAACTAATGCAGTTGAGACCGTAGTTGAGTGTTCCACTAATAAAGGACCTATTGAGTTGTACGAAGTACGTGTTGGTGATGTCCTGCTAGAAGATGTAGGAAGTTCTATTCCCTCTACTTTGGGCGCTAGTCCCCCTACACTAACTATACAAGGCTGTAAGCCTCTATCTAGTGACATGCAACATATTCAGGTCAAGCCATATCAGCCCCCACATCGTTCTAAGTATGGGGGAGACACTCCAAAGGAAGCACAGATGGAGTCAATGGCAAAGAGGGAACATGATCTAAGGTTTAAACCTTTCCATGAGAGGTCTCCACAGGAAGAGACGAGTAGGAGGATTCCAAGGGGACCCTACTCTAAATGGTGAAGGATCTGCACTACGTCGAGCCAACGACGATAACCAAGGCGCTGTCCGGGAGGCAACCCGTGTTAGTCCTTCTTTGGTTTCTTTCCTTTAAATTAGATTATTTTCATAGTTTATTTTCGCTTGTTTCATTCGCCTGTTACTCACATTACAGGTGCGAAAGTAAACCCGAGAAGAGATGTGGTACCCAGCCAGTCTCACCGCTCCGCAGCGTCCTTTACCGCCCCGCGGTGGAGTTCACCGCCCCGCAGTGGAGGTCAGGTATAACCTCTCAACTCCTTTAAAAAAAAAAAACAAGAATAATGGGCCCCGAAAAAACCTTAAACGGGTGAGTAAAAGCTTATTTCTTAAGTGGTAACTAAGGTTTTGACGGATTGAGTTCCCTCTGGTGGGCCAAGATTTCTCTTTTGGGCCATGGTGTATGACCGGCCCATCATCCCTTTTTTTCCTTTCTCTTTCCCTGACGTAACCCCACTATCTAACCCCCATTCCAACGCCTCCCTCAAGCTCCCACCTCTATTCCCCTCTATCTCCCCCAAATCCCTGTCGACCTTGAGCTAAATCTAGCCCCAAGTCCACAATTTGGAGTCTAGCCTCACAAATAAGCCCAAACACAACCCCACCGTGTCGCGTTAATCCCGCCTCGCCGTCGCTCCGCCTCGCGGTGCCCTCGCTTCGCGTCGCTGCTACTACCGCCCCGTGCCGTCTTCGTCGCGACCCGGCTATAGCTCACAGTTTCTCGCCGCGAACCCACCGCCCCGCGCTGAGATTCCCCAGGCTGCGTGTTTGCTTGTTGTAAGTTATCTAGTTTGCCTTGCTTTGAGCACCTCAATTTCCTACTTATGGCATCTAGAGGCAAGAAGAAAGTGTCGACTAGGGATGAGAGTGAGGTTTATAATGTGGTGAAGGAGAGGAAGGTGTTGGCTTCGAAGTTTTTCCATAAGCCGACTTTGGAGCAATTGGGACTGTTGGCATGTGTGTCCATGTGCTTGACATAGTGTGGGTTAGGAAATTTTCTGGAAAAGGCTGCCCCTGCGTATCCAGAGCTGTGCTACCAGTTTATTGCCTCTTTCAGGAGGCTCACCAATGACTCGGAAGATAGGCATCTGCGTAAGATCATGTTCACCTACAATGGGCGTGATTACTCCTTATCTCTGAAGTTGGTGCATGAAGCCTTGGGTATCACGAAGAACCCAACCGATGGGTGGTCTAGTGGTATTCACGAGTCCGAGATGATGGAGTTCTGGCGGGCTGCTACGGGCAGAAGTTTCAGGAAGGGTCAGGAAGTGAATTCCAAGTTGGTGAACCCGTGTCTGCGGTTGATCCACAAGGTGATGATGAGAGATTTCTTTGGCCATGCAGACGATGAGAAGGTCCCTCTGAAGGACTTCCAGTGGTTTATGAGCATCTTGGGGACTGTCGAGTATACGTCGTGTTGGGCTACCCTTTTCTTGGGTTCCTTGAAGAGGATTCGTGATGGCGAGCCACGTGATATTTGTGGGGGTGGTCTGATTACACTCCTTTGTGCTAACGTGATTGCTTGCGATCAGATTTCTCGGCATGTTGCCTATGCGGTGTATGATTTAGCGCACATGAAGGTGTGCTCCATGATGAAACCACTGGGATAGGATGGCGATTTGGTCTGGTTGTCCTATGAGGGCCACATTTTGATTGTTCCATGGGATTTTGCCTACTCGCCTTCATACGCGGGTTGGTGGATTCCCAGTGATAGCCGGATGCCGACCGATGATGCCCCTACTGTCGCTCCTTCAGGTCCGTTTGGGGAGGGCCCTAGTGGTGGTTGTGATGTTGTTGCCGTTGATTCCGTGGGTGGAGGCGACCCCATGTCTACCCAGTTTGAGGCGCCTTCGTCTTCATACGGTCCTGTCGCACCCTGGCAGGAGTTGTATTCTAGATGGGATGCATTCTCAATGCGCCAGGATCAGTGGAACTCCCAGATAGAGACCGGTCTGCACACTTGGCAGACCCAATTCCGTGCTGATGTAGATGAGCGTCTGGACACCATGGACGCCAATATGAGAGACTATTTTGGGATGTACCCACCACCACCCTCAGGTCCACAGTGAGTTTATTTTTTTTCTTCTTCCCCTATTTCATTTGATGTTCTCTTTTCTACATTGAGGACAATGCTCGGTTTAAGTATGGGGGAGGGATATAGACTTGCTATCTTGCTTTCCATCTAGCTAGTGTAAATAATTTTGTTTCTGCATTTGTCGTTGTTTGTTTTTGCATTTCAAAAAAAAAAAAAAGCCAAAAAGAGATAAAAAGGCAACCAAAATCCTGGGATGGACTGAAAACCCGAAAGGGCGGTCTAGGTAAAAAGCAGGTAGTCCGGCTGGTATAGACCAGGGCAAAATTGGACTGGAGTGATGCAAGTATATGTGAGATATCTAGCAAAATGAAATGAGTGGCTAGGTGAAAACCCGAAAGGGCGCCTAGGCAAGATGAGCGTAAAAGAAGAAGAGTGATTCTAGGATTTCTCTATATTTCTTGGTGAGGCGTCATAAGAAGGGGAGCCATAATGAGGACTCGGGTAGGCCACTTTGGAGCGATAAGGAGCAAGATTGGAGTTAGGATTAGTTTATCTTTGCATCACCTGCTTTGGTTGTCTGGAGCTTATTGTTGATATGCTGTAATTGCTAGTGTCATATTGTCGTATACTTCCTGAGGCCTTGGTGTTGATTTAGAGAGTGAACTTTTCTTTAGTTTACTCGGGACGAGTAAAGGTCTAAGTATGGGGGAATTTGATAGGTGTTATTTCATACACCTTTACTAGCAATTATTAGCATGATTTGGAGAGGTTTTAGATGAGTTTTGGTGCTAAGTCTGCAATCCAGATGTTATGGAGAGAAGTGAAGAAATTCAAGGATTTGCAGCTTAGATAAAGCATGAGGATGGATGGAGCTGCTGGAGCATTCATGGAGAAGACTACCAACACTTGGTAGGATTGAAGGGCAGCAGGAGCAGAGAAGAAGAGAGCTGGAGAATTGAGGCCACTGCCCCCGCGTCAGAAGTACCGCGGCCCAGCGGTGACTCTCAGTGAAGATGGAGCCCGCGCCAGAGGATGCCACCGCCCCGCGGTGGAAGTTCGATGCCTCGCGGTGGAATTCGCCGCCCCGCGGTGGCTGTGCTTAATGACCTCGCGCCAGAGACGATTTTCTTTCCTTTTATGTTTGAGACTTTATTTTATTATTATTCTGTTTCCTTTAAATTCCGATTTAGTTTAACCTAGTTTGTTAAGACTATTTAAGCCCTTTTTCTAGGTTAAGAGGAAGACACACTACGACAGACACACTATTACGGAGACTTGGATTATTTGTTATCATCGTTTTTACTTTTCTTAGTTTTTCATCCCCTTTGCTGGAGAACTAACCTCACCTTTGTTCTGCTAGACGATTGAAGCAGTACAGTTGATGTGTTTGTGAGATTTCTATTCCTTGTTCTTATCCTTATTTGGATCGGATTGATTCTCTTGGTTATATTGATCTTGATTCCTTGTTATTCTTCTTAGCCTGATCAACTAGGTTGAATACGTTTTATCAATTGCTAGGATTGCATATAGGGGTTCCGAGTGCATATCTAGTGGCAAACACAATTGTGCGTATAGGGGTTCCGAGCATACAATTGTGAGTGAGAATCGATTGCATGCTAAGTAGGGGAGTGAGTACTTGTACGTCTTTCTACTTGCATGTATCCTATATCTTTGTGTGCATTGCTATTGCTGTGTTGGTGCTAAAGTACGCTGACAACTGTGAGAATCAGTGGTACTTTATCATTAGCGTAGTAATAAGTCTATTGACAACTGTGAGAATCAATAGTACTCAAGATCAGGATGGGAACGACTATCAGGATAATTAAAAGAACTTGGACGAAATAGATTTCAGTGATCAAACTCTATCTCTGTATTGTGGATTTCGCTCTAGTGGGACTACTTTCCCTCATTATATTCTCTTCCTACATAAATCAGACTTGTTTGCTTCACTTGTTTACTTTCTTGATAACTAAACCCCCGTTTGTGTTACTTGTCATTCACGGCTGCATACTACATCAAACCTTCTCTGTGGGATCGACCCTTACTTGTCTACTATACTTCTGTTTAGTGGATTTGTTAGGATAATTTACTTTGATAAGGCTAATTAACGACATTTGCTTGTGCATCTTTTAGCCACGTCACCCTTTAGCTTTTGTCTTCTTTTATTTGTGCACAGTTCTTTCAGGAATTTAGCATAACTAGGCACAGACTCTACCAGTTTTAGGAGAGGAATATTTACCTCACATTTGCTGAAGATGTCAAAGATTTCCTGGTTGGTCTTTGGCCTTCTTTTCTCCTTCAATGCCTCGGGAAAGGGTGCAGGTGGCTTTTCAGGGTTGAGCGGGGGAAATTCTGGCTGGATATAATCTGTGTAGTCCTCCGTGTTCAACCCACGATCGCGGTTCTCACCCCACGGTCGCGGTTCTCTGACGGCTGGTTCTGATTCTCGATCTTCCGCCTCGTGATCGCGGTTCTCACCCCGCGGTCGCGGTTCCTCCTCGCTTTTTCTCGCCCTTTCCGTGATATAACCGCGATCGCGGTTCTCACCCCGTGGTCGCGGTTCTTCCCAGCGTTCATCTCTTATTGGTGTTTCATCCTTTTCCACAACATAGGGGTCATTCACCCGTTTTCCACTTCGCAAGGTGACGGCATTGGCTTCCTGATGATTTTCACAGTCCTTGTTTTGAGTTTTCGCCATTGCAGGCGTCCAATGCGTTAGCTGTTCTAGTGATGCACCCAAGCTAAACATAGTTTGCTGAGAGGATTGGTGCAGAGTATGATTTTGCTGAGAGAGCTGAGAGAATCCTCTTTCATTACTTGTGCGTTGTTTGCACCAGCTTGAATCACCGCTTGTGTCAACGCTTGAAGTGTCTGGGTGAGAGCCAACAGTGTATTCTCACTAGATACCGACTTTGGTTGCTGAGGTTGGATTTCTGTGATGTTCACTTCTTGCACAGCATGCACTTCTGCTTTAGAAATGTTTGTGTTGCTTGCTTTAACTTTTGAGCGGTATTGCCTTGAACTCTCAGAAAGTTTGGAAAAGACTTCGAAGGCTTCTACGGGGGTTTTGTTCAAGATGTTTCCCCCACAGGTAGCATTCACCAATCGACGGTCTTCTTCTAGCAATCCACCGAATAAATAAAGCACCAAGTCTTTATCTGAGTAACCATGAAATGGACAGTTAACTACCAGCCTCCTGAACCTCTCATAATAGTCGTACAACTGCTCGCCCTGAGATTGTTCAATATTGCTGATGCTTCTTTTCAGGCTATTGAGCTTTGTTGCCGGAAAGTACTTTTCCAGAAAGGTTTGCTTCATTTTCGCCCAAGTGTCTATGCTGCCTGGGGTCAAGTAATAGAACCATTCCTTTGCTGCATCCTTTAAAGAAAAAGGAAAGTCTCTCAACTTGATTTGGTCTTCAGTAACTCCCCGGGGTTGTATACTGGTGCAGACTGAATTGAATTCATGCAAGTGTTTGTTCGGATTTTCCTCATCGGTTCCTCTGAAATGAGGTAACAAATTGATCAAACCCGACTTGAGCTCAAAATTCATGCCCTCCTGGATTTCTGGAAATTGGATAGCCAGAGGTTGTTGCTCTGGGTACTGTGCTGTTAATTGCCTCAGTGTTCGGTTTTCTTGTGCCATAGCTGTATTTCTTCACCGAGTTTATCTAAGCTGTGAATCACACTTGACAAAACAAAAGTTAATAATGTTTTAGGGAACCGTAAGATAGGTTCCCTAAAAGATCAATATTCAATCTATTCACAAGAAAACAGACAATGACTCCCCGGCAACGGCGCCAAATTTGACGTGGCCTAAGGTCGTTATGCCAAATCAAAGTAAACCTCAACTTCCAAACTAGTAACAAAGGGGGGGGGGGGGGGGGTTGAGGTTTGGTTTTGCTAATGTCTAAAGATGTCTCAAATAAAAGGGAAAATATTCCTCCTAGCAAATAACCACAATTCACTAAAGATGGTTGATCATAGACTATCTCGAATTCTTCTTCCTTCCTATGGTTGTTCCTGTCCCGATCGTGAGTAGATTAATAGGTCAACTAGACCTAAGAACCCTTACCAGTGAATAACCCTAGCACCACTAGTGATTCAACCCAAAGGCAGCTTTGCACATAAGAATTAACCAGGATGCATGCAATACTTCAACCAAAATCATTCAGCATACAATTATCTCTCCCTACGATAAACAATCTCAACCAGGTCATGCAAATCGCAGTTGCTACAGCAGAATAGGACGTTAGCCCAACAGTTTCCTAATCCTAGCAGTCAGAAAATCACCAATAACAACTAGTTGCGCAGGCTAGTGAAATCAGTAAGATTCAATAAGAATAAGCTTAGAAGAGATAATACAATCCAATAGCAACTCGAATACGAATAACAGTCTCACAACCAAAATCCAATGAATGCTTCAATTGCCAAGCGGAACCAAGAAGGTTAGTTCCTCCTCATGTTCTTCATAAATTAAGAAGTGAAAAGTGAAATGTAAAACTCAACTGAATCTCGATCTGGATAATCAAAACCTAAAACTAAGAGAGTATATATAGGTGGGCTAACAAATGACCTAGCCCAACTGAAAATAGAAAACGAAAACAATTAAAATAAAATAAAGAAATCAGGAAAGATAGATTCGGGAAATCCCGAAATAAGTCTGACGTGATGACCCGCGATCGCGGGTAATGGACCGCGATCACGGTTGCTTATAGCTCCGCGCTTCGCATTCTTCCGCGCCTGCAGAAATATCTCGAACGCCCCAAAGTCCTGCGATCGTGGCACCCTTGCCCGCGGTCGCGGTTAATGCTCGACCTTCTGCGCATGCACTCTTCTCTTCTACTCTTCTATAGGCCTTCTCTTGGCTTCTTCTTCTTCAATGTCTCTAACAATCTTCAAGTAGGCTCAAACATCTCCAAAAACACCAAGACTTCGCCTTCGAACTCCATGCACATGAATGTGTCTAAAGCTACCCGAATGACACCAATAAATCTTCTAATGGCTCTTAGTTAAGCCCTACAAAGTAGTGCTTATCAACGACTCCAAGCCAACTCAGCGGCATCTGTGAGTTATTTTTTGCTCTTCCCAGTGCTTCTATTCTTTTGTCTTTCATTACATTGAGGACAATGCAATATTTAAGTATGGGGGAGGGTTCTATACTTGCTATGTCGTTGAAGAAGAAAAATGAATAAAAAAAAAGAAAAGAGCCAAAAATTTGAAAAAAGGCTAAAATAGAAATCCTGAGATAGGTCGAAAATCCGAAAGGGCGGCCTAGGTAATAAGCAGGTGGCTTGGACCAACATTAGGCTGGGGTAATAATTGGTCAAGAGTGATGTGAGCATATGTGAGCCCATCTATTGAAAAATGAAATGAGTGGCTTGGTGAAAACCCGAAAGGGCGCCTTGGCAAAATGAGTGAAAAGAATTAGAGTGATTTTTAGGATTCCTCATTTTTCCTAGTGTGGTGACATAAGAAGGGGAGTTATAAGGAGGTTTCGGGTAGGCCACCATGGAGGAATAAGGTGATTAGATGGAGTTCGGTTTGGATTTGTTTTGCATCACTTGTTTTGGTTGTCTTGGAGCTTATTGTTGATGTGTTGTAACTACTAGTGTCATATTTTCTTGTACTTCCTGAGGCCTTGGAGCATGATTGATGGAGTGAGTTCAGTTTTTAGCTTACTCGGGACGAGTAAAGGTCTAAGTATGGGGGTATTTGATATGCGGCATATTGTATAGCGTATCTAGTGGTTATTAGCATGATTTAGGTGATGTTTGGATATTATTTGATGGTGATTCTATAATCCGGAAGAGAAGACGATAAGTGAAGAAATCATGGGATTTACAGAGGTTTGAAGTGCATTGAAGAGTAGAAGAACAGTGTGCTGAATTCAATCGGTTCGTTCTCTTTACTCAGATATCCAAATGGAGTGATTCTAATTCGAGGAGTTAGATCTTGAAGTCTACTGCAAGTCCTCAAAATATGAGCGCAATCCGAGTTGGGAATCAAAAGTTATGAAGTTTGTACGGAAGTGTCGCAGCTGCTGGAGTACCACCGCACCCGCGGCAACATCACCGCACCCCGCGGTGAGCCAGCAGAGAAGAAGGCACGAAGTTCTGAAGTTCTGGAAGACCACCGCACCCCGCGGTGGGTGTTGCCGCACCCAGCGGTGACGATGTGTTGGAGACCTTTTCCGGATTATTTCCGGGATTTCTTATTTCCTTTTATTTTAATTCTGAAACTTTGTTTCCTAGTTTGTTATTTCCTTTTCTTTATTTCTGAATTATTTGCCCTAGTATTTAAGGTTGTTTCTAAGACTTTATTTAGGTTACCTTTTGTTTTGCCACCAGACCCTAGTTGCCACCTATCTTAGTTTCTCTCTCACAAACCTTATGGAGAACTAAACCTCCATTGTTACACTTGACGTTTTGAAGCCTTCAATTGATTGGTTGTGAGTTTTCTACTCTTGTTCGATTTCCTATCTAGTTGGATTAATTCTCTTGTGCTTGAATGTTTATTGGTTTATGTTGATTTATCTAGAGTAGCTACCTAGGTCTATTGATATCTTCCTAATTGCTAGGATTTGTGATTCCGGGTTCGGGTTGCATATCTAGTAGCAAACACGATTTACATAAGCGGATTGCGAGTGTTTATCGTGAGAGAGAGTTAATTGCATGCTATAGTAACAGGTTGTTTCTATTGCATGTATCTTGTTGAATCCTTGGTTGAATGCTATTGCTTTATTGAGTCTTGAAGGTTTTCATATTTGATTTGGTAATAAGTACTATTAGGGCTGGTAGAACTAATAGTTATCTATGATCAGGATAAGAACAACTAAAGGAAAGATAAGAACTTGAGACTAATAGAATTCAGTGATCAACCATATCTCTTGTTGTGTGGATCTTTGTCAGGTGTGACGCTTTTCCCCATCATATTCACAACCTTTACTTGCGAACTTGTTTACTTGTTACTTAGTTACGAAAATCATACAAAGCCCCCCTAGTTCCTAGTTGGTGACTTGAGAAACACAAGAATAAATAACCTGATTCCCTTGGGTTCGACCCTGACTTGCTTGCTATACTCTTTAGTAGGTACTTTAGGATTTCTTTGATTAGGCATACGACTTTAGGCCTGTCAGTGGTTCTGACTTTGAACTAACCCCCCCTCCCTACTTTGTTGATTATCTTGAATTACCATCCCCAACTTGACATCCCTAATTTTGACAAAGATATTTATTGCTCTGAATCTGTCTGTGAGATATAGTTGAAATGTTTGCAATTTTTGCCTTCTTCTAAATCTTTGATCTATGATACCAGTCTTGACCCTTATTTCCTAAATAATTAGTTTGATAAATTAATTTGTGACCCTTCTGATGTTTGTTCAATTCTAAATGTGTTTCTCTGTGTGTTTTCTAGATCTGGTGTAATCCTTCGTTGTCCTCTCCATGAATTAGGAGATTTCCTTTCAAATCGACCAATTGTTCTAAACATGGTAAACATTCTGAAATGAAAAAGAAAAATTTGAAACCATCTTTTTCAAACCCTTCCCTTGTAACACCCCCAAAACTTAACCCTTTTTGGAAATGTATTACCGCTAGTGACCCCAGTGTTCCTTACCGAGATCACCCAAGGCTTTACCGTTTAAATACAATTTATGAAATACAAATGATACATAATGGTCAAAGCATTCAATTCCAAAACATAACATTGTCAAGGAAACATGAGTTACGGGATTACAACCCAATCCCGAATAGGCTAACACGGAGTTTAAACCAAATACAGCGGAAGTCTTATAAAGTAGGGTACAGCGGAAGTCTTATAAAATACATTACAACCAAATTCATTGTCCAAAAGATCTCAACCTGATTAACGAAATAACTCAAACATTCGAAAACCACCGTCAACTCCATAGTCCTTCTATTCTTCTGAGCTACTTTCTATCTGATGTGCCGAATCGAACGGATGACACCAGCCCACATGCAGAGAACAAGGTTCGTGGGTTAGTCTACTTGAATAGACTAGCAAGGGTACAAAGCAGAATGGTTCGAAGCAGTCGTATTAGGTTAGACTCATCGCTTCTCGAATAACAATCGATGACGATAGTCAACCATCATACTCCTACTGGAATAAACAAGAGGTATGCACAAGAGAAGATTCTGGAAGACTGAATCTTCACAGAAATCGACTCGAAAGAAGACTCCAACGGAAATGAGTCTTTAAGGAATTATGACAAATCTGGAATGTTTACAGAATCATACAACAATGATTTAAAAGTTGACTGAGATGCTTCAGTTCACGACCAACCTCACCGCATACAGCGAGTCCGGATTGGAAAGAGAACGTACTATGATCAAAGTCGAGACGAGTTTTCCTAGCTGCATTATAACTTAGCTGCACTACTCGCCGAAGGTTTATTAATTATGTGCATCGAGTAGCACTTATCTGATTTATATTACAAACCACACATCACATTATTAGACTTTTACATGTGTACCCCACCATTGGGATGCCACATCTTAGTATACGTTTCGTCGAGAGTGACGTACACCGGAAGGTTTGTGACACCAGCTAAGTGTCCTGTCTCTACACACTTGTGAAAGAGACCGATCATGATCTTAGAATAGTACCAGATGGAGACGAGCCACCCCGATACCAGATTATAAAGAAACGACCGGACGAAGTCCGAGTACATTCCTAACTAACAATGCTAACCACATAGATACAACACAATCACAGTTACAGAATAAATCCACATAAAGGCCCGAAAGGCGATCACAGATAATAGCGTTGTTCTAACAGATATACAACCTATTATATGATTTTCAAAACAGTTTATAAATCATTTCCAGAAGAACACAGTAATAATCGTTCCAAATTAATTACTCAGATAAACAACTGATAATCAATGTAAATATGGAAACGATGAGCAAGAGCGAACCGCCACTTGCCTTAATCCGCAGAATAGAAACAAGCCTAACGACAACGACGAGATTCCGGGCTCGACATGGGTATAGCTCCGACAGCACAACGACCTTCGAGTCGACCAATAAAAGGAACCCTAAGTTAGATCCGACATAACAACAGTACGAATCTAAAAACGGCAAAAGAAATCGAAAGGAAAGACGCCACGACGACAACCAACCAAGCCAAAGCCACAAAGGCATTATGGGCACTGGCAGCGGTCGCCGTTCTTGGCGGCGGTCGCCGCATTCATCACGGCAGGCGGCGTAAAGAACACGGCGGTCGCCGTGAAGAACTCCGACGACAGAACGAGAGAAAAATCACCCAAATGATGCGCGTTTCGACCCCTTTTTGCCTTGCCTGGGTTCCCATCTCCAAAGGCAACCAAAAGGCTTCACAAGGGCTTCTGGAAACACCACAAACCGACACCAACGAAGCTTCCGAAATCCGGCGAAACTAACACTCCGACGAGGCAAAAATTTGGTAGAGATTCAGTGCTGGGATGGCTCAAAATCCTTCCCCCAACACCTACTTTTATAGCCAAATCAATGGGAACATCATCATCACCCTAGACGAAGCCGAGCAGGGCTAGATCGGCGCGGCCAGAGCTCGCCGGCGACCAACGGGTAATGACTGATGGGTAATCACGGCGGGCGCTGCAACTTTGCCTACGGCGGGCCGCGGCGGGCGCCGTAATTACGGCGGTCGCCGTTCCTTGCCCTGGCGAGCCCAGAGTAGGAGACGACGGCCTGACACCTCGGGCCCAACGACGGCGGGCGCCGTTATTGTACGGCGGTCGCCGTTTTTGCCTTTTCCCGCCCATTCAGCTCTTGAACGAGCAAGACATTAACCCGGGATAAAAATTATCATACGCGAACGCGTATAAACATCCGAAGCACGTCGTCTGTATTTTATTTCACTGAGAAAAAATATTACAGATACAAAGCACATTAGAGAATGTCTCAAGCTACCTGAATTAAATTCGACATACTAAACGGGTACTCGGGAAAATTCCAAAATTTCCAAAATAACCTTACAAAAAATACGGGGTATCACATCTCCCCCCCCCCCTTAAAAGAAGTTTCGACCCCGAAACTTAGGCCGAAAATAACTCAGGAAAATGCCTGAGCATATCTAACTCGGTTTCCCACGTCTCCCAAGTAACTTCTTTGGTCCCTGACTTAGACCACAACACTCATACCAACGGCACGATCTTGTTGCGCAAACGCTTCTCCCGACGCTCCAAAATGCGCACGGGCAACTCTTCATAAGTACCATTAGCTTGAATCTCGATGTCCTCATAGCTAAGCACATGAGACTCATCTGGCACATACTTCCTGAGTAAAGATACATGGAACACATTATGCACCGGGTGAGCCGATGGCGGTAACGCCAAGCGGTACGCTAAGGTTCCCACCCTATCCAGAATCTCGAACGGTCCCACGTAGCGAGGGTTAAGCTTTCCACGCTTACCAAACCTGAAAACTCCTTTGGAAGGCGACACCTTGACGAAGACCTTGTCGCCAACCTCGAACTCGACATTCCTACGCTTCTTATCTGTGTAAGATTTCTGTCGACTCTAAGTAGTCAACATTCTCTGCCTGATCAAAGCAATATCTGCAACTGTCCTCTCGACCAACTCTGGTCCAAGCATAATCTTGTCGGTGTTATCGTCCCAACAAATCGGAGATCTGCATCTGCGACCGTACAAAGCTTCAAACGGAGCCATCTTAATTGTAGCATGCCAGCTATTATTGTATGTGAACTCAATCAGACTCAAGATGTCCTCCCAGCTAGTCGGACGATCGAGCACACAAGCTCTAAGCATATCCTCCAGAGTCTGGATGGTCCTTTCAGACTGGCCATCTGTCTGAGGATGAAAAGCTGTACTGAACCTTAACTCGGTCCCCATAGCCTTATGAAGCTCCTTCCAGAACCTCGACATGAAACGGCCATCTCGATCAGATACAATGGTCTTAGGGATACCATGCAAACGGACAATCTCCTTCTGATAGACCTCTGCTAACTTCTGGACTTCCCACATGGTCTTAATGGCTATGAAATGAGCTCTCTTCGTAAGCCGATCCACGATCACCCAGATAGCATCTTTCTGACCTCGAGTCTTGGGTAGCCTTGTGACGAAATCCATGGCAATGCCTTCCCACTTCCACTCTGGCACAGGGAGAGGTAGCAACTCACCACCTGGCCTGCGATGCTCAATCTTGACCTTTTGACAAGTCAAGCACCTAGCCACGAAGTCCACTACATCCCACTTCAAGTTTGGCCACCAAAACTTCTTCCTGAGATCCTTGTACATCTTGCTGGAGCCTGGATGCACAGAATAAGCAGATGAATGAGCTTCTCTCATCACCAACTGACGAAGACTCTCTGTGTCTGGCACACAGATTATGTCCTGAAACCACAGCGATCCATCATCCTGAATCACAAAACTGGGAGCTTTCCCATCCATCACCTCACTACTTAACTTCACCAAGATGACGTCATCGACTTGCTTTTCCTTGATCTGATTCCAGCAGTATAGCCTGAATTTCCAGCATACTCAGGAAACATCTACGCTGATCATACAGGACTTCAATGTCGCACAACTCTTGGTTTAGCTTGGTCTGAGCAGTAAGTAGAGCAACTACAATCTCGTGAGTTGTCTTCCGGCTCAGTGCATCAACTACTACATTAGCCTTGCCCGGATGATACAGCAACTCCATGTCGTAGTCCTTGAGCAACTCTAGCCAGCAGCGTTGTCTCATATTTAGCTCCTTTTGAGTAAATATATACTTGAGACTTTTGTGGTTAGTGAAGACTTTGCATCTTATATCGTATAGATAATGCCTCCAAATCTTCAGCGCAAAGACAATCGATGCTAGCTCAAGATCATGTGTCGGATAGTTTTCTTCGTAAGTCTTGAGTTGTCTGGATGCATAAGCAATGACTTTGCCCCTCTGCATCAAAACACAACCAAGACCACACTTTGAAGCATCACTATAGACCACATAATCGTCATTCCCCTCTAGGAGTGCTAACACGGGTGTCGAGGTCAGCCGTCGTTTCAACTCCTGGAAACTGGCCTCGTACTTGTCATTCCAGACAAACTTCTTGTGAACCTTGCAGAGTAGATTGGTCATAGGTAGAGCGATCTTTGAAAATCCTTCCACGAACCGTCTATAATACCCGGCAAGCCCAAGAAAACTGCGCACCTCCTTCACGTTCTGGGGCTGTGTCCAATTAGCCACCGCTTCAATCTTTTGGGGATCAACCATAACCCCATTCTCATTGATCACATGGCCTAAGAAAGCCACCTCTTTCATCCAGAATTCACACTTGGACAGTTTAGCATAAAGCTGATGTTGTCTAAGGATTGACAAAGAAATCCACAGATGTTCCTCATGGACTTCTTCACTCGGAGAGTAGATCAGAATGTCGTCTATGAAGACCACTACGAACTTGTCCAAGTACTGGTGAAAACATCGATTCATCAGGTCTATAAAGACAGCTGGAGCATTTGTAAGCCCAAAAGGCATCACTACGAACTCGTAATGACCATATCTGGTCCTGAACACAGTTCTAGGAATGTCCTGCTCACGAATTCTGAGCTGGTGATAACCCGATCTCAGGTCAATCTTGGAGAAAACCTTTGCTCCATGCAACTGGTCCAACAAGTCATCAATCCTAGGCAGAGGATACTTGTTCTTGATCGTCACCTTGTTCAACTCTTGGTAGTCGATACAAAGTCGGAACGATCCGTCCTTCTTTTTGACGAACAATACCGGAGCACCCCACGGCGATGCACTCGGCCTGACATAACCTTTGTCAAGAAGATCTTGAAGTTGATTCTTCAACTCTTGCATCTCAGCTGGAGCCATCCGATACGGTGATTTGGAAATCGGCGTCGTACCAGGCTCAAGATCAATTGAAAACTCTACGCCACGGTTCGGGGGTAATCCAGGAATTTCTTCCGGAAAGACATCTAAAAACTCCCTAACCACAGGAATATCAAGAACCTCAGGTCCATCCTTCGCGGGCGAATCCAAGTAGAAAAGGTACCCGACACATCCTTGTCATAGTAGCTTAACGCAGCCATCGCATTGATCAGCTTGCTGTTATCAGCGTCATTCCGACCTTTGAACTTGCACACGAACTGGCCCCCAGATGACACCGTCCCCGTTCTTGAACTAAAGTCGATCACCGCCTTGTGACGCATCAGCCAATCCATACCAAGAATGATGTCGTATGGAGCCATGGCTATACAGATCAGATTTGCCTCAAACTCCTTACCCTGAATGGTAATCGGAAAGTCGGACAGATTTTTGGTTCCCACCAAACATTCTCCATTAGGAAGACTAACGATGAAAGGGTCGCACGAATCGTTGCACACTAAGTCTAACTTGCTAACACAGCTATCCGAAATAAAGGAATGCGTAGCACCAGAATCAAATAGAATGCACACTGAAGTAGAGTGCAGGTATAAAGTACCTTGAGCAATTGGAGCATTGGGTCCATCTGCTTCGCGCATCTCGTACAAGCGTTGGCCCTGACTTCCAGAAACAGTTGGGGCCTTTCCCCTGTTCTGAGCAGTCGTCTGAACTGACGGGCTAGGAGTCTCGGCAGACTTGAACCTAGGTCGGTTGCTCTGATGAACTGACCCTTGCTGCGACTCTACTCCCTTCTGCTTCCCCTGCTTGCAGAACTTCTGCAGATGACCATCACGTCCACACCCAAAGCACGATCTCTTCTCCTTCTGACACTCATTGCTCTTGTGGCCAGCAACGCCACAGTTATAGCACTGAACTGAACTCCTGGTCTGCCCTGACTGCTGAGTCGATCCTCCATGCATCATCTCCGTCTTAGCTCGGCCGGACTTGGCAAAGTTAGACGGTTGCGCAGGGCGCTTAAAGCCACCTCCCTGGTTCTGGTTCTGCATCGACTTCTGTCGGTTGCGCCACTTGGTCGACTCCTCTAGAGTTACCTCCAGCCTTAAGGAACAATCCACATACTGCTCCAAGGTAGAGCATGTGTGGTGCACCATTAACGGCTTGATATCCGGGCTCATCCACTCGTGGAAGTACCAGATCTTTTGGGCCTCGCTGGTAATCTCGGCAGGGGCGTACTATAAAAGATGATTGAACTTAGATGCCAACTCGGTCACTTTCAGACCATCCGTCTTTGGGTACAAGAACTCTTTATGCTTCTCTTCTCTCATAGCACGGGAGAAAAAGCGATCAACCATCTTGGTCTTGAACATCGACCAAGTCAACACTGGGCTCTCTGCCAAACCTGTGCTCTCCCACCACTCGCTAGCCTCCTCCTTTAGCTGAAGAGAAGCGATATGGACCTTCTCGGCCTCAGTACACTCCACGTTCCGAAATAGCCTCTCCATATGGGAGAACCAATGAGTCACTGCTACTGGCTCCCCTTTCCCGTTATAGCAATCGGGCCTCATGGAAGTGATGGTCTTAAGAGCGCGACCATAGCTGTCTCTAGACCTGACGACATTTTCCTGAACCACAGGGTTTCCGGGCTCCACAACATCAGGAACCGCTGGGTGAGTAGGTACTTCTTGCGCTTGGGGCGCACTGGGTCTCAATACATCCGCAATTGCCTGCATCACAATCCCGCGAATCGCCTCAATAGCTGCGGCATCAAACAGTGCCGGTGCTTGGGTTTGATCCTGACCTTCATGCCTATGTTGAACGCGAGACTCTGACTAGTGCTCATCTTGAACACCTCTTCTTGCTGGCCTGGGATCTTGGCTAGTCCCAGCACCGGCTCGAGTCGAGTTCCTCGTGCTTCTTGGGTTCACTATCTGTTTACCGATCCAAATCCAAGCATTCAATACATTAATATTATGCAATATACTTATGCAATATACCAACGTAAATAAATTACTCAGAATAGATCAACTTGGCATTTTATAGATGAACCTTCGAACTTTTACACAAGCAACACATGAGTCAAATCTTCGAGCATCAAAACAGAACTTGCTCGAAAATCTAGAAAATCCACAGACACTAGCCGAAACACTGAAACAAAACACAAATACAACTGAAACACTAGCAAAAGAAGCTACGACACTAGGCAACGCCAAACCACACTAAGGCGCTCCAAGACGTCTCCTGTAAGACCGGCTATCCATGCAAGGTCTCTTCGGGCTTGGCTCACCATCCTGCTCTGGTGATGAGCTTCGCACCCTGCTTGGTCCTGGGTCACACGGCTCTGGTGACTCAGTTCCAATCTCAGTTGCGGAAAAGAAAGGATCGTCCATAAGAGGGTACAACGGAGTTTAAACCAAATATAGCGGAAAAGAAAAGTTCCAATCCCGAATAGGCTAACACAGAGTTTAAACCAAATACAGCGGAAGTGTTATAAAGTAGGGTACAGCGGAAGTCTTATAAAATACATTACAACCAAAGTCATTGTCCAAAAGATCTCAACCTGATTAACGAAATAACTCAAACATTCGAAAACCACCGTCGACTCCATAGTCCTTCTATTCTTCTGAGCTACTTTCTATCTGATGTGCCGAATCGAACGGATGACACCAACCCACATGCAGAGAACAAGGTTCGTGGGTTAGTCTACTTGAATAGACTAGCAAGGGTACAAAGCAGAATGGTTCGAAGCAGTCGTATTAGGTTAGACTCATCGCTTCTCGAATAACAACCGATGACGATAGTCAACCATCATACTCCTACTGGAATAAACAAGAGGTATGCACAAGAGAAGATTCTGGAAGACTGAATCTTCACAGAAATCGACTCGAAAAAGACTCCAACGGAAATGAGTCTTTAAGGAATTATGACAAATCTGGAATGTTTACAGAATCATACAACAATGATTTAAAAGTTGACTGAGATGCTTCGGTTCACGACCAACCTCACCGCATACCGCGAGTCCGGATTGGAAAGAGAACGTACTATGATCAAAGTCGAGATGAGTTTTCCTAGCTGCATTATAACTTAGCTGCACTACTCGCCGAAGGTTTATTAATTATGTGCGTCGAGTAGCACTTATCTGATTTATATTACAAACCACACATCACATTATTAGACTTTTACATGTGTACCCCACCATTGGGACGACACATCTTAGTATACGTTTCGTCGAGAGTGACGTACACCGGAAGGTTTGTGACACCAGCTAAGTGTCCTGTCTCTACACACTTGTGAAAGAGACCGATCATGATCTTAGAATAGTACCAGATGGAGACGAGCCACCCCGATACCAGATTATAAAGAAATGACCGGACGAAGTCCGAGTACATTCCTAACTAACAGTACTAACCACACAGATACTAGCACAATCACAGTTACAGAATAAATCCACATAAAGGCCCGAAAGGCGATCACAGATAATAGCATTGTTCTAACATATATACAACCTATTATATGATTTTCAAAACAGTTTATAAATCACTTCCAGAAGAACACAGTAATAATCGTTCCAAATTAATTACTCAGATAAACAACTGATAATCAATGTAAATATGGAAACGATGAGCAAGAGCGAACCGCCACTTGCCTTAATCCGCAGAATAGAAACAAGCCTAACGACAACGACGAGATTCCGTGCTCGACACGGGTATAGCTCCGTACAGCACAACGACCTTCGAGTCGACCCATAAAAGGAACCCTAAGTTAGATCTGACATAACAACAGTACGAATCTAAAAACGGCGAAAGAAATCGAAAGGAAAGACCCCACGACGACAACCAACCAAGCCAAAGCCACGAAGGCATTCTGGGCACTGGAGGCGGTCGCCGTTCTTGGCGGCGGTCGCCGCATTCATCACGGTGGGCGCCGTAAAGAACATGGCGGTCGCCGTGAAGAACTCCGACGACTAGAACGAGAGAAAAACTCACCCAAATGATGCGCGTTTCGACCCCTTTTTGCCTTGCCTAGGTTCCAACCTCCAAAGGCAACCAAAAGGCTTCACAAGGGCTTCTGGAAACACCACCAACCGACACCAACGAAGCTTCCGAAATCCGGCGAAACTAACACTCCGACGAGGCAAAAATTTGGCAGAGATTCAGTGCTGGGATGGCTCAAAATCCTTCCCTCAACACCTCCTTTTATAGCCAAAGCAATGGGAACATCATCATCACCCTAGACGAAGCCGAGCAGGGCTAGATCGGCGCGGCCAGAGCTCGTCGGCGACCAACGGGTAATGACTGCTGGGTAATCACGGCGGGCGTCGCAACTTTGCCTACGGCGGGCTGCGGCGGGCACCGTTCCTAGCCCTGGCGAGCCTAGAGTAGGAGACGACGGCCTGACACCTCAGGCCCAACGACGGCGGGCACCGTTACTGTACGGCGGTCGCCGTTTTTGCCTTTTCCCGCCCATTCAGCTCTTGAACGAGCAAGACATTAACCCGGGATAAAAATTATCGTACGCGAACGCGTATAAACATCCGAAGCACGTCGTCTGTATTTTATTTCACTGAGAAAAAATATTACAGATACAGAGCATATTACAGAATGTCTCAAGCTACCTGAATTAAATCCGACGTACTAAACGGGTACTCGGGAAAATTCCAAAATTTCCAAAATAACCTTACAAAAAATACGGGGTATCACATCCCCCACCATCAAGGTTGAGGAGACCAATGTTGGAGTGTTGAAGTTTTCAAAGTAGTGGGTGAAGTGCTTTTTTGCTCTCCCACATCGACCTTTTGACTCAAAAAGGGAGTAGTATATATTTGGGGGTTTTCTTGTATGGGTTAGTTGAATTAGAAAGTTGTCCCCCTCGCGCGCACCGCAGCCGCTGTCCGGCCTGTGGCACGTGCGCGGTATGCAGTCCTATTTTATGAGTCACGTTAACTTTTTGGGCTTTTAAGTTTAGGAACGTAAATTAATTACGTTTCCGATTCTTCCGATTTCTTTTTTCGAATTTTAAAATTGTTTGACTTATTCAAACTCTGTTTGTAACATCCCCTAATTTTAAGCGTAACCACTATGTTCTTTGTTGAAGTAATTGGTTAGGAGTTACAAAAAACGTTTTATAAGGAGGAGCTTTCTGGTTTTGAAGAACACACAGAAAACATATCAACTTTCTTCACTAAAATCGTTTTCGTTCTGAGCATACCCGACTGATTCCAGTCCTTCGTTGGCGAGAGCCCGCGATCGGAGGACGTTGTGCGAACCATGGGGGGCGACGCCGATATGATAGAGCTCCGATGGGTCAGGGCGAAATTGCTTCTAAGGCAGCGAATTCCATACCGAGACGCAGCAAGTTTCGTTCGCGTTTTTCAAATCGGATTTCAAAGTGGCCCTACACTCAAATTTCCATAAGGTTTCATCTAGTTTAATTCTGGTTTCGTACTAACAATTTAGAAGGGATATTTTGAGAATCCAGAATGGCAATGATACCGTACTTCAAGACGATGTTGGATCTGTCCAAACTTGAACCTCTAGACGAAACGAACTACAAGAGGTGGTCCCAGAAGATGCTGATTTTTTTCGAGCAGTTGGAGGTCGACTATGTTCTTCTGCAACCAGCCCCGACTTCTGCTACACCGACTCCTGATCCAGTCACTGGTGTCGTTCGCAACACTCTAGGGATGGACGGATCTGCATCTCAGGAAGGTACTTCGACTGCTGCAGTTGACCAGACCATGAAAAAATATGAATTTGATAATAAAGAAGTTCGTGGTTATATGCTCAGTCATGTTACGAACCCTATTTTCGATTTATTGGCTACTCACAAATCTGCAAAGGTGATGTGGGATTTTATAGAGACTAAATATTCTACTAATGATGTTGGAAAGAAGAAGTATGTGTGTGGGAAATTCATGCAGTTCAAGATGGTGGACAAAAAGCCAATCATGCCTCAAGTCCATGAGTACGAGAATCTGGTGGCTTATATTTTGGCCGAAGGGATGAAGATGTGTGAAGTCCTGCAAGCCAATTTCCTGATCGAGAAGTTGCCTGATTCTTGGGCCAACTACCGCAACCATCTGAAGCACAAGAAGAAGGATCTGACCCTAGTTGAACTCATCAGCCACATGAAGATTGAAGAGGCGAATCACCTCAAGGATAAGCATGCTCCTAAAGTTTATGATAATTCGGTTAAGGCTAATCTTATAGAGTCTTCTACGAATGTTGACATGTTCAATAAGAAGGACTCAAATGTTGGACCTAAGAAGGATAATGTGCAAAACAAGACGGGTCCTAATTTCAAGAAGCGGGGAAAGCCTTCTGACAAGTCCAAGCAAGGATGCTACGTCTGTGGGAAGCTGGGACAACGTCTCAAAGCCTAATGGAGAACAGCCCAAGCCGCATGCCAACCTTGTTGAAGAAAACGGCCAACTGATTACTATGATCACTGAAGCAAACCGTGTAGCTGAAAAGGTGGAATGGTTATTGGACACTAGAGAAACCAAGCATTTATGTTCTGATAGGGAGCTCTTTGCTGAGTTTGAGGAAGCTACTGAAATAGACCAAGTCTATATGGGAAACTCAAGTGTCTCTCAGGTCATTGGGAAAGGGAAGGTGTCTCTAAAGCTCACTTTAGGAAAGTCTCTTTTATCACATAATGTTTTATATGTACCTTCTCTGTATAGGAATTTGATTTCATCTGGTTTGCTTGAAATTGTTGGCATAAAACAAGTGATTGAAGCTGGTAAAATAGTCTTATATGAGAATGGTGAATTCGTAGGAAAGGGTTATAGGTCTGGATGCTTGTATGTGCTTGAGACTTTGATTGATAATGAGAATGTTTCATCTTTTGCTTATATCATTCAGTCTTTGGATTTATGGCATGCTAGACTTGGTTATTTAAATGTTAAATTTGTCAATCTCTTACATGCAATGGGTTTAATTATGAATTTGGTACAAGATGGTCATAGAAAATGTGGTGTATGTGTTGAGGCTAAATACAAGAGGAAACTTTTTGATTCTGTAAATGAAAGGACAACTGAGTTGTTAGAATTAGTCCATTTCAGACTTATCAGAATTTAAAAACACAGAAAGTAGAGGTGGTAAAAAGTATTATATCACCTTTGTAGATGACCATTCTAGATACACCAAAATGTATTTGTTGTGATCCAAGGATGAAGCTGAAAATGTGTTTTACATTTATAAGGCAGAAGTAGAAAACCAACTAAATCAAAAAATCAAAAGGATTAGATCTGATAGAGGAGGTGAATACATCACCAACTCTTGGAAGGCATTCTGTAAGAACAATGGCAGCTCCATGCAGCCCACAACAAAATGGTATAGCAGAAAGAAAAAAATAGAACTTTGAAAGAAATGAAGAATGCTTTGCTTTCTAGTTATGGTTTACTTGATAACATTTAGGGTGTAGTTGTATGGACTGCCAACCATATTCTTAACAGAGTTCCTCATAAAAAATTAGACAAGACACCTTATGAGTTATGGAAATGCATTCGCCTAATATTAAATTTCTGAAAGTGTGGGGGTGTCTAGCTAAAGTAGGATTGCCTACTTTTAAAGTTGATGCAATCAGATCTAAAACTTTTGATGTTGTATTTATTGGTTATGCTAAAAACAATGCAGCTTATCGATTCATGTGTTTGAGTGATCGTTCATTGTGTGAATACCGTGATGTTGAATTCTTTGAGGATATATTTCCTTTAAAAAAATGATGTGCAAATTGATTATATGCCTAGCGCGTTGCATCTTCCTCCATGACTTTACCTTCCATGCCAATTGATGAAATTGAACCTAGGAAGAGTAAGAGGCAAAGAAAAGGAACTAGTTTTGGTCCTGATTTTGTGACTGCTTTCTTGATTGAACTCAATGATTATGATGAATTGAATGATACATTCATTAGCGTGCATATGCTAGAGGATGATCCTAAGACATATGATGATGTTGTGAGTTCATTAGTTGCTATTTTTTGGAAAGATGCAATTAAAAGTGATATAGAATCTATCATGTCTAATCACACATGGGAACTAGTTGACATACCTAAGGGAAACAAAGCCATTGGATGTATGTGGATCTTTACCATACGTGCATTATTTGCTCAAAAATTTTGGATTGACTTTATTGACACTTATTCTCATGTGACTAAGATCTCTACCATACGTGCATTATTTGCTTTAGCTTCTAGCTACAAGTTGTTAGTACATCAGATGGATGTTAAGACTGCATTTTTTAATGGTGATCTTAATGAAGAAATTTATATGGAACAACCTTTTGGGCGCATAGTTCTAGGGAAGGAAAACAAGGTGTGCAAAGTTAAGAAGTCACTATATGGGTTGAAGCAAGCACCAAAGCAATGGTATGAAAAATTTCATAAGACTATTCTTAGCTTTGATTTTAAGGTCAATGGATCTGATACATGTGTTTACTCAAAAATGTTTGGTGCCGATTGTGTGATTATATGTCTATATGTTGACGACATGCTTATCTTTCGGATACACATTAATGTCATTAACACGACCAAACTATTTTTGTCCTCTCGTTTTGATATGAAAGACTAAGGTGAAGCTGGTGTGATTCTAGGTGTTAAAGTAACTAGAACTAAAAATGGTTTCACTTTGTCTCAACCACATTATGTAGAGGAGGTATTAAAGAAATTTAATCAGTTTGATGTGGTGCCAATAGGACACCTTATGACTCAAGCATGCAATTAAAGAAAAATTGTGGTGATAGTGTATCACAAAATGAATATGCTAAAGTAATTAGGAGTTTGGTGTTTTTAATGAACTGTACTCGGCCTGATATTGCTAATGTTGTTTGTAGACTTAGTCGGTATACACATAACCCTAGTAAGGATCATTGGTGTGCACTTAACAGATTATTGAGATATCTACGAGGAACTATGGATTGGGGTTTGCACTTTGTTGGTTATCCTAAAGTTTTAGAGGGATATTGTGATGCAAACTGGGTTACCGATAATGATGAAGTTAGATCCACTAGCGGTTATGTTTTTACATTATGTGGTGGTGATATCTCTTGGAAGTCTTCTAAATAGACTTGTATTGCTAGATGTACTATGGAATCTGAGTTCATAGCTTTAGACTTAGCAGGTCAAGAGGCTGAGTGGTTAACAAGCTTACTGGATGACTTACCATTGTGGGGGCGTTCAACTCCTCCTATTTCTCTACATTGTGACTCACAATCTGCTATTTGTGTAGCTAATAGTAATGCCTATAATGTCAAGAATAGACACATTTGGATTAGACATGAGTCTGTGAGACAACTAATCACGAATGGTGTACTCAGTTTGGAGTACGTGAGAACAAAGAGGAACATTGCAGATCATTTGACTAAAGGACTAAATAGGAGATTAGTTCTTGATACATCAAGGGGAATGGGACTCAAACCCATGAGATGAGGAATTCTTGATAGATCCCCTTTGTGGTCAAACGAAGCCATGAAAAGGCTCATATGACAGTACACTACATCCCATTTCTATGAAAAGTGTACTTTAGAGGTTGAGCATTGACACTTAATGAACTCATAGCCCAGGATATGGGTGGTCTTATTGAGATGAACTTGATGAGTTCACCGTTGGAACATCGAGAGGTTGTGAAATACCCCAAAGGATATATATATATGGCAAAATGGTAAATAAAATGTTTGGACTTCTTAAAATCAGTAAATGGGCAAATTAAAGGGAGGAAACCCTTGTCTTAATCAGCTGTGGACAACTTGTTGAATAGCTCATGTCCCTCCCTTCTCCCTTCCGTGCTCTTCCATTCTTCTTGTCGGAGAGCTCGAACCAGCAAGGGGCCATCTCTCCCCTTTCCCTGAGGCGAGCTGCGGACTGGTGCTGTTGTACGATTCCAGCGACGAGGGAGTCGTTCCACTGTGATGCTGGGCTGTTCGCTGCTGCTGCGCTGAGTGTTGCTATTGTTGTGCTACTGCTGAAGCTCTGCTGAGTTCCGACGATGAGGGAACAAGTCCGGTAGCTGTAGCTTAGTGGTCAACAAGGTATGTGTGGGGGTTTACCTCAGATCTGAATATTTTAGGGCCGATTTCTGCTGAACTTTTGTGAGAGCTTTGAGTGCTCCGAGTGCTGCTAATTTAAAGTGGTTGAATTGCAGATTTGGACAGCAAGTATTGCTTGACCGATTTTGATTTTGTGCAGCCAATCCGCTCATGGATTTTTTGTTAAATATTTGGGGTTTGCGGAAATTGGTTTTGGAGGTATGAATTTAGGGGTTGATTTGGGGGTTTGTTGGTAGTGGTTGGTATTGGTTAATTAATTCCAGGAATTGTTTGGATTGTTGTTGTAGGTTCGTTCCGGGTTTGTTGGCAGAGTCGATGAATTCTATGGTTTTGTCGATGAGTTTAAGGCAAGATGATTCTTGCTCTTTCTTCTTATCTATCTCCTAAAATAATTATTTTCATATATTATTATTGTTCTCAGTAATGATTTATGCACCTGTCCGTTAGATTGATTTAGAATTGTGGGCGTAGAATTAAATGGTTGAATGTGTGAATATTGGTTGTGTGCTCGGTTATTGGTTGTGTGTTGAATATTGGTGGTGTGCTTGATTATTGGTTGTGTGTGGATATTGGTTGTGTGCTCGGTTATTGGTTGTGTGTTGAATATTGTTGGTGTGCTTGATTATTGGTTGTGTGTGGATATTAGTTGTGTGCTCGATTATTGGTTGTGTGTTGAATATTGGTTGTGTGCTCGATTATTAGTTCTGTGTTGAATATTGGTGGTGTGCTTGATTATTGGTTGTGTGTTGAATGTTGGTTGTGTGCTTGGTTAAGTGGTTTTGTTGGTGAATATTGGTTGTGTGCTTGGTTATTGGTTTTGTGTTGGATGTTGATTGTTGGCTAGTTATTAACTTGTTGTCGAATAATTGTTATTTATAGCTAGTGGTCGTTGTTGATTGTTATTTGTTATGGTTGTGGAATTCCGTTGGTTGTAGTTGTTGATTGTAGCTAGTCGAGGTTGTGGATTTCCGTTGGTGTGATTGTGGGTTGTAGCTAATTGTGGAAGGTTAGTTATGTGGATTGATTGTGGAAGGTTGGTTATGTGGATTGATTGTGGAAGGTTGGTTATGCGTGTTGATCGTGATGGTTGGTTGTGTTGGTTGACTGTTTGTTTCAATTATGAAGGAGGGCATGACTCCTTATAGTTGGGCCGGGGTGATGATCGCCTCACCCGACCACGTGAGGGTGTGACCTTACATTGGTTCAAGGCCACAATTGGATGGTGAGTGTCCCATCTTTAGGTGCTACTTGTTAATGGGAGAGGAGGTCGTGTATTCAACTCTCTCCAACAACCTACATGGTTGGTTTCCCATCTTGAGGGTGTGGGCCAACATGGGATGGGTTGGGGTGCATGGGCTACGGCCCATGTTAACGAACAGGCGGCACCGGAAGGGTGGATGGCCTGGGTCGTTACATATATTTAGGGTGATGATCGTCTCACCCATGTATGTGATTGTATGGTTACTTAGAGTGATGATTGTCTCACTCGTGCTTGTGTGTTCGTTGATGCGAAGGTTGGATTGGATGTGTTAGTACAGTAGTGAGTTCGGTATAATTGGTTAGCCTTGGTTACGTGTTAGTAGTAGTATAGGTATATATGTTTCGTAGTGTTGATAATTGAAGTGTTATTAGTAGAGAAGATAGATGGTTAGCCTTGAAGTGTTCTTTCCTGTGTTCTACTGTTGTTGCTTGATGATTCTTGGTAGTCTTTCAGTAGACTAACCAACCTCGGTTTATGTTTCCGCGGTTGGTTGGTATATCGGGTCCACCAGTCAACTAGTCTTTACAGGTTGGCAGCAGCAAGGGGGTTCTTGATCACAAATTTGTCTTCACAGTTAAAGATTCAGTTTTGCATCGAATTTGAAAATGTTGTATTCACTACCCGTTGTTTTGGATATAAATTGATATATTGAACTTGATACAAGGTTTAAGTGTTGTTTCAACTTGGAACAGGGATTTGATGTTGATAGCTTTTGTGTGTTTGGAAGTATTTCGGGTTTTCATTTTTCTAAAATCGCCTTATAGACCTTCTGGTCTATGGCACTGTGACACCTCTGGTTTGGGGTGTTACAGAAATTGGTATCATAGCATTTACATTCGAAAATGTTTTTCAAAAGTTTGACGTGGAAAAGCCCACTCGCTAAAACTGTGAAACAATCGTGTGATCGGAGACCCTTGGTGTTACTCGTAGGTAAGTTGTGTTTTAAATTTTATATGTGATGTTTAGTATTGATGAGTAATTTCATGTTGTGTGCCCCCGTAAGCGGGACGTGTTAGAGGTCGAAGGTGTGGTTGTGATAGAGGACGAGGCCCTCTGGCTTATCGTCAAGAGGTAGATGCAAGTAGTCTAGTAGTTGATGATTCTATAGGAAGTTGTTGTATATTACTGTTATTGTTAAGGATGAGAAGGACAGGATTAAGCACTTTCATAGATGGGTGTATCATGAGACAGAACCCTGATGGTGAGGCATAGTTGAATGATCCTTGAGTATACTGATAAATGCTTGATCAGGGAGGCTGCTATAGGTGATTCTAATCAGACTATTGATGCTTGAGGCAATAAGAAATAGAGGACTCAGTCTGCACCGAAAGAAGTGGGATTTCACAACTATGGGTTCGGTTGGGTTGAGGAGTAGAATACGCATGTGATTACAGGAAGAAGACAGTTACTGTAACAACAGATGAGGGTTTAGTGCATGTGTTTGAGGGTCATGATCCTAGAGACTCTGGCAGAATTGTTAGTGCGATGACAGCTGCAAAACTGTTAAGACAAGGTTGTGACGGTTATGTGTGTATGTTGAAATTGAGGGAGCAGATAGAGGAACATATGGAGTTAGGCTTTATTAGGCCAAGTGCTTCTCTTTGGGGTACGCCTGTATTGTTGGTTAAAAAGAAGGATGGTTCCTTCCGACTTTGCATGGATTATAAGAAGTTGAATAAGGTGATAGTCAAGAATAAGCATCCGCTTTCATGTACTGATGACTTGTTGGATCAATTGCAAGGAGCTACAGTGTTTTCAAAGATTGACTTAAGATCAGGGTATCCTCAACTTAGGATTCGAGAGGAAAATATTCATGATATTGCCTTCAGAACTAGGTACGGTCACTATGAATTGGTTATGATGCCATTCGGGTGGACTAATGCTTCCGCGGGTTTCAAGGACTTGAGGAACCGATGTTTTTGAAAGTACTTGGATCGTTTGTAGTGATTTTCATTGATGGCATTTTAGTATACTCTCGGAGTAAGAGGGACCATGAGACTCACCTCAGAATTAAAACTCGGAGTGTTGAGGCGGCATAAACTAATTGCAAAGCTGTCTGAATGTGATTTTTGGATACCTAAGTTAGCATTTATAGGCCATGTGAATTATAATGAGAATATGATGGTAGATCTGCAGAAAACAGAAGCAGTAGCGAATTGGGAACAACCTCATAATGTTAAGGAAATTAGGAGTTTTCTCAGACTGGCATGTTACTACAAGCGGATTGTGGCAGGTTACGTAAGACTAAGAAGTTTGAATGGGATGGGAGATGTCAAGAGAGTTTTGAAGAACTCAAGAAGTATTTAACTAGTGCGCCCGTGTTAGTTTTACCGCAGGGAACAGAAAGGTTTGTCATCTACAGTGATGCGTCTAAGCAAGGTCTGGGTTGCGTTTTAATGCGGAATGGGAAGGTCATTGCTTATGCTTCTCGTCAGCTCAAACTGTGTAAGAGAGAGTTGAACATGAGACAAAGACGGTGGCTAGAATTGATTAAGGATTATGATATAGATACCGTTTATCATCCAGAGCTGATGCTTTGAGTAGGAAGTCGACTCCCGAGCATATGGTTGCTTGCTTGACAGTTCAGCCGGGATTGCAACAAGAGTTGGTGAGGGGTGAAATTGAAATTGGTTTGGGAAGGAACGGACGCAGCTGAATGCGATGGAATGTTGAGTAAGAGATGCAGTGAGATTGCTCAGGGAAGGGCGCCCGAATTTCTGGTTCAGGAGGATGGAATATTGTGATTTTAGAATCGATTATGTGTGCCAGCTGATAAAGAGATTAGAAAGTTGATTCTCAAGGAAGGTCATTCTTCAGCATATTTTGTACATTCTGGAGCCAGTAAATTGTACAAGGACTTGAGACGGAGTTATTGATGGATTGACATGAAGCGGAGAGTTGGCTTTGTAAGCTTACCGATTAGCGTTGTCACCGAGAATAAGCGGGAAGTATGATGTGTTTCATGTGTCATAGCTGAGGAAATATGTGTATCATCCGACTCATGTTCTGAACTTTGAGGAGATAGAGTTTCAACCTGATGGCACGTTTGAGGAATCACCCGTAAGGATCCTAACGGTCGATCAGAAGGAATTGAGGAATAAGGTCATTTCTTTGGTAAAAGTCTTATGGTCTAAACACGGAACGACAGAAGAGACTTGGGAACTAGAGTCAGTTATGCGAGATAGATATCCGAACCTGTTTGATCTTAGTTTCAAGGACGAAACTCCTATAAGGGAGGGAGAATGAAATACCCCAAAGGATATATATATATATATGGAAAAATGGTAAATAAAATTTTTAGACTTCTTAAAATCAGTAAATGGGCAAATTAAAGGGAGGAAACCCTTGTCTTCATCAACTGTGGACAACTTGCTGAACAGCTCGTGTCCCTCCCTTCTACCTTCCGTGCTCTGCCATTCTTCTTGTCGGAGAGCTCGAACCAGCAAGGGGCCATCTCTCCCCTTTCCCTGAGGCGATCTGCGGACTGGTGCTGCTGTACGATTCCAGCGATGAGGGAGTTGTTCCACTGTGTTGTTGGGTTGTTTGCTGCTGCTGCGCTGAGTGTTGCTATTGTTGTGCTGCTGCTGAAGCTCTGCTGAGTTCCGGCCACGAGGGAACAAGTCCGGTAGCTGTAGCTTAGTGGTCAACAAGGTATGTGTGTGGGTTTACCTCAGATCTGAATATTTTAGGGCCGATTTCTGCTGAACTTTCGTGAGAGCTTTGAGTGCTCCGAGTGCTGCTAATTTAAAGTGGTTGAATTGCAGATTTGGACAGCAAGTATTGCTTGACCGATTTTGATTCTGTGCGCCAATCCGTTCTTGGAATTTTTGTTCGATATTTGGGGTTTGCGGAAATTGGTTTTGGAGGTATGAATTTAGGGGCTGATTTGGGGGTTTATTGGTAGTGGTTGGTATTGGTTAATTAATGCCACGAATTGTTTGGATTTTTGTTGCAGGTTCGTTCCGGGTTTGTTGGCAGAGTCGATGAATTCTAGGGTTTTGTCGATGAGTTTAAGGCAAGATGATTCTTGCTCTTTCTTCTTATCTATCTCCTAAAATAATTATTTTCGTATATTATTATTGTTCTCAGTAATGATTTATGCATCTGCCCGTTAGATTGATTTAGAATTGTGGGCGTAGAATTAAATGGTTGAATGTGTGAATATTGGTTGTGTGCTCGGTTATTGGTTGTGTGTTGAATATTGGTGGTGTGCTTGATTATTGGTTGTGTGTGGATATTGGTTGTGTGCTCGGTTATTGGTTGTGTGTTGAATATTGGTGGTGTGCTTGATTATTGGTTGTGTGTGGATATTAATTGTGTGTTGAATATTGGTTGTGTGTTGAATATTGGTTGTGTGCTCGGTTATTAGTTGTGTGTTGAATATTGGTGGTGTGCTTGATTATTGGTTGTGTGTTGAATGTTGGTTGTGTGCTTGGTTAAGTGGTTTTGTTGGTGAATATTGGTTGTGTGCTTGGTTATTGGTTTTGTCTTGGATGTTGATTGTTGGCTAGTTATTAACTTGTTGTCGAATAATTGTTATTTATAGCTAGTGGTCGTTGTTGATTGTTATTTGTTGTGGTTGTGGAATTCCGTTGGTTGTAGTTGTTGATTGTAGCTAGTCGAGGTTGTGGATTTCCGTTGGTGTGATTGTGGGTTATAGCTAATTGTGGAAGGTTGGTTATGTGGATTGATTGTGGAAGGTTGGTTATGTGGATTGATTGTGGAAGGTTGGTTATGCGGGTTGATCGTGATGGTTGGTTGTGTTGGTTGACTGTTTGTTTCAATTATGAAGGAGGGCATGACTCCTTATAGCTGGGCCGGGGTGATGATCGCCTCACCCGACCACGTGAGGGTGTGACCCTACGTTGGTTCAAGGCCACAATTGGATGGTGAGTGTCCCATCTTTAGGTGCTACTTGTCAATGGGAGAGGAGGTCGTGTGTTCGACTCTCTCCAACAACCTACATGGTTGGTTTCCCATCTTGAGGGTGTGGGCCAACATGGGATGGGTTGGGGTGCATGGGATGCGGCCCATGTTAACGAACATGTGGCACCGGAAGGGTGGCTGGCCTGGGTCGTTACATATATTTAGGGTGATGATCGTCTCACCTGTGTATGTGATTGTATGGTTACTTAGAGTGATGATTGTCTCACTCGTGCTTGTGTGTTCGTTGATGCGAAGGTTGGATTGGATGTGTTAGTATAGTAGTGAGTTCGATATAATTGGTTAGTCTTGGTTACATGTTAGTAGTAGTATAGGTATATATGTTTCATAGTGTTGATAATTGAAGTGTTATTAGTAGAGAAGATAGATGGATTGAATGTGTTAGTAAAGTTGGACTGGATCGTATCACCTGTTTATACTCGTGGGAGGTTGAGATTGGATGGATTGTGGTTAGCCTATAGAAGAGTTGGTTAGAAATGGTTAAGTAATGGTTATGTAATAGTGTATCTATATATTTTGGTGTGTTGTTGGCATTGGTTGTTTGGCACAATAATTCTTTCATGTGTTCTACTGTTGTTGCTTGATGATTCTTGCTAGTCTTTCAGTAGACTAACCAACCTCGGTTTATGTTTCCGCAGTTGGTTGGTGTATCGGGTCCATCAGTCAACTAGTCTTTGCAGGTTGGTAGCAGCAAGGGGGTTCTTGATCACATATTCGTCTTCACAGTTAAAGATTCAGTTTTGCATTGGATTTGAAAATGTTGTATTCACTACCCGTTGTTTTGGATATAAATTGATATATTGAACTTGATACAAGGTTTAAGTGTTGTTTCAACTTGGAACAGGGATTTGATGTTGATAACTTTTGTGTATTTGGAAGTATTTCGGGTTTTCATTTTTCTAAAATCGCCTTATAGACCTTCTGGTCTATGACACTGTGACACCTCTGGTTTGGGGTGTTACAGGTTGAGTTGCTTAACTCTTGATGATTTCATAGCCCATACTGGGTGATCCTTTTGAGACAGGACTTGATGAAGTCACCTACTAGAGTGTGAAGGGTTAGCCTCCTTCTATGAAAGAACTACGGTGATCTTTCTAGAGCACTCTTTAGCATCCCAAGGAAGAACTGGCCATTTTTATTACAGGTGTTATCGAGGAATCACAGAGACCTTAGGTGAGAGGTGTGTAGGACAGTCCTTGAATTAGAGAGTTCAACACTCGTTCACTCTTTTAGCGAAATGACTACTTGGCTTCACTACGTGTTGCTTCAAATTATAAGATACCTACACTTAAGCTTCAAACACTATGCTCAGAACTTGTTTTATACTGTTTTTGAAAACCTTTTCCGTATTGTGGGGGATTATGGAGTGCTGAAGTTTTCAAAGTTGTGGGTGAAATGCTTTTTTTCTCTCCCACATCGACCTTTTGACTCAAAATGGAGTAGTATATATTTGAGGGTTTTCTTATATGGGTTAGTTGAGTTAGAAAGGTGTCCCCCTCGCGCGCACTGCCGCTGCCGTCCGGCCAGTCCGGTCCGTGTTCGTGGCACGTGCGGGGTGTGGTGTGGGTCCTATTTTACGAGTCACGTTAACTTTTTGGGCTTTTAAGTTTCAGAACATAAATTAATTGCATTTCCGATTCTTCTGATTTCTTTTTTCGAATTTTAAAATTGTTTGACTTATTCAAACTCTATTTGTAACAACCCCTGAATTTAAGCGTAACCACCACGTTCTTTGTTGAAGTAACTGGTGAGGAGTTACAAAAAATGTTTTATAAGGAGGAGCTTTCTAGTTTTGAAGAATACACATAAAACATATCAACTTTCTTCTCTAAAATCGTTTTCGTTCTGAGCATACCCGACTGATTCTAGTCCTTCGTTGGCAAGAGTTCGCGATCGGAGGGCGTTGTGTGAACCTTGGGGGCGACATTGATCTGACAAAGCTCTGGTGGGTCAGGGCGAAATCGCTTTTTAAGGCAGCGGATTCCATACCGCGGCGCAACAAGTTTTCGTTCGCGTTTTTCAAAGCGGATTTCAAAGCGGCCTTACACTCAAATTTCCGTAAGGTTTCATCTAGTTCAATCTAGTTATGTACTAACAACCAATAATGATGGTAAACTTTCCATCTTTAAACAATATCAACCCTAGATATATACTAGATAAAGGAATCAATTTCTTGATCTGGATTGTCAATATTGCCCCTGAAACGATAATAGATGACTAGACATACTCTGACTTCTTAATACGAAATCTATGCTGACTATCTTTGGCTTTTCAACATTCTTACACTAAGTATTGACATAAAGCTCTCCAACAACTTGATTTGGTTGATGAAAATTAATCTCTGGCTGTTATCAACAATAATCCTATTTCCTGAATCATTCATCTTGATGTAAATGTTTTCAATGCAAAGCTTAAAAATCTAGAAGACTAAGTCAAGAAATGAAAACTAAAACATCTTGAGATACATTCATTTGCTGATGTGTAGTTAATTATAGGTTTGGATCGAGGTTGTTGTTTCGGGCAAGAGATCGAGGACGTGGTCGTGTGATTCATGTTGACTTCTAGAGACAAAACGTGATCCAAGTGTTACACTCGTGCCTCCATAGTGTGTCTTTTGATTTGCTTCCCGTTTGTTGCATCGCCGCGTTGGTTTCTTCCAACCCGTGTTTGCGCCCTTCTCATCCGTTTGCCTATCTTTCTAACTCTTTCCGACTTTGTTTGTATCTCTTTGAATGGTTATTGTAACTTTATTTTCCCTAATCAGTTTGTTTCGGCTGCCGGTTTTTCAGCCTCTCGAGAATCTTTGTCAGATTTGACATAGATTTTCATATTCTTAGCTTATAAGAAAAGTGAATAGCGATGGGTGTTGTACGTACAACATATCGTAAATTTTCAAGCCTAATTCACTTAAAGCATACTATATATACCCCAATTTACACCCATCGAAGTCTAAAGCGCAACGACAAGTGGTAGAGTCCTAGACTTTTGGCACCTTGGCAAATACGATGCTATGTTGTTTCTTTCAATTGGGTTAATTTACGGGGAGAATGTTCGCACCCGTTTTTTTATTTACTCTCATCGCTTTTTGGATGCAACCAAGTTGCGCCAAAAAAAAAAACTTGGGCGCAAAGTTGTGCCTAAGTGAATGAACAGGGTTGTTAAAAACCTGGTTCATGACAGATTTATAAAAAAAAAATGGTTCACCTAGTTGCGCCCAGAAAAAAAAAAACTTGGGCGCTAATATTTAAAATAAATTTACTTTATACTCATCACATTGTATCTATCCTGCTATTTTATATGATTTGAAATTCAAATACCTAGTAGCTTTGTACACTTGTGTGCATTTGAAAATAGTAATAAATGTTTTCAAGTAATCAGGATTACATGACAATAAATTTGTTTGTATCATGAGGTTTCAATATACCGTTATTCATTTAAAATTCATGTACTTTTCTCCACCAATTCGTTTGCTATTAACTGTTTGTTATGATTATTCTAAAAAATCACATATAACTATGGTTATATCCAATTTGGTTATATATTATGGTTATATCCTATAGTTATATACTACGGTTATATTCTATAGTTATGTACTATGGTTATATCTTATATTTATATTCTATAGTTTTATACTATGGTTATATCCTATAGTTGTATACTATGATTATATCTTATAGTTATATCCAATTTGGTTATATCATATCGTTATATCCTATAGTTATATACTATGATTATATCTTATAGTTATATCCAATTTGGTTATATCATATCGTTATATCCTATAGTTATATACTATGGTTATATCCTATATTATATACTATGGTTATATCCTATATTATATACTATGATTATATCTTATAGTTATATCCAATTTGGTTATATCATATCATTATATCATATAGTTATATACTATATAATAGTTATATACTATGATTATATCTTATAGTTGTATCCAATTTGGTTATATCATATCGTTATATCCTATAGTTATATACTATGGTTATATCCTATATTATATTCTATAGTTATGTACTATGGTTATATCATATAGTTATATACTATGATTAAATCTTATAGTTATGTCCAATTTGGTTATATCATATCGTTATATCATATCGTTATATACTATGGTTATATCTTATATTTATATTCTATAGTTGTATACTATGGTTATATCATATAGTTATATACTATGATGATATCTTAGGGCTTGTTTGGTACGATTCCTGTGGAATGAGGAATCGGAATGAGGAATGAGCGATTCCGAAAACATGTTTGGTATGGTAAAAAATAAAAAATTCTTTCATACCTTGGAATGGCCCATTCTAAGCCCAAAGAACAACTTCATTCCAATCAAAAAGTCAGGGTTTCATCCATTCCAATGTTGTTCAGTTGTTCTCTTGTGGTACACAGTCGCTCCTTCATCTGTGAAAGCTTTGCCCCTACGATCTTCCCGGCGTCCTTCTCGGCGTCGTTCCGGCGTCTTCCGTCGTTCTGGCGTCGTTCTTCGTCCCAACCCCTCAAGGTATTGTGCAGTCTCCACTTGTTAAATTGCTCCAGTTACAAAAAATTCATAAATTGCTCCACTTGTGTTCTCGGTTCTCAATCTTCAATGTGGAAATTATGTGCAGTCTCGGTTCCCAAAATTCGTATATTGCTCCACTATACAGTCTTGTTCTCGTAATACAATATATTCATGCTCGGTTAAATTGCTCCACTGTGCAGTCTTGCTCCACTGTGCAGTCTTGTTCTCATAATACAATATATTCAATGAATTCATGCTCGGTTGCTCCACTGTGCAGTCTTGTTCTTGTATTTTGTCCTCTGTAAATTGTTTGTGCTGAATTGTCTCCATTTGTACTGAATTGGTATTTCTTGTTATATTGATTTTAGGTTGAATTTTTTTAATTGTTTATGTTGGAATACTTTGTGTGGATGTTTATTGTGTAAATTAGTTTATGGATGTTTGTAGTATTTTATTATCACTTTTTTAGTACTTAATCTTGTATTTATAAATTGAAAAATTCATCTACTTATATATACCTATGTAAAATGAAATGTAGCGATGGACCCTTTTGAGCATGATTTGAAAAGGAGAAGAAAGGAAAGACAAAAGCGTGTGCAACTAGTAATATCGATTATTATTAGATTTGTTGCCATGACGACTATGGTATTTCGTTTGAGGCTTGCTATGATAACATGTTTGGATGTGAACATGTGGTGTTATTATGTACTTACAAGACACTTAAGTATTTGATAATATTTATGTCTAAGTTGATTAAGGTTTGAGATTTTTTTTTCATATATAATGTATATATATATGCGTGAAAAACGTGAAAATTAAATTTATAGGGAATTAATTTCTCATTTTAGATTTTATATACAGCCAAACAACATTTTCAAGAATGATTCATTCAAATAGCATACCAAACACCAAATTACAGGAATGGTTCATTCCGACAGCATACCAAACACCAAGTTACAGGAATGATATATTCTGATTTCTGATTCCTGATTCCATTCCGATTCCAGAAGACATACCAAACGAGCCCTTATAGTTATATCCAATTTGGTTATAGCATATCGTTATATCCTATAGTTATATATTATGATTATATCTTATGGTTATATTATATAGTTATATACTATGGTTATATTCTATATTATATTCTATAGTTATATACTATGGTTATATCCTATATTATATTCTATAGTTATATACTATGATTATATCATATATTCTATAGTTATATACTATGGTTATATCCTATATTATATTCTATAGTTATATACTATGATTATATCATATATTATATAGTTATATACTATGATTATATACTATGATAACGACCCTAAACCCTTAAAAAAAACCTAAAACAATCCCTACACAACCCTTTGGGCGCAACTAGGTTGCATCCAGAACTCAATTGTGCCCAAGGGGTTTCTAGTGCTTTTTTAGGGTTTAGGGTTAGGTTTTGGGGTTTAGGGTTTGTGGTTTAGGGTTTAGGGTTTTCTTACTATGATTATATCGTATGGTTATATTCTATAGTTATATCCTATATTACATTCTATAGTTATATCTTGTAATGACAATATATATTACTCTCCCAACCACCATCAAACATTTCAAGGTCCGAAACAATTTAGCAAAATATTCAGTCAATATATAGATATTAGAAGTTATTTTTCCAACTTCAACTTGAAAATTTTACACTTTGTGCTACAATGATAAAGACCCTAAACCCTAAAACAATCCCCCACACAACCCTTTGGTTGCGGTTGCGCCCAAGGGGCTTCTAGTGTTTTTTTAGGGTTTATGGTTAGGTTTTGGGGTTTTCGTCCATTCGAATACAAAGTTTAACATTGATTACTTGATTTAGGATTAGGGAGAAAAACGCTATAAATAGAGTTTAATCCATAAAATAATTCTATTTTTCATTCCGTGTTCCTCCAAATAGTTGAATATACTATGATTTTATCCTATAGTTATATAATATGGTTATATCCTATAGTTATATACTATGGTTATATCCTATAGTTATATACTATGGTTATATGTTATAATTATATCCAATTTGGTTATATCATATCGTTATATCCTATAATTATATACTATGATTATATCTTATGGTTATATTCTATAGTTATATACTATGGTTATATCCTATATTATATTCTATAGTTATATACTATGGTTATATCATATAATTATATACTATGATTATATCTTATGGTTATATTCTATAGTTATATACTATGGTTATGTCCTATATTATATCATATAGTTATATACCATGGTTATATCATATAGTTATATACTATGATTAAATCTTATAGTTATGTCCAATTTGGTTATATCATATCGTTATATACTATGGTTATATCTTATATTTATATTCTATAGTTGTATACTATGGTTATATCATATAGTTATATACTATGATGATATCTTAGGGCTTGTTTGGTACGATTCCTGTGGAATGAGGAATCGGAATGAGGAATGAGCGATTCCGAAAACATGTTTGGTATGGTAAAAAATAAAAAATTCTTTCATACCTTGGAATGGCCCATTCTAAGCCCAAAGAACAACTTCATTCCAATCAAAAAGTCAGGGTTTCATCCATTCCAAAAACAAATTAGGGTAAGTGTTGTTCAGTTGTTCTCTTGTGGTACACAGTCGCTCCTTCATCTGTGAAAGCTTTGCCCCTACGATCTTCCCGGCGTCCTTCTCGGCGTCGTTCCGGCGTCTTCCGTCGTTCCGGCGTCGTTCTTCGTCCCAACCCCTCAAGGTATTGTGCAGTCTCCACTTGTTAAATTGCTCCAGTTACAAAAAATTCATAAATTGCTCCACTTGTGTTCTCGGTTCTCAATCTTCAATGTGGAAATTATATGCAGTCTCGGTTCCCAAAATTCGTATATTGCTCCACTATGCAGTCTTGTTCTCGTAATACAATATATTCATGCTCGGTTAAATTGCTCCATTGTGCAGTCTTGCTCCACTGTGCAGTCTTGTTCTCATAATACAATATATTCATGCTCGGTTGCTCCACTGTGCAGTCTTGTTCTTGTATTTTGTCCTCTATAAATTGTTTGTGCTGAATTGTCTCCATTTGTACTGAATTGGTATTTCTTGTTATATTGATTTTAGGTTGAATTTTTTTAATTGTTTATGTTGGAATACTTTGTGTGGATATTCATTGCGTAAATTAGTTTATAGATGTTTGTAGTATTTTATTATCACTTTTTTAGTACTTAATCTTGTATTTATAAATTGAAAAATTCATCTACTTATATATACCTATGTAAAATGAAATGTAGCGATGGACCCTTTTGAGCATGATTTGAAAAGGAGAAGAAAGGAAAGACAAAAGCGTGTGCAACTAGTAATATCGATTATTATTAGATTTGTTGCCATGACGACTATGGTATTTCGTTTGAGGCTTGCTATGATAACATGTTTGGATGTGAACATGTGGTGTTATTATGTGCTTACAAGACACTTAAGTATTTGATAATATTTATGTCTAAGTTGATTAAGGTTTGAGATTTTTTTTTCATATATAATGTATATATATATGCGTGAAAAACGTGAAAATTAAATTTATAGGGAATTAATTTCTCATTTTAGATTTTATATACAGCCAAACAACATTTTCAAGAATGATTCATTCAAATAGCATACCAAACACCAAATTACAGGAATGGTTCATTCCGACAGCATACCAAACACCAAGTTACAGGAATGATATATTCTGATTTCTGATTCCTGATTCCATTCCGATTCCAGAAGACATACCAAACGAGCCCTTATAGTTATATCCAATTTGGTTATAGCATATCGTTATATCATATAGTTATATACTATGATTATATCTTGTGGTTGTATTATATAGTTATATACTATGGTTATATTCTATATTATATTCTATAGTTATATACTATGGTTATATCCTATATTATATTCTATAGTTATATACTATGATTATATCATATATTCTATAGTTATATACTATGGTTATATCCTATATTATATTCTATAGTTATATACTATGATTATATCATATATTATATAGTTATATACTATGATTATATACTATGATAACGACCCTAAACCCTAAAAAAAACCTAAAACAATCCCCACACAACCCTTTGGGCGCAACTAGGTTGCATCCAGAACTCAATTGTGCCCAAGGGGTTTCTAGTGCTTTTTTAGGGTTTAGGGTTAGGTTTTGGGGTTTAGGGTTTGTGGTTTAGGGTTTAGGGTTTTCTTACTATGATTATATCGTATGGTTATATTCTATAGTTATATCCTATATTACATTCTATAGTTATATCTTGTAATGACAATATATATTACTCCCCTAACCACCATCAAACATTTCAAGGTCCAAAACAATTTAGCAAAATATTCAGTCAATATATAGATATTAGAAGTTATTTTTCCAACTTCAACTTGAAAATTTAACACTTTGTGCTACAATGATAAAGACCATAAACCCTAAAACAATCCCCCACACAACCCTTTGGTTGCGGTTGCGCCCAAGGGGCTTCTAGTGTTTTTTTAGGGTTTATGGTTAGGTTTTGGGGTTTTCGTCCATTCGAATACAAAGTTTAACATTGATTACTTGATTTAGGATTAGGGAGAAAAACGCTATAAATAGAGTTTAATCCATAAAATAATTCTATTTTTCATTCCGTGTTCCTCCAAATAGTTGAATATACTATGATTTTATCCTATAGTTATATAATATGGTTATATCCTATAGTTATATACTATGGTTATATCCTATAGTTATATATTACGGTTATATGTTATAATTATATCCAATTTGGTTATATCATATCGTTATATCCTATAATTATATACTATGATTATATCTTATGGTTATATTCTATAGTTATATACTATGGTTATATCCTATATTATATTCTATAGTTATATACTATGGTTATATCATATAATTATATACTATGATTATATCTTATGGTTATATTCTATAGTTATATACTATGGTTATGTCCTATATTATATCATATAGTTATATACCATGGTTATATCATATAGTTATATACTATGATTATATCTTATAGTTATATCCAATTTGGTTATATCCTTATAGTTATATCCAATTTGGTTTTATTCTATAGTAATAACCAAATTGGATATAACTATAAGGATAAAACCAAATTGGATATAACTAGAAGATATAATCATAGTATATAACTATATTATACACCTATAGAATATAACCATAAGATATAACCAAATTGGATAAAACTATAAGATATCATCATAGTATATAACTATAGGATATAACCATAGTTATATGTGATTTTCGAGAATAATAATAACAAACAGTTAATATCAAACGAATTGGTGGAGAAACGCACATGAATTTTAGATGAATAAAAGTATATTGAAACCTCATGATACAAACAAATTTATAGCCATGTAACCCTGATTACTTGAAAACGTCTATTACTATAGTCAAATGCACACAAGTATACAAATCTACTAGGTATTTACAGAACCGTTCAATAATCTTAAAAAATCATTTTTCAAAATAAAAAAAATCACCCGGACCTTGGCCGCAACTAGGTTGCGCTCAAGGAATTTTTTTTCTTGAGCGCAACCAAAATGTAGTGTCGGGAATAAGAAAAACGGTGCGAAAAGTAATCCCCTTAATTTATCGACGAAAACAAGTGCCAATATAAGAATATTAATACGTAGTATAAAATTCATCAACATAAAGGGGAAGAAGTAATACGATCGTATTATATAAAAAATATAAACTCATAAATATTATATTATATATAGATATAACATATACTGTATTTATCAATTTATTTAAAAATGTGTGTTTATAAATTTTATACTATGTATGTAATGTGTGTATCATTTTATTGAAAATTAACGCATGTTCATGAATTATGTACTGTGTGTTCATAGATTTTCTATTATGTGTTCATCATTTTTTTTACACGTATATAAAATTTGTACTATATATTTAACTTTTTTACATATAAGCTTCAATTCTCACCTGAAACATATAAGCCTTCACTTTACTTTTCCTTTGAGGAGATGACAAGTAAAAGTTTCCGTACGATTAATTAATTGCAGAATTTGAACTAATCGTAATTACTACTAAGTAGACCTGTCAATCGGATCGGTCAAGTCGGGTCGGGTTATTTCGGATAACAGGTTAAGTCGGGTCGGGTCATTACAGGTCAGCGGGAGGTTCGGGTTAACCAACGGGTCAAGAGTATCATTTTTTAAATATTTTATTCATTATTTAAGTATTATTAAATGGTTAAAAACTAATTTAAATTTGTCCAAATAAGTTGAAATGAATTAAAATAATAATAATACTATTCATTATTTTAATGTAATTGATATTAGTAGATCAAAATCATATTTTATTTTTAATTTAATTTAAATTATATTAATTTATAAATTTATGAATTATAAAAATTATATAAGTATAATAATGTTCTTTTTTTAGGATAATTGAGCATATTACCATTATTTATATGTCATTTATCATAGGGATGAGCTTCGGTCCAAAACCGGATTGGACCGGACCGATCCGGACCGGATCAAAAACCGAATTCGGAAAAAGTATGGACCGAAGACCAGACCGGAAAATACCGGTCCAGTCCACCTCGGACCGGTTTTGAACTGAATTTTATATTTTTAATGAAAAACATGTGCTAATTACATGGCCATTTTAATGAAAATCCGTTTTCAACCCATATCTTTTCAAGAAAAACAATACGCTACATTTTAATGAAAAACATGTGCTAATTACATGGCCATTTTAATTCGACAGTAGTTGTCTTTGAAAAACAATACGCTATATTTTTCAGTAATATGAAGAAACTTCAAGATTAATCATATATTTAAAATACTTTACTTTTTCAATAAAATATTAATTAATTTATAACTAAGGATTGATTTTCACGATCTTCTTATTCTCTTGATTTACTTAACGTCTGTATTATGAGAAGATTTGCCAATACGATATATCGGGAGGCTGTGAATATGATTCATATATAAAATCGTTGGGTGAATCTAAAATCTTATGTCTCCACTCTACAAAAGCAAACTAAATATATTTTTAGTAATTTTCAGCAAAAAGTAGATATTTATGATCCTTTATTGAATTTGATGATTTTGGAATTGATGAGATTGCATGCTATATAATGCACAAGATTAACCCATGTATACATTTTCAATATCTTCATCCAAATTTTATAATGGTGTATGTTTATTGCTCTTTATTTATCATGAGCTACACACTTGTTTGCTTATTTATTTAACATTGTTTGTAATTTTCATGATGGTTGTAAAGATCAACTAAATAAAGAATAAGTTCTCGATCTACGTGTTGACATCACATTCATTTGGCTTATATGTCAGCCTTTAGATAATATAAGATCATCAAGTATTAAAAAATTCAAACAGTGAGTCTCACCTTTATTATCATTTTAAAATAGAATTTAATTTTTAAAAATTTATACTTATAGAATCAAATATCCCACTAAATTATACATAATCTTAATATTATATATAATTTTTTTTTTGTATTTTAACGATTTTTTTATCGCAACATTATTTTAAGTCTTATATTTATAATTTTAATTAACTCACTTAATTATATGTTCATCCTAAAAAAATTAAAATTATTAATTTATACTCTAAGGTTTTTTAAACCAAAATAAGTATTTCTTATTTTGTTTAATTTAATTTTTTGTTTGGATTATAGAAATTTATTAATGTAATACTTTAATATAATATATATATATATAATAAATCTATCCCCTTTGGAGACATCAGAACGAATCTGGACCTATATTAATGAAGTGTCATGTTATGTTTTTTTTGTTTTTTATAAAAATCATAAAACATCAATTAATTAGATAATAAATAAATAAACACTTAAGATACGATGTAAATTTTAAAGTCCTTTGCTGTTACGATTTATTATTATAATATTTTTTATTTGATATAAGTAAATTACTTTTGGTGAGTTAAACTAAATAAATTCGACCGCAATTTGTTATTTTTATCTTTTAAGTTATTACCTATTAATCACTTACGATTTATAAGATAATTTATGAGATAAGTTTTTTGTTAAGATATTCTTTGGTCTGATCGACTCTATTTATCCCTATATTGATTCAAATTTAATATTTTTTTCACTAATTGTTATTTGCTTAATATTTATAAATAAATAATTATTTCGTTAATACTTTACTTTAAATATAGCTATATATATTTATCTAATTCGACTAGATAAATAGCAGCTCACCAATTCGGCTACATAAATAGGATGAATTATGCCCGTTATTTAAAATTTGAACCTTTGAAGCAAATTATACTGCAATCTCTCTCTCTCTCTCTCTCTCTCTCTCTCTCTCTCTCTCTCTCTCTCTCTCTCTCTCTCTCTCTCTCTCTCTCTCTCTCTCTCTCTCTCTCTCTCTCTCTCTCTATCTATCTATCTATCTATCTATCTATCTATCTATTGATTTTCAATCGGATGAGTATGTAAGGTGTGTTAAATCATACTACAACAACGTGTTTCGTCCAACTTGATTGAAGATAAGCATCAAGAATATGGTAATGGTAAGGAGGGAAAGTATAATACTATGTATGAAGTCGACATACATGAAGGAGTCAATACTTTTTGTTCCAAATAAGTTTGTAAATAACTCATTAAGGAATTAATACGTTGTAGTCAATAAGTTGAAAATCATCTTTTCTAATCTTCATCAAAATTATTTTGTATTACATTTTATTGATTTAACGATATCACATTTGTTATTGATTTTGTGGGTAGGTAACACTTTACCAACTTTGTCAAATATAGATCAAAATTTATTATAAATCTCAAATCAAATCTTACTTTAAACCTTACAATTTTATCAGGTCTTAACCAATTTGGAACTTTCCAAACGTATGATAATTTTGTATAAACAACATTTTACTAAATTTCACAATAATTGTATTCTAAAGGAAATTAAAACCTAAGATTATTTGGTTTGAGTTACGAGAGATTAAACTAATTTTGTAAATTGCATATGGTCTTATACAACGGAATCAACTTGCTGAGTGGAGGCTTAGCAAGTTGATTCCGTTGTATAAGAACAAGGGTGATGCGCAATAGTGCAACAATTATAGGGGTATCAAACTCCTTAGTCACACAATGAAGGTGTGGGAGAGAATAGTAGAAGTAAGGTTGAGAAATCTTATAAGGGTGTCCGAAAATCAGTTTGGTTTTATGTCGGGAAGGTCGTCTATGGAAGCCATTCACTTACTAAGGAGGTTGATAGAGGCATATCGGGAAAGGAAGATAAATCTACATATGATCTTTGTTGACTTGGAGAAGGTGTATGATAGAGTGCCAAGAAAACTAATTTGGGAGTGCCTGGAAGCGAAGCAAGTATCAGGCTCGTATATTAGAATCATAAAAGACATGTACGAGGGTGCTTTGACCAGCGTGTGTACCCTAGGAGGAGACACGGAGTATTTTCGGGTTGACATAGGTTTGCACCAAGGGTCGGTGTTAAGTTCGTTCCTATTTAATGTAGTGTTGGATGTGCTATCAGGGACTATACAAGGGGAGGTACCGTGGTGCATGTTGTTTGCAAACGACATTGTGTGAGTGGATGAGACTAGAAATGGGGTCAACAGTAAGCTAGAACTTTGGAGGGAGAAACTCGAATCAAAGGGATTTAAGTTGAGTAGGACGAAATCAGAGTATGTTGAGTTCTCCTTTGGTAGAGGCGATGTGACGGGGGCGGAAGTGCAGCTTGGTAGGGAGGTCGTCCCGAAGAAGGAGACTTTCAAGTACTTGGGGTCGTTTATACAAAGCGACGGTGGGATAGATGCATATATTAAGCACAAAATACAGATGGGCTGGCAAAAATGGAGAGGCGCATCAGGCATTTTATGCGACAAGAAAATGCCACACAAACTAAAGGGTAAGTTTTACAAGGTGGTAGTTAGGCCGGCGTTATTGTACGGAACAGAGTGTTGGCCGGTGAGAAGAGATCAAGAGCAGAAGCTGATGGTGGCAGAGATGAGGATGCTACGCTGGATGTGCGGACATACCCGGTTGGACATGATCTGAAATGTATCAATTAGAGAGAAGGTTGGAGTGGCAGACGTCAGAGACAAGTTGCGCGAATCTCGACTTCGATGGTTTGGGCATGTGCAGAGGAGGCAGTCTGATGCACCAGTGCGTAGATGTGAAGGGTTATTGAACAGTGAGTTTCGTCGAGGTAGAGGTCGACCGAAAAAGAGTTGAAAAGAGGTAGTTAAGCATGATCTGACGCTCCTGACACTGACAGAGGACATGGCTCAGAACATAGAGCTTTGGAGGGAAAAGATCAGGGTTGAGGATTGATGTGGACAGGAAGTGGTTCTTTGGTTTAGGTTTTGGTTTTTGGTTTTGGCTTTGGTTATTCTCTGCATGAGTGTCAGTCTCTTTTTGGGTCTATCAGGAAACACCCTCTCGAAATACTTCGGGGTATGGGTACGTACATCTGGACCCCCCAGACCCTACCGTTGGTGGGACTTTACGAGGTCGATTGTTGTTGTTGTTGTTGCATTTTCTGTTATGTTTAAATCTTGAACCGAGTTGACCAAAAAAATAATAATCTTGAACCAGAATTTAAAATAAATTATTTTATGATTTTGTACATCTCAATCTTTATCACAATAAGTATTATCACCCCTTAACTATTAAGTCTACCAATTGGATAAGTTATCATTGTAATTTCTTTATATATTTTATATGTTTTTTTTTCATTTTATTATATATGATGTTTAAATAAATTGTTATATAAAGTATAAAATGAATGATTACTTTTGCTTATAATAAATTACATATAGATGGATATGGAATCTCTTAGGTTATTAATTGCATGTAGCCAAGATGATGTTTTATTATTCATTATTTTATATAAATAAAATAAGGAATTACATATTTGTTGACGTTGGTTTAAGTTTTAATGGGTTATGGTATATAATATATAGCTTGAATTTGAGTTGTGGTTTCTTTGAAATAAAGGCAACAACTTATTTTTTAGATAAAGATAATGCAAATTAGAAGCCTTTGTGAAAATTATGTATAATTAAATTTGGATAATAGAGTTTTTAGACTCCTGCATATTCTATGAGATTTTATTCAAATAAAATTACATAAGTTAATGCGGAATTTTGTCAAACATTATTTTTCAGAGTACCAAAATGAGTTATTTAAACATTGACCTTCATTAGAAAACCAACATAATTTTGTCACATAATATAATATTAGGATTTGGATACATGTCAAATGGTGATTTCTATATCAATCATTGAGCAAAATATGAACCGCCAAATCTTAACAACATTTAAAAAGTAAATGTTGTTTAGACTAATGATTTATAATTAGTCATTAAATTGTTTTTATTTTTCTTACTTTTATTTTTGAGTTAATAAGATTGATGATTTCTTATTTTTGAATAATATATATTAAAATAATATATTTTTAAAATAGCATTTCAACATATCACTTTTAAAGCTAGAATTTTGTTATAAGTACACATATTTATGTTTAACTAATATTATGACTTAAAATTTTTAATATTTTATATTAATATAATATATTTTATTGAAAATACATGATAATGGTAGTGGAATACATATACGACTTCAGCAAAGATATCACGTGCATGATAATAATTACATGACTAAAAAAGGATAATTGTACAAGAATAGGTATGAATAAAATATATTATAGTTATACAAGTTATACAACTAACAATAAAATGTTGAATATATTGATTTTAAATAAAAAAACTATGTTATTTCAATCTTCCATTTATATAATTCTTAAGCAATATCAATAAGATATTTTTCCGTAAAAATACTTAAATATAACATAATTTAATTCATTTATGAATAACTATTGTTGATTTTATAAATTTACGTTCAACCGTACAGGTACATGTACCACACTTGTTTATATATATATAGAGGGGCGCTCAGGTAAAACGAGTCTTGTGGTGAAACGAGTGGACAATTTTGGAGCGTTGGATTGAGGATGATAGATGGCTAGATTAGGAGAGAAAAAATAGGGTGTAGTGAGGGTGTGAATCATGGAATAAATATCACCACCAAAATAGGCAGTTAGAAGGAGATTGGAGAGAGAAATATTGGAGAGAGAAAACGTGGATTAGGTCCAGATATTTTTGAACCGTTCTGCATATCGATACAAAAAATCTGCATATCGACACGAAAATTGTGAATATCGTTTAATGTTCTTTGCATATCTGTTTATTTTGTTCATATTCCATCGTATTCATGCTGATATTCACTGTCTTATGTTTGATATTCAAGTATGGTGAGTGCTTATTCATTATGTATATAATGCATCCACTGAATTGAAAAAAAAAATGCATATCAAAACACATTATTTGAATATCGTTCAAGTATTTCTGAATATCTGTTATTCGGTATCATACATATCTCATCCACACAAATGAATATCATAGTCATGGTCAAGAAAATAATTCATAATTACAAGTTGCATATCATATAAGTAAATTCTGCATATCACTGTATAAAAAATGCATATCCCATCCACATAATTGCATGGCCGCGATCGCTACCCTTGAACCGCGCCCGTGACTTGTTCTTTCCTAGCACTCAGCGAGATCTTCCTTGGCCGCGCTCGCGGCTTATTCTGCATATTAATGTATAGAAAATGCAAAAGTCACCCACACAAATGAATATCACATTCACGGCCAATGAACTAATCTATCATAAAAAATTGCATATCATACAAGTATATTCTGCATATCAATGTATGGAAAATGCATATCACATCCACACAAATGAATATCACAATCACGGCCAGTGAAATAATCTATAATAACAAATTGCATATCATACAAGTATATTCTGCATATCAATGCATGTAAAATGCATATCACATCCACACAAATGAATATCACAATCACGGCTAGTGAAATAATCTATAATAACAAATTGCATATCATACAAGTATTATCTGCATAACAAATCAATAATCACAGAATGCATATCATACAGCAGTTTCGCTTGTTCAGACACATTTAAACACATATTCCTCACACAAGATAATTAATGTATAGAAAATGCATATCCCATCCACATAAATGAATATCACATTCACGACCAATGAAATAATCTATCATAAAAAAATGCATATCATACAAGTATTTATATTCTGCATATCAATGTATGGAAAATGCATATCTCATCCACACAAATGAATATCACAATCACGGCAGTGAAATAATCTATAATAACAAATTGCATATCATACAAGTATTATCTGCATATCAATGCATGAAAAATGCATATCCCTTCTATACAACTGAACATCACATTTACGACGACTGAAATAATCAATAATTATAAATTGTATATCATACATGCATATTCTGCATATCACTACATGGTAAATAGATATCTCATCCAGACAAATGAATATCACATTCAATGTCAGTGTTGTTTCGAATTGTGACAGAGCATCTTTAACCTGTAATAATAAGCTACTTCAGGAAATCATATGCCTCAAATTTTGTGAAGTATACCCGAGTTTCATCTAAATTTACCCAAAAAGCCTTTATTACCTCTTAATTACGCCACCAAAAACTTAGAATAATGTATTATACTATTATATTATGTCATACAAAAATCACTTGTAAATCCAGTATTCGGTACCTATGAAGAGTTGAGGCTGTTGAGAAGCCAGCAATTCCAAACAAGTGATTCCCACCGAGTCTTCGTTTCCCTACCAAACAAGATATTAGCCAAAGAATGAAGCTATGAAATATGAATTGAGAAAATAGACTAAACTCCCAACCCTAATTGAACTCAATTAGATAAAAAAATAAACACTTTTACCAAAAGTAATACTGGATTTTACTCAGCACAAATGACCAATTAAACTGAAATTTGAAGAATCGTCATGGAAAAAATAGGAAAAATGAGAGAACGGAAAGAGGAAAATCACACCCGTCCTTTGGAGAAGAGGGAGAGGCCTAAGTGTCATGCGTCTGATCAGCTTCATCGGACGTTGATGGCGAAGAAGAAGAGCAAACAATTGAAGGGAAACGAAGACTCCTGCGGAGTGGTGAATTGGGGCTGTTGAGAAGCCATGGCTTGGCCTCTGGTTTCGATTTTGGTTCAGATCGATAAGCAACAGAAGTAGCTTTGGAGGATGAAAGTGGACATCTCGGAAGATTTGAGGACTGGCACGGATCTGGGTTTGTGGGGGGTCGCCGGTGTGCGTTGCCGGTGTGAGAGAGATGAGGGAGAGATGGTGAGGCAGATTTGCGAGAGAGAGGGGTCTTCGAGAGAGGTGAATCAAAATGAAAGTTGAAAAGTCGTGAAAATAGGAAAGGGTAAAAATCAAATCCCATAAAATTAGGAAGGTGTGGTAATCGGGTGTGGGTAAATCTACCCTCTAATTTTGAACCTCCCTAGATTAAATCTCAGCCATCCATCTTAAATTAATCTAACGCTTTATATTTGTACACTCGTTTCACTATAAGGAGTTGTTTTACTAGAGCATAGATCTATATATATATATATATATATATTAAAGCTATCTTTTTTTGAGTCACCAAAATGATTCTAACCTCAAGTTAATAATTATAATTTATTTGTAAATATATTAATAACTTTAGCAAAATATAAAAACAAAATCATAACATAATTGGTTAGAATGTCAGATTCTCTTCAAAGATTGCTTTCAAACAATTACTTACCTATTTTAATTTATTATAATTAACTAGATAAAATAATTAACTTCATTTATTTCTCAAGTAACTTTTTCAATTTCATTGATAGACTTATGATATGTTTTTAACATTTCTTATCTCGTTTTTTGCAAATGAAAACACATAGTTCTAGTACTTGGCCAATTATGTACAATAATTCATGACCCAAAACAAATAATTTACAAAAATAAATTAGAGTATAAGTTTTTTGATTTTTTTGAAAACAATTTTTCTAAATTTCATGAAAAAATATGTGCATATAGTTAATTGACTTATATTAATTCTAAAATCAATTTTGTAATTCGATTTTTTTGCATCAACTTTACCAAACGTTTTCATATATGATTTCTTCTTGATTTCTTTGCATAACAATATTTGAGTTTATCATTTTTTGTATAACTTTCCATGTAAATAGAGAGATTTTGTTAAACAAATATTGACATTAAATGAGTTATTATAACAGATTTGCAAATCTTATCTAAAGAAATTAAAATCTTACAAAAAATATTTCATTTTATTGTTTTTTAATCTTTAACATACTTGAACGTAAAAAAAATAAAGTTATTCCATGTGAAAACATATACATCAATTCATAGTTTATGTAATATTTGATTGGTTTTGATATAAGGTAAAAACTAGAATGATATCAAGATTGATTTGAATACAGTCTATAACATTCTTATAGTTGAGAACTTTAAATTCTGAGTTTGTCAAAATATATTTCAGTAAATTTGAGTAGTTAAGGTTTGCAATGAGATCACCCACAATGTAAATTTCTACTCCAATGTATATCTATTTGTATTATTTCTTGTATGTATATGTATTTTAACTTTTAAATAAGATTGATATAATATTTCAAAAAAATCTATAAAATAAGCCATATTTGATGGAAGATATTTATAATTGAATTTAGCAATAGGTTTATTACTAGAGTTATTAACAATAAATCTTTTGAGTTTTGTTTTTATATTTACTTAGATTAATCATAAATATGTTTTTATATAATTTGGATTGTTTTGATCGCATATTTATGATAATTAAATTTTTTTATACATTTCATAGTAAAATATTATAATAACACATTTTTTGAAGAATTAATAAAGATAACAATTCGATAAACGTAGTTTTTAAAATTATAGAAATTCACAACGTTATTCACTGTATTTTAAGTTTTTTTTTCAGGTTAGTGGGCATATACATTTTAAAAAGTTATTTTTTCAAATCAAATAAGATCTAACAACTCAACTCACATTTACGGTTATGATTAACTGAATTTTAAATGATAAAATCAAACCAAATCTCAGGATGTGGGTCAAAATAACAATAATAATATTTAATAATAATAGCCCAAATCATATTTTAGTTACATTCGGTTGATATATATTAACATTAATTTAGGCAGTGGCTATATGCACGCAATTTCGTGTCTAAACGGACGTGAAACTGTGCGCGTAGCTTAGCAGCATGGTTTCGTACGCATAAGCTACACGCACAGGGGTAAAATAGGCATTTTTGAAAAGTTTGGACAAAACCTCTGCACATTATGTAATATTTGATTCATTATATTTCATATAGTTACACTTATATACTATAGTATTTCATTAAATTTCATATAGTTACACTTATGTACTATAGTATTTCATTAAATATAGTATACTTAGACTTATATACTATAGTATTTTATTATATTTCATATAGTTACACTTATGTACCATTGTATTTCATTAAATTTCATATAGTTACACTTATGTACTATAGTATTTCATTACATCTAGTATACTTAGACTTATATACTATAGTATTTCATTATATTTCATATAGTTACACGTATATACTATAGTATTTTATTAAATTTCATATAGTTACACTTATGTACTATAGTATTTCATTAAATCTAGTATACTTAGACTTATATACTATAGTATTTCATTATATTTTATATAGTTACACTTATATACTATAGTATTTCATTATATTTCATATAGTTACACTTATGTACTATTATATTTCATATAGTTACACTTATGTACTATAGTATTTCATTAAATATAGTATACTTAGACTTATATACTATAGTATATTAGTCTAAGTAAACTAGATTTAATGAAATACTATAGTAAATAATTAAATTATTCTAAACATTATGTTAAGTCTAATTTCAATGAAGCTTATGAAAATATAACCTAGAATATTTAAATAAATTTAACAAATATTGTTAACGATTTAAATATGGTTGAAGCGATAAGGAAAATTACATAAAATTATTTTAGCCTAAGTTAAAATTGCTATAATTTAACTTTGGGGTTAAAATAAATATTATAATTTTTATAAATTAATTTGGGCTGAAATTGTAATTTCTTAATTTTGGCGGAGGGCATAATTGCCACAAATTGGAAAGTCGGGGCCGCGAGTGTAATTACCCAGAAATGGCCATCTTCAACCTCCGTCCAGCAGCCCTGAAGCTCCATTTTCGACCCTTCAATGGCAGATTTCGGGTACAATCTGAGCTCTAAAAATTCGTCCAAGTCATGGACATTTAAGAGTAGATAATCCCGCATCTAATGGGGTGATTTTTTCGGATTAAAAGCCCCCGAATATTCTCTAATTTATCCATCTTCATCCGAATGGGCATTTAGGGTGAAATCTTTTGCATTCAAAATTGGATTGAATTACATTCAATTGGGAGGAGGTATCCTAGGGATCTTGTTGGTGGCGTTCACACCTTCAAAAACCCCTATAAATAGGACCCCGACCTCACTTCCATCTCATCCAATTTCAGAGTTGAAGTTTCGAACCACAAAAACCATTACCGGTCTGTTCTTGTGAGAAATTAGGGAGAGTTAGAGTTTCGTTGGAGACGATTCCGGCACCACTAGAAGCGCACTCGAGTCCTCTTCAAAAACTCAGAAGGAGTCGCCGTCGTGCAACCACCGGAGATGCCCCAAATCTCCCCTTTTTCCGGCGACGTGCAGGTTCGAATCGGTTTAGCCGTGCGCGTAAGCTATGCACACGAACTTTTACCCTCACTTTTCGAAAATGCCCATTATACCCCTGTACGCGTAGCTTATGCGCATCAGATCATGCTGCTAAGCTACGCGCACGAAATCGCATCCATTTAGATAAAAAAACGCGTGTATTTAGCCTTTTTGTTAATTTATATGTTTGTCTCAAATATTTGATTTCCTTTTTTCTTCGATTGGATGTTAATAGATTAAGTTTGACATCATGTTTGTGGTGTTCTACAATTGTTACTATTATTAATAAATTTTGCATTATAATATTTGTATTATGATCACAATATAATTGAATTTCATATACGGTATAATTGTGAACGTATATAAACTCTTGGATATAAATGCAATTCTGTAAGACAAACTAGGTGTAATAAGTAATAATTTTATTCTGATGTAAAATTATTATCCTATATACTAAAATTATATTCTTATCTTTAAATTTCTTTTACTTTGTTTGTATTGGTACTTACATTTTCTTCAACTAGATTCATATTTTTAAATTTAAAAAAAAAAGTTGTTTATATTTGATTAGCAAACTAGATATACTAAAGTACATAATATGAAAATATACATATTAAGATCATTCTAAATGAAATAAATATTCAATACATTGACTTTATTCGATAATAATTAAAGAATAAACCTAGATAACTTTACAACTAACTACCTAAAGATATTATTCTATAAATTTTAAAAATTGTATATTATTAATCTTTCAATTCTTAATTTTATTCAAAACTGTGCTAATCACGAAAACTCAAACTAGATATTTGGCAAATCAACTAGATACTTGAAGATTTATTATTCAATTTTAACATCATGTGTTTTCAGACATATTTAATTTTTATATATGTATCACTATTGAACCTACGATCCTACAACCACATCTAAAAGTCATTTTATTAAAACAAAAAACATATATATTTGTTTTTTTCAAAATTTTGCGTGTTAACCACAAGGTTTTATGGATTTTGTGGCACAAAACATTATCAGCAATTCCACATGGTAATCATGATATTTTTAAAATTTCATTCAGTAATCACAAAACATTATGAAGAACAATAAATATTTGCAAAAATTGTTGAATCTATCATTCTACAATCACAAATCATGAAAAAAAGTCATACATACATCATCATCTTTCCCACTAATTAGTTTTTAGATTTGGACGTTTCCATATTTAAGAATTTTAATATATGGATGAAAAAGGTTCCTAACATATATAATCAATCACTCAAAACTATTTAGCCTAAGTTTATATGTGACAATAATTTAATTTAAATTAGTTTTATTCTTCAAATCTTATGAAAAATTGTTGTACAAATATTTTTATAAAAACCTCTAAAAAATATTTTCATAATTTTCATTTTATCTATACTTTTAATTAGTAACTTATTTTGTTTCAATAATCTTTATCATATATTTATTTTGCTTATCACATATAATAATATTGTCATTTTATAAATAATTATTAGACACATTTTCAGATTTAATATATTCTTATCAAGCACATGACTTGCTTTAACTGGTATGCAAGCCCTCACCATTGTATATAGCTTTCAGTATTATTGGATTATTGTGATGACATTATTTAGGATAAATGTTTCTTTTTTCTTTTGCATACAAATATAAAATAGTTTTTTTGAGAGACTGAACATTGTAAAACTTAAAATAATAAAACGCAAGTTACACGTCTTGAGAGACATCTCAATTTTATATATCTCACCCGTGCATGACACATGCAATACAAGGCTGCATTCTCACTCTCGCGAGAATGGTGAAAATTATTTTCGCGCCACGTGTTATCGTGGCGTGAAAATATATTGCATTATGAAAAGCGCATATATTGCATCCTGAAATGCATATACTATACATTATGAAATGCACATGGAGTACAATTTATTGTGAAATGCACATAAAAAATGCAAAAAAAACTCATCATATCATTTCCAAATGCACATACAATTATCCTCAAGTTCACATACAGTTCAAATGCATATCTAGTGTAACTCAAATACACGTATAGTTCATTAAAACACATCAAGTTATATCCAAATGCAGATCCAATCATATCTTAAATGCACATATTGTTATATACAAATGCACATCAAATTATATTCACTTGCATATCAGGTAAAATCCAAATGCACATCACATTATAACCAAATGCACATACACAATAACTCCCAAATTCACATATAGTAAATAATGCACATCTAGCATAACCCAAATGCACATGTAATCCAAATGTGCGTTTGTATTGTACACAATGTGCATTTGGAGCATATACTATTTGTATTCAAAGACAAACACAAGTTGGGTGGGGAAAAACCTCGATTGAACTATATGAGCATTTGAAGAGTACACTATGTACATTTGGAGTGTACGTATGTGCATTTTGAATTTCTAAGACAAACACAAGTTGGAAGGGGGAAACATCATAATTGAACTATATGTGCACTTGGATTGTACACGATGTGCATCTGGAGTGTACAATATGTGCATTTAGTGATGTTCCTCGACCAACCCTCGCACCTCAAAGACCGCACATTAAGGATTGCGCCCTGCGTTGCCCTAAGAGCGCGCCCTAGAGCATTCCCTGAGTGTGCCCCATGCTCGCGCCCAAAGAGCGGGCCCCATGAGCACCCTAGCGCACCCCATGAGCGTGCCACCCATCGTGCCCCATGAGCGCGCTGTGGGACGCGCTCATGGGGTGCGCCCGACCCTCGACCAATCCTCGCACATCAAGGATCACACCCCGTGTTGCCCCAAAGTGCCCGAGATCCCCATGAGTGCGCCCCTAGAGCGCCCCATGAGCACGCCCCCCATCGCGCCCCATGAACGCGCCCCCTAGCCCGCCCCATGAGTGTGCCCCATGAGCGCGCTCCTAGTGGTACGCCCCCATGGCGCGCTCCAAGTGGCGCGCTGTAATACCCCTCATTTTTAGTAAGGGTATTTGGGTAATTTACTCAATCCTCGTTCTGTGATCGTATCGTTTTTGGAGAAGTTCGGATTTCTGTATCGAGATTGATCTCTGTAAAATCCCCTGAGTTATATAAAATATATTCGAAGTATTTTTCGGGATTTAGAATATTTGTTTGGGTACAAATATATTTAATCCGGGGTTTAAAACCCACGCCAAACCTTTCCCCGGGCAAACAGACGCGGAAAAGGCATTTCCGTGACCACGGCAGTACCCACCTAGACCGCGGAAAAATGGGTTTCAGAAGGGTTGGGCACGGGAATTTTCCACGACCACGGAAAACTCCAACACGCCAACGTCGCGTCGTCTGACTCCTCGCCGTTCGCGCCACCGTTGATCTTCTGGCTCACCGTTGATTCGGGCTGGGAGAGATCCTTCCTTTGGCTATATAAGGGGGTCGGATTGAGGGTTGAAAGGCACACCGAAATCACTCTCTCCCTCTCAGATTCTCTCTCGTTTTCTAGCTCGCCGGAGGTCGAAGCTCTCGCCGGAAATCTCCAAGCTTTCGCCGAAGCTCTCGTTGGAGGCAGTGGTGCTCTCAAGGTTGTGCATTGGAGGTGCAAGGTGCCCAGGAGTCGAGCCCCATTCGAATCGAGCCCCATCGCGTCGCCCCCGGTGAGATTTCTCCCTTTCGAGTCGTCGGAGTTCATGTCCGCGACCGCGGACATGAACTGCCGCAACCGCGGCTGTGACATAGGCGACCGCGTTCGCGGCCACTGTCATCTGTGCTCGCGGACACTTGTCCTCGACAACCGTGACCGCGGCAGTGCCCACCGCGACCGCGGATTGCCTGGGCAATCGCGATCGTGGCTTTGGGCTTGTCGGTCTCGATCGGGGCCTTCGTTCCTTCGATTTGGTTCATTCCTTCTTCGATTCGTATCATTTTAAATGTCGAATCTAACCTAGGGTTTCGTTATGTGTCATTCCCTAGGAATCTGTAATCCGAGTTCGGTTCCCGTTCCGGACCCAGAAACCCGTCGTTGATCAATCGTTCGTCTAATCTAAGGCAAGTGGTGGTTCGCTCTTGCTTATCATCCCATATTTCTATTAATTATCAATTGTTTTAAATGTTAATTAAATAGGATGAATATTTTTTTCGTTGGGAACAGTTTTGATAAACGTATTTGATACGATTAAAAGAGATATTATAATAGGTTGTATATACTGCTAGAAACAACGCTATTATAGATATATATATATATATACTGTTGCAATGATGGCATTGATGTGGATTATTATGTGGTTTTAACTGTTTAGTTAGAACGAGTATTCGTAGGAACGCTATGTACCTTGCGAGGTCTAGTTGTTTCTTTATAACTGGTGCTAGGAGGATTATTTCCCTAGTACTCTCTCTGGTCATGACCTTGCCCTTACTCAGGGTAGGTGCACACAACTGGTGCCGATTCTCGGGATTTATTCCCTTCAATATCTCTCGCGATGAGATGATATATAAAAGCTTATAACCTGAATGTACGCTTTGTCACTAAAATAAGATAAGTGCCGCTATGCACATAATTAATGAACCTTGGGCGAGAAGTACAACTTGGAAACTCGTCTGGGCTTCGACTAAAGTAAGTCCTCCTTCCAAATCTGAATTCGCATTACGCGATGAGGTTGGTCGTGGACCCAAATGGACAAGTCTTTTTAAACGCTTGTGTGAAACTTTAATGTTTTCGAACACTTGTCATACTTTCCGATAAGACTCAATCTCTTGGAGTCTTCTCTTCATATGTTTCCTTTAGACTCGATCTTTAGGAGTCTTCTCTTGATCATTCTTCTTTGAATCATTCTGTAGAGGTATTGAGGTTTACTATCGTCATCGTCTTTCATTCGAGAAGCGATGGGTCTAACCTAATACGCCTACCTTAGAACCTTTCTGTTTTACCCTTGCATAGTCTTTCATTAGACTAACCAATCGGGTTTTATTCCTTGTATGGTTGGCTGGTGTCATCCGTCTCATACGGCACATCAGGTAAACTCCCGTTACGTGAAGGCTAGAAACGACGATGAAGGCAAATGGAGTTTTTAAGAGTTTTATCAAGGTTGAGATCCTAGGCGAATGATCGCTTCGATCAAGACATTTTTGTTATTTATTTAAAAGACTTCCGCTATATTAAACGTATTCTGTATTTCTGTTGTATTTGGGATTTACGGATGTAATTCTGAGACTTTGGTTTCAATAAAGATTATGATATTTCATATTATCAGTGTGTTTTATATATTGTATAAATTGGTTAAGCCTTGGGTGGCTTCGAATGTGAAATCTGAGGTCACTGGCGGTAATACTTTCACGGTTATATATTTGGGGGTGTTACACGCGCCCCCGCATGATACCCCCGGTGTCACGTGCCTGTCCACTTATCCTTTTATTTTGTTATTGTCTTGTTTTGATGTTAGGAGTGTTGGCCACTTGTAGTGCACCAAGCTCATTAGCTAACTTAGGCCCATGGCCAAATGTGTAAGATATTTAAGCACTTTATGTGCTTCATTTCAATGTTATGTTTTAGTTAAGGTTTTTCTCCTTCTTAAATCCCTAAGGTATGAAGCCGTAGTGGTTTAGATCTCTTGCTCTCATTCAATCTCTCACTCACTCAATCTCCCTCACTCCATCGCTCTCACACCCCCATCCCTCCCACGCTCAGTCACCCCCGTGTTTGTGATCCCTTATCAGTAGTAAAAATGCTACCCATGTCAACAAGAGTTCTTCCTTTTTAGGGTTCAAGTAAGAACAAAGAACTCTGAAGTTAAGCGTGCTGGGACGGAAGTAGTACTGGAATGGGTAACCTCTTAGGAAGTCTCCGGGTTGGCATGGGATGACGCTTCTAAGGCTTTGGGCCTTACAAATGGTATCAGAGCCGACTCTGGGTTACGAGTGGGCTTGGTCTGGTGGACGGTTGCTCGACCCAGAGGGAGGTATTTGGGCCTTGACGAGGTCGTCAAGTGTTTAAGTGGGGCTGATTGTAACACCCCGTGTTTGTGATCCCTTATAAGGATTAAAAGTGCTACCCATGTCAACAAGAGCTCTTCCTTTTCAGGGTTCAAGTGAGGACAAAGAACTCTGAAGTTAAGCGTGTTGGGGCGGGAGTAGTACTAGGATGGGTGACCTCCTGGAAAGTCCCCGGGTTGGCATGGGATGACGCTTCTAAGGATTTGGGCCTTATAGTTGAGCCTAGTTGCCGCCACACTTTAGTGGAGCGCCTCGCACAAATAACCTCACTTTGAAGTTATCTGGCATCCGCGCCCCTAAGGAGCACTCCTATCCAAGAACCTCATTTTGAGTTTATTCCACTCCCTTGCTCTAGAGAAGAAACCAAGGAAGAAGATCCACAAATGAGTCGTGAAGGAAGAGCCTTGCTTGCGCCATGGTCCAAGCCAACACACTCGAGGCGCCTCCTTACCAGGGGGTTTCACATCATTTATAGTGTACACTATGTGCATTTGAATTTCTAAGACAAACACAAGTTGGTTGAAGGATAAAAAGTCTCGATTGAACTATATATGTAATTGGATCGTGCATTATGTGCATGTGGATTGTACAGTATATGCATTTTCAATGTTTAAGGCAAACACAAGTTTATTGTTGGGAAAATAATCTCATTTAAACTATATTTGCATTTGGAATGTACATAATGTGCCTTTGGAGTGTACCGTATGTGCATTATGAACTTCTACGACAAACACAAGTTGGGCGGTGCGTAAAAGTCTCAGTTGAACTATATGTGCATTTGTATTGTATAATATGTGCATTTGGAGTGTTCCGTATGTGCATTTTGAATTTCAAAGATAAACACAAGTTATTCGGAGGATAAAAGTCTCGATTAAACTATATTTGTACTTGGTGAGTACACTATGTGCATTTGGAGTATTCCGTATGTCCATTTTGAATTTCTAAGACAAATAGAAGTTGTTCGGAGGACAAAAGTCTCGATTAAACTATATTTGCACTTGATGAGTACACTATGTGCATTTGGAGTATATAATATGTGCATTTAGAAATTTTTTAGAAAAAAAAACACAAGCTATATGGGAAAAAAAATCGCCAGTCAACGACGATGACTGGACGGTCAACGCCAAAGATCGGGTGGTCAATGGTGGTGGCATGACGGTCAATGTCGGAGACCGGATGATAGATACCGGAGACCCCCGATTAACTCATTTAAATGAAGAGTGGGCTTGGACTTTTAATGAGATTTGTGTTAAATGGACCTATTTTTTAAAGTTTCACTTATTTAAAAAAATGTTACCTTCCCATTTCCCTCCTCATCTTCTTTCTACCCCCAGATCCGACGGCTCACAATCATTCTCACCTAAGAAATATTTTTGCCCCCATTCTCACATGATGAACTTCCTATATATATATAAGGGTTGATCAGGTGCGGACATGCGTTTCGGTGCAGACAAGCGTTCTCGTGAAGATGTACACAGTTTAGTTAATGCTGGTGCACATTTTTTTGTAACTCTGTGTATATTTATTTATTTGTAATTCTATGCACATTTATTTGCAACATGGTACACATTCTTACGCCGATGCACAATGTTTGTAACATAGTGCGCATTCAAAAGCGGTGCACACTTATATGTAACGTTGATGGATTGGCCATTCAACGTCGGTCAACACTGGTCAACAGTCGGTCAATGGTGATCAACACCAGAGATCGATGAGTCAATGTCTGAGACCAATATAGTTGTGCAAAATAGTGCACCAGTATAGTGGTGGATATTTGTGCACCACTTTACACATAAAATAAAAGGTGCACTATATCACCATGTGCACGACATCACACAAGATTGTGCATTACTTGCACATTTCACATTGGAACCACCGTCCACATTTAATCATGTTCCTATATATAGATATATTGTGTTATAAAATATCTCGTACATGGCACGCGAATTATATCTTAATTGTTTAATTATATCTGTAAAATTCTATTTTTACCAAAATACCATTTCAAGCATTTTTTATTTTATTATTAATGAACTTAATTATAAGTCCAATATATATATAAAAGTTTAAAATTAATTAATTAATACTCTAAGTTGTTATATATAACCAAAATAATCTTTTCTGATTTTCTTTCAATTAATTTGTGATTTGGATTTTATAAATTCTATAATTTAGTCTATTTTGTTATTTAAATATACACTTGCAAATAGACATGTCAATCGGGTCAGTCAAGTTGGGTTCGGTTCGGTTATTTCAGATTCGGGTTGAAAACAAGTTTGATCATTTCGGATAACAGGTCAAGCTGGGTCGGTCATTACAAGTCAGCGGGCGGTTCGGGTTAACCAACGGGTCAATAGCGTCATTTTTTAAATATTTTGTTCACTATTTAAATATTATTAAATAGTTAAAAACTAATTTAAATATGTCAAAATAACTTGAAATGAATTAAAATAATAATATTATTATTAATTATTTTAATGTAATTGATATTTGTAGAACAAAATCATATTTATTTTTATTTTTAAATTAAATTATATTAATTTATAAATTTTTGCATTATAAAAAAATTATATAAGTACAACAATGTTCTTGTTTAGGATAATTGAGCATATTATCATTATGTATATGTCATTTATCATATATATATATATTTTGTTATATTTTATTAATTCTCCACATTTATTTGTTAATCGGGTCGGGTTTAGATTGGTCGGGTTCGGTCTCGTTAAATTCGAGTTCGGTAAATCGGGTTACCAAAAATTTCGATTAGGTCGGGTCGGGTCCAAAAGCGGGTCGGTCAGGTCGGTAAAACGGGTTCGATAACTTTTTGACAACTCTACTTGCAAAACATTTTCTTTTTCTTTGAATATTCTAAATTTGTATTCACATGCATAATATGTTGTTATTAGTATCTTCGTATATTAACTTTGGTAATCGAATATGCAAAAAATTTATGTTAAAACTTTATTGTTCAAAAAACTTTCTAACATAATTGAATATGATGGCTATTAAACACCAGATTTTGATTTAGACAACTATAATATTACTTTTCAGTATTATTTTGTTTTTCTGTAATATGATATCTTTTATGAGTATTGATGTAATTTTTCCTAATTATTTTACACTACAACAAAACATATTTGATTTCCTGATTTAATGTTATATTATTAAAAATATAATAAATTCAACACTTGACACTTATCATCTTGAAGGGGAGAAATGAATCAGCATATTCTAACACGGCCGTCTAGATCTGGCAATCATTCAACATTATTTAATGACAAAACGAAAATTCTCTACGCTTATCTCTAATCGTCGTCAACTTTGTGCGTGATAAACAAAATTTGTTTGAATTTAATTTATCCAATCAAATTCCTTACTTGATCCCCAACTTAGATCAGTCCACGTTCGGTTTAATTGGACAAAACATTACTTAATTCAACAATCAAACCTTAATTAATTCAACAAATCCGTATTGTGTACGAAAACTATTAGGTTATAATTAAATTTGTGTACTAAAGGTTATGACCTGTTTGGCGTACAAGTTAGCAGTATGATCAAATATGAATTACATGTGACACTAAACCGTGTGTATAAATGTATATTATATTAGTGTATAAATGTATATTATATTGGTAGGTAACTAACTAAACTAATCTACTATATAATAACTAAGGCAACATGGCGGCTGAGCAGCACGCGTCCCCAGATTTAACCTGTGTTTTTCGCTGCCACGTGTCACAGCGGAGATAATTTGCACACGTGTCACCATTACACTCATTGGTGTTATTTTTGTAAAAAGCTATGATTCTGAGCGATTCTGGCCTAATTTTCTGACCTAATTGTTCAAAGATTTGCTTTTTGTACGATTTTTTTTGATATCTTCATCTTTCCAAAAAAACCCTAAGATCTACATTTTTTTTTCGAATAAACCGATCTCTTTTGTGAATATTGCATACAATTTCGATTCCGAATATAGTTGAAAAAGGTGCAATCAATAAAACAACTGATTTTTTCAATATATGATTTATACAAAACAATATAATATAATTATGATAAACCATAAGAGAAATAATAGAATATGATCACAAAACTGCCTAGAAAAAAATATCTAAAAATAACACATTGTACAAACTGAACCTGTGCAATTAAATGCCCACAAACTGAAATTAACTATGACCAAATACAAAGGCAAAAACTCAATACACCTGCAGAAAACTTGCAACACATAAAAAAAATAAGACAGTGCACAAAACTGAACCTGTGCAATTAAATGGGCACAAACTGAAATTAACTAATGACCAAATACAAATGCAAAAACTTAATACACCTGCAGAAAACTGACAATTGCTGACTAATGACCAACACAAATAATGACCAACACAAAAATTGAACCTGCAAAATTGAACAACACAAATAATACACAAATACAAATAATGGGCACAAACTGAAATTAACTAATGACCAACACAAAAAAGTTACACATCGCACAAAATTGAACCTGCAAGGCTAAACCTAAACCAGACACACAACACAATAAAACTGACAATAATACACAAATACATAAATTATGCAATTGCTGCCTTGATGAAATACCCCAAATAAGTGAGTAATGGCATTTTGGTAAATTAATTAAAGAGATTTGTTAAAAAGGGAAAAATGGAATTTTGGGGATAAAAATCCCTAAAACACGTTTGGGTCTCTCTCTCTCTCGGTTGTCTCTCTCGTGGGTTCAGCTCGCCCTTCCCGAATCCGGTCTCTCTCCAAGCCCACCGAGCCAGCTTCTCCCTCCGACGAGCCGACCCGGACCACACCGCTGCTCCTCTCCTCCTTCGCGTGCTCTGCTGGGTCGAGCCGTTGTCGTGCCGCGTTGCGAGCTGCTATTCGTGCCGCTGGTGTGGTGCTGGTTCGAGCTGCTCGTTGCTGTAGTTCATGGTTTGTGTTGGTCCGTGCTGGTTCGAGCTGGCTGCTGTCCGGTTCCTCCTCTTCTCGGCAGCAAATTCAAGCCACCAACGAGGTAGGCTCGAGTGTATGGTTTGTGTATTTTCGGACTAGCTTGCTGAATTTTTCATGTTCGAATTGATATTGTTGTGAGGAGATGCATGATCTGTGCAGAAATTGTGGTGGAGCTGTGCAGAATTTCGTGTGAGATTGCTTAAGTTTGGGTTGATTTTGGTGTGTGTAGTGCTGAATTTTTGGAAGGTATTGATTTAGGGTTTGAATTTGGGGGTTTGCTAGTAGTGCATTTGGATGAGTAATTAACGCCAGGGTTTTGCTCGGATTGATTTCGCAGGTTCGTTCGAGTGGTTTGGAGACCTCTGGGGTCGTTGCGGTTCGACTTGAGGCAAGAGGATCCTTGCCTAACTTATAAATTTTTATAATTGATTTATGCTTAGCTTATGTCATAATTAAATTATGGTTGCTTGAGCTTTTTAAATTGGTTAGAATTGACTATAATTGCTTGGTTGTGATGTGTGATAATATGTGTTGGTGTGTGATAATGTGTTGATATGTGGTGATATGTGTTGATATGTGGTGAAATGTGTTGATGTGTGATGAGGTGTGTTAAGGTGTGATTATGTGTTTGTGATTGTTGTTGACAGTGTCTGTTGACACGTGTGTGTGTGTTGGCTTGAGTGTGAGTGTCTGTTGACACGTGTGTGTGTGTTGGCTTGAGTGTGAGTGTCTGTTGACACGTGTATGTGTATTGGATTGAATGTGTGTGTGTGTGTGTGTGTGTGTGTATGTGTGTGTGTGTGTGTGTGTGTGGTGGATCGTATGTGTGTGTTGGATTGAATGTGTGAGTGTGTGTGTTGGATTGTGTGTGTATGTGAATATGTGTTAACCTTTGCCGTATGTGATATTTGATTGATTGTCGTATATGATTTTATTTGATTGGTATCGGTGTGGTGGTGGAATGTTGTTCGATGGTGAAATTCCTTATATGTGAGGGCCTCGGTGGGTATGAACCCCGATGGTCAGGAGACGAATGGTGAAAGTCCTTATATGTGAGGGCCTCGGTGGGTATGAACCCCCGAAGGTCGAAGGGTTAGGTGATGATAGTCTCACCAAACCGCGTAGGGTGCACGCCTACGTCGTTAAGGGCCAAGGGTTGGATGGTGAAAGTCCCATCCGGAAAGTGTGTGATGATTGTCTCACCCGGTGATGTGGTGGTGGAGACGGAGGTTGGATTGGAGGTGTTGGTGGTTGTGTGTGTTGATTGTCTCACCTGGTGATGTGGTGGTGGAGACAGAGGTTGGATTGGAGGTGTTGGTGGTTGTGTGTGTTGATTGTCTCACCCGGTGATGTGGTGGTGGAGACGGAGGTTGGATTGGAGGTGTTGGTGGTTGTGTGTGTTGGTTATGTGTTGAATGTTGGTTGTGTACTTGATTAAGTGGTTGTGTTGGTAATTTGGTTGTATGTTTGATAATTGGTTTATGTTGGACGTTGATTGTTATTAGTTGTGGTTGTGGGTCATTGTTGGCCATTGGTTGTGGTGGTGAATTTACGTGTGTTATAGTTGTTGATTGTAACTGGTCAAGGTTGTGAATTTCTGTTGGTATGGTTATTGTTGGTAGTTGGTGGATTATGAATGTTGGTTGTGTTGTTTGAGTGTATAGATTGGTTTCCATCTTGAGGGTGTGGGCCAATACGAGTTGAGTTTGAAGGTATGAGTTGCAGTCGTGGTTGACGAACCGGCGGCACCAGAAGGGTGGCTGGCCTGGACCGTTATTTAGGTTATGATTGTGTTATGTGATGATTATTTCGTAGATGCCTATGTGTTTGTTGATGTGAAGGTTAACTGAATTTGTTGTGTTAGTACAGTAGTGAGTTCTGTATTATGGGTTAGCTTTGGTTGTAAGTTAGTAGTAAGATATGTGTATGCGCTTGGAGTTGTTGATTGAGGTATTACTAATGGAGAGTAAGCTGGATTGGATCGTTCTATTCGTTTATGCTTGAGATGAGATTGAGGTTGGATTGAAGAGGTTAGTATAGGGTAGAGTTGTATAAGGATGTGTAATGGTTGATTTATGTGATAAGGTGTGCTTGTGTTTTGACGCGTGATTTATATTGATTGGTCAGTATGATATTGTATATATTATATATATTGTTTGGCATATTGTTGGTATTATCTGATTGTTGTGATAAATATTTGGATTTCAACTGTTTTGGCTTGGCTAATCTTGCCATGGTCTTTCACGAGACTGACCAACTGCGGTTTATGTGCCGCGGTTGGCTGGGGTATCGGGTCCCCCAGTCAATCAGGCTTTGCAGATTTAGCGCCAGCAAGGAGGATCCTGATCACCGTCGGTTTGGAGTCGAAGGCTTTACTCTTTTGGTTTGGACTTTGACTTGGTTGTGCGTGTCGTTTTGGTTTTGGACCTTGTATGGGTCGAACTTGTTGTATTGGTTTTTGGTTTGTAAAGTGTTGTATTTTCTGTAGGTTAAGTTGATTATGGTTTCAACTTTGGACAGGTTTTACAGGTTTTTCCGCTGTGTTGCTTTTGGTATATATTATGTATGGGTTGTGTTTTGCAAATTTTTATTTCACCCGTCTTATAGTCCTTCGGGACTATGGCACTGTAGCACCTCTGGCTCGGGGTGTTACACTTGATGCCCAAATTCTGCAACCCAATCCTATGAACCTGTTCATAAACAGACATTACATAATATTTTATCATTTAAAATATCTGCATTGGTTGCGTGAATCATATTAAATGAAATCACATAAACTATATTTCATGATATATGAAAGATACAAAAAAATGTGATTTCTATTTCCCAAGGACAGAAATTCGCCATATCTTATAATTTGAGAAAAATAATATGTGTTTTCTGTTTCCCAGTGACAGATATTTGGCATATCATAAAATATCCATAAAAAAGCAAAACTTATTATAAGATCTCTGTATTCCAAAAATACAATACTGCATCTCTTTCACATAGTCGACTATAAATATATACCATCTCAGTTATTGTAAAACCCTAAACCACAACAGAATATATACATTCAAGAGATAATGCTGAACTAAAGCAGAACTCATTCATTTAAGTAATTGTTATGTCATTGCAAACCGAACTGATTTTGATTTTTTTATACTTTGTTTCAGTTGTATTCAGGATATCCAGAACTCAGTAACAAGGTAATAATTCATCTACTATACTCTGTGCAACATTGAATATGTATTTTTCATGTTCATATCAATGTTAATATAGTATCCGTACCTTTAGGTTTTCTTTTTTAGATCTTTGAATCCCACGAGTTGCCAGAACATCATCCCCTTTCCATATCTCTTCACCAAACTGCAGATCTGTTCATATGAAAAGAATTGTCTCAGTTTATCTACAAAGTAATGCTCCATGACATAAATTAAACTGCATATCTGCATAGAAAGTGATACAGAAAGACATAGATTGTGCTTACATTGATCACTTTGGAACTGGGCATGACATCTTTCTTCCATATTTGTGCTCAACCTCCAGACATCCTCATCAAGAGAAAAACATAAAACAAAAATGTTTTCAGAAAAAGACAGTAGATTACAAGAGAGAGACAGAGAAATAGATCATGCATAAGTAGGAAATAAATTACTATTTATGTTCTTTAATGAGGCATGTTTACCTAAGTCGGTGTAGAATATGCTTAGAGAGACTATTACATTAGTCCTTTTTCCAATGAAACAAATACTCTCTCTGAGCATATTCTACACCGACTAATAATACACCCTCTATTTTCAACAATGAAATAAATTACTGTTTTTGTTCTTTAATGAGGCATGTCTACCTAAGTCGGTGCAGAATATGCTCCGAGAGACTATTACATTAGTACTTTTACCAATGAAACAAATACTCTCTCGGAGCATATTCTACACCGACTAATAATACACCCTCTATTTTCAACAATGTCATTTGAAAAAGATGTCTTTCATATATACATCGGAGCCAAGAGCAAAATAGATATATAGACAAAGAACTTACGTTTATTCTTTCTTTGATGAGGGTATGTATATAGACAAATAGATATGTGCAATCCTCACCAATCTCCAGATATTTACACCATGACAAAATAGTCTACAACACACCGTTTTTTTAAAGAATTCAGTATTTTCCAGTAAATGCAGAAATCATATACAAAGGTTAAAACTGAAAGTATACCAATTATATTCAGATAGGGTTTAAATTTTGTTGTATTGAAAACTGATTCTTTTTCATAAATTCATTTTTTGTTGTAATTCATATTTTATGTTGATGTTAATATAAATACTGAATTGTTTATTCTGAATTGTAGATGTCAAAAATTATACAACACGTGAAGGATATTACAGGTACCCGAGGTAATCATGAACTTAAGGTTCGTGTAATCCGTTTATTTAAAGTTCCAAAGAAAGACGATCCAACTCAATACGGAACGACTGAACTAATTCTAATGGATGAGCAGGTACTGATTAGCAATTTATATGTTAACAGATTGCTTTGTGTATTTACAAAATTGTGTGCCTAATCTTGCAATTAAATTCAATTGTGATTTTAATTCTGTGATATCATTTTTCAGGGTGACAAAATCCATGCAGTAATTAAAGAAGCTTTCATGGTTAGCTTATCTTTATTAAAAGAAGGAGGTGCTTATTTGATTTCAAATTTCGGAGTTGCCCTATATGATATACCATTTAAGTTTTCTGATCACAAGTATAAGGTCATATTTTATCGCAACACTACCGTTAAACTATGTTCGACCATTTCTGTTGCTGTTCATGGATTCAACTTTACTGCATTTGAAAAAATCCTCGACGAGTCATTGGATAAAGGATTTCTTTATGGTAAGTTGTTTTTGAATATTTTCATATTAAAATCATTCAACTATTTTGTTTTTATGTGTATAATATGCTTCATTAATATTGTACATTTTATATGTAGATGTTATTGGTCAATTGGTTGGAATCGGTGATCAAATAGTGACCTTTACTAAAAGCAATGGCAAAGATGGTAAAAGAATTAATTTGCAATTAATGGATGCATGGTATTAAATAGTTATCATTTTTTATTAATTTTTAATATCATTACACACAATAAACATTTTCTGTTAATCAAAATGATGATTTCTAACTTTTATTTTGTTTATATCACAGTAACAATATCATTAATTGTACTCTATGGGATGATTTTGCTGATTTATGTCATCCATTTATTGGCGCATCAAATCAAAATACGGTCGTTGTTATAGTTCAGTTCGCGAAGCTTGGGAAATAGAATAATTCACCTAATGTGTCAAATGGATATTATGGCACAAGGGTGTATTTTGACGATGAAAGTATTAGCAAGATTTCAAAGTTCAAGGAAAGGTATATTCTGATTTTTTATTTTTACATATCTGTTTCTGAAATTGTTTTGATATTTTGTTATATTAATTGTAAATAATTTACTATATTGTTTCTTAAACTTTAGTATATCAAAACAATCTGCTTCAAAAGGTGGTAATAGTTGTGTACAACTATCAAGTGAGCGATCATATTCTTCTGCTGATATTTTCTTGGATGTGAGTGCAAGAAAAACTTTGGATGAACTTTATGAACATCTTCATAAGTGTGGAACGGTAAGTTAAGAATAGTTTATTTTTTAAACATTTTATATATAAATACTAGGTTTTCTGGATTACTTAGTTTTTAAGGTTGTTTAATTTTTATTACATTGATCATTACTACAGGTTCTCCAGGCTATTATTCTTGCCACCATTGACCATATTGAAGATTCATTGGGATGGTACTATAATTCATGCAAACGGTGTAAAAGCAAAGTGCAAGCACAAGAAGAACAATTTTGGTGCAGGAAATGTGATGCATTAGTGAAATATGCAATTCCTAGGTAATGAATTTATGATAAAATGAATTTTACTGGTTTTTGTTTATTGAGTTATTTATATATGTTTTATTCTGTGCAGATTTTGTATTCAAGTTAATGTTATAGATGGATCTGGGACTGCTCAACTGACTATCTTTGATAGAGAAGCAACTCATCTTTTAAAGAAATCCGTCACAAGCATTATTGAGTCAATAGATAAGGTAAATTTTTTGGTTTTAAATTAAGTTTATAAAATGCAAAGTGATAAGTCTAAAATGATTCTGACTTCATTAATTCATTTGTTTTCATTTTTATTTTCAGGATGAGGACATTAGTATCATCCCAGACAATCTAAATGTGTTGTTAAATAAAAAAAATGTTGTTTAGGGTTCTGATTTCCCAATTTAATATTAGTAGACTTCCATCTGCTACGGCATACACGGTAACAAACATGACGGATGATTTGACTTTGATTGAAAAGTTTGAACAATGCAGTTTAGAATCAGAGGTATGCATTCTTCATTTTATTTGTTGTTATTTTCAAATTTGGGTTCTTGAATTGATCCAAGTTTTTTTGCTTATTATAGGAAAATCAAGCATCACTCGATGTGGAGACTGATGAGGTGTCAAAAGTGTCATCAAATGAAATGACGACACCCCGTAAACGCGAGTATATAAACATTAATGATGAGGAAGAAAATAGCAAATTTGAGGAGGAGAGTGCTAAATCTGAAGATAGTCATATTACGAATCATGGCAATGCATCAACCACAAAGAGGAGGGTTACTCTAAAGAAAGTGAAGAAGGAAAAGTTAGACTAACTTGTGTTGTTTTTTCTATTATTTGAGCCAGTACACTATTTAGTTTGTCAGAGAATTAATGTGTTTTGTTTCAGTTTTTACATTGGTATGATGTTGCTAAACCATTGAATGAATTTATGTTGGATTTTTCCTTTCATCGTGTTATACTTTTGTGTGGTGAATGTGTTTTGTGCTAAACCATTGAATGAAATTCAATTCAGTCTCATAAATACCTAAGGTATTGAGAAAAATTGATTAACAATCTGTTATGAATCCGTTCTGAATTTTTTTATTAACATTCAGTTATTTTTTAAACACTTTGATTATCGAAAAACATAACTGAATATGGATAAAATTAAACACTTTTTCATGTTGAGTATTCGCATTAAATTATATAGCAGTTATGCAATATTATTAATAACATTCAGTTATTGAACATTACATAAGTATTCAGGAAAAATGATTAGGCTGAAATAACTCGATGCAGAATATGCTTTGAGATGGTAGTAGAAGAGTGGTTGCTCTTAATACCCTCGAAGAGCATACTCTGCAGCGAGCAGACTCTGCATAATATGCTTAGGTTGTTTTAACAGGCAACTGTTCTTATGAAAGATCTTAGTGTTGTTTGTAAAATTCTTTAAGGAATGTATTAAATTAATGTGATAAAATATTATAGAATATGGAAATAAATTGTATATCAATATATACATATGGCCAATATATCTCCTTAAATTTGATTTCATGCCTGAAAACTTAAAAAAACTGTATCTTTAATTAAAGTATATCTTTTCAATATGCACATGTATGAATTTTTATAGTTATTATTTAAAGTATACATTTTGCTACATGTGTCTATAATTGTGATAAGATCTTTTAATTTTTTCTCAAATTTACAACCACAAGTATAATGTATCTATAAATGTGATAAGATCTTTTAATTATTTCTAAAAATTGAATACGAGTACTCTATAAAACATAGCCTCTTACTTTGTTTCACACATAACGTTTAGCATCTCATTTTACCATTTATTTGCTTTCTAAGAATCAGTTATGGTTCATCCTATTGCTCATGACATCTCAGTTCATACTGATGTTGTTTTTCTTTCCGACATGTTACCCGAAAGCCACTATTTCAGATTTCCACGTATGGCTAATAACTTCCACATGAGACTTTCGTTACCTATTGATCTATCTGACGAGGTCAAGTACATCAAGTGTTCGATTTCTATGCCAATTGGTCTTGCAATTGCTACAGAAAGGTACTGTTTTATTTAATATAGTTTTAATACATTATTCCTATAAAAATTCTTTCGTATTCATGTGTAACTTCAATACAATGTTTTTAACATTAATTAGATGAAGTTAAGCCATTTTTTTTCCATATCCTATCAATGTATTCAATGTATTTTTACAGGTTTAAACATGCTTTAGACGAAGTTAATAAGCGATTTTGTCCCTTCATATATGAGAGAGACCCTATTTTATTCCCGAACAAACAGCTAAACTGTGCAGTCAAGAATGTCGCTGGCTATTTCGGTCCAACTGAAGAGGTTGATTTTCATTCAACGTTTAGTTCCTACAATCCTATGATTATTGTTCTTACACAGGCTGAATTGAACGAAACTGGGCTTGAAGAAATGTTTATACAATATGGCCATGATCGTTATTTACGTATCGATTCATTGTCTAATGAAGAACATAATTACATCACATGGCATAATAGTGATGTAAATATATGGATTGAAGGTGAAGGGAGAGAGTATTTGCTGAAATTCAGTAGTAAATGCGTGTTAGCATGGCAACTTTCGTGTATTTATGATATGGAGTATGAAATATCCGGACTTCAACTTTGGCCTGTATTGGATGAATTTGCAAAGATTAATCGTCTACCTTGGCAACACTTAAATGGGAGGCAGGTTGTTATTAATTTTGTCAGATGAAGAAGGAGAAGAAGGAGAAGACGAAGACGAAGACGAAGAAGAAGAAGAAGAAGAAGAAGAAGAAGAAGAAGAAGAAGAAGAAGAAGAAGAAGATGATGATGAAGAGGAGCCTTGTGAAGAAGATGAATAGTAAATTGCTAAGAATTTGTCATGTTTTATATTATTTTAAAGTTAATGACTATTTAGAATTATTCTATGCCGTTTCTTGTCATGTTTGGAATTAGTTTAAATTATTGGGAATATTTAGAATCATTATATTTTATTTTGTTTTGAGGACAAGTGATTGTTTGTTATATAGCATTTCTTAAATACATTTACTAAACCAATTAGTTTTGTTATTAATCCAATCATGATAATATTTAGAAACAGAGTTAACATTTATTTACACTAATCTAAAGTAGTGCAAAATTATAATCTAGATATATTAAACATTATGAAGATCGTTTCATATCCAATTTAAACTGATTTTTTTGGCCCAATAAACAAAAAATATATTATAAGTATAGCAGAATTCATGAAAAACAGTTTTATGTAATTATGTTGTACTTGTCAAAATAAATTGCATAACTGTTTAATTGAAAATTAATTAGGTTATTCTGTGGTATACAAATTATGAATAAAACTTATAAAACTGAAATTCATTATGAGTAAAACTAAAATTGGAAATTACTTAGGTTATTATTTGTCTGAATTCGGGTAAGGCAACTAGATATATTAAACATTATGAAGGTCATTTCATATCCAATTTAAAATGAATTTTATTGGCCCAATAATAAAAAAAACCTATTATTATCTTAAGTATATCAGAATTCATTAAAAACAGTGTTATGCAATTATGTTGTACTCATCAAAACATATTGCATAACTTTGTAATGGAAAATGAAGTAGGTTTTTCTATGGTATACAATTATGAATAAAACTAAAACTGACAAGTCATTATGAATATTTGTAAAACTGAAAATGACTTAGGTTATTATTTGTCTGAATTCGGGTAAGGATATTATATAATGATGTAAATTGTAAGTAGGAAAAAAATATAGCATATTAATAAATCTGTACGTTTTTTTAGCATATATATTTCAATTAGAATCATTCAAAAACATATACAAGGATAGTATATAAAACTTCTATGTATTATAAGAGGTCTGTATATGTAAATATATGGAAGATCATTTATTAACATATATTGCAAAGATATATAAGCTGAATAATTATAACTTCTATTTATCCTGTGAGATTTGAGAAAGACTGAGGGTTGTTGTTTTATGAGAAAACCTAAAGGTGCTGTTCATCGTTAATGTAAAGTGATGGATGTGGTTATATGAGAACCCTAAGATGTTGTTCATCGTGAATGTCAGATGTATTGCTGAGTTTTGTTACAGGTATACTATATGTTTAACTTGTGTTATTTATTATGATTTGTTGTGTTTGTTTATAGGTAAAGAAATCAGATTAGTTCATAAGTTGTATATATTTTTAAACCTAGAATTTCAGGATGGGTTTTGCTTAAAGTTTTTTTGCATGCTTTGAAGAAAAATGTGCAAGTCATAATAACTAAACCTAGAATTTCAGGATGAGTTAAATTTGATTACTACACTAAAAGTTAGTGTATAAAGCATACCTTTAGTTCTTCTTTTTCCTCTATATATATTATCCACTCTTCCTGATGAGATATCCATAAGCTCAACTCCCATGTTTAGCTGTAAGAAAAAGAATTTATATAATGAGTACAAAAGTAAATCAGCAAAATCAAAATAATAACAGTATTAACCAAGAATTATTTAAATACTGTACTCATACCTTTACTTATACTGTATGAATGATCCTAGGATATGACAATGTTGTTTCTGTCATCCAAATTTACATTTTGCATTACTGATACAAAATACATCAGTAATAGTTTGGAAAAAATGTACCCAATTGTTTAATATCCAATTCAAAACTATGAAACAGAAAAACATTACCTGACTGTGTGCATAACATGTAAATATAACCTCTTGAGATGATACCCTGATATCATGTTTTTTATATATTACACCTGTAAGTGCAAAAATTTATTGCCATGTAAGTAATTATTTAGTAAAGCAAATAACAAAGTTTGATAGTACTAAATTATACATCTTAATTACACAGGCCTTTAAAGGTTTGTCATCCTTAGGATAATCATAATATCAGGTTTTTGAATCTCATATCATAATAATCTACATTGGAGCTAATATGTTGTATTTAATGCATGTAAGAGAATTATAAATTGTGTACACAGAATAGGAGTTCAAATATGATAAATACACTATGTAAACTGTATGGTTGGTAATATGAAATATTGACCTTTCAGACTATGAAGCTATTTAATTATTCTATTTCCTGATATTAATTTTAATTCTCTTATCAATTACAGTTGGAGTGCAAACATGGAATCATAGATTGGAAAATATTTGCAAAGGTTAGATACATTTGTTATTACAAATACTATTGATACCCTAATATGTTGTTGTTTTAGTGTTAATGGATGTAATTGCAAAAAAAATTGAATTCAGTAAACATAATAGCAATTAAAACATAAAAACTACAAAAAAAATGTTATAAGCATTTACCATGCAGTATGAATCTTTATTATCTCTAGGTGAAGGCATTTTGCTTATAAGCATTGTAGTCATTTTGCTTATCATCTCTAGGTGAAGGCATCTTATGCAATCAAACAGTGAAAAATAAATTCAATATTAGTCTCACAAACTATATTACAACATATCTAATCTCTACTCAAAAGGGTCATTTATATATAATATTGTTCTGAATCTTTATGTATGAATAGGTGTATAGTACAAATTAATGATTATAGCATTTCAAATTTACTTGAAATATAAATCCTAAATATCAGTATTAAATCTATTATAGTTAGCACAAATTGATTTAATACATTTCACATTCACTATCAATATTGCATTTGATCAAAAAAACATATCTCATTTCCAGTAAAAAATCAATCAAACAAATGAACAACTTGAACAGCAAACATGATTATCTTTCTAAAATATGTTTTGTATAATTCATGAAACATAATTTATAACACTTTTTTTTAGTTGATTATGTTAGGGACATACCTGCATAACAACTTTCTTGAAGCTTATATTTTTTGTATCTGACATTGTTTGGTTGTGGAAATTGCATTTGATTGAATCCTCAAAAACAAAAAAAATAGAATACAATGAGATGTGTAAATTCATTGACACATAGAAAAAGGAGAAAAAGAAATTGAAATATGTGTAGAGAGTGAGAGAGAAGGAGGTTGGGAGAAATAGAGTTAGACTTCTTACATTTATGTACTTTGGATCTCATTCTATTATCTGCCATGGATCCTCATCAGGGAGTTTGATGCTGTTTGAATGCTAACAAAGATAAATACAAACACAAGGTTAGTTTGCAGGATATTGGTTGTAATCGAAGTAAGAAGTCTCGGATATGGTTTTGTAAATTATCTAAAAAATAATTATATACTGACAAGTTGAAGAGAGTGATAAGTACTACTTTGTAGGGCTTAACTAAGAGTTATTAGAGGTTTTATTGGTGCCATTCGGGTAGATTTAGACACATTCTTGTGTATGGCGTTTGGAGGCGAAGTTGGTGTTTTTGGAGGTGTTTGAGCTACTTTGGAGATCATGAAGACACTAAGGAAGGAAGCCATCAAGAGAAGACACCAAGGAGTGAAGAGGAGACGGGTTGGTGCAAGGCAAAGGACAAGAATGCCGAGTTCTTCGACCAGCCAACGCTGCAACGACTCGGTTTGGAGGACTGCACACAACAGTTGTTGAGCCACGGAGGGCTCGGCAACTTCATTGACCTAGCCGCCCCATCCTCGCACGAGCTGACCCTGGAGTTTCTGGCCACGCTGGAGCGCCACGACGACGGGATCACGTTCAACCTGCTGGGGCGGCAAATGATGATGTCCTACCAAGGTCTGCGGGACCTGTTTGGCATTACTGAGGCTCCCGCCGAGGATTGGGAGGCCGCAGGCTCCTTGCCAGAGCTCTTCTGGCAGGATGCGACCGGGAGGTACTCAACCCCAGTGCCGGCGAGTATAACTACAAGCTGACGCACCCTTGTCTGAGGCTGGCGCACAAGGTGCTCGCCATGTCCTTCCTGGGACAGAGGGAGGTGAACAAGGTTCCAACGCTGGACCTTACAGTGCTCTGGTGTTTGACACCGGAGAGCCACAACACCCCCGACTGGGTCGATTTGTTCCTCTCCAGCTGTCTCGGGCTGAGGGAGAAGACGAGCGGCAAGATCTCCATGGGGGGCATGGTGACGCTTATCGCTCAGCAGTACGAGAACATCGCGGACCATTGGGATTTCCCCGCCGACATCTACACCTACAACATCACACTGCTGCGGAGATCCCATCTGCTGGAGGTCCGTGGTGGAGAGTACACCTGGCTCTCCAAGAAGGAAAGGACCCACCAAATGAGGCTGCCTCGTCCGATGCCTTATGGGCCCCGGGCGAGGGATTTTTACCTCTATGTCGATGGAGAGCAGGGGTCATCGTCCGAAGACGAAGGGGACGATGACGAAAACGAGGAGGAGGAGGAAGCGACTGCAGCGGTGGACATGGAGAGCGATGTGCCATCCCCGCTGCGTTCCAGGGCCTACCTGTTTACCCTGACTATACCTACCAGGCATCTGGGTCTGGTAGTGGATCTAGAGGGGCGCCCTGGGACCAGCTCTTAGACAGAATGGCCAACCTGCAGCTGAGGCAGGCCGAGCATATACGAAGGAGTGCCGAGTGGGAATGCGGCATCTCCCAAAGGCTAGAGGAGCATGAGAGGAGAAGCGTTCAATGGGAACGCCAAGTCTCCACCCGCCTGGATGAGCAGGAGCGGCGGAGCGCTGAGTGGCAGCGCAACATGGAGGTCAACCTTGCATACCACGCCAATCGCCTGGACAGTCACCTCACCACTTTTGAGGACCAGGTGGTTCAGATGCAGAGGAGAGCTGAGGCTTTCTTCAACGCTTATGGGTATTAGCCTCCACCCCAGTGAGTATTTCTATTTTCCCCTTATCTTTTTCTTGTCTTCCATACATTGAGGACAATACATGATTTAAGCATGGGGGCGTAGAGTATTCACTATCTATCTTGTACATATTTCTTTTCCAGCATTGTACTTTGATTTTTAGTATTTTGAATTTCAGCATTTTCTTTTCAAAAAAAAAAAATCAAAAATCCTGGGACAAGCTGAAAACCTGAAAGGGCGGCTTGGGTAAAAAGTAGGTGACCCGGACCAGCGCTAGACTGGGGTAAAAAGGTGTCTGAGTGACGTGAGCATATGTGAGCACATCTATGAGAAAAATATGAGTGGCTAGGATGAAAACCCAAAAGGGCTCCTAGGCAAAATGAGTGAAAAGAAAAAGGAGTGTTTCTAGGATCTCATTTTACCGACGGGGCGACATAAGTAGAGGAGTTGAAGAAGGATTGTCGGGTAGGTCACTCTGGGAGGCATAAGGAGTCATAGATGGAGGCTAGGATTAGAGGTCACTTTACACTATTGGATGTCCGGGTTGAGCTTGGGGGAAATACTCTGCTTGCCCTCAAGTTTATTGAGTTGTGGATGTGTTGTAGATGAGATTGGTGCCAGGAGCTTTGGAATGGGTTAGGTAACTCTTAGTTGGAGGATATGCTTCCTGAGACCTTGGGTGCTACATTGGAGGAGTAGACTTTCTTTTAGTTTACTCGAGGACGAGCAAAGGTCTAAGCATGGAGGAGTTTGATAAGCACTACTTTGTAGGGCTTAACTAAGAGTTATTAGAGGTTTTATTGGTGCCATTCGGGTAGATTTAGACACATTCTTGTGTATGGCGTTTGGAGACGAAGTTGGTGTTTTTGGAGGTGTTTGAGCTACTTTGGAGATCATGAAGACACTGAGGAAGGAAGCCATCAAGAGAAGACGCCAAGGAGTGAAGAGGAGACGGGTTGGTGCAAGGCAAAGGACAAGAATGCCGAGCATTAACCGCGATCGCGGGCATGGGTGCCGCGATCGCGGGACTCGGAGCATGTCGAGAGTTTTCTGCGGGCGCGGAGAGATTGAAGGGCACGGAGCCACATGGGCCGCGATCAAGGTCCACCACCCGCGATCGCGGGTCTGACACGGTAGAGGCTCGGACTTATTCCGAATTATCTTTTTAGTTTTCTTTTCCCTTTTTCTTATTTCTATTTCAGTTATTTGCTTAATGGGCTAGGACATTTGTTAGGGCCCTATAAATACTCTCCTTATGCATTAGGGTTAAAAAATCCACACTTTAGTTGCAATTTTCATTCATCGTTGTTTTCTTTTCCTTTGAAGTTTCTACCATGACTATGAGGAGCTAAGCCTCTTTGGCTTAGTCCGGTAATGGAAGCATGAGTTCGTTCATCTGGTTGTGAGGTTTTGTTCCTATCTATCTATCCTATTGAGTTATATCTTTTCTCTGAGCAAATTCATATTTGAATATTTGTTGGTTTATCTAGACTGATCACCTAGGTTTATTGCTTTCATTCATATTGCTAATACTAGGGAACTGTTGGGCTAACGCTCTAGTATAAGTAGCAAGCATTGATTGTTATCTGCATCTGTGGATTATATCTATGTGGGAATTGATTACATGGTAAATGCATCTGAGCGAGCGTTTTGTGTATCCTGGTTAATTTTTATATGCATTGCTGTCTTTGGGTTGAACCTTTAGTGGTACTAGGGTTATTCATTGGTAAGGGTTCTTTGTGGAAGGTTTCCCTCTGAATTTACATAAGATCGGGACAGGAATAACCGAATAGGAAGATATGACTTAATCTATGAACAACCTTTGAATGACTTATGTGGACATTACTTGGCTAAGTGTTTTTCTTTCTTGATATTTCATCCATTCTACTTTGTTTTGTTTGCAACCAACCAACCATAAAACCCCCTTTTGTGACATTGCATGCTACCACCATTGGTTCCAGCTTCCTTCTCTGTGGGATCGACCCTGACTTACTTACTATACTTTAATTTGTTTAGTGAGGATTTTAGGATTTACTTTTGATTGGGGATACGATGACTATTCCTCCGATCAGAGAGAGAGAGAGAGAGAGAGAGAGAGAGAGAGAGAGAGAGAGAGAGAGAGAGAGAGAGAGAGAGAGAGAGAGAGAGAGAGAGAGAGAGAGAGAGAGACCAGTTGCATATATATGAAATATAGGTAGATAAATATATAGTTAAATAATAAGCAGATATAAGTTTAACCTTGGGCCACGAAGTCTATCTAAGATAGAATTTCATTTATAACTAACTAGGCCTAAAGTCAAATTTGGGCCGGCCCATGTAAAAACAAATCGATGTTTTCAGAGAATAATATTCAAGTTTAACAAGTTTAGTTTCATTAAACATTTAATTTCTTTTTTTGCTACAATTATATATCTGATTTTAAATATTATAGTATTAAGATTATAAATTGTAAAATTAAAAAATTAGCATAATTCATTCCAGTTTCATATAATATCATTGTTTTCATAGATTAACATTCTTCATTTACCTAAACTGATATCAGTATCCAAAGTACTAACAGTATGAAACAAGAAGAAAATGATTAAAGCTACATTTTTCGCACTTCATTAAATTATTAGGTTTTAGGCTTTCAAACATGAGGAAATTGGGTATATACAGCGAGAAATTTTATAGAGAGATTAAGACACATAGATTTACAGATCTACACATTTATGGATTTCTAGAAGGGGAGAAATTTTGAGAGAGAGAGAGAGAGAGAGAGAGAGAGAGAGAGAGAGAGAGAGAGAGAGAGAGAGAGAGAGAGAGAGAGAGAGAGAGAGAGAGAGAGAACTTACATGGTCGCAGGCAGCTAAATTTATCTTCTTCATCAAAGTCCATTCTACATTGAATGATCTCCTCATATACTCAGAGAAAAGTACTGATGTCAGTATTTAAGAAAGAAATTACAAAAGAACGAAAGATGTAGACATCGCATAGAGAGATGGATTAAGAGCAACAACAATCTCGATCTTCTTTTTTGTAATTTATAGTAAGAGGGAGACAAATTTTGGAGGTAGAGATTTTGTTTATTGGAGACAAAAATGGTTAAGGGTATGAAGAACAACTATAGAGAGAAGAAATGAAAGCGGCGAACTAAGAAATTTCTTAATGTGGTAGGGTTTCCTAAAATGTGAACGATATAAAAATATATCAGGCCTACATTCCAGAACAATTCATTGACAAACCAATAACGAGACCTAAATGAAATGGGCCTATAATAAGCCCATCGACTTCTAGGCCCATCTCTTAATGTTTTTTAATGCCATTAATTGTTTCCGTTAGTAAAAAATTGGACCACTAAGGCGAACAAAAATTAAATTGGGCCAAAATTGGATACACATATTGGGCCGTTGTTAATGAAGCCCATACACAAATTAGGCCACAGCTGTTATATCAAAGATTGAAATTCAGTTTTAAATGACTGGGCCTAAAGTCATCATTTAATCAAGCCCAATAAAAATTTGTCCACTAACCCGTTACATCAAATCAGTGTTTTTATCTGAATCCAATTGATTTCTTATCAAATATAAATTTAATATTTATTTTATTAGTGTACTGGTTTATATATTATTATTACTGAACCCATTATAACAAATATAATTATAACACATATAATGTACAAATTCAACGAGAAGATTCTAGATATTGCAGAATGAACATCGAAACACAGTAAATTGATGAATGCAGACATGAAAAAAAAATAGCATTGAAACAGATCTTTAATGATTCATGGAAGAAGTTGATTATTTAGGTTTTATTTCGAAGCAAGGTAACATAGCATATCAAACGAATCGAGAGTAGACGAAGAACAAGCATGAATAATATTTAAACAAAGCATTGAAACAAATTCTTGATGAGTTTTAAATCGAAAGGGAAATCCAGAGAATAAAAAAAATTGATAATTAGAGAGAGAGAGAGAGAGAGAGAGAGAGAGAGAGAGAGAGAGAGAGAGAGAGAGAGAGAGAGAGAGAGAGAGAGAGAGAGAGAGAGAGAGAGAGAGAGACGAAGGTGCGAGAGAGACAGAGATCTCACATTTCTGTAATATTGAGATCTCCAGAAACTCCGACTTCGAGATACCTAGCAAACTTTGAGTTAGAAAATCCAGACAATCAAAAAAACAGAGAGAAAGATACTGATACAGAGAGAGAGAGAGAGAGAGAGAGAGAGAGAGAGAGAGAGAGAGAGAGAGAGAGAGAGAGAGAGAGAGAGAGAGATCTTACCGTTTTGGGGTTATGTAGCTCTCCAGATAATCTGACTACCAGATCTGACTTCGAGAGATATTGAGCTCTCCAGAAACTCCGACTTCGAGATACCTAGCAAACTTTGAGTTAGAAAATCCATATAAGCAAAAAAACAGAGAGAAAGATACTGATACAGAGAGAGAGAGAGAGAGAGAGAGAGAGAGAGAGAGAGAGAGAGAGAGAGAGAGAGAGAGAGAGAGAGAGAGAGAGAGAGAGAGAGAGAGAGAGAGAGAGAGAGAGAGAGAGATATCTTACGTTTATGGTGTTATCTAGCTCTCCATAGCCTCCGAAATCCAGATCTGCGCTTCCTTGCGATTTTCTGAAGATAAATAGTGTTTTTTTAGTTTTGTATGAAAGTTTTTGAGAGGAAATTGTTTGGATCTGAAGCAGATCGAATCTGGGAGGTAAAGATGTAAACTAGAACAGGAAAGAAATGCATTTACTTGTCATTATTTTGAAAAAAAATGAAACAATTTGGACGGGATTTGTTGAGAAAGGAAGGAAAGTGACGAAGTTTGAAGAAGATAAAGAGAACGCCATAGATCTGTAAAGAAGAGAAATGGAGATGGAAGGAGATGGAAGGAGATGGAAGGAAATGGAAGGAGATGGAAGGGTTTCTGAGACAGAGAGATGAAGAGAGAGACACAGGAAGCAACAAAATGATTTGCCCAAAATGGAGAGAATTAGGGTTAGGTAAGAACGGAGCATCTGATATTGTTTTGGGCTTAATTGGGCCGTGTGGTTCCAATTACAGAAATGGCCCAAGCCAGGTCAGTCGGCCCAAAACACAAGCGGTAACAGACTCTAAAATTCCAAATTGTTGTATAGTATAAAGTGTATTAAATTTATGTATTCTTATGTGAATTATTCGATTTTTTTAGGAATATTCAAAATTGTACATTCATTGTTTTAGTTCAACCCAACATAATATAATGTTTATATTAGTTGTTATTATATATAAACGACAACTAACAATTTTTTTTTTACAATTAATATATTGTTACATAAAACGAGCTTTTGGAATTGGCCCTCTATTTCACTTTCTGATTTTGCATACTTGAGCCTATATACCGATAAACATGTTTAATGTTGAATGCAAATAGTTATAACCTATGAACAAAAATTTGAATATATGTCCATTGATAAGTACATAATATTTTTTTTATAAGTACATGCAAATAGTTATTATATAGTAGATTACATTTTTTTTATAAGTACATAATATTTTTTTGGTATGTATTAGGCCTATACGTATTCCTATCATGCGAAACCATGCCAATGATGTTTATTGTTGGCATATGAGCCCATGTAACAAAAGAATATAAACATGTCCTTTAGTTTTTTACATTTATTTTTACAAAATTATTCATAAATATATTTTATTCAATTTCTGTATTAAATGTCATTACAATAAATAAATAAATATAAAAGTTTTAATTTTAAAGTATAACCAGATTTTGCAGGTTAATTTTGTTATGGACGAATTAACTCGACATAATAGAGCGTTGAGATTGGCTGTTATTAGAGATAAACGGCAACGCACGAATTCAAATCAATCAGGTCAAAAGATCTTTTCAATTCTTTCAAAATTTTCCCAATAAATTAAAATGTTACTATTGAGTATAAATATTGATACTGCAGGATATATTCATGGAGTTAGAGACAATTCTTTTGTTAGTGGTCGTATCCCCATGTCCGATATTTCAAATGGTTAGTAATTGTTAATCTATAAAGTCATTTTTTAATTTGATTCTACAAGCTATATTGTAATAAGTGCTTCATGTTGTAAATTATAATATATCTTTAATTGTATGATTGTAAAAATACTATTTTAAAATAACTATTTTATAACTATGAATTAATATCATTATTGTTTCATTTTTTTTATTCTTAAGCTTACACTTTCGAACTCATATTGATGTATTTATGCAGTGCAACAAAATATTACAGCGTCGGCTTTGCATTTATCCCGAAGTGATGAAAACGGTCATAATTCATTTTTTTCTACAAGTGTTCCAGATCAAGAGAACTACGGTATAATTTATTTTCGTCTTAATCTCCATTTTTTTCCGTATTAATGTTTTTTTTGGTTTAGTAAAAATAATAAGTACATTATGATATAAATATTTATTTGTAGTTCAATTGCACAATGTCATTCTTACATCACAAAATTAAATTCACAATGTTGAACAAGGGATTATATTCTTAAAAGTGGTATACAAAAAGGGATTTATGTACGTATAATATTTGATTATTATTTTCATTCACACATTAGCTCCACAAAGGAAGAAATTGAGAATGAATATGCTAAGACATAAGACGGATGGACCACCGCTAAACATGGATATTAGAACAAAATATATTATTTTTAATTACAATATAAAAGTAATTTACGGCTTGCTTAACCAAAAAAGTTATGCATGCAATATAATTATAAATGGTAGCACGTCTATATTGTTTCCAGGCTAATTCATTATCTTTTCCAGTTTAAGTTCTTAAGTTTGAGGTAATTACTAATGTATTATTATTATTTAATACTTTAATTTTCAGGTTCAAGAAATGCAGGTGTATTGACAGGATGTTCAAATACTCTATCACATATAAGCGATGGTATTAATCTGTTTATCCAATATCAAAATTTATTTTGGGTCGTACTCATAATAAGTTGCTTATAATAGTATACGATTATGTTAACAGTTGAATTGTACAATTCAATGTTGACAAAACAAATTCATTTGCAAAATATTGAACAAGGTATGTTATTCGTAAAATTTATATGATTTTAGTTATTTTGTTATTTATAATAATTTTTTTTTTAATTTAATGCACAATATAGCTCGGCATAGGAGGAAGTTGAGAATGAATGCCATACGACATAAGCGACATGGCACATCACTAAACGCATCAGGTAAGCAAAACAAAATTGTTATTATTTTAAATTAATAAATAATGTTATACAATGCTTGACAAAACTTTGTGCAGACAATGTAAATGGAAATATCACAAACTCTATACTTACTCAAGCTACACCATTATCTGTTACGTGTAATGGTTAATTATTAATGAAATATATTATGTAATATACTTTTATGTATGCATTGTCTTAAGTTATATTCTTTGAAAACAAATAATCATTTAATACTTAAATGTGAAGGTACAAGGAATTCATCTATATTGGCAGGATGTTCATCTTCTATACCACAAATAGGTAATGGTAATGTTCGAATGTAGTTATAATTGTACAAAGCGTATTTGTATTTTTTTTAACAAACTTTGTGCATGCAATGTACTTGGAAGTATTTGCAACTCTATACTTACTCAATCTACACCATTACCTATTAATATAATATTTTATATACTTTCATGCATGCATTGTCTGAAGTTTGAGGTTTTCAAAACGAATAATCATTTAATACTTAAATGTGAAGGTACAAGGAAGTCATCTATATTGCCAAGTCGTACTAATGAAGTTGACATAGCAAAGGTTGAACAAGGTACGTTGGTAATCAGTAAATAAATATTAATTTAGTGATTTATTGTATTTCAATATTTGTAATTGTTTTCCACTAACAAATTAGCTCGACGTAAGCGGATGTTGAGAATGAATGTGATTAGGCATAAGAGGCATGAAACACCATTAATTGAACCAGGTTAGCAAAAACCCCTTAATTTATGTGTATTTGTATAAGAAAAATTTGTTATAACTATTTATGAATTGTCTGTTAATGTTACGCCGACGGATTTACATTTACGAATAGCGGATCAAATCACTACGAACTCAGTTCAACCTTTAAGCATAAACGACAAGGAAAACCATGGTACCAAATTATTGTTTTATTAAATGTTGTTATTAAGTATTATATTATGTTTTGTCTTACCTTGCTATTTGTAGTATGATATATGTATTTATTTGCAGCTCCTGTACAAAACGCAAGTCTTACTAATCAAGTTGACATAACAAATGTTGAACAAGGTATGATGGTAATGAGTAAATATTAAATGATTGAGTTATTGCATTTGAATAATTATAACTGATGAATATTGACAAATTAGCTCGACGTAAGAGGATGTTGAGAATGAATGTGCTTAGACATAAGAGGCATGAAACACCACTACTTGAACCAGGTTAGCAAAAACCCCTTAATTTATGCTAAATCCTTAATCAAAGTTACGCTGTCATCTATTTGGATATTCATATATGTTATAAATTATTTCATTGTTCATAAAATATGACCACTCATATATCTCAATTTCAGCAACCACTAATTCATCTGCTTTGCCAGAGTGTTCATCTACATTGCAAAATATAGGTAATTTTATAATTAATATCATGTGTTTTATATGCATAGAAGGATACTATTTTTCGTTACATTAGGATTGTTACAAATAGTATATGAACATAAAATACGTTAAAATAAGCACATTTTAGTATATTTAATATATATGTTACAGTTTATTTGTTCAACCTTTATTCTCTATATAACAATGAGCAACGGTACAAATCCTGTTACAGTGATGAATAGAAGAACAAGAAATCATACTGGTAACCCGGGTAAGTCTGTTGTATTTTTGTCTAAAATTTTATAATTTTTTTTTATTCTTTAACACTCATTAATATGTTATAGTTCAATACATCAATCACGGTGAACCAGTGTATGAATGTCTGCATTGTGGGGCATTGCTATGGCATGCTGAAAGAATAAACACACAAAACTCTTCAAGCAAAGATATATGTCATATATCTTCCTTATGTTGCATGAAAGGAAAAATTGAGCTCCCATTGCTACAAGAGCCACCGCCGTTGTTGAATAAACTTTTGACAAATAAGCATCCAAAAAGCAAACATTTTGTGAGAACATTATAGCTTACAATATGATGTTTGCTTTCACCTCTTTGGGAGGAACTGTCTCACCCATCACGAAAGGTCGTGGAACTTATTGTTACCGAATGCATGGTCAGAATTTTCACAGAATAGGGAGTTTGTTACCAGTGTCGGGCACAACTCCAAAGTTTTCCCAACTATATATATATGATACTGAAAACGAGGATTCAAACACAATCAATGTGATAAGGTATGTCAATTACATATTTTTTTTTGTTACCGCTTATAGTTATATAACGTTATTCTTTAATGTTAAGATTTTACGTTGATCTTTATTTATTGCAGCTCTAGAGTCAAAAAAGTTGATGAATCGCTTGTGATTGAGTTGAGAAAGATGATAGATCAACACAACCCCCATGCAAAAGCATTTAGAATGGCCAGAGATCGTTTTAAGGATGAAGGTGTTAGAGATATGAAGTTACGACTGCTTAGCAATAGAAACACTGATGGTCGGAGATATAATCTCCCAACGAGTTCAGAGGTTGCTGCTATTATTCTTGGTGATAGTGATACAAATTATCAGCCCAGGGACATTATACTTCATACAAGATCTGGTCAGTTACAACGGATTCACGAATTACATCATTCGTATCTTGCGCTTCAATATCCGTTGGCATTACCTTATGGTGAGGACGGGTATCGGACTGATATTGATTTAAGTGAAAGGTGCAACACTTCTGCAAGGAAGAGGTCAAGGGTTACGTTAAAAGAATTCTGTCAGTTTCGAATTCACGAGCGTCGAGGCGAAGCCGGAATTCTGAGGTCATCTAGAAAGTTGTTTCAACAATTTTTGGTTGATGTTTACACAATGATTGAATCATAAAGGTTGAACTATCATCGATTTCATCAGAAGAACATACGTGTTGATTTATATACAAATCTTGCTTCAGCAACGAGCAAGGGTCATACCGCACCGGCATCATCTGGAAAGCGAATAGTGTTGCCATCTTCATTTACAGGCGGTCCTAGATATATGCAGCATAACTATCAAGATGCAATGGCAATATGCAAACACCATGGTTATCCAGATCTATTCATAACATTCACGTGCAATTCAAAATGGCCTGAAATTGTCAAGTTTTGTGAAGAAAGGGGTCTACAACCAGAGGATCGATCAGACATTATATGTAGAGTATTCCACGTGAAATTGGAGTCCATGATCAGAGATTTCAAAGTAAACAAAATATTTGGCAAGGTTAATTCAGGTAATGTCTCTTTTAATGTCCTCATTTTAGTTATTGTTTAGATATGTATAAAATATTTTATTTTCCCGACATGTTTATATTCTATTAAATGTATTATTTTTTGTTTTTTTTATAATGTATTAATTAAGTTGAACTTATATCTTTGACTTATGAATATTTTGCAGTTATTTACACAATTGAATTCCAAAAGCGTGGTCTGCCTCATGCACATATTTTATTATTTCTGGATAAGGAATCTAAGTTGCCAACTACTACAGATATAGATTCGGTCATTTCTGCTGAAATTCCACACCCAACCGAGGATGTTGCTTTATTCGATGTCGTGAGAAATTTCATGATGCATGGTCCATGCAGAGCTTCAAAACCATCGTCTCCTTGTATGGCTGATGGAAAGTGTAGAAAGTACTTTCCAAAAAAATTTGTTGAGCAGACTTTTGTTGATGACGATGGCTATCATGTGTACAGAAGACGTGACGATGGTAGAACGATAGAAAAAAGTGGAGTTCCCCTTGATAATCAGTATGTGGTTCCTTACAATGCATTTCTTCTACTAAAATACAATGCACATATAAATGTTGAATGGTGTAACCGATCGGGCTCTATCAAGTATCTGTTCAAGTACATAAACAAAGGCCATGTCGCATCACTGTTGCAATTACAAACTCTGATGCAAACAATGTCGGTGATAATTGCATGGACGAAATAAAAAACTACTACACCGCTCGGTATATATCTGCGTGTGAAGCGGCTTGGAGGATTTTTTGCTTTGATATTCATTACAGGACTCCTGCTGTTCAACGTTTGAATTTGCATCTTCCCGGTGAGGAAAGCGTTTTGTTTAATGATGATGATCCTATTGATGCTGTCTTAAATGACCATGAAAGTGATAAATCAATGTTTCTGCAATGGATGGAGGCTAACAAAAAGTTTCCAGAAGCTAAAGATTTGACTTATTCTGAATTTCCAGATAAATTTGTTTGGGTACCTTCAACTAGGCATTGGAAAAAACGTGTCAGGGGTAGTTCTGTTGGAAGGATTTATCACGTAGCTCCTGGTACTGGCGAGAAGTACTATCTTAGAATTTTGTTCAATCATATAAAAGGACCAACATGCTACGAAGATTTAAGGACTGTTGAAGGTTCAGTTTATAGTACATTTAAAGAAGCTTGCTATGCATTAGGGTTGTTAGATGATGACAGAGAATATGTTGACGGTATAACTGAAGCAAGTTATTGGGGATCAGCAAACTACATTAGGAGTCTATTTGTATTTCTTTTGGTGTCTGATTGTATGGCAAAACCTGAGTTTGTTTGGCAACAAACATGGAGACTTCTAGCAGATGACATTGCCGATAAACAGAGGAGAATTCTACGAATTAAGGGTATGTATTTATTTAAGGTTTTTTACTTGATCATAATATTTGATATAGTTTTTGGCAGACTATATTGTACTCATCTAATTGTAATTAATGACATGTGAATTCTATTTATATGCAGATTTGCATGTTACTGATGACCAGTTACAAAACTACGCTCTTGCCAAAATTGACAAGTTATTACGACGAAATGGTAGTAGTTTGAGTCACTATAAAACCATGCCTTCTATAGATTCAAGCCTCATATCTGAAGGTTTCAACAAGCGTATACAAGATGAACATCGATATGATAAATCATGTCTAGCCGAGGAACATACACAATTACTCTCTAGATTTACAATGGAGCAAAAAAGGGTGTACGATGAGATCATGAATGTTGTTTTATCAAATAACGGGGGTGTCTTCTTTTTATATGGTTATGGTGGTACATGCAAAACCTATATATGGAGGGCACTTTCGGCGGCTATAAGGTCAAAAGGTGAAATAGTGCTTACCGTTGCTTCGAGTGGAAATGCAGCTCTCCTAATACCCGGCGGCAGAACTGCTCATTCGAGGTTTAAAATTCCTTTGCAAGTTAATGAGGATTCAACGTGTCATATATGTTCAGGTATGAAACTTTCTGAGTTGATATGTGCTGTCAAACTTATTATCTGGGATGAAGCAGTCATGACGAATAGGTACTGTTTTGAAGCTTTAGACAGGACGTTACGAGATATTTTACGAGCTACAAATCCTCTTAGTTTAGAACAACCTTTTGGAGGAAAAGTCGTAGTATTTGTGGAGACTTTAGGCAAATCCTACCCGTTATCTCAAAAGGGAGCAGGGAAGATGTTGTTTTTGCTACAATTAATTCCTCTTATTTGTGGCATCATTGCAAAGTTCTTACGCTGACAAGGAACATGAAGATTCAACAAGGTACATCTGAATCTCAGATCCAAGAGGCAAAAGAATTTTCGGAATGGATATTAAGCATTGGAGATGGGACTGCAGGTGTTGATAATGATGGAGAAGCGCAAATAGAAATTCCCGATGAACTATTGGTCAAGGATTATGATTTAGATCCGATTCCAGCAGTTGTTAAATCTGTCTATCCCTCTCTAATGGAAGATCAGTTGTCTCCTGCATACTTTGAAGAACGAGCAATTCTTGCTCCAACACACGAAGAGGTAGATAAAGTTAATGAATATATATTGTCTTCTTTGCCTGGTGATGAAAAGATATATCTCAGCTCTGATAGTCTGTGCAAGGCAGGTTCTGTTAAAGACGATGATGCGAGTATTTATACGTCTGATTTTTTGAACAGTCTGAGATGTTCTGGTCTGCCAAATCATGTCCTCAAACTAAAGGTTGGTGTGCCTATTATGCTGCTCCGAAATATTGATCAATCTTTAGGTTTATGCAATGGGACGAGACTAATAACCACGCAACTTGGCAGTCATATTATACAAGGGAGAATTATCTCAGGCAACATTATCGGACATACGGTGTTGATTCCTCGCATGATAATGTCACCATCAGACACTTCATTCCCTTTCAAGTTTCAACGAAGACAATTTCCCTTGAGTGTATGTTTTGCTATGACCATAAACAAAAGCCAAGGCCAATCTCTTGCAAATGTTGGTTTGTATCTTCCACGCCCTGTTTTCAGTCATGGTCAGTTTTATGTTGCATCGTCAAGGGTAACTAGCAAGAAAGGTTTGAAGATATTGATTTGCGACAAAGACAAGAAGAGGTATAATACTACAACCAATGTAGTATACAAGGAAGTTTTTAATAATTTGTAGTCATTTTGAACATCGTTCCACATTTAATGTTGTTTGTTTCATTTTCATGTGTTATATGATCATTTTTAGTATTTTTGCTGCTTTTAATAGTATTGATGTAAGTGATGTGACTATATCTATTTGAAACACTAATTAGCCAATTTTATTATCAATAAAGTTATGGAGAGTGCCGTCTCTCTTTATATAATTAGTCTTTCGTATATCTTGATGTCAGTTTTAATGTTCGGTTATTCATGTTTTATTCAAATAAATAATAAAAAAAATATTCAACCAATGACTCATCCATAATTTAATAAATATCTTTATTACAAATGAAGAAAAAAATAAATAAATCATGTGCAAGGCACGTGTATTACACTAGTTAAGTATAAGTTGATAGAATTAATCGACCCAATCTTTATACAATTAATATTAAAAACATTCCGTTCTGTGTTATTTCCATGACTAGATAAACTCCAAATTAATCTAATATTGAACAATTGATGTCAGCAAATCGCTATAGCATTACCAAGGTTTTATGGAATTTATCAACTTATTTAATAGATTCGAAGGAATTGGTCTAGTCTTGTAAAACATGATATATTTTTTTTAGAAGGAGAGGCAACACCAGGGGCGGATCTAGGGGGGGCTTGAAGGGGCGACAGTCCCCGCTTCCCCCCGACGAACCCCTTAGAATATGTTGAATATTTGGTTTAAGCCCCCTTTAAATTTTCAATTTTCATTATGTATACATAGAATGATAAGTAAATGACAATAAAAAATACATTGGTCTAGTGGTTTTTGTCTTGGTACTGGTGTAAGAAAAGCAAGAGATCATGGGTTCAAATCTTCAATCCCCCACCTCTTCTTTTTTTTTTTCTATTTTTGTTAAAAAATTATGTCTTCATAGCATTATTAAAATCTTTTAGCTTATTAAACATGTTTATTTCTCTTTTGTTTTTTATTTTTTCTTTCATGTTTTATTTTTTTTATTAAAAACAAAATTACAAATCTTACATTAATAAAAAATAATTTTTAAAAATGAGAAAAGATAGAATATGTATTATATGAATTAGTCAAATTTTAAGAGGTGAATGTCATACATTTTATAGTTTTAAAATATTAATATAAATGTCGATTCATTAAGCGCGAAAAAAAAATCTCGAAGAAAAATCGCCCCCCCTTCGATAAATTCCTGGATCCGCCACTGGGCAACACTATTATAGATTTCTTAAAAATAAAGAACTATGTAGATATAAGATCGGGTATAGTCAATTCTCTTACATTATATAATAAAATTAGAAATAAATCATACGGAAAATTCTCTAATAAATGGTATCCTAATGAAAGCGAAAAAACAAAGTTAGTCCGCAACCCGGTTACTCTCCTACAGAACATGTTAAAACTGGATAACTCAATCCCTTTCAATGAATCCTCGTCAAATAGTAATGGAGAGAGTGTGAGACCCCCACTTCTTTCTCCAACCACGAAACAACCAACAAGGAATTTGATTCCAGCACAACACGCCGACAACTGTATTCCCGATCAGTACGCAAGCCACAAAGAATACCCAAAAGCTCAGCACGAGGGACAAAGCATCTACTAGCGAAATCGACATACCACTCACCCCTTTCACCCCGAATTAATCCTCCAACAGCTGCAAGGCCCTCCATACCCTTGACCGAACCATCCGTATTAACCTTCCACCAACCCACAACCGATTTAGCCCATGTTATATGTCGTTCAACTCGACACCGAGTCTCGTTTGAGCCCAAATGTAACTCCCACGCAACCACACACTCCTTCGCAAGGACAAAACAATAAGCATTAATAGGTCGGGGCGTTGAGTTGAAAATCAGTGCTCTCCAACAACACCAAAGCCACAAGGTTGTAGTAGAAAAAATCATAGGCCTCCATGCCATCACGTGGCGGAATTGCCGGCTGAATCAGGTTTCGTGCTACCCAATCCAATAAAGAGGCTTGAAAAAAAAAAAAGTCCGGTAAGATGGGGGGAGCAACTTCATCCAAATAGAATTAGCAAACCCACAATCCCTAAGAAGATGCGACAAGTCTTCAAGGTAAGAATTGCAGTAAGCACAAACGTCATTTGTAGCAAGGTGACGTCGTCGTCTCTACATTAGAACTCGACCTTTAACCACCAGCCAAACAAAAGTTCGAAGCCGCTTGGGAATGCAAAGCTTCCAAACATAAGTGAACAACTTCGAAGCATTATCATCAACGTCATTAGCCCCACACAAAAGATTGTAAGTGTTTTGGGGCAAAAAGATCGAATCGGCCTGAATCTCCTTAAAAAGGCCAACTAGACAATAATTAGATCGATAATATCTAGGTAATCCGAATCAACTGAAGATCGAGATATAATTAGATTGAATGAATGCGAAATCAAGCTTATCTCCTTCAAATGTGAGATTGATCGAATCAAGAGATTTAATCGTCGGTCGCTTTAATATTGAAATGAAGAACCAAGCTAAGGAATGATTGAGAAAGCGAGCAAGAGAGCAGTGAATTATAGCGTTGTATTCAGTAAGTAATGATCAAGTATATTACAAAGCTAATCGAGCCTCATATTTATGCTATTTTGGAACTAAACTAAACTAGCCGTTTTCCCGAAATTCTCAGGAGTCGTCGAACCGTCTACCGATCTTCTGATATTCCCTCCAACGTCTCCAACGTTCTCTTCCACCTCGCAATCCTTCTAGAAGGTGGTTTGGCCTGCTTTTTGCTCATTTGGTCCGACCTGATGGACTGAATAAATCACGGCCCAACAATTGCCCCAAGATCAAAGCGGGTCGGAAAAGGGTGATGGCGGTTTGATGGGACGGTTTGATCTTTTAACCTGCAGAATCGTTTGCTCCGATTTTTCCACAGATGTCTAGGTGACATGGCGCCATGTGATTGGGTCGCTATATTGACCAGATATGTGGAGGTTTAGCTCTCTTAAATATACCATCATTCATCTCTTCTTTCACCATCTTTTCTCTGCAGCATCTTGTATCTTTCCAAGGTAATTTTTCAAATCCTTACCGTTTCTCCATTTCCTTGTTTCTTCTATGGAGCTATCAAGATCGAAGAAGTGCAAGGCCGTTGTGGATGGTTCTAGTAGGCAAGAAGGCGTCTTCACCCCTTTGAATCTTCTAAGTCCAGAGGACTCCTTGCTTGGTACCGTAACCCAGCTTGAATTAGACAAGATCCTTGAAGTCGGGCAGTTCCCAGAGGGCACCATAGCGCGTATTTCCCTTCCTCATGAGCGAGCCGACTGGCACCAAAAAGGTTGGGTTTATTTTTTCAAGTATCCTTTTAAGATTGGCCACTCCCTTCCTTTTTCTAGTGTTATTCGAAACTTCCTCGTCGTCTTGAAGCTTGCTCCTTGTCAAGTCATGCCCCACGCATGGCATTTGCTTAGGGTAGTGGATCTCTTAGTTATTGGCGTCCATTTTGAGTTTGATTTTGATGCTTTATGGTACACTTATTACTTGAGTAGTCGTGGCTCATCTAGGTTCCAATTACGCCTTCGTCGAAATAGAAAGCCTATAGCTTTGAACCTAGATGTCAATGATCGAGGATGGAGATCTCGATTTTTCTTTGTAAGGCATAGGTCACTTGAAAGGGGTGTCGATTGTTCCTTCCTGCTTATGGACTGGAGGAAGATAGGTATCGTGTTTGTCTTTTTAGATTTCTCGTCGGATATTATCTAAACTCTTGCTTACCTGTACTTTGTTGTAGCGCCTAATCTGGAAGAACCCGATGGTTTTGAGACTAAGACTGCTGCTTTGCTTGCTCTCCCCGAAGCGGACATATCTTTCGGAAACGTCAACTTCTTGGTGCCTGATTCTGCCGAAATGTCGACTCCTTCTGCATCCATCACCAAAGGTGCATGTTCGTTCCTACAGGTATGCATTTGGTTAGTCTTCGGAGTGATTGTTTGCTTACTTTGCTGCGCATTCTTGACAGCGTCCCACGGTGGAAGGTCCAATGCTCGTTTGTCCGGGAAGAGTCTCCTGGACCATAAGCTGTCAACGGGTAAAGCATCTGCGTCTGCTAAAGCGTATGTTCCGGCCAAAGTCATTACTGTGGACTCGCCTTCTTCCAAGGCCTCTGGAGCGAAGAGGAAAGCGATAGTTGCCGCTAAGTCGTCGGTTGGTGAATTGAAAAATAGGTCATTGAACGATCTGCTTCATACTCTAGATTTTGAGGCGAAGAAGGAAATCGGCGACTTGTACCCCATCGACTGCATCGATGAGGCCGGAGCCGCTGCTTGGAAGGTACATGTAAAGATGTCTGTAAACTGTTTTTTTATGTGTATTGATAACTGATTACATAACTTGTCGTGTACATGCTCTCCAGTATTCGCTCGTCGCATTCTCAAGCATACAGGCTTTAAGCGACATCGCTGATAGACGGGTTGCCCATACTGAAGACCAACTGAAAGCTACTAATGGTCGCGTGAAGGCCGCTGAAAATAAGCTGGCATCGATCGAGAAGAAGTTAATGGAAGCCCAGGCTCGTCTTGAAGAATTGGAGGGCAATGTCGAGGAGCTTCGCACAAAGGACGCTCAAATCTCCAGCGACGTGGGGACATACTTATGTATCAAGTTGCATATCGAGATGATGGAGGAGTACGTTGCGGGAATCCACTCATCCTTGAACATCGAAGAGGAGAAGGCTAGCATGGACCTCCTGTATCCTAACGACAACCCTGGCGATGACTTGTTCAAACTCATCAGCCTGAGGGAGGATGAGCAGAAAGAGGAGGATGACCCTGAGGCGACCGAGGAGGCTGTTGAGGACGCATCGAAGGCTCCTTCTGAGGTGACCAAGGGTCAGGAGGTCGTTCATGTGGATGTCAATGAGCGATCAGGCGAATCTTGAAGTGTTTCTATGTAATGACATTATCTTGCATGCATTGTGTCGTGAATGTTTTCACTTATGTGTTTTGTGTTGTGCCCCATCGTAGAGATGGGATGGATAATGTTTTGGCGACTCGTCTACCATCGCGGGTCGCGTGTTTTATGAATGCTTTGGTTTATGCATACCTTGTCTCCGTTTTATTTGATTTTGCAGGTGGATTTTGTCGACTGCGCCTTGGCCGGGACACGTGATGCTTTGGTCGAAGCAACCTGTTATTTGAATTGTTTAGCGTAGCATGCTATGTAGTGTTAGCTAAAGACAAGTACCTTATATCGGACAAGTCTTGTAAATAGTGTTTTATGTTGTTCCTCTATTCCCTGTGTACCGATCAATCGTGTATTGTATGCGCTTTAATGTATAAAAGTGTTCGTCTGCATGAATGTGACTTTGTCTTTGAGGCCTCTTGTTTTCCCTATTTTAAGTTGACTCAAAACACATGAAGAGGTCAAGAGACGGCCGTTGGGTGTGAGCCCAACGGCCCTCCGATGCTTAAGTTAGTAAAAGGATGCAAATAAATGTAATTGAATGGACATAAAGGAGACATAAAATGTAAGAATCAAAAGTGATACAACTTTAAGTGGGTCGCGTTCCAGCTTTGCAGGAGTGGTTGTCCGTCCTTTGTCTCTAGTCGATATGCTCCTTGACCAATAATCTCCTTAACGAGATATGGTCCTTTCCATTGAGGTGCTAGTTTTCCGTCGGCTGGATCTCAGGTATTCTGGAATGTTTTCCTTAAGACCCAATCTCCTACCTTAAAGACCTTAGCACAAACATTTTTTGTTGTAACTTCTGGCGACTTGTTGTTGGTACTTGACCATCCGGATTTTGGCTCTTTCTCTGATCTCATCTACAGTGTCAAGATTGTGAAATAACTCGACGTCGTTCTGCTATGGGGTTTGTAACCCATATCTGGCCATTGGGACGAGAAGCTCGGCAGGGATGACTGCCTCACTTTCGTAGACCAGTGAGAAGGGGGATTGCCCGGTCGCGTTTTTTGGGGTGGTCCTGTCAGACCATAATATTAAAGGGAGTTTGTGATGTGTTCTTGCCTCCGATGACAAGCCAATTGTCAAAGGCGACACTTTGGATCTAGTCTTGGGTGAGAAGTCACGCGATGAACGTCTCGATAGTGAAGGAGGTGGTGAACGCGGCTGATGGAGCGACTGGATAGTGGTGGCGGAAGCGGTTTGATGAGGGATAGGTGACTTGAAGAGACAAATCGTTGGTGTCGTAGCGTCGACTGCGGGTGTCGTAGCATCGACTGCGGTTGAAGGGAGATGCAAAGGAAGACTGGCTTGAAGGTTCAAGCGTTTGCCGTAGCGTCGGCGGCGGAGGGAATGGGGTTGCGAAGATAGAGGGGTGACGTCCGATCAAGGGAAGGAGGATAAACACTCGACTTGAAACCTTGAATTAAATTGAACGTAAGGAAATAACAATAACAAATGAGACTTTAAATAGCCAAAGAGCTCGGCCAAGACCTAATGGGCTTAGACTGAGACGAACCTATGGGCTAGCCCATGCAAGCATGCAAAAGACACAAACCCAAAAATAGAAAAGACTATAAAAGGAAACTATCTAAAATACACAATAATACCAAATATAGAAAATGTCTCGAAACTATGAAAACGACGCATTGAATTGGTACAAACACCGCGAGGAACAACGACTAAGGGTCGTTGGCCTCGCGAGTGGGTGCACGCGATGTTGGCTCTGAAGAACGCGTTGTTTCGATGCCGATGGTGGAGAGGACGACGAGTCTTGGGTTTTCGTCTAGGCTTCCTTGGCCAGCGACGATGCGTGTGACAAGTGACGCGACGGCGGCAGAGATGGCTTTGGACCTAGACCTTGTCACTGGGCCCTCTGAGCGTAGGCTCATGGCTTCTTCCTCGTCTTGGGCCATCATGGGAGGCAGGGTCACATCAACCTCCCCACTTGGCTGTGAAGCGTCTCCGCTTCACCATCATCAAACTCTGGCTCAACATATGGTGTCAAGTCCGCCACGTTGAAGAACGCGTGGACTCCAAAATCTGGGGGGAGCTCGAGTTGATAGGCATTGTCCCCTATGGACTTTATCACGCGGAAGGGGCCATCTCCACGTGGTGCCAATTTGTGCTTACGCCGCGAGGGGAACCTTTCTTTTCGCATGTGTACCCAGACGAGGTCCCCGGGTGCAAAAACGATGCGACGTCGGCCAATGTTCTTCTGGGATGCATACTGCGTGGCCCTTCTCTCCAATTGGTCTTTGGTTCTTCGATGGAGATCTTGTACGTGCTCAGCGCGATTGGCGGCGGAGACATGTACTGGGTCTCGCATTGACAAATCAAGCGGTGTCAATAGGTTCATGGTGACAAATCAAGCGGTGTCAATAGGTTCATGCCATACACCACTTTAAAAGGGGTCAACTTGGTCGCCGTGTGCCTGCATCTATTGTAACAAAACTTGACAAGTGATAGTAAGTCCTCCCAATGCCTAGGGTTGGATTTGAGCATCGTGTGAAGGAGGGCTCCTAGAGTTCTATTCGTGACCTCCGTTTGGCCATCGGTTTGGGGGTGGTAGCTAGTGGAAAATAGGAGTTTGGTTCCTAGCTTATCCCAAAGAGTTCTCCAAAAATGACCAACGAACTTAGAATCCCTATCACTCACTATTGTATGCGGGACTCCATGAAGACGTACCACATGCTCAAAGAATAGATCGGCAATCTCACTAGTACTATGGGTTGTCTTACAAGGTATAAAATGTGTCATCTTAGAAAATCTATCTACGACCACAAAAATAGAGTATTTACCTCGTCTAGAGAGGGGCAAACCCGTGATGAAATCCATAGACAAATCTTCCCAGGGGGCACAAGGAATGGGCAATGGGGTGTAGAGGCCGTGTGGGCTTGACCTAGCTTTGGCTCTTTGGCACGTCACACAACTTCTACAAAACCTAGTCACTTGGTGGGTCATCTTAGGCCAAAAGAAATGGTCTCTTAACGCGGCCAAGGTCTTACTAATCCCAAAGTGTCCACGACTTTCGTGTGCTTCCTGAATCAAAAGGAGCCTAATGGAAGACCTAGGGATGCAAAGGCGACTAGCCTTGTATAAATAACCCTCAGAAAGGAAATAGGACTCAAACTCACGCGATCTCAGGCAATGCTCTAAAATAGGTGCAAAGAAAGGATCACTAGCATACAAATCTTTAATCAAAGCAAAACCCAAAACTTTAGTTTGCACATGAGTCAAGAGAACATACCTTCTAGATAACGCGTCTGCGACAATGTTCTCATTTCCTTTCTTGTGGACCACGACATAAGGAAATGTCTCCATAAATTCCACCCAACGAGCATGGCGTCGATTGAGGTGGGCTTGGCTCTTCAAGTAGCTCAACGCGGCGTGGTCGCTGTGGATGACAAATTCACGCGGCCAAAGGTAATGTTGACATGTCTTTAGCACGCGTATGAGGGCATACATCTCTTTGTCGTAGGTGGGGTAATTTAGTGTGCCCTTGTGAGCTTCTCACTGAAATATGCAATGGGCCTCTTCTCTTGGTGTAGCACACCACCAATGCCTATGTCTGAGGCATCACACTCCACCTCGAAGTGTTTGGCGAAGTCGGGAAGCTGGAGTAATGGTGCCTGGCACAAGGCCCTCTTCAAAGTCAAGAAGGCTTTTTCGTGGGACTCAAGCCACAAGACAGTGCTTCCCTTCTTTGTCAATTCATGCAATGGCGCGACAATGGAAGAGAAGTCTCGAACAAAGCGCCTATAAAATCCTACGAGGCCGAGAAAGCTTCGCACCTGTGTTGGCGTCGTCGGAGTTGGCCACTCTTTGATGGCCGCGATCTTTTCTTCGTCGATGCGTAAACCAGCACTACTCACGACATAGCCCAAAACATTTGTGGACGCGGAGCAAAAACTGCACTTGGCCAGATTGGCAAACAGGCTCTCGCGTCGAAGGCATTCGAGCACAAGTCGAAGGTGATCGACATGCTCTTCCATACTTCGTGAATACACAAAGATGTCATCGAAATAAACGACGACAAACTTCCCAAGGAATGTTCTCAAGATGGAAATTCTGGTTTTTCTCTTCTTTTTTCTCGCGAGATGTTACGAAAGCAGACGATGGGGGGGAGAAAAAAAATTTGTGAACAAGATGCAAACTTGAGTTCGTGACTTATAAGACTGCTGGGCTCTGATGCCAGTTGATGTGTTCTTGCCTCTGATGACAAGCTAATTGTCAAAGGCGACACCTTTGGATCTAGTCTTGGGTGAGAAGTCACGCGATGAACGTCTCGACAGTGAATGAGGTGGTGAACGCGGTGGTGAATGCGGCTGATGGAGCGACTGGATAGCGGTGATGGAAGAGGTTTGATGAGGGATAAGTGACTTGAAGAGACAAGTCGTTGGTGTCGTAGCGTCGATTGCGGGTGTCGTAGCGTCGACTGCGGTTGAAGGGAGATGCGAAGGAAGACTAGCTTAAAGGTTCAAGCATTTGCCGTAGCGTCGGCGGCGGAGGAAATGGGGATGCGAAGATAGAGGGGTGACGTCCGATCAAGGGAAGGAGGATAAACACTCGACTTGAAACCTTGACTTAAATTGAACGTAAGGAAATAACAATAACAAAGGAGGCTTTAAATAGCCAAAGAGCTTGGCCAAGACCTAATGGGCTTGGACCGAGACGAACCTATGGGCTAGCCCATGCAAGCATGCAAAAGGCACAAACCCAAATAAAGAAAAGACTATAAAAGGAAACTATCTAAAATACGCAATAATACCAAATATAGAAAATGTCTCGAAACTATGAAAACGACGCATTGAATGGGTACAAACACCGCGAGGAACAACGACTAAGGGTCGATGGCCTCGCGAGTGGGTGCACGCGATGTTGGCTCTATAGAACGCGTTGTTTCGATGCCGATGGTGGAGAGGACGACGAGTCTTGGGTTTTCGCCTGGGCTTCCTTGGCCAGCGACGACGCGTGCGACAAGTGACGCAACGGCGGAAGAGATGGATTTAGACCTAGACCTTGTCACTGGGTCCTCTGAGCGTAGGCTCATGGCTTCTTCCTCGTCTTGGGCCATCATGGGTGGCAAGGTCACATCAGTTTGTCTGCCCATTTCCCTTTTGCCCATGTGAGGCGTTTTTTTGAGATTGTTTATGATGATCTTGTTGCTGGACTCGGCTTGGCCGTTGGATTGTGGATATCGTGGTGTAGATGTGACCAAGGTGATGTTCAATTGCATACAAAAGGATCGCATCTTGCTACCGAGGAATTGGGAGCCATTGTCGCATACGATTTCTGAAGGGATGCCAAATCTGTATAGAATGTTACACTTTATAAATGAAATGATGTGTTTCTCTTTTACCTCTCGATATGCTTCAACTTCGATCCATTTAGAAAAATAGTCAGTCATAGCAATGAAGAAGACGCGTTGTCCTAATACTGGTGGCAACTTTCCTACGATGTTCATCCCCCATCGCATGAAAGGCCAAGGTGCCAATGTCGGGTGCAACATTTATGATGGTTGGTGTGTGACAGGTGCATGCCGTTGGCAGGCATCGCATTTTCTGACATAGTCAGTCGTGTCCATGTTCATCGTTGGCTAGTAGTATCCTGTCCCGAGGGCCTTGTCGGATAGGCTTCGTCCCCCAGTGTGATTTCCACATTCTCCGTCGTGTAGGGATTGCAAGACGCATCTAACCTCGGTTGTTTGAGGCAGCGTAGGTACAAACCTGTGACAGATCGCTTGAATAAAACATTGTCTTTTATGTCAAAGGTTGTTGCTCATACCTTGAGTTTTTTAGCTTCTCCTTTGTCTGCTGGGAATATTCCATCCTTCAGCCATTTGATATAAGGTACAGTCCAATCATCTTGGTCATTTATGAGGTCGTCTTTTGTGTTGTTGCCTACTTCTGCCGAGACGACTTCCTCTAAGGGCAATTCGTATGTTGCTTGAGTGTTGTCACAACTGGTTGCTTTGAGAATCTTGGGGATAGCTGGAGTCATGATGTGTGCTAATGGGATATTGTGGAAGTCGTCGGGGTGTAGGGTAGACCCGAGGTTTGCTAAGGCATCGGCTTGAGTGTTGAGATCGCGTGGGACTTGTTGGATGGTAAAATTTTGAAACTTACCCACCAATTTGTTGACGACGTCTAGGTAAGCCATCATTCTGTCATCTTTGGCGGCATACAACCCTTGTACTTGGTTGACGATTAGAAGAGAATCGTATGTCACTTCAATGTTTTGGATTACGAGGTCTTGTGCGAGTGTTAGTCCGAATATGAGTGCTTCATACTCTTCTTTGTTATTGGTCACGTCCCACTCACACCTCACAGCTTGGGCTATATGGTCCCCCTATGGCGATTTCAGTACGACACCTAGCCCGACTCCTGTTACATTTGACGCTCCATCTGTATGGAGTTGCCATGTGCCCCTGTCTTCTTCAGTTGTCATATGCGCGGCTTCCTTTGTGGCTTCTTGTTCCAGTATAGGACTAAAATCAACCACAAAGTCAGCCAAAGCTTGAGACTTGATTGCTGTTCTAGGCTCATACTCGATGTCGATACCACTCAGGTGTATTGCCCATTTTGCCATTCGTCCTGTACATTCTGGTTTCCTCATGATAGATTTCATGGGATGGTTAGTTCTTACAATAATAGCATGAGATTCGAAGTGAGGTCTGAGTTTGTTTGAGGCCATTACCAAAGCTAGGACTAGTTTTTCAAGCGATGTATACGTTGTTTCGGCGGGGAGTTAGGAGCGGCTTACATAGTAGATTGAGGATTGCTTTCCATATTCTTCCCTTGTCAGGACTACACTGACCACCAATTCTGACACAGCCAGGTACAATGGTAGTGGCTCGTCGTCTTTTGGCTTGGCTAGTAAGAGTGGACTTGTCAGGTATGCTTTTAGATCTTGGAAGGTTTGTTCGTGTGCTATCGTCCATTCGAACAACTTGTTCTTCTTTAAGGCTTCATAGAAGAGTTTGCATTTGTCCGAGGACTTCGATATGAATCTGTTTAATGTTGTTATCCGTCCTGTCAGGTTTTGGACGTCTTTGACACATCGGGGGGACCTTAGGTTGACGATAGCTTTGATCTGCTCTGAATTGGCTTCTATTCCCCTTTGTGTCATCATGTATCCTAAGAATTTGCCTGAAGACACTCCAAAAGAACATTTAGTTGGATTTAGTTTCATGTTATACCTTTTTAGCACTTTGAATGCTTCCTTTAGGTGTTCGATATGGTTTTTCGCTGCCATCGACTTAACCAACATATCGTCGATGTATACCTCCATGGTGTCTCCTATTTGGTCCTTGAACATCTTGTTTACGAGTCTTTGGTATGTGGCCCCTGCGTTTATTAGTCCGAAAGGCATAACTTTGTAACAATACGTACCTTGGCTGGTTATGAAGGCCATTTTTTCCTGGTCGTCTGGGTCCATTAAGATCTGGTTGTACCCGCTAAATGCATCCATGAATGTGAGCATTTCGTGTCCTACGGTCGCATCGACCATTGCGTCGATGTGTGGTAGTGGAGGAGTCTTTGGGACTGGCTTTGTTTAGATCTGTGAAGTCGATGCAGACTCTCCATTTCCCATTCTTCTTTTGGACCACGACGACGTTGGCCAACCAGTCGGGGTATTTGACTTCCCTGATTTTACCTGTTTCAAGTAGATTTTTTACTTCGTCGTCTACGATTTTGTTCCGCTCCGGTGCGAATTTTCTCCTTTTTTGCTTGACCGGAGGATAGGTCGGATCTACATTCAATTTGTGAGTGATGATATCGGGGGAAATCCTCACCATATCTTCATGTGACCAGGCAAAGCAATCAGAGTTAGATTGTAAAAATACTATTAGATTAGCCCTGGTCACATCGTTTAAATCCTATCTGACTCTTACTGTTTGTTTTGGCTTTGAAGGGTGTTGAATTCCTTAGGTTTTGATGGTAACAAACATTCAACTAATATGGGTACTAAGTGTTTCAGGAACAAAGACAGTTGTTATAGGGAACCATTGCAGCAAAGGATCGCAGAGGGAACAAAGCTCTGTTCATGTGCTTTGTTACCTCTCAAGGAACTGTAGTGACGAACAAGATCAAATCTGTGAATGGAAGGAAGAAATTCAGCGTGATGATTATGGAAATTATCTTGAAGATCACGCGGTTAAGATAAGAAGAATCTCGGCTGGAAGGATCTCGCCGAAAAGAAGATTTGGAGAGAGAATCCGAATGTGTTATCTTAGGAAAACTTTCCTAAGATAATATATTTGGAGAGAGAAGAATCTTATCTTAATCCGTTAATGTTATCTTAGGAATTATTTCCGTAGATAATATCGGTTGTTAAGATAATATTCTTCAAATCAATTAATATCATCTTGTTACCATGTTTAGGAAGATAGGATTATCTTGTTCGATTAGGGTTTGCTCGGTTGTATTTATATAGGAGTGTGGATTCATTTCTATGTAACGACGACAACGACGTAGAGGAAAAAGAAGAACTGTGAGCGTTCAGTTGAGAAGAAAAAGAGAGTGAAGTGTTTGTAAGTCTTTGAGGGTTGAGTTCGATTCATCATTGTAGAAGAGGTTTCAAATCTAGGTGGGAAGTCTAGAGGTTGAAGTCTAGGATACAAGTATAATCGAACAAGAAATCAATAAGACAAGTAGACGCTTCAAAATCCTCTCAAGCGGAAGCTTAAAGGTAGTGGTTTTTCCTTGAGAAGCTAGTTTTGCCAATCAGGGTTTCCACTATATATCGTGAGTCGTTCATTATCTTTCTTGTTGTTTTTAATCCGCTGTGCCTTCTGTGGGAACAAAGCTTTTGTTCCCTCAGACGTAACTCTAACGATCCAACAAAGGGTCCAAAGCGATTTCATCTAGTTGTTCAATTTCTGGCTCGATGTATCATTAATCCCTTCACCGCACTATAGTTGCTACGCCGAAGGTCGTTCGACCGCCCCCTTCATTGAAGTGACATAGCATTCCTTGGCAGCTCGTTGGTCGCCTTTTATTTCATGTACCCCCCATTTGGTTGGAAACTTTATAGTTTGATGATATGTGGAGGACCCAACTTTCATAGCGTGGATCCAAGGTCTGCCAAGGATTGCGTTGTATGGGGACGGGCAGTCGAGTATGAAGAATTTTACCTGTTGGTTAACTCCACCTGTATACGTCATTAACACTATTTTGCCGAGGGTATGTTTGACTTCTCCACTGAATCCGACCAGCGGAGTGGATTTTCGGGTCAAATTGTCCTCGCTTAGACCCATACCCTTCAGGGCGTCTAGCGTCAACAAGTTCGTGGAACTACCTGTGTCGATTAGTACTCGGCAAATGAGACAATTACTGATCCATAAAGAGATTCCCAGACATGATGGTCACCCAACTCCTCGGCTTCAAAGTCGTCAAAGGTGATGGCGGGCGTGTCAGTGGCTTGTGGTCGCATTGCCTCTGATTGGATATGATTGGTCTGTCACCTTTGGTTTCTCTAGCGTATCTCTTGGCGGACGAGTATGTGTTTCCGCACACGTCCGACCCTCTTGAAATGGTGTTATTGATCTTAGTATGAACTAGAAAGGATGTTTTATCAGTTGTTACATGGTCCCTTCGATCTAGGGTTGCCTTTGCTTTGTCGGATATGATGTCGTGTAGTAGTCCTTGCGCGAGGAGTCTTGCGACTTCCTTACGGAGGGATATGCACTCGTCTGTGAGTGACCATGATCACCATGTAACTCGCATCATCGGCTCATATCCTTCTTGGCGTTTGGCTTGTCGCTCTTCTGAGGCCATCTTACTTCCTTTCCATACATGTCGAAACTTTTGACAAGTTTCGACACAGAGATGTTGAAGTTGTAAGAATGGATCTTCGAGGGGAGAGCTGAGTTGTTCTTCCAGTCTTGGTTCATGACTTCCTGTCATGAGAGTTACTTACCTGACGTGGGTCACTTCATCCCTTGGGATAGGGTTGGTGTCTCCTGTCGCATCGATGGTCCGAAGATGACCTTCGGTCGACTCGATCGGGACTTTTGTCTGCTTTTGTGCGTTCTTCGTCTTCTTCTAACCTGACTTGAGCCATGTTCTTGGCCTACACGTCTTTGAAGCTCTGGCACGGGTATTTGGTCAGTTCGCGATAGAGTTTGCTGCCCTTGATCAACCCCCGGCGGAAGGCTTCGATTGACGTTGGAACGTCGCAATGTGGGATCACGACCTTCTCTTTATTGTACCTGTTAAGATAGTCTCAAAGAGGTTCACCGTACCTTTGAACGATCCTGTATAGATCGCTCGATTGTTTTTCCAGTCTTCGACTGCTAGCGAACTAGATTTTGAATGAGTTGACCAGATCGACGAACGAAGCGATGGAACCCTGCAACAAATGCATAAGCCATGTTAGTATGGGTCCCGCGAGGGTCATGCCAAAACTCTTGCACATGACCGCTTCGCGATTCCCTCTTGGAATAGAAATAGTCATTAGTTTTTGCTTATAAATGGAAATGTGATCGTCGGGGTCCCCGGTCCCATCGTAGTTGGGCATGTTGGGGACATGGAACTTCTTAGGGATCTCGACGCGTGCAATCACCTCTATGAAAGGCGAGTCTTCGTATCCGTCGATTGCTTCCTTTTCGATCGACTTTGGGACTCCCGGAATCCGAGCAATGCGGTCTTCCAAGGCCTTTATATGCTCAATGATAGCTTGTTGTATGAGGGCTTGGAGATCCATCATCGTGGTGACATGTGGAGCGACTACTCGAGCGTTTGCAGGCTCGGTCGCAGAAATTGGAGCGTTAGTCGTGAGAACATTGACTAGAGGGGTTTGAAACATACTAATAGGTTGGGTGACGTTCTGAGTGGTTGCTGCTATGGGTGTCGAGACTGCTCCATCTATGTTGAGACGTGTCGAGAGGCCCTATGTGTTGACCACGCGCCTCGATCCTCCTGGGGCCGAAGCGGCTGAATTCACCTGCGATTTCAAAAGTTCATTTTCATGGGTTAGTCGTGCAATTTCAGCTTCAGATTGAGCACTTAGGGTTTCAGTTTATGAGCGCTGTTAGGCCAGCTCTTCTTGAAGGATGCTCATGCTCTTTGCTAGTTCTTGGATTTGAACATCCAAGACCAGTTGGTGACAGTGTCTTCGGCCTGATTTGCGACCAGGGTGCTAGCTTGAACTTGACCTTCAACGAGGATCATGGGGTCTCCGGAATTGGCCATGATCGGATGAGGATTAGATTGTTGATTGGATCGTTGATTGGCTAGATGCCCCACGGTTGGCGCCAAAAGATCGAATCGGCCTGAATCGTCTTAAGAAGGGCAACTAGATAATAATTAGATTGATGATATCTAGGTAATCCGAATCAACTGAAGATCGAAATATAATTAGATTGAATGAATGCAAAATCAAGCTTATCTCCTTCGAATGAGAGACTGATCGAATCAAGAGATTTAACTGTCGGTCGCTTTAATATTGAAATGAAGAACCAAACTAGAGAATGATTGAGAAAGCGAGCAAGAGAGCATCAAATTATAGCATTGTATTCAGTAAATAATGATCAAGTATATTACAGAGCTAATCGAGCCTCATATTTATGCTAATTTTGGAACTAAACTAAACTAGCCGTTTTTCCAAAATTTCCAGGAGTCGTCGAACCGTCTACCGATATTTCCTCCAACATGTCCAACATTCTCTTCCACCTCGCAATCCTTCTAGAAGGTGGTTTGGCCTGCTTTTTGCTCATTTGGGCCGGCCTGATGGACTGAATAAATCACGACCCAACAGTAAGCTGAAGCGGTAGTGTATTCACCTGAAGGGGATCCGATCCACGCCAACTTTTGTGATCACTATCCTCTAGACATTACGAGAGACCAATAGAAGCCAACTTCAGCAGAAGCGATGCAAACATAGATAAATATAAATCAGTCCAACTCCATCCCTGCCCCGAAATCCTATAGTAAGCAACTAATCGAGAGACATGGTCAGTTGGAACCAAAGGGCCAACTTCAGTAAGCAGGCGTTTAACAAACAACCAACAGTCTTGCCAAAAACGAACCTGGTAACCATTACCCATCATCCATTGAAGGCCTCTTGAAATTACTCCTTCAAGAGCCCACTTAATGCTCGTCCAGATATAGGAGGCATGGTGAGTAGCAACGAACCGTAGATAACCATTCTCCATAGTAATTCCATACTTTGCTCTCATTAACTAAACCCATAAATTATCCTTTTCAGTAAGCAAACACCATCCCATCTTGCCAGTCAAAACGAGATTCGCCTTCTTTATTGAGTGAATGCCCAAACCCACCCTTCAAGTTTGGTAAGCACACTTCATCTCATTTCACAAGATGAATCCTGTGATGGTTGTCTGTGGATCCCCAAATAAAAGATCGACAAACGTTCTCAATGGTATCACACACATTAGAGGGGAACTTCACACTATTCATAGCATACAACGACAATGAAAACATAACAGACTTAGTAAGGGTAACTTGACCAGCCAAACTCTGGGTCCTGTACCCCACCTGCTAGCCAATCGTTCACCTTCTTCAGAATGCTATTAAAGGTATTCTTAGAAATCCGTTTGTGCATTAACAACATACCCAAATAATGACCCAAGTCACGAGTCACATCCATACCACTAGCATTTGCAAGTTGACACACCAAAGCATGACTAGTATTAGGGGAGAAATACATTTTCGATATAGAATACTAACTCGTTGTCCCGAGGTGTTGTAGAATTCTTCAAGAATACTCTTGATCAACCACAATTATGACAGTGAAGCATTTGCAAAAAGGACAATGCCGTTCGCGAAATATATATATGAGAGATGGTGACGACGGCCTTGAGGGTTCATGGGTTGAAGGCCATTTGAGAAGCTTATTGTTTTGTGTGTGTGTGTGTGTGTGTGTGTGTGTGAGAGAGAGAGAGAGAGAGAGAGAGAGAGAGAGAGAGAGAGAGAGAGAGAGAGAGAGAGAACTTGATAGGTGTCATTTCATGCACCTTAACTAGTGATTATTGACATATTTTAGATGGAGTTTTGGAGTAGATTTAGGCTAAGTCTGTAATCCAGAAGAGTAGTTGAGAAGTGAAGATATCCAAGGTTTTACGGCTTAGATGGAGATGATGGGGATCTGCTGGAATTTATTGGAGAAGATTACCAACACTTGGTAGTAAACAAGAGTAGAAGAGGAGCTGAAGAGAGAAGGATGCCGCCCCGCGGTAGAAATCACCGTCCCGCGGTGGGAGCTGGCGCCTCGCGGCCATCGCGTGAAGAAATCGAATTAATTAAACGCGGGTGATTGCTGGAATTAGAAGGATGATGGGCCGTGAAGAGGAAGCTGGGCCCAATTGCTGAGAAAATGCCCAAATCACATGGAGAAGCGGGAGAAGCAGCGCGCGGGAGTTCGAAGGCGTGAAGCGAATTGAAGCAAAGTGAAGATGCGGAGCATGACGTCGTGATGAAGTCAGCGGAGATTGTAATGCTGAGATGGGCCGCTGATGTGGTGTTGGGCCGCCAGGCTGATGAGGGAGATGTGGGCCGCGTTGATTTGCTGTTAATTTGGGTCGTGCTGATGCAACATTGAATCAGGCCGAGATGTGCTGTACCGCGAGGCTGGTGCGAGGATTTGCGAGATTAATTTCCCGAGATCTGATTTCTTATATTTGGTTATTATCTTTATTATTATTTCCTTTTATTATTTTTACAATCTTTTAGGTTTAGGTTAAATACTCCTTGTTAACCTAGTTGACATTACGTTAGAATTCAGTTTTAGTTCGTAGTTTTGCCTCCAGGGTTCCAACCCATGGAGAGCTAAACACCTTTGTTCTACTAGACGTTTGAAGCAATACAGTTGATATGGTTGTGAGATTTCTATTCCTTGTTCTTATGCTTATGTGTGTTGGATTGATTCTCTTGGTTATATTGATATTGATTTATGTTGGTTTATCTAGAGTTGCTAACTAGGTTTATCGATATTTATCATATTGCTAGGATTGCATATAGGGGTTCCGAGTGCATATCTAGTGGCAAACACAATTGTGCGTATAGGGGTTCCGAGCGTACAATTGTGAGTGAGAATCATTGCATGTTAAGTAGGGGAGTGAGTACTTGTACGTCTTTCCACTTGCATGTATCCTATATCCTTGTGTGCATTGCTATTGCTGTGTTGGTGCTAAAGTACGCTGACAACTGTGAGAATCAGTGGTACTTTATCATTGGCATAGTAATAAGTCTATCGACAACTATGAGAATCGGTAGTACTTAAGATCAGGGTGGGAACAACCATAAGAATAGTTAAAGAACTTGGATTTAATAGATTTCGGTGATTGACTTATCTCTGTATTGTGGATCTCGTTCTAGTAGAACTACTTTCCCCATTCATATTTTCTCATCAACTACACTTGTTTGCTTTGCTCTGCTTGATAACCAAAACCCCCCTTTCCTGTTACTTTGCATGCTTATAGACACATAGATTGATTACTTCCTCCCTGTGGATTCGACCCTTGCTTGCCTCTACTACTTGTTTAGGTTTGTTAGGATTATTTTATTTGTTTAGGTGTCACGACGACAACGCCTATCAAATTGGTGCCGTTGCCGGGGAGGCAAGATTTGATCTTTCTTTGTGTTTGTTCATGTGCGTGTTACTTTGGTGTGGACCTATCTTACGGTCCACACTTGTGCTACTGACTTTTGTTTTTCCTTTTTGACTTTTTATCACAGATATGGATTTCTGGGGAGAGCCGCGCGATAACTCATACCCTTGCTCTTTCTCTCCAGATAGGGGATACGACCCAACTCCCAGTGCAGCAAGGCCAGCTAATGCCTGCAGAATCTGTCGCGATGCGCTACACACCACTGACGATTGTCCAGGACTTCCCGCATTCAGAGCAGCAGTAAATGCACGTCGAGGTCTGAACTCGCAGGGACCGAGGCAGGAGCCATATCCGGACACTTACAGCTCAGGGTGGAGGGAGCACTATAACCCAGTTCCATATGGAAATCAACCACAGTATTTGCCTGCATCCAATGCCGATGTACTCAGGACCCTGATGCAAAGTATAGCAACTGTGGCCCAGAACGTGATCTCAATGCATACAACCATGGCCCAGAACGTGTCCTCACTGCAAGCAACCATGGCTTAGAGTGTCCAACAACAACAAGAGGCGATTTCCAGTCTCCAAAGCCAAGTTGACCAACTGAGTCAAGCGTTGATTGAGTCAAAGTCTGCTGAAGGAGAGCGACCGTGAGATGGAGAACATCGCCCACTGCCCTGCGTCACCCGTCACCGCGACCCGGCGTGAAATCCCAGTTATCTCACCGCCCCGCGGCGAGACTGACCGCGACCCGGCGGCATGCCTCAGTATCTCCACCGCGACCTCACCGCCCCGCGGCAATGACTGCCGCCCCGCGGTGGACGAAGTACCTCCTAGTGCGACCTCGCCGTGGCCCGGTGTCCAAAATTTCAGATATGCTGGTGAGGTTTGGGTAGATCCTTACGGTGTTGCACGGCAGGTGCTTTCTGAGGAGGAGAACTTCTTTGGAGATGAGTGGAGCGACGACGAGGAGGAGTGCTGTGATCGCGAAAATACTCCAGAGACAATCGCCCCGGCAGTCCCCGATCCTCTGGAGGCTGCCTATGATGAGTTTGTGCATCTCAACTCCTTCCCGCTTGTTTCGCTGTAGCCCGTCGCGCCCCTCCTTGAGGCTTCCCGAGTTACTCAAAGGCCGAAGAACAATGAGGATATCTATGAGGCCTTCAGTAACTGCCTAAAAACTGTCCCCTTGGTCACACTGGCGAACAGCACCCCTCGCAGCAAGGAAATGTTAAAGGTGTTGGGTATGATCAAGAAGAAACCGAAGGGGAGGCACAAAAAGGAGAACTGGACTCAAGTGGTGAATTCTTACATGCTGGATACGGGGAACGACATACATGCAGCCCCTGAGATGCTGGGTAGGCCATTTCTGAAAATGGCAAGTGTGTTCATGGGTATGCACAATGGTCCACCCACAAAGAAGTGCACAAGCATGGGGGAGAGGCTCAACAGGGAGTATACAAAGAGGCATCCCCCTGATATAGATCTCAGGTGCTCAAAAGCTAGGACCAACCCGAGTTGAGGAGGCTGGAGTAGTATGTCAAGCCATGATAATAACTAAGGCGCTGTTCGGGAGGCAACCCGAGGTATGTTTTACTTTCTTTGTTTTTCTTTCTTTATTTCTTGCATTAGTTTTGCTTGTTTTTGCTTTGTTTTTGTTTTGGTTTTTGTTTCCGACTAACCTGCAGGGAAGAGACCCATGCCTATTGAAGAAGGTGTTTACCACCAATGTAAGTCTCTTCCTTCCCTGCACTAAGTCACCCCCCGAAAAAACCTTAAACGGGGGGGCAAAAAAAAAAAAAAAAAGAGTTCTACCGAGGCCAGCTGTCCATAGTTTCCCATGGAGATGGTGCGCATCATGTTGTCAAGGAGGAAACCTTAGCCCTACACATTATTTGGCAACGATGATGGCCCTATAATTGGCAGCTGAGGAGGAGGAACACTAGAGCCCCCAACATGATCATATCTGGGCTCCACCATGTGTTCCTAGAAGGCCGTGTGACCCCGCCATACTATGTTTTACCACTATTCACTAAAGTGGTTCCCTTTTGGTTGCACGGTAGAAGAAGATTATAGAATTGATGAAGACACCCGCCCAACACCAGAGACATGGGCATTTATTGAGAAGACCGCCAGCGACACCTACAGTGTCCAAGCAGCTTGGCGACGTTTGTGAGTTATTTTTTTGCTTTTCCCTCTGCTTCTATTCTTTTGTCTTTCATTACATTGAGGATAATGCAATGTTTAAGCATAGGGGAGAGTTTTATACTTGCTACGTTGTTGAGGAGAAAAATGAATATAAAATGAAAAAGCCAAAAATTGAAAAAAGGCATACATTTGAAATCCTAGGATAGGTCGAAAACCCGAAAGGGCGGCCTAGGTAATAAGCAGGTGGCTTGGACCAGCATTAGGCTGGGGTAATATGAGGTCAAGAGTGATGTGAGCTTATGTGAGTACATCTATTGGAAAATGAAATGAGTGGCTTGGTGAAAACCCGAAAGGGCGCCTTGGCAAAATGAGCGAAAAAGAAGAAGAGTGATTTTAGGATTTCTCATTATTCTTGGCGAGGCGTCATAAGAAGAGGAGTTATAAGGAGGATTCGGGTAGGTCACTCTCGAGGGATAAGAAGATAGATGGGAGATAGGATTAGAATTGATTCACTCTATGGTGTTTGGGATAAGCTTGGGGGAAGTACTCTGCTTTCCTTTTAGCTTGGATGTGTGGGTGTTGAGATTTATTGAGTTGTGTTGTATTGTGTTGATGTGCTGTGCATATGGTTTTGGTTGTCTGGAGCTGATGGTTGAGTTGTTGTAGTCACTGGTATCATGTTTGCTCACACTTCTTGAGACCTTGGTGTTTGATGATTGGAGTATGATTGGTTTTGATTTACTCGGGACGAGTAAAGGTCTAAGTGTGGGGATATTTGATAGGTGTCATTTCATGCACCTTAACTAGTGATTATTGACATATTTTAGATGGAGTTTTGGAGTAGATTTAGGCTAAGTCTGCAATCCGGAAGAGTAGTTGAGAAGTGAAGATATCCAAGGTTTTACGGCTTAGATGGAGATGATGGGGATCTGCTGGAATTTATTGGAGAAGATTACCAACACTTGGTAGTAAACAAGAGTAGAAGAGGAGCTGAAGAGAGAAGGATGCCGCCCCGCGGTAGAAATCACCGTCCCGCGGTGGGAGCTGGCGCCTCGCGGCCATCGCGTGAAGAAATCGAATTAATTAAACGCGGGTGATTGCTGGAATTAGAAGGATGATGGGCCGTGAAGAGGAAGATGGGCCCAATTGCTGAGAAAAGGCCCAAATCACATGGAGAAGCGGGAGAAGCAGCGCGCGGGAGTTCGAAGGCGTGAAGCGAATTGAAGCAAAGTGAAGATGCGGAGCATGACGTCGTGATGAAGTCAGCGGAGATTGTAATGCTGAGATGGGCCGCTGATGTGGTGTTGGGCCGCCAGGCTGATGAGGGAGATGTGGGCCGCATTGATTTGCTGTTAATTTGGGTCGTGCTGATGCAACATTGAATCAGGCCGAGATGTGTTGTACCGCGAGGCTGGTGCGAGGATTTGCGGGATTAATTTCCCGAGATCTGATTTCTTATATTTGGTTATTATCTTTATTATTATTTCCTTTTATTATTTTTACAATCTGTTAGGTTTAGGTTAAATACTCATTGTTAACCTAGTTGACATTACGTTAGAATTCAGTTTTAGTTCGTAGTTTTGCCTCCGGGGTTCCAACCCATGGAGAGCTAAACATCTTTGTTCTACTAGACGTTTGAAGCAATACAGTTGATGTGGTTGTGAGATTTGTATTCCTTGTTCTTATTCTTATGTGTGTTGGATTGATTCTCTTGGTTATATTGATATTGATTTATGTTGGTTTATCTAGAGTTGCTAACTAGGTTTATCGATATTTATCATATTGCTAGGATTGTATATAGGGGTTCCGAGTGCATATCTAGTGGCAAACACAATTGTGCGTATAGGGGTTCCGAGCGTACAATTGTGAGTGAGAATCATTGCATGTTAAGTAGGGGAGTGAGTACTTGTACGTCTTTCCACTTGCATGTATCCTATATCCTTGTGTGCATTGCTATTGCTGTGTTGGTGCTAAAGTACGCTGACAACTGTGAGAATCAGTGGTACTTTATCATTGGCATAGTAATAAGTCTATCGACAACTATGAGAATCGGTAGTACTTAAGATCAGGGTGGGAACAACCATAAGAATAGTTAAAGAACTTGGATTTAATAGATTTCGGTGATCGACTTATCTCTGTATTGTGGATCTCGTTCTAGTAGAACTACTTTCCCCATTCATATTTTCTCATCAACTACACTTGTTTGCTTTGCTCTTCTTGATAACCAAAACCCCCCTTTCTTGTTACTTTGCATGCTTATAGACACATAGATTGATTACTTCCTCCCTGTGGATTCGACCCTTGCTTGCCTCTACTACTTGTTTAGGTTTGTTAGGATTATTTTATTTGTTTAGGTGTCACGATGACAACGCCTATCAGAACTCCATGATAATCAAGCAGTTGGGGTGTAACAATCCATTCCCCATCCTCATGGCGGGCTATAAGAGTCACTCTTAGGAGGGATTTATCAAATAAGGACCATAATAGGAGAGTTGAGGTGCGTTTGGATAGCCAAGATAATGCATTAAAATGACAATTTAATGCATTATAATTAGACTTGTCAACTCGGTCGGGCGGGTCGGTTTCGGGTCAAATCGGGTTCGGGTCGGTCGGGTTGCTAAAGTTTTTTGGGTCGGGTTCGGGTCGAACATGCCCTTTTTTATGATTATTATGATTTTTTTCTTTAATAAAATAATAATAATAATATAATTAATATTATATTATTTTTAAATAAATATATATTAAAATATTTAATATAAATGAAATAAACTATACGAAATCACGGGGGCCCGCGAGTTTGGATTTACGTTCGGGTCGAGTCGGGTCGGGTCGGGTTTGGGTTCGGCTCCTTCTTGACCCAGTGACGTTCAGGTCGGGTATCGATCGAGAAAATTCGGGTCGGATCGGGTTTTCGGGTTGGGTCGGTTTTTTACAAGTCTAATTTTATTGCATTATCTCCGAGAATCCAAACAGACCCTTGGACTTGAGAAAACAAATAAAGCTCACAATGAAGTATTAAAACTAAGTATAGCATATTTCTACCAAAAAGACTAGTGTAGCATATTTTAAACCTATAATTTTTAATCCGTTTGTGCCCCTCCTAGGCACTTGGTCTCTCACCGACAAACTCCCTCCTAGCGTCGTATAGAACATTTTGTGTTAGTATACTAAAGTACATATTTAGTATGTTGAAGGGCATGTGTAATTATGTTAAAGTGCATGATTAAGATTCTAAAATGCATGGTACTAAAAAAGGTAGGAATTTTTTTGGAAAAGTTTTGGTAAAAAACTTAACGGAAAACGTTTTTTGGATTTTTTTAAATTATAAATAAAAAATAAAGTAAAATAAAAAAATTCATAATTACGATTTTACCACTTCATACTTTTTAATCATAACTCTGTATTTCTTAGATATTATGGTCACCATTGTTTATCGATCACTATTCACCTACTCGTGTTTCACATATAATCCAAACTGTCAATTCTAAAGGCCTCTTCTATCTTTCAGTTGGATTACCATCCACTACATAGATTATTTTTCCCACGACTCGCTTTTTTCTTGAAAATCAAAAGTTTAGGTAGGTTATGACCGGTGCAAATTTTTTATGTCATTTTGGTGTCCCAATTACTGTTTTGGGTGAAAAAGATCGAACCGACCTGAATCGCTTAAAGAGGGGACAACTAGACAACAATAAAATCAGTAATATCTAAATAATCCAAATCAACTAAATATCTAGACAAAATAAGATTAAACGAATGCAAGGACAAGCTTATCTCCTTCGAGTGGGAGACTGATCGAATCAAGAGATTTAAGCGTCGGTCGCTTCAATACTGAAATGAAGAACTGAACTAGAGAATAATTGTAAAAACGAATGAGAGAGTAGCGAATTGCAGTTTTTATTCAGTCTGAATCCCCTTTACATGAGCCATGCTGACCCCATCTTATACACATTTGCTAGGGTTGAACTAATAAAGCCGTTATCTCCCGATATCTTCGGAGATCGTCGGATTTAATGCACCGGATGGCCATGATCTTCCAATATTTATGACTTAATCACCTTGGTTGTAACCACTGTGTGGCCGAGATCTTCACTCAATAACTCCTCATATCGTCGGGTTTAATGCACCAGAGGCTCAATAACTCCCCATATCCGTTGAGACCGAAATCAGCGGACGTCGTCTCCCGCATACTGACTAGACCGAGATCTCAGAAGGTTGTTTCTGACCGGACCAGGATTTCTGGAGGCTGAACTGACTGGACCTTCTAGAAGGCAGCTTTGGTTCAAGCTATTGGGCCGATCCAATGGGCCAAAAAATCGAGGCCCAACAATTGCCCCAAAATTAAACTGGGCCATGGTGACAGGTGATGGGACGGTTTAATTTTATAACTTTTGTCTCTTCTGGCGTGATCTTCATCTTGATTTTGCTACAAGCGTTCTGGCGACAAGGCCGACATGTGTATTGCTCAAGCTGAGAGTCAGCTTAATACAACCAATAATCGTGTGAAAAGGGCTGAGGGCGTCTCTTGCGATGTCGAAGGGTCAGGAGATTGCTCCTTGTTTGTCGTTTGCTTTGTTTTGCAGGTGGACTCGTCAGTCGCTTTCTGGTCAAGTCATGTGACGTTTGGTCGAGTAGACCTGTAGTTGAGTGTGACATGTCGTGTAGTTCCATAGAAGAGCGTCGTAGTATTTGTAGAAGACGTGTACCTTAATCAGGACATGTCTTGTAAAAATGTGTTGTGTTTTTGTTCCTCTATTCCCTGCGTACCGATTGATCGTGTAATGTATAAGCGCTATGTGTGATTGTGTTTTGTGTGTGTTGATCAACTTGATTTTGTCAATCGCGCCTTGGCAGTGGCGCAAAATGTTTGGTCGTGACGACCTGTAATGTAGCATGCTTGGTCTGTCCGGGGAGGAGTTATATGTATTGTAGGAAAAGACAAGTGACTTGGACAGGACAAGTCTTGTAAGTAGTTTATAGTATGTCGTTTCTCTACTCCCCGTGTGTCGATTGACTTGTGTATTGTAAGCGTTGTTTTGTATGTGATAAGGATATCCGTTTTGGGCTTGAATGTCATGTTTCGTCCTTGAGGCCTCTTATTATGTTCCTATTGAAGACACTTGAAAAGTATAGAAAAGATCAAAGGGTGATCGTTGGGTATGAGCCCAATGGTCCTCCGATGCTTAAGTTAGTAAACAATTGGATAAGTATAATCGCCTGAATCTAAATGAAGTATAAAGTATAAGCTTTCAAAAGTAAGATGACTCCCAATGGGTTGTGTTCCAGTTTGGTTGGTCGTCTTTTGTGGACTCTTCGTCTTCTTCTAGTTTGACATGGGCCATGTGATGTGTTCTTGCCTCCGATGACAAGCCAATTGTCAAAGGCGACACCTTTGGATCTAGTCTTGGGCGAGAAGTCACTCATTCCTTGTCAAACCTGCCTTGGAATCCTTGGGTGCAAACCCGCGTTGTCTTGCACGAAAGGTTGACAAGATGGTGGCGAAGCGAACCCGGTGGAGGTGGTCTGGATGGTCGCGGCATCGGCGAGGCTGAGTGTCACGATGAGTGTCACAACAGCAAAGACGACGTCGATGGAGAAGGTGATGGCGAACACGATGGAATTGGTGGCGATTGTGGACGCGATGGAAGCGATTGATGAGGTGAATGGATAGCGATGGCGGAAGCGATTTGATGAGGGATAGGTGACTTGAAAAGACAAGTCTTTGGTGTCGTAGCATCGACTGCGGATGAAGGGAGATGCGAAGGAAGACTTGGCTTGAAGGTTCAAGCAATTGCCGTAGCGTCAGCGGCGGAGGGAATGGGGATGCGAAGATAGAGGGTGATGTCCGATCAAGGGAAGGAGGATAAACACTCTACTTGAAACCTTGATTAAAATTGAACGTACTAAAACCAATAACATAGTTTGACTTAAATACTAGGGAGAGACATCGGATGGGCCGAGTTGAGCCTAGTGGGCTAGCCCATGCAAGCATGCAAAAGGCACAAACCCTAAAATAGAAATGACTATAAAAGGAAACTATCTAAAATAAGCAATAATACCAAATATAGAAAGTGTCTCAAAACTATGCCAAAACAAAGGCAATAAACCTCTACGCGTCAAAACGACGCGGTGAAGGCATGGATGCAAACACCGCGAGGAACGGCGATGAAGGGTCGATGGCCTCGCGAGTAGGTGCATGCGATGCCGGCTGCGATGATCGCGATGTTTCGATGCCGATGGTGGCGAGGACGACGAGTCTTGGGTTGGCGTCTGGGCTTCCTTGGCCAGCGACGACGCGTGTGACAAGTGACGCGACGGCTGCGGCGATGGCTTTGGACCTAGACCTTGTCACTAGGCCCTCTGAGCGTAGGCTCATGGCTTCTTCCTCGTCTTGGGCCGTCATGGGAGGCAGGGTCACATCACCATGGATTTGGCTTGTACATCTTCGAAGCTTCAACATGGATATTTGGTCAGCTCGCGATAAAGTTCATTGCCCCTGACCAATCCCCGACGGAAGGCTTCAATAGACGTTAGGACGTCGCAATGCGGGATCACGACCTTCTCTTTGTTGTACCTGTTAAGATAATTCATTAAGGGCTCACTGTAGTTTTGCACGATCATGTATAGGTTGCTTGATTGCTTTTCTAATCGTCGACTGCTAGCGAACTGGATTTTGAATGAATTTACCAGATCAGCAAACAAAGCGACCGAACCCTACGATAGATGCATGAACCAAGTTAGTGCGGGTCCTGCGAGGGTCATGCCAAAGATTTTGCACATGACCGCTTCACGATTCCCTCTTGGAATAGAGATAGTCATTAGTTTCTGTTTGTAAATAGAGATATGATCGTCGGGGTCCCCGGTCCCATCATAGTTGGGCATGTTTGGGATGTGGAACTTCTTCGGGATCTCGACGCGTGCGATTGCTTCTATGAATGGCGAGTCTTCATATCCGTTGATTGCTTCCTTTTCGACCGACTGCGGGACTCCTGGGATCCGAGCGATGCAGTTTTCTAAGACTTTCATATGCTCGCTAATAGCTTGTTGTATGAGGGCTTGGAGATCCATCGGTGTGGTGACCTATGGGGGGACAATGGGTTGAACGACGCTCTGAGTGATCAGAGCCATGGGCGTCGAAATTGCCCCATTCATGTTGAGACGTGTTTAGGGGGCTTCAGTGTTGACTACGCGTCTTGATCTCCCTGGGACCGATGCGGCCGAATTCACCTACGATTTCAAAAGTTCATTTTCACGGATTAGTCTTGTAATTTTAACTCCAGATTGGATGCTTAGGGTTTCGGTTCTTAGGCGTTGCTGAGCCAGTTCTCCTTGGAGGATGCTCATGCTCTTTGCTAATTCTTGGATTCGGGTGTCCAAGATGAGCGGATTGGCGACGTCTTCGGCTTGATTTCTGACCAGGGCGTCGGTTAGGACTTGGTCTTTAGCGATGATCATGGGGTCCCCAGAACCAGCCATGATTGGATGCAGACTGGATTGTTGATCGGATCGTTGATTGGCTAGATGCCCCACGGTGGGCGCCAAATTGTTTTGGGCGAAAAAGATCGAACCGACCTGAATCGCTTAAAGATGGGACAACTAGACAACAATAAGATCAGTAATATCTAAATAATCCAAATCAACTAAAGATCTAGACGAAATAAGATTAAACGAATGCAAGGACAAGCTTATCTCTTTCGAGTGGGAGACTGATCGAATCAGGAGATTTAACCGTCGGTCGCTTCAATACTAAAATGAAGAACTGAACTAGAGAATAATTGTAAAAATGAATGAGAGAGTAGCGAATTGCAGTTTTTATTCAGTCTGAATCCCCTTTACATGAGCCATGCTGACCCCCTCTTATACACATTTGCTAGGGTTGAACTAATAAAGCCGTTATCTCCCGAGATCTTCGAAGATCGTCGGATTTAATGCACCGGATGGCCATGATCTTCCAATATTTATGACTTAATCACCTTGGTTATAACCGATGTGTGGACGAGATCTTCGCTCAATAACTCCTCATATCGTCGGGTTTAATGCACCGGAGGCTCAATAACTCCCCATATCCGTTGAGACCGAAATCAGCGGACGTCGTCTCCCGCATACTGACTAGACCGAGATCTCATAAGGCTGTTTCTGACCGGACCAGGATTTTTGGAGGCTGAACTGACTGGACCTTCTAAAAGATAACTTTGCTTCAAGTATTGGGCCGATCCAATGTGCCGAAAAGTCGAGACCCTAACATATACGATTTTACCACTTCATACTTTTTAATCATAACTCTGTATTTCTTAGATATTGTGGTCACCATTGTTTATCGATCACTATTCACCTACTCGTGTTTCGCATATAATCCAAACTGCCAATTCTAAAGGCCTTTTATATCTTCAGTTGGATTACCATCCACTACATAATTTATTTTTCCCACGACTCGCCTTTTCTTGAAAATCAAAAGTTTAGGTAGGTTATGGCCGGTGCAAATTTTTTATTTCATTTTGGTGTCCCAATTACCATCTCTTTATTATGATTGGTAGGAAAATAATTATAAATTATCAAATTGTACTATTATTCGTTTGATACAAGGGAAAAGCAAAAGACTCTAATCCAATCGTAATACGATATTTTAATCCATGTACCTAGTGTATAGTTTAAGAACCAGAGTTTGAAAATATTTGGGTAAATATTTTTCATTTAGAGATTTTTAATTTTTTATCTAAGGGATAAAGTATTCCATATAGGGTTTTAGTTTTCTTGGAAAAACAGTCCTAACAACACAGAAAAAATAAGAAGAAAATGAACAAAATCATAAACACTTGTCTATATATAGATGATGTATGTATTACAGAATAAGATGATAGTAAAATAAATCTCGTAATGGCACTTTAGTGGCAGAAAAAAATGAAAAGAAAAACTATGACAACAATAAAAAAGAAGAAAACAGCAGAAAGCACCACATGACACATAATTATGTAAACACTTTCTTCAACTTTAATATATAAAAATTAATAAAAAGATTTAATTAGGTGTTAATTTTTAATACTTTTTTTTATATATAAGTATTACTATTTTTTTTATTAAAATTTATATATTTTTAATAAGAATTCTTAACCTATTAGATATAGAAATATGGTGTTTGTATCATCAAAATGAGAAAGTTACGGTTGCCCAAAACTCGAACAATAATTCTCTTGATATTCCATACATGTAAGAAGGGGAAATGAGAGTTAGGATGAAGATAAAATCACATTTTGATATATCATGAGACTCATTTTATTTATCGGGCTTATGAGTCTGTTTGGCACTTCAATTAATAATAATGCCCCTTTTTCATTATCACTACATTTTCCATTATAATGGTCTTTGTTACATGAGATTACTTCTTTTATATATATATATATATATATATCCATGATGACGGTTTAGGACTGTCTTTCTCTTTAAAAGGGGTCTTAATGTTTGTCTTGTATATAAAAAATATACACCCATGTTTTTGTTATTTACATACAAGAGGGGCACGCATACACGTCGCGTGGGCGTATCAGGGGAACGCATACGCGTCGTGTGGGCGTAACAGGAGCACGCATACGCTTCACGTGGGGCCATGCCAAACATGTGCAACTAAAATAACCGAAGAAATATTCGGTAAGGCACGCAATCCTGTACGTGTGCCTATATATATTTAAAAAGACACACATACAGGACTGACACGCGTCCTGTATGCGTGCCAATATTAAAAATATTATTTTTTATTTATTTATTTTTTGATGCGTGCCAAATTAAAAAACTAAAAACAACTTAAAAATATTAAATAAAAAGATATTTTTTATAATATAGGCACGTGTATAGGACATGGATTCACACTATACGCGTGTCTATATTTTCTTTTAAAACAAAGGAGATCATACTAAGTAAAAAAAAAAGCGGTTTTCCAAATTTGAATGCTATATACTATAGCATTATTCAAATATCGGTTATACTCAGTATAATGTAATCCTAACTTCATTATCCTATTATTCGAATATCGTTTATACTCAGAATAATGTAATCCTAAATTGATTATCATATTATTCAATATCATAAATACTCGAATAATACGATAATGAAGTGAGGATTAGATTAGACTGAGTATATACTATATTGAATAATACGATAATGAAGTTAGTGCTCGTCCTATACGCATGCCTTTTTAAAAAAAAATATAGGCATGCGTAGAGGTTTCTAAACTCGAAACCCTAAGGTATGGAAACCACAAGGTTTTCATACCCTATACTAGTATACTGTATGTAAACCCCTGGGTGTCCATACCTAATTCTTTTTGTTTTGGAAACTAATGGGACCCTAAACCCCAAACCCTACATACCTTAGAGTATGGAAACCACTGGGGTATGTAGGGTATCCAAATCCCAGGGTATGGAAACCCCAAGATTTTCGTATACTATATGTAAACCCTCGAGTGTCCATATCTTGGGATTTCTTGTTTTGGAAACCCTAGGGACCCTAAATCCCAAATCTTACATATCCTAGGGTATCTGCCCATGATTTTCATACCCTATATTATATGTAAACCCAAAAAAATATCGACACACGTAGAGGACGGCCACGCATCCTGTACGCGTGCTTGACCAAATATGTTTTCGGTCATTCTAATGACATGCATTTGGCTAAGGCACACAAGTACTATTCGTGCCCCTTAGTATGCCCATGTGAAGAGTACACGTGTTCCTATTGTGTATAAATAGTGAAAACCTACGTGTGTATTTAGCATCATCATATTACAAAATATTTATAATGACACATATTCGAATGTGGCTACACCCTTTTTTTATAATAAAAAGCATTATAAATAGATAGTACATTATAATGTGCATTATCAAACAAACGCTAAAAAGTTATTGGTAATTTGATTTATGGAAATTATCGGGCTCAAATGAACTCGAATTGTTTTTCAGCGATTTTGGTAAATTACCCTTTTAGGGAGATGAAATTAAGATAATAAACTCAAAATAAATATCTTAAATCCATGACCCTTGATGACACTTTCCAACTGACATCAACTGATGACACTTTCAAATATTCATCACCTAACGATACTTTCAAAGTATCATCAGGCTGATTATTGTTCAAAGTGTCATCAAGGGTCAACGCCGTTGACCCGACATTATTCGATGTTGACCAATGTATGACATTATCAGAGTGTCATCAGAAATATCATCAATGTGATGAAACTTTTGAAGTGTCATCATACAAAGTGTCATTAGCGTGATGACACTTTAAAAGTGACATTAGCGTGATGACACTTTAAAAGTGACGTAAGAGGTCGACGGTCGTTGACCGACATTGATTGGCGTTGACCGACAGTCAACAACGGATGACACTTTTAAAGTGTCATTAGACTAATTACACGTGGGGGTCAATAAACAAAATTAAAAACTTAGGCTGTCAATTAACAAAATAAATAATTTTAAAATATTGATGGGCCAAAATCACTCTTGTTTTTCATAGAAAATATCCAACCGGCCCATTTTTTCACCGCTCTTATGGGCTTATCCCAATAATGGGCATGGTGAATGTTTTCTCCTTGGTGTTCCTTTTTTCCTCCACCATGGCATGTTCTAGTTTGTTGGGCCACTTGCATCAACATTCACTTCTTGACAATTGGAATGGTCAGATCGGGTTAGATCACTCGTGTTCAAATAGACAACGGGTTTCGATCATCTGATCACTTCGGGAGTTTTGAATATGGTATATAATCAGTCAGAGAGTTAGAATTAAGGGTTTGTTTGGCACACTTATTTATAAAGAGTTTTTCAACAAAAAATGTTTGGCATTCTTATAATTATTTTTTTTACAAGGAAAAAAACTCTAAATAATACCAACTATCACATTTGAAAAAAAAAATACAAACTTTGAAAATTATAAAAACGTACCCAAACTATGACAGTATAAACTGAAAATGGTATGAGCATATTTTTTCGGTGAATTTTCTAACGGGTATGCTGGGATGGAGCCGAAAATATGATTTGTCAAAAAAAAATTACACATCAAATTACACCTCATTTGTATAATCATGATTGGTTTGTTTAAAAGTGATCTGTCAAAAAATATTTCTTATTTTCTTTTGTTCGTGTTGCTATAAAATGCCAATTACTGATATTGTTTTGTGTATTTTTCATTTATTTTCTTGTATCTTTTTGTTATATAAATGAGGTGTAGTTTGATGTATTAAAAAGAAATATGACAACTCATTTTTCCGGCTCCACATCAGCAACTCCGTCAAAAAATTCACCGAAAAATATTTCCATACCATTTTTGGTTAATATTGACATAGTTTTGGTATATTTTTATAATTTTTATAGTTCGTATTATTTTGGTTAAAGGATGATAGTTGATATTATTTTGAGTCATTTTTCCTTTTTACAAATAATGTTAGCCCAAAAGTCATTAATTAATTTCTCTTCTTCATTTCCCATATCTCCCATTATGCACCTAGCCCATGTCTGTCGACCACCATTCACCCCAAATCTCTTTGAAGGATAATGAAATCCCTTTAGGATCGCCATGTATCATGCATAGCTATATATAGGAGTATAAGAGATCCTAACAACTATACAATTAGTTGAGAAATACAAGGAATAATGAAAACATCAACACATAATTTCTATCAGCCCCTCACAATTTATACATGATGTTCTTGAATGTCTTAACTGGTTTGAAATTCCTTGAAGATAGTCCTTGGCAACCCTTTGGAAAGGATATATGCATATTGACTTTGAGTAGGGACATGTAACACCCTGACTTCTCCTAGTGCCACCTTGTCTCTAACAAAATGTATTTCAATCTCTACATGCTTTGTTCTTCGACATTTTACTGGCTTAGAGGATATGTAGACTGCACCCATGGTATCACAATAGACAATAATGGTCTTAGAAATAGGTGAATGTAGTTCTTGGAGCAACTGCCAGATTCACATGGATTTAGTAAATGCATTAGCAGGTGAATGTAGTTCTTGGAGCAACTGCCAGATTCACATGGATTTAGTAAATGCATTAGCAACACCCCTATATTCTGCTTCAACACTTGAACGAGATAAGGTTCTGCCTTTTGGAGGACCAAGAGATGAGATTATTCCCAATATAGACACAATAACGTGATCTCGATTTCCATGAGTTCGGGTAACCAACCAGTTCACATCGGAATAGGTTGTTAATGTGTCTGTAGAGTCAGAAGAAATGTTCAAGCAATAATGAATTATACCTTTAAGATACCCTATGGTGCGTTTGGTAGCGTTGAAATGATGCTCTCTTGGTTCATGCATGAAGACACACACTTGTTGAATTGCATAGTGTATATCTAGTCGTATGAATGTTAGATATTGCAATGCACATGCAAGACTTCTAAAGTCGTGTCTACTGGAGTTGATATTGGCTTGCAATCTGTCATACCTGCTGGTTCCAGGATGTCAAGAGCATACTTCTCTTGTTTCAGAAAGAGGTCGTTTTTGCTTCTATTAACAACTACGCCTAGAAAATAATGAATGGGAGCCGACATCAGACATGGAGAATTCGACATGTAGAGATGTAATGACACGTTGAAGTAGGACTTGGGACAAAGCAATGAGAATTACGTCGTTGACATAGACAAGCAAATAAGTAGTGTTGTAGCCAGATCTGTAAACAAACATAGAGGAGTCTAACTTATAGTTCTTGAACCCCAACATAATGAATGATGTGGCAGATCATTGGTACCATGCCATGGGTGCTTGCTTTAGGCCATACAAAGCCATCTTAAGCTTATAAATATTATCAGAGCGGTTTGGGCTTGTGAAGCCTGAGGGTTGCTGGCATTACACGACTTTAGATAAGTCTCCATGCAAGAAATAGTTTTTCACATCTAGGTCGTCGATTTGTCACTCCAACACCTTATTCTCCCCTTGTACCATCTGGATTGCTTTTCTGGTAGGATTTCGAAACAAATTGATGCTTGAATTTTCCCTAGTTTGTTTCGCCTTTGTCGATTCTCCCTAAACCCTAGAAATCGCCCCTTTTCTCACTTCGCCATTTCAATTGCCCAATTTCGATCTGAATGAGTCGCATCCAGATTAACTTCGGATTTGCGTAATGAGTCAGATCCAGAATAACCCATAAAGAAAAGTTAAAAAATCCCAAAATACATTATAATAAGGAGCAAAATGGACCTTTCACGAATTTAATTGATATTTAACAAACATGTGGAGCTGTGTGTTATTTCGCTAATGGAGATATCAACCAAGGTGGTTTTCGGTAAATATACAAAGGTCGGATGGTTTTCGATAATATGGCCTATTCGGCGGGTGGTTTTCAGTTTTTTACCCTAAAAATAAAATAAACACAACATTGAATCAAGTGAGAAACAAACAAACAAACAAACAAACAACAAAGGTTAAAAGGATATTGGTGAAAAGTTGAGTAAGACACAAAACTAAGTCGATTGGTTTTTCTAGTCCGGTCAATATAATCTCTTACAAGACTAATTGGATTATGACAAATGAATATATTTGAACACATCAAAAAAAAATTATATATCATGATAACCAAAAATATATCAAGCGAAAAATGAAGGATAACTTGGAAAACATAATGAGAATTTACAAAAGTAATGGGGAGGTTAAAGACCCTTTTTTTTTATCTTTCGTCTGGTTCAATCGACCAGACTCACTTTATGTCCTAACCGGAGATTATAGAGAAGTAGAAACCCTATAATAGGGCGACCCTCCTATTTGCGTTCAAAATGTTATATGCCTATGATGGAATGAGATCAAGTAGAATTGAGGTTTAACTCTTTCATTAATAGAGTTGATAAAAAAAAAAGTATGATCTCATAATTTAGAATTATTCTTTTTTTTTATAATCTTTTTAGGGTTTACCAGTTTAAAATCAAGTAATGATAATGAATTAATGACTCTATCGGTCCAGATTCGAACCCGCTTATGATGGGTAATTTTGCATAATATCGAAAATAAAGGATAGATAACTGAAAAATCAGGTAAATAACAGGTAACCAACAGTGAAGTCAAGAATAGTAGACTTATGAACATCCCAACTAAACTTAAACTTGGTTGCTCAACCTAACAACATCTGCATGGCCCAACGTTTTTTTAACTATGAACTTTGATCTAAATGTGTTTGTGGGCCCACAAACTCCATCTTTTTCATCAAACTCCCATCTATTTCTTTTCCTTGAGAACATATACAAGCATAACGCTCGTGCCAAGCACGAGACTGTATTTATTAGATATTTCTAATAGTATAACATTGAAATTTACAGTCACGTTTCGTGGTACTAAAAGATAACTATTTTATATACATCTATGTTGTTGCTTATAAAATATGTCATATTATAATAAAGACAAGAATAACTCAAAAGTGTCAATATAGTTGTTCAAGCCAAAGTGTTTCAAACAAAAATTGGATGTTAAATAGAAATCATATTTAATCCAACGGATTAGCAGAGTGGTGTAAGGCCCCACTACCTTCATACGAAAGAGAGACGATCTATTTAACGGAAGATCCCATGTTCCGTTCCGTAGTGTTTAAAATTTCCTTGGGCCATTGACAACCACACACCGCGAGCACGGAAATATATTTTCATATATAAAAATAAAAAAATTGAAATAATAATTTTTTCCATGAAAAAAATCTTCTTTGATATAAAATTAAAATAGATATTACATTATAGTATTAATCAATGGGAAACGAATTCCATATTTAACTAAGTTCTCAAGATGTTAGATATTTTTATATTAACTTTAAAAAGAAGCTTTTTTGCATGCATGAAATCACAACCTACAACATGAAAATTAATTTTATTATAAGCATGTTACGCCTTTTTCTCTCTAACACAAATATATGCTTTGAAATAAATAAAAATTTACATTTGATTTTGCAATATTTGTGGTGAATTTTTTTATTTTATAAATATGAGGTCAAAATCTCCTCTATATGATAAATACTTTTATTTCTATCCTATTATAATTATCATAAATTTATTATAAAATATTTTTCACAATATTTGTAGTAGGATATTTTATCCCTCCATATAAATTAGAGTTAAGATGCAGTACAACATCTATTAAAAAATAAGCTAAAAACATTTATATATACTATGAAAAATTAATATAAATATAAAGTTTAGTCCAATAATATAGAATTCGATCAGTTACCGACTAATATATGTCTTACATGGATTGATTTAATATAACATCAAAATTCACGAAAATCAAATACATTTCACGATATTGAAAGATTATCAATGTGTTGTACATTAGTACTCCTGAAAAATGTCATACTATAGGACAACGTTAATATCGAAAAAATCATCATAGTTGTCCAAACCAAAATTCATAAATATACGATATATTGAGTAATAGTGGAAAATTTTATGAGCATAAAATAACGTGTTAGAATAATTAGATTGCAATTGAAGATCATTTTTTTGATTTATTAGGATAGGTTTGCATAGATAAATTATTATTAACAAAATAAAATTATTTAAAAAAAACTGAATCAAATTAAATATATCCTTAACTATATGACATCTTTTTTTTAGCATAAGAGCCCTTGAAAGATTTTGATTTTATTTTTCAAAGGTAAGTTGTCTTGATCTTATTGTTTCGTTAGTTAGATATGTAAAATCTAGTTAGTCTACGCTTATATCATTAGTTGATATTATTAGTCTGCTAAAATTGTTAGTTGTTTGTTCTGATCTTATTATTTGTAATTTTCAAATTTTAATTTTGATAATACTATCCTATATTTATACTTTTTTGCTAATTCACTCACATGAGATCACAATAGATCAAGATGATATATGCATATGAAGGAATCAACAAAATTACAAAAGCCAATAAAATTTCATCAAATAAACAAAAACTGGAATACATACAAAAATGTTATAATATGAACTAATTCCAATTGGAACCGTAAAACATTTAGTTTATTTAATATATATAACATACAAGTTGAAAGTTGTTCTACCCAACAAATTATAACAATCAATAATTTTAAAATAAATAAATAAACATTTTATTTTGTTAACAACCTTTTGCAACATATCCAAAATAGATTAATTCAAAAGCCATTTTGCCCATATATAAAAATTAACAAAGTATATATCAAAATTTATTATTTTTTATATGTTTATAGAGAGAGTATAATTATATATACTTATTTCACTATAAAATAATATTTTTTTTGGGTTCTTTTATGCTTAATATACATATTGTTTGTAATTTAATTCAAATACCATAAAAGTTAATATATTATATAATAACTAAATTATTATAAGTTCACAAATATAATTTGTATAATTTTATAGTTTTTATAATTTACAACTTGATATTATTTTAATTTTTTAACTTAAAATATTTATGAAAGTTATATTTGTAATTTTAACAAATTTTTTTGAAAATAATTAAATAGTTGAAGATACTAGAAGTAAGATACATTGATAAAATGATGAAAGATAATATGAGATCTTGGATAATGTGGTAGAGAGAAAAAGAGGCTAAAGATCCTAATAAAGTTGGCCTTATAACCACATTATGACATAATTATAAATAAAATTGATACTCACTATTTCAAATTTCAAAATGTATATAAAATACCAACCAAACTTACGGTGTGATAATATTCAAATGTTTAATTTTTCTTAATAACTTTTTAGTCATGGTAAGTTTTTGTAACAACTATATAAATATATAAAATATTACAATCTACCTGTTATAATATATATAATTTATTATATTAACAATAATATAAGCAAATCCAAGTTCTCAACAAATTTCCACGACCAATTTATATAAATCTATGTACATCCATATATATTAAAGGAGAGATTTAAATCTTACGTATCAGCACCACCTTCAGTTATCTATGTGTTATCACAATCATCATCCGCCACATCATTCACACTTTTTTATATAAATTATAAGAGTGGGTCCAATTTAATTGTACATTAAACTTTATTAAATTTAATTAATAACACAAGTATGAAAGTTTAATATGGTAAATAAGAGTAAAACAAATAACATTCAGGATTTAATCTTAATTATTTTTATGAAATTTATTAATTGATTTTATATAATAAATGTGAGCATGACTTAATAGATATAGATTTGTAGTTAGTATTTATCAAGAGAGTCGTTAATTATGAAAAGATTTTATCTTTTTTCATGAAAAATACTAATATTCTTTTATTTCCATCAATATTAGAATTAAATTTTATCTTTTTCATAAGAAAATACTAATAGTTTATTCTTTTATCTATATTAATCTTATTTTTTTTAAATCATTAATTGTTTTATATAATAAACATATTCATGACTTGATAGATATAAAGTTGTAGTTACTATTTATTAGGAGAGTTGTTTTTTTTTTTGGTCTTGATCGCCTGGTTCGACCGGACAGAGCCGCTCTATGTCCAAACTGGGGTATTGTTGGCACACGAAGTGGTCGACCCCTCCCAACATCAGTGTTTCCACACACGTCTCCAACATGAATCGAACTCGAGACTTTTGGATAGAACGCTTAAGGGAGTCTAGTGCTAAACCACTAGACCAACTGAATGTTGGTATTAGGAGAGTTGTTAATTATGATTAAATTTTGTCTTTTCCACAAGAAAATATTAACAATTTATTCTTATCTAGAATGAATAATAAGTTAATAACCGTAAAATGGAGAGAAACATATGTACTCTTTCATTCTATAAATGAATTTAACAAGAGTATAATTGTTTGACAATTAACACAATACTTTTATATAAAATATATGAAAAGCAATAAAATTTAAATTAACACACGAATAACCTTAAGTCATGAATTTTAGTGTTATATTATTATAAATAATTAATAAATTTTATCACGTGCTTGACACGGGTACTATGCTAGTGATTGTCCTAAAACACAATAAAAAATGGTTATTATGTGATTAAAGATCATTATTAATCAAAATCGTATAATTTAAATTGGTTATTGTATATTATTAATGGTTCAAATATGTTAATTATCTCCCATGAAGAGTTGTGGCCCCTGGCCCCCTTAGAATATTTTATCGTTACATTTTATTATTCCATCTGTATAAATCTGCGAAAATAACAGTGGTTGGTTTTGTATGAACCTTAATCCCCTTTCAGTAGTATTTTTACCAAGAAATTGAACAAAAATCCCTAGTTGTTATGAAGTGATTAAGGCAAGATTAATTAAATCTTTATAAAAAAACACTTAAAGTAACTTTTAAGTATTAGAAGAGAGGGAGAGAGATCAAGAACTTTAGAGATGTATTCTTGTTCTTTTGTTGGTGCATATTTCACAGTGGTTAAGGCCTCTATTTATAGGCCAATGGTAGCATACAATTTTTTACTAATATCAAGGTAAAGAAGGTGAATAATTCACCATTACTATTTACCTCCATAATCTACCTAAGTTGTCAAACTTATACAACACTTGTGTTCATACTTAATTAAACATGTGTAATATAACATGTGCATAACATTCTAGATGGATTTGTTCATAACACTCCCCCTTGACTATTCACCGTCAAATTGTTGTGGAATATGGATGTACGTTGCCTCGTTAAAAACATTGTCAGGAAAAACCTAGTGGGATAAAAACCTGATCATAGGGAAACAGAGTTAGGGCTGAGCACGGGCTGACCGAACCGAACCCGACCCGAAAAACCCGAACCGAACCCACATTTCTTCGGTTCGGATTTCGGTCTGACCTTTTTAGTGTTTCGGATTTCGGGTCGGTTCGAGTTCGGTTCGGGTTTTAGCCTAGTTTTGCCTTTTTTTCTTATTCGAGGGTTGTTTAGCCCGAACCCGACCCGAACCCGAAGACTTCGGTTCGGTCTTCGATCCCGTGTTTTTGGGGTTTTGGGTTTCTGTAACACCCCCAAATATATCATTGAAAGGTATCACCGCCAGTGACCTCAGATTCCACATCCGAAGTCACCCAAGGCTTAACCAGTTTATACAAATCATAAAACAACATTTATAATACGAAATGTCATAATATTGGATTAAATCAAAGTTTCGGAATTACATTCATAATCCAAATACAACCAAAATATATTACAGCGGAAGTCTTTAATACAGCGGAAGTCTTTTTAAAATAAATGACACAAAAGTCTTGATCTAGCGATCACACGCCTAGGATCTTAACCTTGATAAAAACTCTTCAAAATTCCATTTGCCTCCTTCGTCGTTTCTAGACTTCATGGAACGGACGTTTATCTGATGTGTCGTATGAGACGGATGACACCAACCAACCATGCAAGGGAATATAACCGGTTGGTTAGTCTAATGAAAGACTATGCAAGGGTAAAACAGAAAGGTTCTAAGTAGTCGTATTAGGTTAGACTCACGCTTCTCGAATAAAAGTCGATGACAATAGTCAACCACCATACTCCTACTGAAAAATACGAAAAGGTATGATCAAGAGAAGACTTTGAAAGATTGAGTCTTAAGGACACATATGAAGAGAAGACTCCAACGAATTGAGTCTTATCGGAAAGTATGACAATGTTTGGGAACATTATAATTCACACAAGCGTTTTAAAACTGACTTGACTATTTGGGTCCATGACCAACCTCACCGCACAATGCGAATTCAGATTTGGAAGGTGGACTTACTCTAATCAAAGTCCCGGACGAGTTTCCAAGTTGTACTTCTCGCCCTAAGGTTAATTAATTATGTGCATAACGGAACTTATCTTATTTAATTCCAAAACGTATATTCACCTTATAAGCTTTTATCATAATCATCTCATCCCTCAGGATATAGAGATATATAGTCGGGAATAAATCCCTAAAGGTTTGACACCGGCTAAGCGCACCTCCTCTATATTCGAATAGGGGATAGTCATGACTAGAGAAACGGTGTTAGGGCTTGAACATCCTATCCAGCGGGTTATAAAGAAACGGCTACCTCTCAAGGTAAGCAACGCTCCTACGAATACTCGTGCTAACTATATCTCAAGTGCACATAAAATCCACTGCTAACTATATTTCAAGTTCGCATAAAAATCCACAACAATACCATCACGGTAATAACAGATATAATAGCGTTGTTTCTAGCAATATATACAACCTATCATAATATTCATTTTTAATCGTATCATTTTAAGAAAACTGTTCCCAACGAAATCAGTAATTCATCCCAATTTAATTAACAATTAAACAATTGATAATTAATAGAAATATGGAATGATAAGCAAGAGCGAACCGCCACTTGCCTTAGATTTAGACAAAGCTCAACGAAGCTCAAAGACAACGGGTTTCCGGGTCCGGAACGAGGACAAAACTCGGATTTCAGATCCCTACGGAACGACCCATAACGAAACCCTAAGTTAGATTCGATAATAAAATATATGAATCTAAGGAAAGACGAACGAAATCGAAAGAACGAAAATCCCAAACGAGATCACAAAGCCCAAGCCACAACCACGAGTGCCCAGGCACACCGCGGGTGCGGTCAAGCCACAGTGGCGAGACGACGACGAAAACTCACCGGGGAAGATGACGGGGGTTCGACTCGTGGTGGCTCCGACTTCTGGATTCTTTGGACTTCCAAAGGACCACCTTGAGAGCACCTCCTCCTCCTATGGTAGCTCCGTCAACAACTCCGGCGAAAGCTTGCAAATCCGGCGACAATGGAACGAGAGAGAGATTTGAGAGAGAGAGAGAGATTGAGATGGCTTCCTCCTCCAAGTCCTCTCCTTATAAAGGCCAAGCAAGGAGCTCAAGCAACCAGCTCCCCCACCGCCTCAGCTCCGACAGGGGCGAAGCAGCTCAGGCGCACGACGGTCATAGTTCGGCGAAGCAGAAAAGTAATGATGACGGCGTGGTTGCGGTGGGTCTCACCGCGGGGTGCGGTGAAGGCCATTTCTGACCGCGGGTGCGGTGGGTATGACTGCGGGCGCGGTGGAGGCCAAATCCTGCCTCTTTCACCCTCTTTCGTCCGGGAAGAACTATGAATATGGGTCTTAACCCCGGATTAAATATATTCGTATCCGAACAAATATTCTAAACCCCAAAAATACGTCGAATGTATTTTATTCCACTCAGGGAATTATTACAGAGATCAAACATTTAACAGAATGTCTGAACTTCTCTGAAATTAATTCGACTTCAGTATGAGTGGTTGGAAAATTACAAAAATACCCTTACTAAAAATGAGGGGTATTACATCACTTCCTCCTTAAAAGAAGTTTGGACCCGAAACTTGACCGAATAACCTAAAAAAAAAGCGAGGCATTATAACACTATCCCCTTAAAAAGGTTTCGACCGCGAAACTAGGCCGAAAACAGCTCGGGAAAGCGTCTAAGCATATCCTCCTTAGTCTCCCAGGTTTCCCAAGTAACCTCCTCAGTTCCTGACTTGGACCACAAAATCCGTACCAATGGTACCACCTTGTTCCGTAACTGCTTCTCACGGCGTTCGAGAATACGCACCGGTATCTCCTCGTAGGTACCATTTGTCTGAATCTCGATGTCTTCATAACTCAGCACATGAGACTCATCAGGCACGTACTTCCTTAACAAGGATACGTGGAACACGTTATGCACTGGATGCGCTGATGGCGGCAATGCCAAACGATACGCTAGAGACCCCACTCTATCAAGGATCTCAAATGGTCCCACGTAGCGAGGGTTAAGATTCCCACGCTTACAAAATATAAACACACCCTTTGATGGCGATACTCTGACAAACACTTTGTCACCAACCTCAAACTCGACATTCCTGTGCTTCAGATCTGCATAAGACTTTTGTCGACTCTGAGCGGTCAACATCCTTTGTCTTATCAAAGCAATGTCTAAGGCAGTCCTTTCGACTAGCTCCGGTCCGAGCAGAACCTTGTCGGCATTCTCATCCCAAGAAATAGGAGATCTGCACCTTCGATCGTATAAAGCCTCGAATGGAGCCATCTTTATGGTAGCATGTCAACTGTTGTTGTACGTGAACTCAATCAGACTCAGGTTGTTCTCCCAACTAGTCGGACGATCGAGTGTACAAGCTCTTAGCATATCTTCCAAGGTCTGGATGGTCCTCTCAGACTGTCCATCCGTCTGAGGATGAAACGCAGTACTGAACCTCAACTCGGTTCCCATGGCCTTGTGTAATTCTTTCCAGAATCTTGACATGAATCGACCATCTCGATCCGATACAATGGTCTTTGGAGTACCATGCAAATGGACAATCTCGTGTAAAAACACTTCTGATAGCTTCTGGGTTCCCCATATTGACTTGATAGCCACGAAGTGAGAACTCTTCGTGAATCTGTCAATGATTACCCATATAGCATCCTTCTGGCTTTGAGTCTTTGGCAGCCCCGTAATGAAATCCATATCAATATCCTCCCATTTCCATTCTGGCACTGGAAGATGTAGCAACTCACCACCTGGTCTGCGGTGTTCTATCTTGACCTTCTGACAAGTCAAGCATTTCGCCACAAACTCTGCTACATCCCACTTCATGTTGGGTCACCAGAATTTCTTTCTGAGGTCTTTGTACATCTTGCTAGAGCCTGGATGTACATAATAAGCTGACGAATGGGCCTCCTTCATCACCAATTGGCGAAGACCATCAATGTCAGGCACACAGATCCGGTCCTGAAACCAGAGCGATCCATCCTCCTGAATCACGAAACCAGGAGCTTTACCGTCCATCACTTCACTGCTTAGCTTCACAGTGACTACATCATCAACCTGTTTCTCCCTGATTTGATCAAGTAGCGTGGCCTGAATCTCAAGCATGCTCAGATATCCTCTACGCTGATCGTACAAGACTTCAATCTCGCACAACCCTTGGTTCAGCTTGGTCTGAGCAGTAAGTAGAGCCACTACAGTCTCGTGCGGTGTCTTCCGGCTCAATGCATCGGCTACTACATTAGCCTTGCCCGGATGATACAGCAACTCGATGTCGTAGTCTTTGAGTAGCTTTAACCAGCGACGTTGTCTCATATTTAGTTCCTTCTGAGTGAACACGTACTTGAGACTCTTGTGATCGGTGAAGACTTGGCACCTCACACTATAGAGATAGTGTCTCCAAATCTTTAGCACAAATACTACAGCTGCTAGTTCTAGATCATGCGTCGGATAGTTTGCCTCATAAGTCTTCAACTGTCGGGATGCGTATGCAATAACTTTGTCCCTCTGCATCAGCACACATCCCAAACCACTCTTCTAAGCATCACTATAGACCACATAACCATCAATCCCTTCCGGTAGCGCTAATACTGGTGCGGAGGTCAGACACTGCTTCAGCTTTTGAAAACTGGCCTCGCACTTGTCATCCCAGACAAACTTCTTGTGGACTTTGCGGAGTAGACCGGTCATGGGTAGAGCGATCTTAGAAAATCCCTCCACGAACCGTCTGTAATATCCAGCGAGTCCTAGAAAATTGCGCACCTCCTTCACATTCTGAGGCCGCTTCCAATTGGATACCGCTTCAATCTTCTGGGGATCAACCATAACCCCATTCTCATTAATCACGTGGCCTAAGAAAGCCACTTCTTTTATCCAAAAGTCACACTTAGACAACTTTGCGTACAGCTGATTCTGTCTAAGGACTGACAAAGTAATCCGAAGATGTTCCTCGTGAACCTCCTCACTCGGGGAATAGATCAAAATGTCGTCGATGAAGACCACTATGAACTTATTCAAGTATTGGTGGAAACATCGATGCATTAGATCCATGAAAACTTCTAGAGCATTAGTAAGTCCAAATGGCATGACTACGAATTCGTAGTGACCATATCTCGTTCGGAACGCAGTCCTCAGAATATCTTCCTCACGAATCCTGAGCTGATGATAACCACACCTCAAATCGATTTTGGAAAAGACCTTTGCTCCCTGCAGTTGATCCAACAGATCATCAATCCTCGGCAACGGATACTTATTCTTGATCGTGATTTTATTCAACTCTCGATAGTCGATACAAAGTCGAAACGATCCATCCTTCTTCTTGATGAACAAGACCGGAGTGCCCCAAGGTGATGCACTCGGTCTTATATATCCTTTCTCAAGAAGATCCTCGAGTTGCTTCTTCAACTCTTGCATCTCAGAAGGAGCCATCCGGTACGGTGCCTTAGAGATCGGGTGGTACCAGGCTCGAGATCAATGGTAAATTCTACGTCACAATACGGGGGTAAACCAGGAATCTCCTCCGAAAAGACATCTGGAAACTCACGGATGACCGAAATATCAGGAATTGAAGGTTCATCTTTCTTGGGCTTGTCCAGATAGCACAGGTACCCGACACATCCTTGTCGAAGTAGCTTAAACGCAGCCATCGCATTGATAAGCCTGCCGTTATCAGCGTCATTCCGACCCTTGAACTTGCATACATACTGGCCCTCAGATGACACCGTCACAGTCCTTGAGCTAAAATCGATTACCGCCCCATGACGCGTCAGCCAATCCATACCGAGAATAATGTCGTATGGAGCCATGGCTATACAAATCAAATCTGCTTCGAATTTCTTACCCTGGATGATAATCGAAAATTCTACCAAACGCTTGGTTCCAACCAAATGTTCACCATTAGGAAGATTTACAACGAAAGGTTCACAAACCTCGTTGCATACTAAGTCTAACTTACTGACACAACTCTCCGAAATAAAGGAATGGGTAGCACCCGAATCAAACAGCATACATACAGAAGTAGAATGAAGGTATAAAGTACCTTGTGCAATTGGAGCATTAGGTCCATCCGCCTCACGCATCTCGTAAAGGCCTTGACCTTGACCTCCAGAAGTAGTTGGGGCTTTCCCCTTGTTTTGTGCAATTGTCTGCGTTGAAGGACTAGGAGCCTCCACTGGTCTAAACCTGGGTCGATTGTTCTGACTAACAGACCCTTGTTGTGATTCAACCCCTTTCTGCCTTCTCTACGGACAGAACGTCTGTACATGGCCCTCCTTTACACAGCCATAGCATATATTCTTTTCCTTCGGACACGCATTGCTCTTGTGCCCGAGTGTACCACAATTGTAGCACTGGATCAGATTCTTGCCTTGACCCGACTGTTGCGTAGACCCTCCATGAGTCATATCCGTTTTTACTTTGCCAGACTTGGCAAAATTAGACGGTGGCACGGGACGCTTGAATCCACTCGCCTGAGACTGGTTCTGCATTGACCTCTGGCAATTGCGCTTCTTCGTTGACTCCTCCAGAGTCACTTCCAATTTGTAGGCAGCGTCCACGTACTGCTCCAAAGTATAGCATCCGTGACGTACCATTAGTGGCTTAATATCTGGGTTCATCCACTCGTGGAAATGCCAGATATTTTGCTCTTCGTTGGACACCTCCGGCCCAGCATACTGCAATAGATGATTGAACTTGGTCGCAAGCTCGGTCACTTTTAATCCATCCGTCTTTGGATAGAGGAACTCCTTTTGTTTTTCTCTCCTCATAGCTCGGGAGAAGAAACGATCTGTCATATTGGCCTTGAACATCCCCTAGTTCAAACCAGGGTGATCAGCAAGACCTGTACCTTCCCACCATTCACTGGCTACTTCTTTCAGCTGAAGGGAAGCAATGTGCACCTTTTCAGCTTCAGTGCACTCAACATTTCTGAATAATCTTTCCATGTGTGAGAACCAATATGCCACCCTAACTGGCTCTCATTTCCCGTCATAGCTATCAGACCTCATAGAGCTTATGGTCTTCAGTGCTCGGCCATAGTCGCCTCTACTCCTGACCGCTTCCTCTTGGGGTACATGGATATTAGGCTCCTCAAATCTAGGAATTGTTGGGGGAATTGGCACAGCTTGTGCCTGAGGCGCGTTTGGTCGCATAATGTCTGTGAATGCTTGCATCACAATTCCCCGAATAGCCTCTATTGTTACTGCATCAAATACCATTGGAGCGTTGACCGGAGCTTGGTCATTGCCCCCTGGATTGTTATTAGAAGCAGTCTCGTGTTCATCCACAGGGTTCGCAGTGTTCCTCACATTTGGTCTGGGGTCATTGCTTGGCCCAGCACTAGCACGAATAGTGTTCCTTGTGTTCACCATCTGTTTATCGATCAAATTCCAAGTATTTTATAACATTAATATCATTCCAATGTACTCAATGTAATAAAATCACTTAGAATAGATCAAACTTGGTAATTTTCATTGATAAGCTCAAACTGAACTAATAAGTTCTACAAAAGGGATCTCCCGAGCGTCAAGACAAAATTGCTCGGAGACTTAGGTTCTTAACAAAACGAACACTGAATTATAAGAAAAGAAACTGCTAATCAGCACTGGCCCAATCATGGCACCCTGAAACGTTTCCTGTAATCACAGCTCCTCATACATGGCTTCTTCGAACGGGGTTTACCATCAGAATCTGGTGATGGACTTCTCACCCTGCTCGGTCCTGGAGTACATGGCTCATTCCTTGGCCTTGCCCTTCTTCGAGCATGCTCAACCGCCTCATCCATCTGACGACGCTCTTTAGGGGAAATCATCTGACTCAGGCGAAGTGCCTCTCGCGAGTCAGGGCTCAACCTCAGCCTCCTCTGAGCAGGAATAGGCTGTGAGTCCTCAGATGCATTTTGTGGATCACTACTTCTTCTGATGCCAAACTCAGCATAGAGTGTCTCTCAATCGGCCGGAGTCAATGGCGAGTACTCTCGCTCAGGCGGCAACTCCGGACTTGGATAGATAAACTCCATCCCCGGATCCTCGCTACCCACCAATAAGCGCTCTAAGCCATTAGACTCGTGGCCCTAGTCCTCGAGGTCCTCTTCGGGGTCCTCCTCTGGATCTTCCTCTGGATCTTCTTCAGGATCCTCCTCGGGAATCGACTCGATCATAAGGTCATCGTCGTAGTACCCTCTTGCGTACTCTGACGGATAACCCTCATCCTCAGTGTCCTCCCTTGGCTCCTCTTCGGGCTCTACCACAGGAACCTCGATTTTATTAGACACTAGCACTACCGACTCAGGGAGTACGGTCTTCACCTCCTCAGGTGGACTACTAGATTCTCCGATCTCAAAGCATCGTAGGGGAACTGGAGACTCAAGCCTCATTGGAGATGGCGGAGCCACCTCGGCTTCTTCCGAGTCCCTCTGAAGAGAAAAACATGCACCCATAATCTGTGGGTGACGAGAATAGAGTTTAGTCTTTCTAAATATAGAAGCGAACTTACTATATCAGACTAAAGTGAAGGCACGACTAGGACGGTTTGAAAAAAAAACTCTTTTTCATTTCAAAATGAGTAAATGGTTTATGAAATCCCCACCCGTTTGAAAAAAAAAATCGGCTTTGATACCAAATCTGTAACACCCCCAAATATATCCTTGAAAGGTATCATCGCCAGTGACCTCAAATTCCACATCCGAAGCCACCCAAGGCTTAACCAGTTTATACAAATCATAAAACAACATTTATAATACGAAATGTCATAGTATTGGATTAAATCAAAGTTTCGGAATTACATCCATAATCCAAATACAACCAAAATATATTACAACGGAAGTCTTGAATACAACGGAAGTCTTTTTAAAATAAATGACACAAAAGTCTTGATCTAGCGATCACACGCCTAGGATCTTAACCTTGATAAAAACTCTTCAAAATTCCATTTGCCTCCATCGTTGTTTCTAGCCTTCATGGAACAAACGTTTATCTGATGTGCCGTATGAGACGGATGACACCAGCCAACCATACAAGGGAATATATCCGATTGGTTAGTCTAATGAAAGACTATGCAAGGGTAAAACAGAAAGGTTCTAAGTAGTCGTATTAGGTTAGACTCATCGCTTCTCGAATAAAAGTCGATGACGATAGTTAACCACCATACTCCTACTGAAAAATACGAAAAGGTATGATCAAGAGAAGACTCTGAAAGATTGAGTCTTAAGGACACATATGAAGAGAAGACTCCAACGAATTGAGTCTTATCGGAAAGTATGACAATGTTTGAGAACATTATAATTCACACAAGCGTTTTAAAACTGACTTGACTATTTGGGTCCACGACCAACCTCATCGCACAATGCGAATTCAGATTTGGAAGGTGGACTTACTCTAAACGAAGTGTCGGACGAGTTTCCAAGTTGTACTTCTCGCCCTAAGGTTCATTAATTATGTGCATAACGGCACTTATCTTATTTAATTACAAAACGTATATTCACCTTATAAGCTTTTATCATAATCATCTCATCCCTCAGGATATAGAGATATATAGTCGGGAATAAATCCCTAAAGGTTTGACGCCGGCTAAGCGCACCTCCCCTATATTCGGATATGGGATAGTCATGACTAGAGAAACGGTGTTAGGGCTTGAACATCCTATCCACCGGGTTATAAAGAAACGGCTACCTCTCAAGGTAAGCAGCGCTCCTACGAATACTCGTGCTAACTATATCTCAAGTGCACATAAAATCCACTGCTAACTATATTTCAAGTTCGCATAAAAATCCACAACAATACCATCACGGTAATAACAGATATAATAGCGTTGTTTCTAGCAATATATACAACCTATCATAATATTCATTTTTAATCGTATCATTTTAAGAAAATTGTTCCCAACGAAACCAGTAATTCATCCCAAATTAATTAACAATTAAACAATTTATAATTAATAGAAATATGGAATGATAAGCAAGAGCGAACCGCCACTTGCCTTAGATTTAGACGAAGCTCAAAGACAACGTGTTTCCGGGTCCGGAACGAGGACAGAACTCGGATTTCAGATCCCTACGGAACGACCCATAACGAAACCCTAAGTTAGATTCGATAATAAAATATACGAATCTAAGGAAAGACGAACGAAATCGAAAGAACGGAAATCCCAAACGAGATCACAAAGCCCAAGCCACAACCACGAGTGCACAGGCACACCGCGGGTGCGGCGGCCTTGACCGCGGGTGCGGTCAAGCCACAGTGGCGAGACGACGATGACGAAAACTCACCGGGGAAGACGACGGGGGTTCGACTCGTGGTGGCTCCGACTTCTGGATTCCTTGGACTTCCAAAGGACCACCTTGAGAGCACCTCCTTCTCCTATGGTAGCTCCGGCGACAACTCCGGCGAATGCTTGCAAATCCGGCGACAATGGAACGAGAGAGAGATTTGAGAGAGAGAGATTGAGATGGCTTCCTCCTCCAAGTCCTCTCCTTATAAAGGCCAAGCAAGGAGCTCAAGCAAACAGCTTCCCCACTGCCTCAGCTCCGACAGGGGCGAAGCAGCTCAGGCGCACGACGGTCAAAGTTCGGCGAAGCAGAAAAGTAATGATGATGGCGCGGTTGCGATGGGTCTCACCGCGGGGTGCGGTGAAGGCCATTTCTGACCGCGGGTGCGGTGGGTATGACCACGGGCGCGGTGGAGGCCAAATCCTGCCTCTTTCACCCTCTTTCGTCCTGGAAGAATTATGAGTATGGGTATTAACCCCGGATTAAAATATATTCGTATCCGAACAAATATTCTAAACCCCAAAAATACGTCGAATGTATTTTATTCCACTCAGGGAATTATTACAGAGATCAAGCATTTAACAGAATGTCTGAACTTCTCTGAAATTAATTCGACTTCAGTACGAGTGTTTGGAAAATTACAAAAATGCCCTTACTAAAAATGAGGGGTATTACAGTTTCGGGCTTTTCGGGTTCGGGTCGGGTTCTGGCCCGTGCTCACCCCTAAACAGAGTGCAACTATAAATCCCATTATACGTCGTTGATGTTTCCTCATTAAAAACCTTGTCAGGTAAAACCCATTATGATAAAAGCCCGATCGAATGGAAAAAGAGTGCAACGCGTATGATGCTCCCCTTGAGATCAACCCATGTCTCGGAGTCTGCACATTCCAATCTTGGACACCAACTCTGCAAATTTCTTAGGAGCCAATGACTTTGTGAACATATTAGCTAAATTGTCATTCGACCGGATCTATTGGATATCAACTTCCCCAGCTTTTTATAGTTCATGAGTAGAGAAGAACTTAGGCAATATGTGGTTTGTGCGGTCTCCCTTGATGTAGCCTTTCTTCATCTGAGCGACACATGCCGAGTTGTCTTCATACAACAATGTTGGGTCGTCAGTGATAGGCCTCATTCCACATTCTTTCTGGATGAATTTGATCATTGCTCTTAGTGCCACACATTCTCTTCCTGCTTCATACAAAGCAATCCACTCTACTTGATTTGATGATGTGGCAGTCACAGTTTGCTTTGTTGATCTCCATGAAACAGTTGTGCCTCCATATGTGAATACATATCCATTTTGTGACTTGGCTTTATGTGGGTCTGATAAGTACCCTGCATCTGCATATCCGACCAGAGCGTCTCTTTAGTTACAATAGAATAGCCCAAGATCATGTTTGCCGCAGAGATAGCGGAATATAGGTTTGATCCTGTTCCAATGCCTCCTTGTAGGCGCTGAACTAAACCTGGACAATAGATTCACATCAAAAGCAATATTTGGTCTTGTATTGTTAGTTAAATACATAAGAGCACCAATTTCACTTAGATATGGTACTTCTGGACCAAGAACATCTTTGTCCTCTTCTCGAGGGCGAAATTGATCCCTTTCTACATTGAGAGATCAAACTTCCATGGGAGAGCTCAAAGGATGAGCCTTGTCCATATTAAACCTTTTCAATACTTTCTCAGTATAATTAGATTGATGGATAAAAATTCCATCCTTAAGGTGCTCAATTTGTAAGCCAAGACAAAGCTTAGTTTTACCAAGATCCTTCATCTCGAATTCTTTCATCAAATATTTCGCAGTCTCTTGAAGTTCATGGGAAGCTCCGACAATGTTCAAATCGTCTACATAGACTGCAATAATAGCAAATCCACTCTTGGATCGCTTGATGAAAACACATGGACATGCGGCATTATTCTTATATCCTTCTTTCAGAAGATATTCACTAAGACTGTTGTACCACATCCGTCCTGACTGTTTCAATCCATACAAGAACCTCCTCAGTTTTATAGAAAACATTTCTCGAGGTTCAGAGTTGTTAGACTCAGGCAGTTTTTGTCCTTCTAGGACTCTCATGTAGATGTATGTATCAAGTGACCCATATAAGTATGCAGTCACGACATCCATAAGGCGCATTTGTAGTTTTTCAAACACAGTCATGCCAATTAGAAATCTCAACGTAGTTGCATCGACTATCGGAGAGTATCTTTCTTCATAATCAATTCCAGGGATTTGAGAAAACCCTTGGGCTAGCCTTATATCTCACAATTTCATTTTTCTCATTTCGTTTTCGAACGAATACCCATTTGTAACCGGCTGGTTTTACACCCCTTGGTGTATGGACTACATGTCCAAAGACTTCTCTCTTTTCAAGCGATTTTAATTCTGCTTGAATGACCTCTTTCTATCTCGGCCAATCTTTCCTTTGATGAAATTCATCAACTGATTTTGGCTCAATGTCATCACCCTCAGCCACAATATCTATAGCAATTGAGTAGGCAAATATATCATCAACAATGATATCATTTCTATTCCATTGTATACCCGTGTATACATAAGTTATGGAAATCTCAAAATTATCAATATTTTGATCTTCATCCAAGATATCATTTTCCTTTGAGATGTTTTCATTTTCAATCTCTTTGCCTTTATCATTACTCTCCAGGGCAATTGTGGCATCTTCCGTCATACCCTTTTGGTTCTTTGGCTTCCTTGGTTTCAAGTTCTTTGAACCTAGTGGTCTACCACACTTCCGGCGTATTGTAGACTCATTTGCAATGGACGCTCCAGGTTGTCCAACGGGTATTTCAATCCTTGCAGGAGCATTTGCTTCAAGTATATGTGACTTAGTTACCTTCTTTGTATCGATGAATGCATCGGGTAGCTGATTTGCAACATTTTGCAAATGAATGATCCGTTGTACTTCTTGTTCACACATATTTGTTCTTGGATCAAGGTGAGGTAATGCAGTTGCATTCCATGTAACCCTCTTTCATATATGGGTCCACCTTTTTCTTTTCTCCCCCTAAGTTACGGAATGTACTTTCGTCAAAATGGCAATCAACAAATCTTGTTGTAAACAAATCACCAGTTGTTGGTTCGAGATATTTAATAATCGATGGGGATTCGAAACCAACATAAATTCTTAATCTTCTTTGTGGACCCATCTTTGTTCGATGAGGTGGAGCAATAGGAACATAAACAACACATCCAAATACTTTTAGATGCAAAATGATCGGCTCCTTACCAGATACTAATTGCAGTGGGGAATGTTCATGGTTGCACTTGGTCTCAACCGAACCAAGGCTACAGCATGTAATATAGCATGTCCCCGCGCTGATGGTGGTAATCTGGATTTCAATAACAATGGTCTAGCGAATAATTGTAGTCGCTTTACCAATGATTCGGCAAGACCATTTTGTGTGTGAACATGAGCCACTGGATGCTCAACATCAATCCAATCGACATACAAAAATCATTGAAGGTTTGGGATGTAAATTCTTCTGCATTATCAAGCCGAATTTTCTTTATGGCATAATCTGGGAAATACGCCCTTAATCGGATTATTTGAGCAAGAAGTTTAGCAAATGCCGCATTTCTAGTCGATAATAGACTTACATGTGACCAACGTGTGGATGCATCAATTAGCACCATAAAATATCGAAATGGTTCACATGGTGTAGCAATTGGTCCACATATATCTGCTTGAATTATTTCCAAGAATACAGGCATTTCACTTTCAATTTTGCCCTTTGAAGGCCTTATAATCAGCTTCCCAAGTGAGCAAGCAGTGCAATTACAATCACTGGACGATAGAACCTTAATGTTTTTCAATGGATGTCCAAGTGAATTCTTTATGATTGTGTGCATCATTATTGATCCAGGGTGACCCAAACGGTCATGCCATAATGTGAATGCAGTTTGGTCATATGACCTTTTACGTATCGCTGCATTGACCTCAAACGGATAAATATATGTATGATATAATCTGGAGGTTTGCCCTGGCATCTTTTCAAAGATCTATTTTCGGCCAGATTCATGTTTTATGATGCACAAATATTCACTCCCATTTTCATTCATGGTTTCCATATGAAACCCATTATGACGCACATCTTTAAAACTCAACAAATTCCTTCGAGATTTACTCGAATATAGTGCATCATTTATTACTAATTTTGTTCCTCTTGGGAGTAGAACAATAGCTATTCCGGAGCCTTCAATGAGTTTAGACACACCCGATATCTTAGTGACATTGCCTTCATAGGCTTTCAAATGAATAAATAACTCTTTGTTTCTCAACACGGTGTCTGTTGTCGCACTGTCTAGAAGACATTGCTCCTTTCCATCGAGTTTCACTTCAGGTGAGTTAATCTTTTCTAGATAAAGGGAGAAATGATGAATCAAGACATTAGTAAGAAAAACTTCATATATATTACACATGAATAGTTATATTACACAATATTCTTACTAGAGAATGAGAAGACTGTAATACCCCTCATTTTTAGTAAGGGTATTTGGGTAATTTTCCAACCCTCGTTGGGAAAGAAAGACTCGTTTGGCGAAGTTCGGAATTTTTTGTAATGTGTTTGATCTTTGTAGTAATTCCCTGAGCCTTGGAATATTCATTAGACGTATTTTCGGGGCTTAGAAAATTTGTTCGGGTACAAATATATATAATCTGGGGTTCAAACCCACGCCAAACCTTTTCCCGGGCAAACAGACGCGAAAAGGGAAATTCCGCGACCGCGGAAAAATGGCTCTCAGAAGAGCTGGGCACATGAATATTCCGCGACCGCGGAAAAGTGCAACACGCCAGTGTCACTTCGTCTGTAGAGCTCGTCGTCCGTGCCACCGTTGATCGCCTAACTCGCCGTTGATCTGGGCGGGGATGAGCTCCTCTCCTTGGCTATAAATAGAGGCGAGTCTGGAGGGTTTAGGGGCACCGAAATCTGATCTCCTCTCTCTCTCTCGTTTTCCAAGCCCTCGCCGGAATTTTCGAAGTGTCGTCGAAGGCCTCGCCGGGAGTTGTAGCAGCCTTGGAGTGGTGCATTGGAGGCGCAAGGAAGGCTGGAGTCAAAGCCCTCGCGAACCAAGCCCTCTCGCATCATCGCCGGTGAGTTTCTCGTCGTTTTGGGGTTGCCGGAGTTCATGGCCGCGACCGCGGACATGAACTGCCGCGACCGCGGCAGTGACAAGGTCAGCCGTGTCCGCGGCCGCTGTCCTTGACACTCGCGGACGAAGTCCTTGACGGCCGCGACCGCGGAATCCCTGCCGCGACCGTGGATTGCTTTGGCAATCGCGATCGTGGCCTTGGGCATGCCGGTCTCGGGCGGGACTTTCGTCCTTTCGATTTCGTTCGTTCTTTCTTAGATTCGTATCATTTTTTTGTCGAATCTAACCTAGGGTTTCGTTGTGGGTCGTCGTCATAGGAATCTGTAATCTGATTTCCGTTCCCGTTCCAGACCCAGAAACACGTCATCGTTCAATCGTTCATTAGACTAAGTCAAGTGGCGGTTCGCTCTTGCTTAATCATTCCATATTCAATTAATTATCAATTACTTTTAATTGCTAATTAAATCGGAGTGAACTGTTGTTTTCGTTTGGGAACAGATTTTATAAATAACGTGATTAAAATATGATATTATAGTAGGTTGTATATATTGCTAGAAACAACGATATTATACTTGTTAATGACCGTAATGGTTTTGTTATGGATTTAAATGTAAACTTTAATGCTAGATTAGCACGAGTATTCGTAGGAACGTTAATTCCTTATGAGGATTAATCGTTTCTTTATAACTCAGTATTAGTGGACCCAGTCTCTAAATGCTTTCCAGATCGTAAACTTTCGTAGTCACTCGAGATCATAAACTTTCCTAGTCATTCGAGACCATAAACTTTCGTAGTCATTCGAGACCATAAACTTTCGTAGTTACTCGAGATCGTAAACTTTCGTAGTCACTCGAGATCGTAAACCTTCGTAGTCACTCAATATCGTAAACTTTCGTAGTTACTCGAGATCATATTAAAAAGCTTTAACATGATTATCCATTTTGAAATTTAGATAAGATAAGTGCGGGTAGGCACATAATTAATGAACCCTCGGGCGAAAAGTATAACTTGGAAACTCGCCTGAACTTCGGTTAGAGTAAGTTCTCTTTCCAATCTGAATTCGCATTGTGCGGTGAGGTTGGTCGTGGACCCAATTGATCAAGTCTTTTTAAACGCTTGTATGAAACTAACGTTCCCAAACAATTGTCATACCATCCCTTAAGACCCAATTCCTTGGAGTCTTCTTTTCAGTACATGCCTAAACTTTAATCACTCCGTGAAAGTTTCGGGTTATATATCGTTCCTTCGGTTGTTATTCGAGGGACAATGATAGTAAACGGTTACGATCACTAGAACCATTCTGTTTTCACCCTTGCATAGTCTTTCATTAGACTAACCAACCGGGTTTTATTCCTTACATGGTTGGCTGGTGTCATCCGTCCTATACGGCACATCAGTGGTTGGTTCCCGAAGTCAAAGTAACCAGTCGAAAAAGAAGAGGCTTGTAGACGAAGATTTAAGTGTCAGTGTTTTAAGTTGTTAAATATTACTTTAGCATATCTTTATAACCTAGCGATGTTATAGGTTGATTCTTAAAAGTCTTCCGATGTGTAATTTATAAGTCTTCCGCTGAAGTTTTTACTCTGTTGTAAAGACGTTACTCTCGTTTGATGAGAGATCTTTTAATAAAAGAGTTGAGTTTCACATACAAATTTCTTCTGTTGTTTAACCTTTCATTTAATATATATATGCATTTAAGTTTAATTGTTCCGATTAAAGCCTAGGGTGGCTTTGGACGGTAACGTCCGAGGTCACTGGCGTGTGGCACTACCGATATAAATCGGGGGTGTTACAAAGACATAGTGCAAGGAAATAGAAGAGATTACATAATGTTATACAACAACAAAATAACATAGATATTTAGAGGTCATTGTTTTCATCTAAGCCTCTAAGATAGAGTCATCGTAATTATCAAAATTGAGGAAATTATCGACATCCGGACTGGTCACATGTGATTTATTTACACCTTCAATATAATTGGTCTTAGTAGCCTTTTCTTTATTTTTCTCATTTTGGCTTAGCTTCACTAAGTGTGGAGATACACGGCATACCCTTGACCAGTGACCAATCATGCCACATCTGGAGTAAGTGGATTTAGATATTTGGGAGGGTCCTGTTTAACCCGTCTGGACCTTTTGCTTGACATTCCCCTGGTGGCCATAATTACCACGATAATTAATATGGCCCTTGTTGTGGCCTTGACCACGACCATAGCCACCACGGCCACCGCGACCACCTCGGCCTCCATGGCCACGACCATGACCATTATCGCGTCGTGACTGTTGCCTATATTCGTTGGTATTCCCATCTGGGGCCCTTTTATCCACAACATTTGCTTCAGGAATTGTTGTGGAGCCAGTAGGCCTTAGGTTGTGGTTTTTCATCAAAAGATCATTGTTCTTTTCAGCAACCAGCAAGACTTTCAATAAGTCAGAGTATCTCTTAAAGTCTCTCTCTCTATATTGTTGTTGTAACACAACATTAGAGGCATGCACAGTGGAGAAAGTTCTCTCCAACATTTCTTGTTGGGTTATCACATGAACATATAGTCTCAACTGAGACGTGGTCCTGTGTATAGCATTATTGTACTCAGATATGGACTTAAAGTCCTGAAACCTTAGATTGCCCCATTCGTACAGTGCTTGTGGGAGTAGGACCTCATTTTGATGTCCATAACGTTCATTCAAGCTTTCCCACAATTCTCTTGGATCTTCCACAAACAAGTACTCAATTTTGAGACTTTCATGTATGTGGTGGCGGAGGAATACAATGGCTTTCGCCTTCTCCTGAGGCGTGGTATTATTATTTTCTATAATCGTTCCCTCATGGCCATTTGCCTTGAGGTGAGCTAAGACATCAACCCTCCATTTGAGGTATTTGTGGCCTGATAGCTCAAGGATGTCAAATTCCCTATTTGCGATGCTTGGCATTTAGTTACTACAAATTAAGAGTTTGATGCGTCCCGAGGTGGCTCGGAACACGTTTGTTGCTCGATCTAGGCAGGAAGCGGTCTATGATCCTTCTCTTGGTAATCGGGATAAGTATGAACCACCGAGAGTGATGGTTTGCGGCTCTCTTATGCTCGCTTTGGGCGAGGGCGGGGCGAGAGTACTCGAAGCGACGAGCTTTGGAATGCAGTAGCGTCTGCAGCAGAGGAAAGGGAAGAAGAGAGAGATAGGGTTGACGTCCGGACCCAAGAAGGATGAATTATCACTCTGACTTAACTCGGGTTTAAATTGAACGTAAGCAACAAAGGAATACAACAAAGGTTATTAAAGCCAAAGGACACGGCCAAGAACCCTAATGGGCTTGGGTCGTGGGCACACTAGTGGGCTAGCTTTCTCTAGCAAGAGAAAGGCACACTCCCGAAATAGAAAGTGTGGAAATAGAAATGCTAAAAAGGAAAACTTGCTAAAATGGGAAATAACATAAAATAGGGAAATAATGTGCTAAAAACGACTAAGTCATATGCCAAGGGGGACGCCACGGTCTTGGTCGCCTTGGGCTCGCCGTAGCCCGGCTTGGGTCGATGATGGAACACATCATCCTCCCTCCCTTAGAGTCAAAGCGTCCTCGCTTCGAGCCGGATGGGGCAAGGGAAGACAAGTGCTCGGCAACCAGCGTGAGCGATGCATCGGCATGGGGCTCGGGACCGACTCTTGGAACCTCAAAGATGAGCATGTATGGCTTGGGTGCATGAGTGTTCTTGGCGTCAGGTGCCTTGGTCATCATCATCGTGCGGAAGCCCGAATCTGGAGTCGACAACCTTGGAAGGGCCGGTGTAGGCACGTTGGGCATGTCGGGCTCGAGCGCGGGCATGGAAGCATTGGGCACGGGTGTGGGCACGCTGGGGCATGGACTCACAGCATTGGGCACGGGTGCAGGCGCGCTGGGGCACGGACTCGCGGCAATGGGCACAGCTATGGGTGTACTGAATATCGGCGCGCTGGGGCACTGACTCGCAGCGATGGGCGCGGCTGCGGGTGCGTCAGCCAACGTCGGGGTCATGGGGCTGGCAGATGGAGCGGGAGTGGGCGCGACAGCAGGCGGGCCGATGGGCAGCGGCGCGACTGGGCACGTGGGTAGGCGTGTGACAAGGGCCCAATCTGGAGGCGTGGGTGCATGCGTGGGTGGGGACCTACGCGGAGTGGCCAGGCAGCGGGTGCGCTATGCGTCGGCATGAGAGTGCGGGGGCGCTGAGGCGGCGGCACAGGGGCGTAGTCGAGGCGCGTCGGTGGGTCACGTCGGCGCCGTGGCGGGGAGTCGTAGCCGTAATCGTAGTCGTGGTCGCATGCGTAGTCGAAGTCGTAGTTGTGGGCGCAACGTCGAGGTGGGGAGGCGTGGGCGCGGCGCCGGTGCGGCGATGCGTAGCGTCTTGGCGGGGAGTAGTGCGGTGGCGGAATCCAGTCCGGATCGGTCTCGTATGGCCACACGACACCGAACTAGAGATAGTATTTCCACTCGTCGTCCCCGAAGTAGTGGTCGGCGAAGGACCGCGTGGGGCGCCGGTAGGCCATGGGTCTAGGTTGGCTTGGCTAGGGGCAGGCCAAGTTGTTGGGTGGATAAGGTCGGTTGGTTAAAGGCAATCTCCTTTGAAGAAAAGATATTGCCAATAAGGAAAAGATAAGATATGGGAAAGATATGGATAAGATCTTATGGTTAAGATAAGATCTTGTTGGGTTTTGGATAAGCAAAGTGGCGGATTTTGTGGGATTGGTTAGGCAAGGCAGCAGATTAGGGCAAGGTAGAGGCGGCCGTAGTAACGGCGGGTGGGCTTGGCTATGGGCGCGGTGGTGGCCACTGAAGGCGGGCGTGGCTGCAGGCGCGGCGCTAGCAGGACACGTGGGTTCCGAAGGAGCGCACGCGGGCGCGTCGTTGGGTTGGGTCTTCGGATGTGCGCGCGAGCGAAGGTGAGGTGGCGCCTGTTGGGGTCGCTCGCAGGCGTGACTGGTGATGAGGTCGTGTGCGGGTGCAGAAGACACCGCTGGAGAGGGTGAACCACGCGCGGTGAAGGCGGTGACGATAGAGAAGGAAAGACACGTTGCGTGCCCTTAGCTGCTCTGATACCAGTTGATGCATCCCGAGGTGGCTCGGAACACATTTGATGTTCGATCTAGGCAGGAAGCGGTCTATGATCCTTCTCTTGGTAACCGGGATAAGTACGAACCACCGAGAGTGATGGTTCGTGGCTCTCTTATGCACGCTTTGGGCGAGGGCGGGGCGAGAGTGCTCGAAGCGACGAAAATGCAGTAGCGTCTGGAGCGGAGGAAAGGGAAGAAGAGATAGAGAGGGTTGACGTCCGGACCCAAGAAGGAGGAATTATCACTCTGACTTAACTCGGGTTTAAATTGAATGTAAGCAACAAAGGAATACAACGAAGGCTATTTAAAGCCAAAGGACACGGCCAAGAACCCTAATGGGGTTGGGCCGTGGGCACACTAGTGGGCTATCTTTCTCTAGCAAGAGAAATGCACATGCCCGAAATAGAAAGTGAGGAAATAGAAATGCTAAAAAGGGAAACTTGCTAAAATGGGAAATAACATAAAATAGGGAAATAATATGCTAAAAACGACTAAGTCCTATGCCAAGGGGGATGCCATGGTCTTGGTCGCCTTGGGCTCGTCGTAGCCCGGCTTGGGTCGATGTCGGGACGCATCAGAATTGTATAATATAAATTAATTAGCATGTTCAACATTATGCATGAATGATTTATGAGTCATTTATGAAACGATATGGCCGTGTTAAAGTCATATCATATTATCTTTTCATATCAACATAGGTATGTAGATAGCATGTGTATAGCATGTAGATAGACTTTATATAAAGAATATGTATAGTATGCAAACAGAAGGCGTGAATTAGAATAGTGATCATATTGTATAGACATAATGCAAGTAGAAATCATATGAATATAATTTTGGCGGGAACAATTAAAAACCCGACCGTTTCCTTTTACCCCCTTTATTTACGACCACCCATTATTACCCTTTTTCACCGGCCTTATCTTCTCCTTCTCGTCTCCATTTTCGATCTCCCCTTCCATTTTTCTTTCAACCATTTCCATGGCCGACGATGAGATTTTTCATCGCCTTAGAGCCAGTAATGACCGGTTCTTAATCAAGCTTTTCTGTTGCCTTGTTCTTATCATGATTATCAACATCATTCTCATCATCTTATTAGCAAAAACTTACTTACGTTTCAGATGGAAAAATCATTGATTTAGTGAAGAGGGTTCGAGACTAGAGATCAAAAGAGGTAAGCAAATCTAGTATTTTGTTTGTACCTTGTATGAATCTAGATATTATGTTTTCATTTTTGGTAAAAACGTGTTTAGATTGAGGAAGACAAATCGAGTTTCTGATGTAGAAGATCCCGATTTGAACAACTACAGAGCATAATCCTCAAAACCATTTTGTAATAATCTTCTTGCATGATTAAACCAATGTAATGGTAGCTCAAGTAATATTTAGAGACTCGTGTTGATAACGTGTTATGAAATGATTCAGGTAAGATCATCTAAACCTTTATAAAGAAACACTTAAAGTAACTTTAAATATTAGAAGAGAGTGAGAGAGATCAAAAACTTTAGAGATGTATTCTTGCTCTTTTTATTTCACAATGGTTAATACATCTATTTATATGTCAATGGTAGCATACAATTATTGACTAATATCAAGATAAAGAAGGTGAATAATTCACTGTTACTATTACCTCCAATAATCTATAACTATATATTAAACCTCACACTTTTTATGCCACCAGAGCATTTTTAGACTCAGATTGTTGAGGTTTGATTTTTTTATTTAATATTATCCTCTTTAATAAGTTTATTTTGTTTTTTAAATTAATCAAATTTAAACTAAGAAATTCTATCAAATCTTAACCAAATATCATCAAATTAACTTTATTCTTTTATAAAAATTAGCTTCTTTATTTAACAACAGGTATGAACTAATCTAAATTGAGATTTTGTTATATATTAAATTTCACATTCATTTTCTACCATAAAGATTGTCATATAATTATTTGAACTTGATATAAGGGTCTTATATAATATTCATAGTTAATATAAAAATAGATGGATTGTTTTTTTACAAGAACGATGACACCTAAGCTAATTTTAATAATTTATTATGATTATATTATTTTTAAATCATAAACTATTAATATGATTTATTTTGATACTCTTAACAAACTTTACTTATTTTACCATTACTGATATAAAATCCTTCATAAATGTCGATGTGGTTAGTTTAAATTAATAAGTTTAAATTTCTTAATTTATTGTTGTTATTAAATCCTATGAGATCTTCCTAACATTATCTTCTAATTTTACTTCTCTAGAATTCTTTTGCTAACAAATCTATAGAGTTGTTATCATACACAACTAAATTTAAGATATCTCAATTATATGTTAACTTATCTACCTAATTTTGAAATTAGTTTAATATTTTCATAGTTCAACTCAACCTAAAATTTAAAAATTAATTTTTTTACAAATAATATAATTTCATGGATTGAAATAACTAATATTTATTTTTGAATTAATAAGAAAATATGAGCTATATTAGACATGAAGTAAAATACTATTCAAAAACATAAAAAATATAACTAATTCATTTTAAAGAAAATGCAATACACCAATAAGTCAATTTTAAAGATATAAGATAAGGAAGTGAAACAATTTAATTATATTTTGAAACTAAGCCCAATTTATGGAATAATATATACAAATTAATAACTTCTAACATATTTTTATGCAAACAACACGTATAAAAGTTAAAAATATATTTATAATAGCATCTATATTATTAGTCATAAAACAGAATCTAAATTGAGGTAGTTAGGAAAAAAGTTATACTGTAAAATCATATCAAAATTATTTTATATTTGCTTCTAATGTACTTCATCAATGTATTTTAAAAGTTATTTTTGAAAATAACATTTATACTCTTATATATTAGTTCAAATCTCCTTTCAGATTTTACGATACTAGCATTTAGAAACAAAAAATATTTAAAATTTATAATTTGAAAATTTCTCTCAATTTCTTCTATACACTTTCAATTCAGATTTATAGTCCATTATTTCTTTTCTTTTGTAACTATTTTTGAACTTTTATTATCACTCATTTTAGAGCTCCTAAAGGAGAGGCCTCTCGCCGACCTTTCGGTCTCACATTTATTTCGCCTACACGTCGGACTCTAGAATTGTCACATCATCCAACCTTTAAAAGAAACTAAAGCAATAAGTATCACCTTAATCTTTTACTATATTGTAACCGATCACATATATCTTATATTTCATATTTTTAAGAAAATAGAAAAAGGTATATATAGAGGCAATCATTTTAAATATAAAAATTGTTAAAAAGATCTTAATTTTTTTATATAGTTTACAATTATATCAAATCTCTTAATTTAATACTATTGCCAAAAACTACGTTAATTTAAATTAAAAAGGTGGTGATTCATTTAAAAAAAGTTTTAAAAAGAGGATACAACACAAGTAAATACTAAGAAACTAAGATAAAAAATTCCTAAAAGGTATACTACGAGGAGGCTCATTTCAAGGCATACTACGTTAGTATACCTTGAATTCTAGGGGTGTGCATATTCGGACCGGACCAGACCGAAAATACTCGGACCGGACCGGGGGAGTTACGGTCCGGTCCCCGGTTCATATATTTCTAAAATTCCGGTCCAAACCCGGTCGGTTTCCGATCCGGATCGGTTTTTTATTGTTTTTTATTTAATTTTATATATTAATATCTCATGACACTATTAAAAATTAGTTTCTACTATAAATATAAATTAATAACAAAATATATTGTCTAATATTATATACAATAGTTATAGAAATAGGAAAAATAATTAAATTTTTATTTATATAAAACAAAAAAAAATAAGTATACCGGTCCATTCCGACCTCCGGTCCAAGGATTGTAAAAATTCTAGTCCGGTCTGGACCGGATGCACAACCCTATTGAATTCTATGAGAAGGCTCATTAAAATCAATAAAATCTATATACATTTTAAATCCATCTTCTTTTGAGTCACCAAAACGCTTCTAGGCCCATTTTATATGTGTAAAAGTATGATTTTTTTTCCGTTTTTTAATTTATTATTATATCAAATTATGTAGCAAAATTTACATAAATAAATCTTAACAAAATTTGTACCAACAAATCATAACAAATTGACTTTTTACTTATATTATAATATGATATTTTAATTAAGCAAAATGTTTTGATTTGATTTCATTAGTTGAGATCTCATTATTTACTATTAATACATTAACACTTTATTTAGCTTTTTTTTTTATAAAACTACAATTTCAATTATTCTTTATCAAGTCTTTTGTCGAGCTTCAACTAACGTTATGAAAATTAAATTTTGGTCGTTCAAGTAAATTTAAACCAAACTAGCTATAAAATAACTTATACTGATAATGTAACGAACCATATAAATTTGGTTTTATTTACAATTGATTTGAGTATTTTGTTTTCAAGATCTCGTCAATTTCATACGATGAAAGAGAAAGTGAATCAAATGATATTGAATCGAAAATCATGCATCCATAGTCCCATATATATAAATACACTTACAAATTTCGCTATGTACAAATATTATTAATATTATGCTTCCTTTTCGTAGCACTTTCAAATTATTTCTCAATTCATCTTAATCATATTAAGCTTTTTTGACATGTAAAATTTGACTTTTTTGTTCATTCTTTATACATTGGTCACTTTTTTTTATAGCAAATTTACAACAAATATCTCTTAACAAGATTTTTTATAGTGTTTCGGATATTATTTTTATTACAGACATCAAACCAAAGTTTTTCATCTAAATATTATTTACTTGATGTGAGAGATATATTTATTGTTCATGATATCAATTGCTTTGTTAGTATTCTTTAGTTGCTTACATTTCTTTGAACAACAATCATTTTTAAGCATTCATGAAATTTAACCAATTTCAACATTCAGAAAACTCATTGCTCAACAAAAATTACTCAAAGCTAATATAAATGTATATTAAAATAAATTGATGGATTTGATAATTTCTAAATAACTTACATTAATTAAAAGTATAATTATTAATCGTTATATAAAATTTATAATTGTTTATATTGAATTGATGAAACATTAAAGAGGTCATTCTTACCAAAAAAAGCTTACCCATATTTTTATTAAATATTTTACTTTTTTTATTCAATTATATATCTTCTCATAATATATACTAATGTGATAATATATTACTTCAATATATCATTTTTCTTTTAGTGTCTAATGGAACAATATCGTTCAAATTTTCTTCTATTTTTTACTAATTTTATAAGTAATAAATTTTAATAAAATATATACTATTTGTTATGATATATTCTAATATAATATAGTTTTATTAAATATACACATAAAAGTGATATTAAAGTTATATTAAAACGCCACCTTATATCCCGCGTATGGCAAGGGTTCCGAACTAGTCTATCTAAATTGTCTAACATAATGGATTTGTTCATAACACTAGTATTATTATTTAACAAGCACGTTACACATTAACTTGCAACTTCGGACTTAAAAGCTCCGAAACAACACAAACATCCATTGAAACTGAAACACATTTTATTGACAAACCAAACTCAATTCTTCACACTTTATCTTCTTCTTCTCAGCCAGAGATATCAATGCTCTTGACATCAGGCTTCTTCTCCTCCACCTTCGGAACAGTTACAGTAAGCACTCCGTTCTCCATGGAAGCTTTAACCTCTTCTAACTTCACATTCTCCGGCAGCCTGAACCGCCGGAGGAACTTGCCGCTGCTCCTCTCGGAGCGGTGCCACGTGTCGGTCTTCTCCTCATGCTCCTTGGCGCGCTCGCCGCTGATCTGGAGGATTCTGCCTTCCTCCACCTCCACCTTAACCTCTTCCTTCTTCAGCCCCGGGAGATCGGCCTTGAACACGTGCGCCTCCGGCGTCTCTTTCCAGTCCATCTTCATGTTCGCGAACTGAGAGATTTCGCGCGCGGATTCTGAGGAGTTGGGAAAGGATTGGAACGGATCCCAGATGTCGAGTGAGAACGGGTCGCACACGTTGTTCCTCCTGCCACCGAAGAAGCTCGGAATCAGCGACATTTTCTATGGATTGGTTTTTGATTGATGGGAAACTGGGAATGTAAGGGTTTTGATTGCGAGGATTTGCTTTCAAGGCTTCGATTTATGCTTCTGATGTTGAATTGGGAGAGCGGTGTGCAGGTATTTATAGGTTGTAGGTTTGTACATTTCTGGGATTTTTGGAATTTTCTATGAGCTTCTTAGGAATTTATCCAGGCTTTGCTCGAGCCTTCGTTCGTTCTCCAGAATTTTCTGGTGGAAGAGAGTAATGTTATTTGGATTTCGAGGCCCAAGCCCAAATATATATGGGCCAAGACAAAAAATCATGAAGAAGTAATATGGGTTAGCCCATTATTCCTAGCATAGTGCATGTGTCAATCACGGAAATAGGTTTATTAACTATTTTAATATTATGATATTAAAATTTACAAAGTCAAATATGTTTTCTAATAGTAAAAGATGATTACTTTTTGTAAGTTAGTGTTTATAAAAATTCCCTATTATAAAAAAGACAGCAATAGCAGAGAAATATTTAGGGTCTGTTTGGTTTCATTCTATGGGAATGAGGAATCGAAATCGAAATGACTCATTTCAGTATTTATGTTTGGTTAGAAAAAAATAAAATCAGTTTAATTCATGAAAATGGTTCATTCCAACCCACAAGAATAATTTGATTCATGTGAAAAAGGCAGGGTAAGGGCCATCCAGAGTAACTCTACTGGTTCATCTCTCTCGTTCCCTTCGTCTTCTCCACATTGAACACTTATGGATCCAACGTCGTTCTCCGCCTCCCCTGTTCCTCTTTCTCATTCGTCTTCTTCACTCCACTGACAAGATTTTCATGCTTCTAATCTCTACCTCCTAGATCTAGTATTCCACCGTCTTCGTCATGTATCCGCTCCACCGCCTCCTTGTTGATCGTCCTTTCCAACCAGAGCTTGCACATCGAATTTTCGTTATGTGATGACAATTTCATAGAAACTTTGTAGAATTTATACAACAGGTGCGTCGACGGAAAGCAATCTGCCATTACAAGCAGCAACGACAGATCTAAAATGCGTACCTTTTTTTTTATATATATATATACATTGATTTTTGTTTCTTTAGGCTTTCGTTTAGAATGACTCATTCCAATTATAAAATGATTCTTCATTTTAATTTTAAATTTAACTAAATAATAAATTTTAAGAATGGCTCATTCCAATAACATACCAACCTATAAGCTACAGGAATGAGAATGAATCATTTCTGATTTTGATTCCCATTCCAATTTCAACTCAATTTCTATGTCATACCAAACGAGGCCTTACTTGTCATTGTTGATTGGTCACTTTTTCATCGTTGAGACAGTGAAACCCGAAATGGAGCTTCCAACTTATACATATTGACATCGATGTAGAACAAAAATGGGTTCTCTACTAACCCTTCAAGATTGTATGGACTCGATATCGTCGTCTTATCATTCAAGAAAATAATACATATAAAAATTTAAGTAACTATAACATATTTTATGAAATAAAATAATATATATAAAAATACCTTACTGTTCCAGAAAATATGTTCTTAATCTAATCTTATAATTAAAAAAAGATTGTATCTAATAGGTTTAAATAAGGAAATATAATAGGTTTAACAATCCTCATTTTATATATCCAGTTTCATGAATTTTCTAGTGTTACAATGCTCCATATACTTGTCGTCTATAAGTCATCCATGTATGTCCTCAATATCCTCAATAGTAGCAATAGAAGATCATTTATATGACTACAAAAAAATAAAATTATTGTTAATAAATATCATGATTATATAATTTGATAGTTTTAAAAGACTGGAATTTTATTTACCTCCTTGATGTTAATCATCTGAGGAATTGTTTAGCTAAATCCCTTTTGGATACACTTAGAATTTGAACAATTTTTAGAGGAGTAATATTTCCATCTCTTTCTAAAAGACTGCAAAAAAAGATAATTAATATATGTACTAATAAAAATATACAATTTCTCAAATACAACCAAGTACAACTTATATTTTAAGTTATAATATAAAAGTTCCAAAGTTGTTGATTTTTTTATAAACATCTTATTTTATATTTATTACATATCTAATAAAGAGTAATAAACAATATGTTTAATTACCTTGATTTAAAGTTTTCAATTTATGAAATACTATAATCATTAATAAAAACTCTAGTACCATCCATGGCATTGGTTAATCGGGTTGAACCTATATTAAAATAATAATTAAACAACAAACAATACAACTATAATTAAAAATAAAACAATTAATAATATTATTGTGTTTAGGTCTCAGTTTTGCAAATTGAATGATAACGACGACATTATCGTTCAAGGTGGTATCCACATAAGGGCTAAATTGATCAACAAATTTGTCCCACATAATACAACTTATAACATCATTCCTACGATAAAATTTTAAAACGTTAGTAACCTATATATATGGGAAGTTATAACAACACACTTCCATATAATATAATGAATGTTATTTAGGTTTGAAATACCAAATATCTTGTAGTGGGATATGAATCTTCTTATGTTCTTCCTTCTTTTCACCAACTTTGCAAGACTCAATATGCCCAATGCCTACCAAACTGCCTATAACATATATAGAGGAAAAACTAACAATGTTAATATATATGAAAAGTTAGAATAAATATATAACTATAGTACAATAAAGTATAGATATTGATATAGAATTCACTCACCAACTAAATATACATCTTTCATGGAATTATTTAATATGACATAAAAATTCACGAAATCAAATATATTTCGTGGTATTAAAAGATGATTAATTTGTTGTACTTTAGTAGTCCTGAAAAATGTGATATTATAGGAAGGACGACAATATCGATAAGTACCACCATTATTGTCCAAACCGAAATTGGATATTAAATATACACCATATTGAGTTATAGTGGGAAATTGTGTGAATAATGATTTTTTCATACAACCATAAAATTTGCTTCCCTGTAAAAAAACAAACAATAATTGTGTTAATATGTAGAGATTAATAAGTAATCGAGTGAATGAACAAAATTTAAATAAGTTATTTACCTTCTCATCAACCAAAATCATTTCTTTACCAATAATAATATCGTTATTTTTATATAAGGTTTTATTCCATATATGCATGCCACGAACTCGAATCTTTCAGGTGACATTAATCTTAAACTTAAAGTCATCAATTGAATGTGAATTTTCAGATGACATTAGTCATATAAGGTTTTCGCATATAAACTTATCGTTTATATATGAAACCATAATATTATATATAAACATAACAATATCAAAATATTCAAATTGTATGTGGGCATAATTATATCCAAAAGCTTCGGCTTTTAGATATAGTAAACATCATAGTCAATATATATATATATCCAAAAGCTTCGTCGTTAGCTTTAATAGATATGATTTATATAACATGTTTCAAAAAATAAAAATATAAGGTGGCAGGCAATTTGAGGTAATTTACCAATATTTGATTAATGATTTAATAGATATGATCCGTAATATATATATACGAGTTGGATAAAAAAAATTAGTTTAGATTTAAGTAATTAAATATGTTAAGTTAGTTTTAAAAGATATTATTAAATATATTAATATATATCAAACTTTAAAAACTAAACAACAACTTAAAAATATAAAAAAAAAACTTTTTTATAATATAGGCACGTGTATAGGACATAGACTCACACTATACGCGTGTCTATATTTTATTTAAAACAAAGGAGATTATACTAAGTAAAAAAAGCGGTTTTCCAAATTTCCAAATATCGGTTATACTTAGTATAATTTAATCCTAACTTTATTATCGTATTATTCGAATATCGTTTATACTCAAAATAATGTAATCCTAAATTCATTATCGTATTATTCAATATCATATATACTCTAATAATACGATAATGAAGTTAGGATTACATTATACCGAGTATATACGATATTGAATATTACGATAATGAAGTTAGTGCCCATCCTATACGCGTGCCTTTTTAAAAAAAATATAGGCACGCGTAGAGATTTCCAAACCCCAAATCCTACATACTTATGTAGGGTTTCCAAACCCTAAGGTATGGACACCTTAAGATTTTCATACCCTATACTAGTATATTGTATGTAAACCCTAGGTGTCCATACCTAATTCTTTTTGTTTTGGAAACCTTTGGGACCCCAAACCATATACACCTTAGAGTATGGAAATCCAAGGATTTTCATACCTTATATTGTATGTAGACCCTTGAGTGTCCATATCCTAGGGTTTCTTGTTTTGGAAACCCTAAGGACCATAAACCCCAAACCTTACATACCCTAGGGTATGTACCCAAGATTTCCATACCCTATATTGTATGTAAACCCAAAAAAATATCGACACGCATAGAGGACGGACACGCATCCTATACGCATGCTTGACCAGATATTTTTCCGGTTATTCTAATGGCATGCATTTGGCTTAGGCACACAAGTACTATGCGTGCCCCCTTAGTACGCCCACGTCAAGAATACACGTACTCCTGTTGTGTATAAATAGCGAAATGTATGTGTGTATTTAGCATCACCATATTACAAAAATGACACATATTCGAATGTGGCTACACCCTTTTCTTTATAAAAAAATACATTATAAATAGATAGTACATTATAATGTGCATTATCAAACAAACGCTAAAAAGTTATTGGTAATTCGGTTAATGGAAATTATCGGGCTCAAATGGACCAAAATTGTTTCTTGGGCGATTTTGGTAAATGACCCTTTTAGGGGGATGAAATTAAGATAATAACCTCAAAATAAATATCTTAAGTCCATGACCCTTGATGACACTTTCCAACTGGCATCAACTGATGACACTTTCAAATATTCATCACCTAACAATACTTTCAAAGTGTCATCAAGCTGATTATTTTTAAAGTGTCATCAGGGGTCAACGTCGTTGACCCGACGTTGTTCGACGTTGACCGATGGATGACATTATCTGAGTGTCATAAGAAGTATCATCATTGTGATGACACTTTTGAAGTGTCATCATGCAAAGTGTTATTTGCGTGATGACACTTTAGTGACATCAGAGGTCAAGGATCATTGACTGACAGTCAACAACTTGTGACACTTTTAAAGTGTCATTAGTTTGATGACACATGGGGGTCAATAAACAAAATTAAAAACTTAGGCTGACAATTAACAAAATAAATAATTTTAAAAGGTTGATGGGCCAAAAACACTCTTGATTTTTCATAGAAAATCTTCAACCGGCCCAATTTTTTCACCACTCTTATGGAATTATCCCAATAATGGGCATGGTGAAGGTTTCCTCCTTGGTGTTCCTTTTACCCTCCACCATGGTGTGTTCTAGTTTGTTGGGCCACTTGCATCGACATTCGCTTCTTGACAGTTGGAATGGTCGGATCAGGTTAGATCACTCGTGTTCAAATAAACAACTGGTTTCAATCATCTGATCACTTCAGGAGTTTTGAATATGGTATATAATTAGTCAGAGAGTTAGATTTAAGGGTTTGTTTGACATACTTATTTATAAAGATATTTTTATTTATAAAGAGTTTTTCAACAATAAGATATTTGGAATTCTTATAATATTTGTTTTTACAAATAATTTTAGCCCAAAAGTCATTAATGAATTTCTCCTCTTCATTTCCCATATCTCCCATTATGCACCTAGCCCATGTCTGTCGACCACCATTCACCCAAATCTCTCTGAAAGATAATAAAATCCCTTTAGGAACGCCATGTATCGTGTATAGCTATATATAAGAGTATAAGAGATCCTAACAACTATACTATTAGTTGAGAAATACAAGGAATAATGAAAACATCAACACATAAATTCTAACAGCCCCCCACAATCAATACATGATGTTCTTGAATGTCTTAACTGGTTCGAAATTCCATGAAGATAGTCCTTGGCAACCCTTTGGAAAGAATATATGCATATTGTCTTTGAGTAAGGCCATGTAACACCCTGACTTCTCCTAGTGCAATCTTGTCTGTAACAAAAGGTAGGTCAATCTCTACATGCTTTGTTCTTTGATGTGTTACCGGATTAGAGGAAATATAGATTGCACCCATGGTATCACAATAGACAATAGTGGTCTTAGAAATAGGTGAATGTAGTTCTTGGAGCAATTGTCGGATTCACATGGATTTAGTAACTGCATTAGCAACACCCATGTATTTTGCTTAAACACTTGAACGGGATAAGGTTATGTCTTTTGGAGGACCAAGAAATGAGATTATCCCCAAGATAGACACAATAACATGATGTTGATTTCCAAAGTCCGGGCAACCAACCCAGTTAACATCAGAATAGGCGGTTAAAGTGTTTGTAGAGCCAGAAGAAATGTTCAAGCAATAATGAATTGTACCTTTAAGATACCCTATGATGCGTTTGGTAGCGTTGAAATGATGCTCTCTTGGTTCATGCATGAAGACACACATTTGTTGAACTGCATATTGTATATCTAGTCTTAAGAATGTTAGATATTGCAATGCACCTGGAAGACTTCTATACATTGTTGGAATTTCAACTGGGTGACCTCCATCTTGGCTCATTTGAGATGTCATGTCTACTAGAGTTGATACTGGCTTGCAATCTGTCATACATGCTGGTTCCATGATGTCAAGGGCATACTTCTCTTGAGAATAGCCTTAAGAAATCCATCGAGCCTTATACCAAGCAAGAGTTCCATCAAAGTTGAATTTGTGGCGGAGAAGCCATTTTACTGAAACAATTTTATCACATGGCGGGCGAGGGACAAGTTCCCAAGTATCGATTTTAATCAAAGCATGAAATTCTTCTTGCATTACTTCAAGCTAATATGGGTCTTAGTTTTGTATATTTTGGGAATGACGAAAAGCTTTACTATAGAGTTGAGGTTATAAATTAGGTTTGTTTTGGTGATGCCAACATTAGCACGTGTGACCATGGCGCGACCATTGGGGTTTTCAACTATGGTTGATGTTGCAGAATTGTGAGCAACGTTTTGGAGAGGCTATTGGAGATCATTCATAGGGTTAGGAGAGGGAAACAATGAGTTTGTTGGGGTTGGATTATAAATTAGGAGAGAGATGAGGATTAATTTGGATATTATTTGGTGGGTTTTGATTTTCTATTAGGCTAGGAATTTGAAAATCGAGTAGGATTGAGGGGATGTTGGGGCCGAGTAAGAGGGAAGGCCAGATATGCTGGTGCTTTGTCTGGGGTTGTGGGGTTGGGTTTGTTGGGGTAATATGTATTTTCCATTATTTATCTTAAGAAAATCATATTGTTGGGGATTATCTGGTGAAGTTTGTTTGGCAAAAGGATGAGATATGTCATTAAAAATGACATGTTTGGAGATTATTATTCTGTTTGTTGAGACATTCAGTCATCAGTATCCACTTTGATTTTATGGGTATCGAGGAACACACAGGAGATAAACTGGAGAGATGATTTGTACGACACTACGGGCGGCAAGTTTGGGTAACACAAACACCCAAAGACACGAAGGTTAATGCATTTTGGTGGGTGACCGTACAAGTTTTCATATGGAGTGGTGTTTTGGAGGATTTTAGTGGGAAGACGATTGATGAGATAAACTGTTATATTTAAGGCTTCGATCCAATATTTTGGAGGCATGTGAGATTAAAAAAAAATGAGTCGTGACCGTGTTATTGATGATTCTTAAAATTCTTTATGCTTTACTATTTTGCTGAGATGTATAAGGACACGAGAAGAATATTGAAATGCCATGTGTAGCAAAGAAAGAATGAAATGTAGAATTCTTTGCATGGTCACACTGCATATTTTGTTTGAGAGATTGAATTATTTTTTTGACTAGAGAGTGAAAGTATTGAAAGTGTTTGAGAGATTGAATTCTTTGCATGGTCACACTGTAGAATTCTTTAATGAAACACCCAAATATAATGTGTGTGATTATCAAGTATAACAACGTAATACTTGAAACCTGAAATGCTTTTTAATGGGGATATCTAGAAATCACAATGAACTATCTCAAATGGTGTAGTAGTTCTAGAAATTGACTCAATAAAGGGTAAGCAAACATGCTTTCAAAACTGACATGCTTGACAAAGATGGAAACCATATTGTTTATTACATTGAATCCTAAGACAAAACAATAATTGTTGAAAGACCGATGCCCCTAGATGACCAAGACGCCGATGCCAGAGTTGAAGGGACACTTTTATTATGGTCGTGAGGGTCGTGGGTGAGCGAGAAGCTGACTCGTGAAACAGATATAGTTCGCTTTGACTATTGGAGCGGTGAATTTCTTTCTTGGTTTGGAAGTCCTTCACAGAAAAGCCAAAGGGATCAAATTCAACAAATCAATTGTTATAAGCAGTGAAGCGACAAACATATATGAGATTTTTTGATGAGATCAGGAGTGACAAATCAATTTGGAAATCCAAGTTTATGGAATTTAGTTTATTCATTCTAAAAGAAGAATAATATGTTTGAAATAATTTTTGTACAAATTATCAAAAGGGTTACATTAATACAGTATGAAAGTTGGTTAATAAATGGAGTGATAAATATAAAATAAAATTTGGGAAACTTTATACTCCCTCCGTCTAGAAATACTTGTCTTTCTAACATTTCTCACAATTTTTAAGAAAGCTATCAAAATTACTAATATATTCTTATTTATTATACTAATTTTTTACTTTATTGAAAATCACAACTAATAGCCTCTTATTAATTATAAGGACAAATTTGTAAAGTGAAGGGTGAAAAAGCTAAAAGGACAAGTATTTCTAGACAAAATTTTAAGGCTAGAAAGACAAGTATTTCTAGACAGAGGGAGTATGGTTTTGTAATTAAATAAGGGCATAATTGACACAAATTGAGAAAATTGGTGCACAACGTGCAATTTATCTTATAAGGTAAGGTCACACACGTAATTTTAAGGAAAAGTGGGCCGGAAATTGGAGGAATTGGCTGATTCTTCAACAAGCGTGATTCTTCCCCTGTTTTTCAGTTAGGGTTGGCACAAATTCGCGAAATTCGATCATTTTGAACCAAATCAATCCGTTTCGACAAATCCCGGTTGTTAACAAGGTAATTATCTAGTAAATCCATAAGTTACTAGATGTAATTAGCATCGATTTCGTCCGGGTTCATTGAAAAATTGTCAAAGCTGCGTTTGGCGCTCGAGATTCGAAATCGAATGATTCGATATGCTAATAGTGATTTCGGGTACTAACGTACTATCCAATTATAACCAATGAAGACATCGTTCATCCCCTAGAAATTGGACCCTAAACAAGTCGAATTTCTCATTCAAACAACCAAAACCACTCGAGCTCTTTGTTTTCCTACAACCACTGTTGTGGTGATTTTCCAACGCCGGTTGTGAAGATACAATGCCTACATCCATCCTTGATGGTAGACCACATTTCCACGAGTCCATAGCCTCCGACCCCGCTCCGTTTGGACCCCGAATGAGCCCGTACGACACTCTGAACTCGTAGTCGCGCAACCTCTGCTTTCTAGGTTGTAGCTTTTGCAGTCCAGTCCGTGAACGCCAACGCAGCTCGTTGCCACCACAGAAGAGCCACGCCACCATCCCGACACCGTGCCCCGCCGTCGATCCATGTCGATCCGTCTTTGAGTCGCGTCGAGCCTTGCTGTGCGTGAGTCCCTTGTGCATTTTTTTGCTATGTTTTGTACGAAGCCCATGTAGCAGATAGACTAGGATTAAATTTTGGTTAAATCTTGATTAGGGTTTATTAAGTTAAAATAATAGATATTATTTTGGTAAAGAAAATAACATTGTATTATTTTATAATAGAAAAATCAACATTTAGAATTTAGAAATGATATTTATAAAATTGTTGCAATTGTTCATGAGATATAATTTATTTTTGGGAACATCTCGGAACCGCTATTAGATCGGAATTGAAGCAGAAGTCAAGCCATGAGTTAGAGTCGACATCCGTTGTTACATTATTTTAATGTCAAACATTGTAAGGCAAATGGTGGTTCGCTGTTGTTATTTCAGTTCATTATTTGACCGACAATTAATATTGAAATTAATTGGGTAATTTCTAAAACTTGATTAAGTGTTTGGGAACACCTGCTTACTTTAAATGTATTTCGTATATATCTAGGTTGATAGTTATTATCGACATAGATATAATTATACATAATTAAGTTGTTATCATCTTAATGTCGATATTGGTTGTGGACTTGGTGTGTTAATTGTGGACTTTATAGTCATTAAGTGTGAACTTTAATATTCGCGTGTGTCTGGGATATTATTTCCTTGCGAGTCATAATGATCTCTCTATAACTTGGTATTGGGAGGATTAATGCCCTAATACTATTGGTCATAGTCGTAACCTTATTCGAATATAAGTGGTGGTGCACTTAGCTAGTGCCATTATTCGAGATTCGTCTCATGATAAATTCTTGTATCGAAATTGTGTTGATTAAAAGCCTGTAACGTAAATGCACATTTTGAAATTAAATAAGATAAGTGATTTCATGCACATAATTAATAAACTTCGGGTGAGAAGTACAATATGAAAACCGCTCGGGCTCCTGTCTAAGTAAGTTCTCTTTTTAATTTGATGTGCAAAACACGCATGTGGTGAGGTTGGTTGAGGACCCAATTAGTCATTTTAAAAATATTTGTGTGTAATAATTATAAATGTTCCCAAACAAATACATAAAATTCCTATAAGACTCAACTTTATTGGAGTCTTTTCTTGAGTCATACATTTTCTTACATTTCGGTGGAAGTATAGTAGTTATATACTGTTTATTGACGGTGGCTAAAAGATGCACAAGCAAATGTCGTTGATTAGCCTTATCAAAGTAAATTATCCTAACAAACCCACTAAACAGAAGTATAGCAGACAAGTAAGGGTCGATCCCACAGAGAAGGTTTGATGTATTATGCAACCGTGAATGACAAATAACACAAACGGGGGGTTTAGTTATCAAGAGAACAAAGCAAACAAAGAAAATGAATTGAGTTGAGTTTAGAAAATATAATGAGAGAAAAATAGTTCCACTAGAGCGAAATCCACAAGTACAAAGATAAAGTTCGATCACTGAAATCTATTTCGTCCAAGTTCTTTAATTATCCTTATAGTCGTTCCCACCCTGATCTTAAGTACTATTGATTCTCACAGTTGTCAATAGACTTATTACTATGCCAATGATAAAGTACCACTGATTCTCACAGTTGTCAGCGTACCGTAGCACCAACACAGCAATAGCAATGCACACAAGGATATAGGATACATGCAAGTAGAAAGACGTACAAGTACTCACTCCCCTACTTAACATGCAACTGATTCTCACTCACAATTGTACGCTCGGAACCCCTATACGCACAATTGTGTTTGCCACTAGATATGCACTCGGAACCCCTATATGCAATCCTAGCAATTGATAAAAAAGCATTCAACCTAGTTGATCAGGCTAAGAAGAACAACAAGAAATCAATATCAATATAACCAAGAGAATCAATCCAAAACTTATAAGGATAAGAACAAGGAATAGAAATCTCACAAACACATCAACTGTACTGCTTCAATCGTCTAGGAGAACAAGGGTGAAGTTAGTTCTCCATCAAAGGGGATGAAAAACTCTATAGAAAATAACGTCTGAAAACGGAAGCAATCAAGTGATGATAAGTCTCTCTCCTCTTAACCTAGAAAAGAGGCTTAAATAGTCTTAACAAACTAGGTTAAACTAAAACTGAAATTAAAGGAAACAGAATAATAATAAAATAAAGTCTCAAACATAAAAGGAAACTAAATCGTCTCTGGCACGAGGTCATTAAGCACAGCCACCGCGGGGCGGTGAATTCCACCGCGAGGCGTCGAACTTCCACCGCTGGGCGGTGGCATCCTCTGGCGCGGGCTTCATCTTCACTGAGAGTCACCGCCGGGCCGCGGTACTTCTGACGCGGGGCGGTGAACTCATTTCTCCAGCTCTCTTCTTCTCTGCTTCTGCTGCTCTTCAATCCTACCAAGTGTTGGTAGTCTTCTCCATAGATGCTCCAGCAACTCCATCCATCCTCATGCTCCATCTAAGATGCAAAACCTTGGATTTCTTCACTTCTCTCCAAAACATCTGGATTGCAGATATAGCACCAAAACTCATCCAAAACCTCTCCAAATCATGCTAATAATTGCTAGTAAAGGTGTATGAAATAACACCTATAATTTATCGACTATTATTTTAGAAACAATGGAAGTAACTAGATAGGACTACAAAGAACCTCACATAAAATACCCTTGCATAGTCTTTCATTAGACTAACCAACCACTCTTTTTCCTAGCATGGTTTGCTAGTGTCATCCGTCTCATACGACACATCAGTTTACTTGCTTCAGGTTGCCTAGAAGTAACAACACGGAGAAGAAGGCTTGCGGTTGAAGTTAAGTTTTGAAGAATTTTCAAGGTTGTAGAAATATAAGATTTAATTTTCCTAATTAATGTAATAGGTGAAAGTGTTAGATAACCTAGTCATGTAATTAAGATTTACTTAAAGTCTTCCGATGTAAATTAAATCTCGTTGTAAAACTTATTTCCTCAATCTACAAGGGGAATGTTAATAAAGATTTATATTTATTCCAAAAGTCTTCCGCTACACATTATTTGCTGAATATTTATTTATTCTAAGCATAAATTGTTCGAATTAAGCGTAGGGTGTCTTTGGACATTAAAGTCTGAGTTCACTAGCGTGTCGCACTACTGACATAAGTCGGGGGGTGTTACAACCAATGTTATAAAAGTCGCTAAGTGGGAGATGGGCGGTGAGGGGGCCCCTAGTGCCTAGGCGGTTAGACGGGGTCCTAGGCGGATTAAAAATTAATGCTTGATTCATGTGATTACTTGACTATGTTCTTCCAAATCTATTAATGTTTATAAAACTATGTTGGATGAGATTTGATCATTTATTATGGGTCTTATTTTACAAAGCCTAACCTAAAATTATATTCTCTACATCCATCATCTCCTAAGTTGTTGCCGCTTCCACAACATTTGAGGCTTCTTATTGCCTAGGCGGCCCTGGGTGGGGTCTAGGTGGGGGATGACTACCTATCGCCTTGGTGGGGCCTAGGAGACCCTAGTCGAGGAGTTTTAGAACATTGGTTACGGCGGGATGAAGGTAGAGATTGCGTCGACAGGGACAATAGTGAACGTAGAGGTCGCATCAACGGGGAAGTAGGTAGTGTCACGACAAAACTCGCGGGGAGTAAAGCTGGTAAAGCTAATGGTGGGATGTATATCGACCAGGCGCTGCCGCGAGGGCGAATTATTGTGATCATGTTTGGAGTAGTTGCAATGTTGTATAGCGAGCAAGTCGCATTCCCCAAGGAGTTGGCGTTACAATGCCATATAGTTGGAAGGTTCGCACATGGCATTCCCCGTGTTATCTTCTGATGGTAGGCCGTAGGCTTTTCTTTCGGATGCAACGTGTGAGAGTAGGCCATGAGCCTTTCGATCTCCCTATTGCGGTGAGTTTGCAGTAGCAAGATACTAATATATGAAAATAATTGGTAAACTTTTTATTGGATAAATTGAGTATCATGATTTAAGTAACGTGCATGAATAAAACTAGATTAGTAAAAATACATCTTGAGATGTGTCGCGTTCTAGCTTCTGATGACTGGCAGGCCATCTGGTGTGGTTAATTCGGAAGCGCCCTGGACAACTACTCTAGTGATTTTTTACGGGTCTTCCTAGGTGGCCCCCAACTTTCTAGCGATCTATTCCCTTGTGCTCTGGAACACCGTCCGTAGCACCCAATCGCCGACTCGAAACACCCTTATCCTCACATTGCGATTATAGCTCTTAGTGACCCCTTGTTGATACGCCGCCATCCTGGTAACGACGTCATCTCGTAATTAGTTGACGGTGTCAAGCATGAATGTTATGAGTGGCGTGTTCCTTTCTTCAATGAGGAGGCCATAGCGTGTTATGGGCATTTGGACTTCGACGGGCAAGACAACTTCACTGCCAAGTACCAGAGAAAGAGGGTCTTACTTGTCGCGGTCTTTGGAGTTGTACGATTGGACCATATGATGGATGACAACTCGTCTGCCCACAAGCCGTGTGCTTTCTTGAGCCTTTTCTTTAAATTGTTGATGATGACTTTGTTTCTATATTCAGCTTGTCCGTTAGGTTCAGGGTAACGTGGCATTGACATACCCAGCTTGATACCCAGCTCATGAAAAAACTCATACATCCTGTTGATTATGAATTGCGACTCGTTTATGGTTTTTGGAATGCCAAACCTGCTTAGAATGTTTCTCCTGATGAAGGAGATCACACATGTATCTTTGATTTCTTTGAATGCTTCTATTTCGATCCACTTGGAAAAGTAGTCCGTCATCGCGAGCAAGAAGACACATTGACCCAAGGCTAATGGTAGATTTTCGATGATATCCATCCCCCACTTCATGAAAGGCCAAGGGGATGAGATTGGTGTAGTGCTTCAGATGGTTGATGGGATACTAAGTCGTGTCTTTGACATGCATCCCACTTTCTTGCATAGTAGGTTGAATATTTTTTCATGGTGGGCCAATAGTAACCTGCTTTGTGGGAGCGAAGCGTCAAATTCCTTTCGTTAAAATGATTGCCACATTCCCCATCCTGTAGTTCATGTAACACCGCCTAGACTTCGTCTTCTCGGAGGCATCTTAAGTAGTATTTTGAGGTTGACCATTTGAGCAGCATGTCGTCATTGAGAGCAAACAAGGACGCTTTGGGGCGAAGACATCGTTAGAGTAATTGACCTGCATAGGGAGCGACGTGTTGGATAACTTATCGATGGCAAGTATTTCCACGTGTAGGAAATGAATCTTTTGGTACTCCATTGGATCTATGAGTGAGCTTAGTTTGGCTAACGCATATGCTTCTGCGTTGGAGTCTCTGGGGACTTGCTTGACGATGAACGCGTCGAAGCATTTGATGATGTCCCGGATGACTTCTAAATAACATGTCATCTTTGAATCACGAGCTTTATACGTCCCGTTGATCTGGTTCATGATTAGCATGGAATCGCAGATTACCTCCAAGTTTTTCACGCCTGTATCTTTGGCGATCGTGATCCCTGTTATGAGTGCTACGTATTCTTCCTCATTGTTAGTTGCTTTCAATTCGCACTGCATGGCTTGGGCTATCTTACCCCCCCTATGGCGATTTTAGGACGACCTCTAGTCATGCTCTATTCTGGTTTAAGGCTATGTCAATGTGTAACGTCCACTTTGAAGTGGTAGGGTCGTTGATCTATAATAGCTCTCCAGAGTTTTGTTGTTCATAGGTTGGGATGAAATCGGCCATAAAGTCCTCCAATGCATGCGACTTGATTGTTGTACGTGTCTTATATTGTATGTCGTAACCATTTAGATGGACTGACCAATTTGTCATCCTTCCAGACACCTCTGGCTGGCTCATCTCGTTCTTGATAGGGTAGTTTGTTCTTACTTCGATCATATGAGCTTCGTATGGTTGTAACTTGATGGATGTTGTGATAAGTGGCATGGTTAGCTTCTCCATGGGTGAGTAAATTATTTCTCTTTCCAATAGAGTTTTGCTCACATAGTAGACTGGCAGTTGTTCGCCGTCTTCTTCTCTGACTAGGGCGACGTTGAATGCCGCTTCCGTTACCGCTAGGTAAAGATAGAGGGCTTCACATTCTTTGGGTTTTGAAAGTAAGAATGGACATGTTAGGTACCTCTTTAGCTCATGGAATGCTTATTCGTGTTCACTCGTCCACTCGAAATACTTGTTCTTCTTTAGGACATCATAGAATAGTCATTTTCTATTTGTCGCCTTCGAGATGAACCTATTCAACACGACGACCATGCATGCCAACTTTTGGACGTCTTTGATGCATCATGGAGATTGTAAGTCGATGATGGCTTTGATCTGGTCTGGACTGGCTTCGATTCCCCTGTGCGTCACCATATAACCTAGGAGTTTTCCGAATGATACTTGAAGCGAGCACTTGGTCGAGTTCAACTTCAAGCTCTACTTTTTTAGTATTTCGAATGTTGTTCGTAAATGTTCTATGTGATCACCCGCTTTCTTGGACTTGACTAGCATATCGTCGATGTAGACTTCCATCATGTCGCCAATTTGATTCTCAAACATCTTGCTCACCAATCGTTGATACATGGCCTCGACATTTTTGAGACCAAACGATATCAATGTAGCAATAGATCACTTGGTTGGTGATGAAGGCAGTTTTCTCTTGGTCTTCTGGACTCATGTGGATTTGGTGGTACCCGCTGAAGGCGTCCATGAAAGTAAGCATCTCATGACCGATGATGACGTCGACCATGGCGTCGATGTGTGGCAGTGGGAAAGAATCTTTGGGACATGCTTTGTTGAGATTGGTGAAGTCAACGTAGACTCTCCACTTCTTGTTCTTCTTTTTCACTACCACCACATTGGCTAGCCAATCAGGATATTTGGCTTCTCTAATCTTGTCGGTTTCTACCAGTGCTCGTACCTCTTCATCTATTACCCTGTTCCTTTTTGGAGGGAACTTCTTTTGCTTTTGTTTGATTGGTGGATGTTGGGGATCCATATTTAGCTTGTGCATGATAACGTTGGGGATGAGACCATTCATATCCTCATGCATCCATGTGAGACACTAGGAATGTGACCGCAAGAAGTCGACTATCTGCTTTCTGATTTTGCGAGGCATATATGAGCTTATCTTCGCGACATGGCTAGGACTGCTAGGATCTAAGATCACCTTGTCCATTTCATGGAGCTCTGGCTTTGTGTGATGTGTCGACACCTTGTAGTCCGTTAATTGTTATGCGGTTTGCCCTTTGTGTTGCTTCTTTGTGACCGTCGGCTTTCAGTTAAATTGTATAGCACTCCTTCGCCAATATTTGGTCGCCTCTGATTTCATGTACGCCCAACTTGGTTGAGAACTTAACGGTATGATGGTACATGGATGGAACCACCTTCATGCCATGTATCCAAACGCTGCCCAAGATGACATTGAATGGTGAAAGACAATCCATGATCAAGAATGTGACTTGGAGGTTCACCACGCTCACGTAAGTGGTTAGCGTGATCTCCCCCAACAATTTGCTCACCTCTCAACCGAATCACACCATCCTCTCGGATTAAACCGAGGTTGTACAAGGCTTTGATCATCATCAAGTTCGTTGAGATTTCGTTGTCTACCGGGATGCGTCTCACCAAGCAATTGTCGATAGTGAGAGATATGACGAGAATGTCATGATGTTCGGCTACAGTGTCATCAGGCTTGTTGAACGTGATAGGTGTGTTGTCAGATTCCTTCTTGGTAACGGCCGAAGACTTATTGAAGTCGGTCTCTTTGGCATGGCATTTGGCGGTGGAGACAGATGTTCTGCATATATCGGAGCCTCCTGAGATGATGTTCACAATCTTGACGTGAAGATGTGAAGGCGTTGGCGCCTCTTGTCACTTGTATTGATCTAGGGTTGCTCATGCTTTCTCCGAGATCAGATCTCTAAGATAGCCCTTCTAGAGCAGGTGTGCCACTTCCTTCCTTAAGATGACCCATTCCTTATTGCTATGTCCTCCGTCTTAATGGATGTCGCACCACTTGTTGACGAACTTCTTGTTCATGGGATTATCTGGCTTTTGGGGTCACCTAGACATCGCCTAATTTGGTCATGGCCTTCACCACGTCGGTTGTACCGACGATGAATGAGTGCTGGTGCAAGGGAGGATAAGTCCTCCAGTCACACTTCCAGTCATAGTTGTTTTTACGGACATTGTTGATGGTGTGATTTCACGGATTGTGACGAGGATAAGGCTTGTATTGTGTTTCACCTTTTTTGACGCGTTTGTCGATTCGTGTCAGATGAACCTCGGAAGACCAGGAGGCAGGAGAAGACAACCTTCATCACCAACCAGGGAATTTTTTACCACAAGGTCATGTTGTTTTGTCTCAATAACATTGGAGCCACGTACCAAAGATTAGTCTACAAGATGATCGAGAACCAAATCGGCAATGCGATGGAACTCTACATCAATGACATGTTGGTTAAGTTAACGAAGGTGTTTAACCACATTCAGCACTTGAAGACAACCTTCAAGATCCTAGAGAAGTTCAACATGAGGCTGAACCCAACCAAGTGCTCTTTCGGGGTCTCGTCAGGCAAGTTCTTGGGCTATGTGGTGACGCAACCAAGTGCTCTTTTGGATTCCTCTTAGAGTTCATCATCAGTATTCAATGTTATCTCTCCTTGGGTGGAGATGATGCTTAGTGCCCCTCTTCATAGTCACGTACGTTTCCAAGTTTATTACTTTTCAACTTTATATCTTTCAGTTATTTCAATTCGTAGAGAGTAGTTTAATTTAGGGTTATGTTGGTCTTATACCACGAAATCTTATTTGGCTTCGTGAGGGTTGGTGGAGCGCTGGCATTGCCTCGACGCTCAACAAACCAAGCTTTGTCTTGCTCTAGCGCTTGATGGTTCGACTGTCATGACTAGGGTGGTTGCTTGTGATGTGAGTGTGGTGTGGTCAGAAGAGATCCATGGTGGTCGACATGTGCATGGTGTATACGTATGATTTTCATAAGTAAGGCAAGTGGTAGTTCGCTTTTGCATTTATTCCATATTTTCCTTAATTGACAATTAATTAATTGTTTTAATTAAGTTGGGATAAATAATTCTATTTTGTGTTTGGAAACTTGTGTGTTATAATTGTGTGGAAAAATATGAATTATATACTAGGTTGTATATACTGTTAGTGATGACCCTTATATATATGTTGTTATTATTATAGGGTGCTAGGTGTGGAATTTGGTATGGAGTTGTATGCTTAGTTAGCATGAGTATTCGTAAGAACACCATATACCTCACGAGGTTTAACTGTTTCTTTATAACTTGGTATTAGGAGGATTATTTCCCTAATAGTTTTGGTCGATCCTGACCTACCCTTATTCAAATATAAGTGGTGGTGTACTTAGCTAGTGCTGTTATTCGGGATTCGTCCCATGATATTCTCGTATCGAGATGGCGTTGATTAAAAGCTTTAATGTAAATGCACGTTTTTGAATTAAATAAGATAAGTTCATTTATGCACATAATTAATATACCTCGGGCGAGAAGTACAATGTGGAAACCAATCAGGCCCCTTTCTAAAGTAAGTCCCATTTCCAATCTGAATTCGCATTATGCGGTGAGGCAAGTTGAGGACCCAAATAGTCAACGGAGTCGTTTTTAAAAATCTTGTTGTGAAAATTTTAAATGTTCCCAAACAAATCCATATAATTCCCATAAGACTCAGTTTCATTGGGTAGTAACTATATACGACTACACATAACCTCACATAAATTCTCTTACATAGTCTTTTACTATATACTAACAACCTTTCCTTTTTCTTGCATGGTTGGTTGGTGTCATCTGTCTCATACGACACATCAGTCAACTTGCCTCAGGTTGTCTAGAAGTAACGAGACGGAGAAGAAGGCTTGCGGTTGAAGTTTAGTTTTGAAATTTTTTCAATGTTGTTAAATATAAGATCGAAATTTCCTAATTAATGTAATAGGCAAAAGTGTTTTAATCTAGTCATGTAATTATGATTTATTTAAAGTCTCCCGCTGTAATTTCAATATCATTTGTAAAACATACCTCATCAACTTACGAGGGGAATATTAATAAAGATTGTATATTTATTTCAAAAGTCTTCCGCTACTCTTTTATTGTTGAATATTTATTTAGTTTACGCATAAATTGTTCGGATTAAGCCTAGGGTGACTTTGGACATTATAGTCTGAGGTCACTAGCGTGTGGCATTACCGACAAAAGTTAGGGGTGTTACACGCAATTCAAAGATGACAACTTATCTGGAAGTCATTCGCAACATCATCAAGTGCTTTGACACGTTCAACATTAAGCAAGTTCGCAGAGACACCAACATAGAGGCTGAAGCATTAGCCAATCTTGGTTCCATCATCGATCCAAGTGAATACCAGAATATTCCTTTCCTACACGTGGAGGTGCCCGCCATTAGTAAGCTATCCAACGCGTCAAACCCCATGCAGGCCAGTTGCTCTAACAAATCTTAATCCTGGAACACACAATTTTATAATTGGCTCAACCATCGCAAGTTACCACTTGACAAGAATGAGGCACGACGACTTCGTGCCAAGGCATCCTCATTTGTCCTTAAAGACGACATGTTGCTCAAGTGGTCCACCACTGGATATTATCTAAGATGTCTTTGAGAAGACGAGGTCCAAAATACGGCACAAGAGCTCCATAATGTAAAATGCGACAATCATTCTAGAGGAAGTAACTTAGCATTGCACGCCCATACAACAGGTTATTATTGGCCTACATGAAGAAATACGCGATTGACTATGGAAATAAGTATGATGCATGTCAAAGACATGGTCCAGTGTCTCATCAACCATCTGAAGCTCTACATATGATGTTCTCCCATTGGCCTTTCATGAAGTGGGGAATGGATATCGTCAAAAAATTGTCAATCGCACGTGTCTTCATGCTCGCCATGACGGACTACTTTTCCAAGTGGATCGAAGCAGAGGCGTTGAAAGAAATCAAGGACTCACATGTTATTTCTTTCATAAGAAGAAACATCTTGAGCAGATTTGGTGTCCTAGACAGCATTGTCTTCAACAATAGGTCGCAGTTCATAAGGAATCAGATGTATGAGTTCTACTAGGAGTTAAGCATCAAGCATATCATGTTAACACCACGCTACCCGCAAGCTAACGGTCAGGTTGAGTCCAACAATAAAGGTATCATCAATAATCTGAATAAAATGCTTAAGAACGCAAAAGGCTTGTGGGCAAAAGAGTTGTGATCCATCCTAAGGTCATATCGCACAACCCCGAAAACTACTACATGTAGAACACTCTCTTTGGTATTTGGGAGCGAAGTTGTTCTGCCTCTTAAAGTTTAGATTCCCACAACTTGCTATTGCCTCCTCACAAAGGAGAGGAATACGTCGCTCATTACATTCATGTTAGACACTATCAACGAGTTGAACGACGACGTTGTCAGTAGAATGGCGGCATAACAACAAGGGGTCGCCAAAAGTTTTTATCGCAACATGAGGATGAAAGCATTCCAAACTGGTGATTGGGTTATGCGCAAAGTGTTTCTGAACACAAGGGAAGAAAATGTTGGGAAAGTATGACCTACTTGGAAAGGCCCCTACCAAATCATTAAGGTAGTTTGACAAAACGTATACGAATTAGCAACCCCAGAAGGCATGCCCGTCATCCGAAGTTAGAACACGACATATCTTAAAATGTACTGATTCTAATCTATTTTACATTCAATGCATATTACTTATTGAAACTCAATTTTTTCAATAAAATCAAGTGATTACTTTCATTGCTCTATTGTTATATTCTTGCCCTTGGGGAAACGCCTGGTCGAGCTACATCGTACCCCTTGGTTGTCGATGTTGTTGTAATAACCCCTAAAAGTCCCAACTCTCGTTTTGTAAGCAAGACGTGTTAGGCATGTTCAGGACCTCTGTAAGAACCATTTGAATGTGATGATATACGTTTAATGAGATATATGGATTCTAATTATTGGAGGAGTACTAAAAACGAGATTAAGCATGACCGCGATCAAGGCCCGGGAGCCGTGGGTGCGGCATTGCCCGCGGCCGTGGTATTGAAACCGCGGGCGCGGTTTTGGCAAAACGCCAAACCGTGATCGCAGCTCTCTGCTTCGTCTTCTTCCTCCTCTTTCTCGAGCGCCGACGATCGGCATTTCCCCAAGTTTTTCCGAGCGGCGGGAGCTATATCGGTTGGCCTCCTTGTCATTGAGTGTGGAGCTCCATTTCCTAGCCTATAACCATCTTCTTCATCTCTCCTCCTCTCAATTTAGTTCGCATTGTTGTGTTGTCATCGCCGGAAGCCGAGGTCATCGCCTTTGTGAAGTTCCTGGAGTGGTGGTAGTGCGCAAGTGTCCAGAAAGCGAAGATCCGCGCCTCGTCGTCGTCGGTAAGGCTCCGAAGTTTGATTTAATTTTGTGTTGGGATGGAGTCCCGCGACCGCGGCTCCATCTACCGCGACCGTGGCTGGGCAGAGGCCCGCGATCGCGGCCCCTTCTGCCGCGGCCGCGGCTATGCTATCCGCGACCGTGACACTGCCCTTTTTCCTTCGTTTTGTTTCGTTCCTTTGTACCCATAACTAATTAGGGTTTTGTTTTCAAACTCGTCTTGTATGCATCATCGGTGTTGGATTATGCTCGTCTCCATGGCTGATTATACGGATTGGAATCCGACCCTACTGAATGATGATAAATTCCAACGGGAATTTTAGTAGGCAGCCTTGCACAAGTTCAAGTTCCTGGATTTTGGACTCAACTCTTCGTTCATCAGACTAAGGCAAGTGGCGGTTCGCTCTTGCTATGTTATTCCATATTTTTCTTAATTGACAATTAATCTATTGTCTTAATTAAGTTGGGATAATAATCTTCTTAATTGTCGTTTGGGAACTTGTGTGTGTAAAATAATTTGTAAAGTGAATCTTTTTATTAGGTTGTATATATGCTAGTTATAACCCTTATATATATATTATTATAGGATGCTAGATAATAATTGGTGTGGATTGTTGTGCTTTGGTGTGGATAATAAATGCTAGTTAGCACGAGTATTCGTAGGAACGCTATTACCTTGCGATGTTTAGCTGCTTCTTTATAACTTGGTATTAGGAGGATAATTGCCCTAATACTTTTGGTCATGACCTACCCTTATTTTATATAAGTGGTGGTGCAGTTAGCTAGTGCCAATATTCGGGATTCATCCCAAAGATATCTCTCGTATCGAGATGATGTGAATTAAAAGTCTTAACGTGAATGTAAGTTTTGAAAGTAAATAAGATAAGTGCTTTTACGTACATAATTAATATACCCTCGGGCGAGAAGTACAACATGGAACCCGCCCGGACTCTTGTTAGAGTAAGTCCTCTTTCCAATCTGGATTCACATTGCGCGGTGAGGTTGGTCGTGGGCCCAAATAATCAAAGTCGTTTTTGTGAACTTGTGTGAAAACTTAGCGTTCCCAAACAATTCTTCATATTTTCCCTAAAGGCTCAATTCCGTTGGAGTCTTCTTTTCGATGCATATCTTCTTCTATCATTCCGTGAAAGTTCCGGGTTATGTATGATTCATTCGGTTATTATTCGAGGGACAATGATAGTAAACGGTTACGATCACTAGAACCATTCTGCTTGTACCCTTGCATAGTCTTTCATTAGACTAAACAACCAGATTTTATTCCTTGTATGGTTGGCTGGTGTCATCCGTCCTATACGGCACATCAGAGGTTGGTCCCCGACGATTGAAGTAACCAATCGAAGAGAAGGCTTGCAGTTGAAGTTTGCGTTTTAAGAAGTAATAATTCCAAGGCGTGTATGTTTAAATTGAAATAAATGTAATACATAGTCATGTAATTAGGACTACTTTAAAAGAGTCTTCCGCTGTAATTTAAAAGTCTTCTGCTGTCACTATACTTTGTTGTAAAATCGTCCTTCTCATTTTACGAGAGGAATCTTAATAAAAGGTTGAGTTTTATTCATTTAAAATGTCTTCCGTTGATTATTCTTTCGTTATTTAATATTTATGTATTTATTTAAGCTTAATTGTTCCGATTAAAGCCTAGGGTAACTTTGGACATTAACGTCTGAGGTCACTGGCGTGTGGCACTACCGACATAAGTCGGGGGTGTTACAATTATGGTAGCAGAGCAATGGTTTTAAAATTTTTGGCCTATTGTTAGGTTTCAGAATTTTCGAAAATTAATTTCGAAACTATTTTCTTTTAAAAAGGAATTTCGAGAGTCTAAATGTTAGTATCAAACTTAAAGTTCAATGATTTCTTAAAGTTTAATTTAAAAATAATGGTTTAACTATTAGGAATTTAATAGTTATTTTATAGTTGCCTTATAAATGGTGTGTTATAAACGTTTAACATTTACTTCGTGCTATAACTTTAAAAGTGTGATTTTTGGTCTTAGTAAGGGTTTCAGGTGATAACAGTGTCGTTAGTTTGAGAAACTAACTTTATAAATAATTATTTTATTAAGTTAATTATATAAGGTTTAAAAGTATAAAGTATAAAGTTTGAAAGCATAGGGTCTAAGTGGTTTTTCAAACTTTTGCAAGCTTCGGTTTTGTTACTTATTCCTTAGATCCATTCTTAAGGATATCGTTTTTTCTTAGGTTTAATGTCATTTAAAGGTTGACATTTCTCCAAATTGATCCATTCTCAAGTAAGAGAAGAAGATTGTTTTAAGGTTAATGGTGGAGGGTCAGTCAAACTAATATAAGTTATTGGTTTGGACCCTTACAATTCGTATCATAACTGATGTAACCCAGCCCTCTATGTCAGCTACAGAGGAGGAAGACGCCATGCGACTTCCACCTACGGGTTCGATCACCCGTTCCAGAGCAAAGAGTGTCCAAGCAGCGACACAATCCTTGGTGACCAGACTTATAGCCAGTCACGGCCAGATCACTACAGCGCCCGAGCTTCTGTGTCTCGTCAGCTTAGCCGTGACTGACTCCTCTACAGTTACATCCAGTCCGATCGAGACATTACTTGTTTAGTACGTTTATGAACATTATTTCTATTTTTAGTAGCTGCTATTTCTGGGTGGTTTCCATTTATGTTAAATGGGCCGCCAGATTTAGTAACTAGAGAGTCTGGCCAATTAGGTCAACTCTCTAGTATAAATATTAACTTTTGTCTTCATTTCCCATTACGTCGAAATAGATCTTTTTTTTTTCGAGTCGAGTAATCTCCTGAAACCCGGGCTCCGACGTCAACAAAATTAACGCATTCCTAGTCGAACTATCCTGGCACATTAATTCGGTTATCCAACAACTATCCGCAACCAAAACACAAACCCTAATTCACCCTACACCTCAAGGCTGCCTCCACCCTCGTCTCCCTAGGGTTGCCGCCGATCACCACCACCACAACCTCCCTTCCGCCGCGCCTCCTCCGTCACCGCCGCCCCTTCTTCCTCCGCATCTCCTCCAGTCCGCTGCGTCGCCCCCAGTTCCTCTGCGTTTCCGAACCACCACAGTCTGCAGAACACCATCTTCATCCCCTTCCGACGAGTTGCAACGCCCCACTATGCATTCACCGGATCCTTGACAACGATTTGTAGTCTTTCCATCGGGCAAGGTTACATCAACTGGTAACAGAGCCTACGAATCGCGTAAGTCGTTCCAACTCTTCGTTCAATCACTCATTCGCTTCCGTAAATCCCTTCCTGCAAAAAAAAAAACCCTAGATCTTGTTCTAGGAACCAATTTTTTTTCTTGCAATCTAAATTCGAAAAAAACAACAAAAAACCTAGGTTTGGTGGTTGAGAATTTCGGCCATCATCAAAAACCAACAAACAAATTTTTTTTTTGATAGATCCGCACCATTCACACATCATTTATGCAATTTCTGGTGTTTTGCTTGGTTGTGATTGTGTTTATTGTAGATCCGCTTGCATATAGGCTTAGATAGTTGCTTGCGACTTTGTTTGCCTTGATTGCGCCACAAATCTGCATCATCTCAATCTCATTTTTTTTCCCACTTGAATCACTACTTTGCTGATTTTTTTTAATTTTCTGTGTGCTGGCTATTGTCTACTGTTGTTATTCTGCTGTTTGCTAAATTATTTTATGTGCAGTCATTTTTGTGTTATAGCATCTGTGTTGTTCGCAGATTACAGTAAAAAAAAACGGAGGGCTGTTCGCAGTAATAAAAATAAAAATAATTTTTTTTTGAGACCACAGAGGCCAAAATAAGGCAAGTGCGTCTCTTCGTAGCACACGAAGGGAGAACCCAGTCTTGAATCTAGCACCTTCACATTACCGTCATCGCCAATGATTCATTTACCGTCTTCTATATCTTTCACCGTCTGGGTTGTATATCTTGGTTGACTGTGTTGTGCTTCCTTCTGTGCTTCTATCCTTGCATATCTACTTTCAACATTTTCTTTGCTGAGCATTGCCTTGATTTTGTTGATTGTTGTGTGAGTTGCTTTAGCCTGCTCGTAACCGCCCACACGGCCAACCAGATTAGTTTCCAGAGTGATTGCTTGTTGAGTTCGGTTCTGCTTACCTATTTGTTGATTCTCTGTTGCTGTTGTCGTTCGCCTTGATCCTGTGGTTTGCCATTTCTTGCTGTCAGGTACCATGTCAGAAGGTGATACCACCCGCGAGACAGGCACAAAGACTGCTGAACAAAAGATGCTCTGAGAGCTGCTTGCTGACAAAAAGGCACGCGACGCACAGATAGCCGAACTCCAGCGTCAGAATGAAGAGCTCTTAGCTCGCTAGCAACCGGTTCCGATCACTACGGTCGCTTCTGATCAGGGCCAGCTACAGGCAAATGATTTGAGCGCCCTTGCCCTGGAAAAAGGCGAAGGGTAAAGCTGTGATGCTTCCCTCCACGTCGGAACCAGGCCAGCTGAAACACCTGGCGTCGCAGAGAGAAAGCACTGTAGATCCGTAGCGTCGTCGACAACGACGGTCTGCGCAGGTAGTGATCCGGGAAGAGAACCCTGAAGCTGCAGAGGCCGATGATGAGAGTTCCCAGGAGGAACATGAGGACGATCAGGTTCATTCCAGTGGTCGACATAGGCAAGGCCGCTCACCGACATTACAACCTGCTACAGGTCGCCCCCATCGCCTGCCGTCTGGTTCCCATCTGCAGCAGCGACATCGTCAACAACAGCCATCCACCTCTGTGCCATTTGATATTGATGCTTTCCAGGATTATCAGAGTGTACGCACTCCTCTTTATTCTGATGAGGAAGATCAGTTTGATGAGTACGACCTTGAGAAGGATGAGGGTCAGTTTGGATATGCTGCCGGTTTTCATCGGCCTCTCCAGGATCCCCCTGAGCTTCAACACCAGCGGTCCAGCTATGTGCCGCCTCCTTTACTGCCTCAGAATCAGGAGGCCTATTGGCACGTTGTCCAGCCCGGGCGCCACCAGCCGGCTCGCCAGCCTCAGCGCCCGACTACCGCCCCACAGCATCCGTGATATCCTGCTCGCTTTTCACCATAGTATGGCGCTCGTCACGTCGAGCACTTGGCAGACCCTACAACTCGGTTTCCGGACCGCCAGGCACATCCACCAGTCCAACGCCGAGACATGAAGGTAAAAATTAAATACTTCCATGGCTTATATGATCCTTCTGTCTTTCTTGAGTGGGTGCAGAACACAGAGCACGTCCTGCATCATTTGACTATCCCTGAGTATGAGAAGGTAGATCTCATGACTCTACATTTTGAGGGAGCTGCACAGACGTGGTGACAACGTATTACGTAGCAACATTACCGGATGGGTTGGGCACCCATTACTGAGTGGCATCAGCTCGTGTACATCATGACTCGGAAGTATGTGCCTTCCACTTACAAGGAGCAGATGCGGACTGAGATCGCTCGTGCGCGACAGGGCACAGATTCGCCTCAAGAGTTCTTCACTCGCCTCGAGGACATGTACTTCAAGGCTGACGTTAGTGTTACTCCGGGCACCTTGCGCACGAGGTTCATTACTGGGCTTAATCAGCCTATCCAGGATCAGGTTGACGTCCTGCCTATTCGGGACCTCAACAACATCGTGCACACTGCGCAGAAGTTATACCTCCAACAACAGCGCCAAAGGCAGAGACCCTGGCAGTCTACGACATCTTCCAGGTTTGGTTCTAGACCCTTTCCTTCGGTTTCAAGCACTGACTCTACTCCTCCCTCTAGTGCGCCTAGACATGACCAGAGAAGCACATGTACTGTGTCTACTATAGCGACGCCGAGAGCAGCCCCGTCTGTTCCTGTTCGCCGCCCGCAGCCGCCAACTATAGAGGCCGCTCGTTCTGACAAAGCCCGCGATGTGGAATGTTTCAGGTGTGGAGGATGAAGACATTACCAGATGAATTGTCCCAATGCCAAGAAGGTCCTCTTCTCCACCCAGTCTACAGGATACGAGCGCTACGACGACATCGATGAGGACGACGTTGAGGCACACCCTGCAGCTGTGTATACAGCCGATGTTGAGGGCTGTGTGGTCAACACTTCTGACCACCATGACGACCAGACCTACCACTTTGCCTTGGTTACACGACGCGTTCTGAGCGTCAAGGAGGGTGACCTAGCTGAGCAGAGGGAGAATTTGTTTCACGCTCGATGCAGACTTCAGAATGCATCACTGAGCGTGATCATTGATAGGGGCTCATGCTGCAACATCATCAATGAGAAGGTTGTCCACCACTTCAAGCTTCCGACGACTCCACACCCCACTCCATATGGTCTACAGTGGATTTCAGATGGTTCAGGTAACAAAGTATCACAACAGTGTCTTATTTCCTTTTCTATTGGTCCTTATAGCGATATTGTGCTTTGTGATGTTACCGCCATGGACGCTACCCATCTGCTTCTGGGACGTCCATGGTTATATGATCGTCGCGTGCTTCACGACGGGTATTTGAACACTTACATGTTCAATTACCACGGGAGGCGCGTGACTCTCTTACCCATGAGTCCGCAGGAAATTTTACAAGACCAGGCCGAGCGCCAATGCCAGAAGGCACTGGAGGCCGCCGGACTTCTACCTGCAACAGCATCTTCCATGTCTCTGCATGCGTCTTCGCCTTCTGCAGCTTTTGGAAGGACTTCTGCACCGTCAGGTAAGCGTTCTCCACCTGGTATTACTTTGCGCTTACCCTCTACAGGTTCAAGTAGTTTACCTTCTCCAGCAGCTGCTGCTGCGTCTACCTTGCGGGGCACCTGTGAACCTAGGGCTCTTCTGGCAAGTCAATGGGACCTCACACAGGCACTTCAAGGCAAGTCTGCTTGTTTCCTTCTTATCCCTCGCCTTTGTGCCACTACTACGATAGAGCCTGTACTCCCGCCTGCTATTTTGTCTGTTTTGCAGGACTTTGAGGACATTATACCCGATGAGCTACTGCCAAGTCTGCCACCAGTGAATGGTATTGAGCACCAGATAGACTTCATTCCCGGAGCTTCACTGCCAAACCGTGCTGCATACTGAGCTTCTCCTGAGGAAACTAAGGATCTACAACGGTAGGTCCAAGATCTTTTGGACAAGGGTGTTGTGCGGGAAAGCTTGAGTCCCTGCGCCGTTCCTCTGATTCTGGTGCCGAAGAAGGATGGGACTTGGCGGATGTGTGTGGATTGCCGCGCCATCAACCAGATCACCATCAAGTATAGACATCCCATCCCGCGCCTCGATGACATGTTGGATGAGCTGCATGGTGCCACCTTGTTTTCCAAGATTGATCTTCAGAGTGGCTATCACCAGATTCGTATGAAGGAGGGCGATGAATGGAAGACAACTTTCAAGACCAAGTACAGTCTCTACGAGTGGCTAGTCATGCCATTTGGATTGACTAATGCTCCATCGACGTTCATGCGACTCATGAACCATGTGTTACGATCTTTCTTGGGGAAGTTTGTCATTGTCTACTTTGATGATATACTTGTCTTTTCTAGTAGTTTATCTGCGCATATTGACCATCTTAGACAGGTGTTAGACTGCTTGAGGAAGGAGAGCTTGTATGTCAACAAGGGTAAGTGCGTTTTTTGCTCTGAATATACAAACTTTCTTGGCTATATTGTTTCCAGGGATGGCTTACGTGTGGATGAAGAGAAGATACGCGCCATCAAGGAGTGGCCTACTCCGACTACACCCACCTAGGTTCGCTGGTTCTTAGGGCTGACCGGCTTTTACAGGAGGTTCATTCGCGACTTCAGCACCATCGACGCCCCTTTGCACGAGTTGACCAAGAAGGTGGCGTCCATCACCTGGCTTCCGCGACATGATGCCGCATTTGTCGCCCTGAAGGAAGCCCTTTACCGCGCACCTTTGCTGCAGTTGCCGGACTTCACTCATCGTTTCGAGGTGGAGTGCGACGCTTCCGATTTCGGCATCGGTGGTGTCTTGCTGCAGGAGAGGCGTCCGATCGCCTACTTCTCGGAGAAGCTTTCGAGTGCTCAGCTGAACTACCCGACGTATGACAAGGAGTTGTACGCGTTGATCCGGGTTCTGAAGACTTGGTAGCATTATCTCTGGCCGAGTGAGTTTGTGATACACTCAGACCATGCTGCCCTGGCCTATCTGAAGTGCCAGACGACCCTCAACCGCATACATGCTAGGTGGGTCGAGTTCATGGAGACCTTTCCGTACCTGATCATGCACAAGAAAGGTAAGGAGAATGTGGTTGCCGATGCCCTTTCTCGCAAGTATGTGCTCATAACTCATCTCCAGTCTCGTTTACTTGGTTTTGCATTGCTCAAGGATTTGTATGTGATACCCCGTAATTTTGTAAGGCTATTTTGGGAATTATGGATTTTCCCGAGCGCCAGTTTGATACGTCAGATTTAATTCTGAAGGTTTGAGACATTCTGTAATATGCTCTGTATCTGTAATATTTTTCTCAGTGAAGAATTATACAGTCGAGATGTTTTGGAAGTTCGTACTCGTTCGTGTACGACTTTTGTTAATGCGGGTTAAGATTGGTACAAGTTTATTGCCCAAGAATTGTTATCTAATGGGCAATAGTACAAGATTCTTTATCCAAAGGTTATTGTCCGAGAGCTATTATCCAAGAGGCAAAGTGCAAGGTTATTACCCAAGGGACGGGAAGGAAGCTTCCTACCACCTTCCTCCTCCTTGGATTTGCCTATAAATAGAGAGCATTGGGTGAGAGTGAAAGGGGCTGAAAAACGCAGAAGCGCTGTCAAGCTCTCGTCTCTCAAAAACGCTCTCAAAATGCTCTCTCTCGGGAAGGCTCTAGTGGATCGTCGGAGCTCGTTTAGTGTCGTTTCCGGTGGCCAAGAGGAGCATTGGAGGCTCTCGGACGCCTAGAAGCCAAGCAAGGCGAAAGATGAGCCAAATCGATCGTCGAGGGTGAGTTTTCTCCTCTCGTATTTCTGTTTTCGTTCGCGACGGCGACCGCCGCGAGGATCACGACGACCTCCGGCTCGAAGGCGGCGATCGCCGGCATGAGACGGCGCCTGCCGTGAGGAACACGGCGACCGCCGGCATGAGACGGCGCCCGCCGTGAAGATCCCGGCGCCCGCCGTGATGTTGTGGCCAGCCGCCGTGAAGAAGGGCCAAGGAGCGGTGCCCGCCGTAGTTGGGCGGCGCCCGCCGTGCTTGAGGCGGCGCCCGCCGTATTTAAGGCGGTGCCCGCCGTGATTGTTGTGGCGCCCGCCGTGAAGTGTTGGTGGCCGTGGTTGTTGGTGTTGGCTTTCGTAGCCTTCGTTCGGGTTTCGTTTCCTTCGATTCCTTTCGTTCTTTCGTAGATCGGTATTGTTGTTTGTCAAATCTAACTTAGGGTTTCTGTATGGGTCGATCCGAAGGTACCGGAGTTGGCGGATTCGTCTCTGTGTCGAGCCCGGAATCCCGTCGTTAGACTTCGTTCAATCTCTGCGGACTCAGGCAAGTGGCGGTTCGCTCTTGCTCATCGTTCCATATTTACATTAATTATCAGTTGTTTATCTGAGTAATTAATTTGGAATGATTACTGTGTTTGTCTGGAATTGGTTTTATAAACTATTTTGGAAAATCATATAATAGGTTGTATATTTGTTAGAACGACGCTATTATCTGTGATCGCCTTTCGGGCATTTATGTGGATTTATCCTGTACTATGGTTGTGTTGTAACTGTAAGTTAGCACAAGTATTTGTAGGAATGCCTGGATCCTGAGAGTTCCATGCGCGTTCCTTTATAACTATAAGGGCGATGAAGACCCAACGATTGTTGAAGTTTGAACTCAGTGAGGTTCATTATTTTAAAGGGCGAGCAAGACCCTGCGATAGTAGAAGTTTGGACTCTGTGAGGTTCATTCTTTCGATATAGATTCAGAGGTTTGGACTCGGTGAGGTTCATTCCTTAGATATGGGTCCTGCGTGACAGGGACATATATTAAAAGCTTTTAATGTGTTAATCGTTTTGGAATTAAATAAGATAAGTTTCCCGAGAGCACTTAATTAATATACCTTTGGCGAGTAGTGCAGCTAAGTAAATAGTGCAGCTAGGAAAGCTCGTCTTGACTTTTGATCAGAGTACGTTCTCTTTCCAATCTGGATTCGCTGTAAGCGATGAGGTTGGTCGTGAACCGAAACATCTTAGTCAGTTTTTAAATCATCGTTATGTGGTTCTGTAAGATCCAGACTTGAATGTAGTACGTTCTCCTTCCGATCTGGATTCGCTATAAGCGGTGAGGTTGGTTGTGAGCCGAAGCATCTCAGTCAGTTTTTAATCGTTGTTGTTTGATTCTGTAAACATTCCAGATTTGTCATATTTCCTTAAAGACTCATTTCCTTTGGAGTCTTCTTTCGGGTCGATTTCTGTGAAGATTAAGTCTTCCAGAATCTTCTCTTGTGCATACCTCTTGTTGTTATTCCGTGAAAGTGTCGGGTTATGTATCGTCCCTTCGGTTATTATTCGAGGGACAATGATAGTAAATGATTACGATCACTCGAACCACTCTGGTTTTTACCCTTGCTAGTCTATTCAAGTAGACTAACCCACGAACTTTGTTCTCTGCATGTGGGTTGGTGTCATCCGTTCGATTCGGCACATCAGATAGAGCGAAGATATGAGGAGACTAGATTGACTATGAAGACGACGGTTGTTTTTGGATGTTTTAATAATTTCTTTTAATCAGGTTGAGATCCTTGGGCAGGTGATCATTACGATCACAACCCTTTTTGTAATATATTTTAAAAGACTTCCGATGTACCTTGTTTTAAGACTTCCGCTGTACTTTGTTTAAACTCTGTATTTGTCCTATTCGGGATTGGGTTGTAATCCCGTAACTCATGTTTCATTTGATTGATGTTTTGATTTGAATACTTTGATCATTATGTATCAATTGTATTCCATGAATTGTATTTAAACCGGTAAAGCCTTGGGTGATCTCGGTAAGGAACACTGGGGTCACTGGCGGTAATACCTTTCCAAATGGGTTAAGATTTGGGGGTGTTACAGTTGTGGTATCAGAGCAAAAGGTTTTAAAACGGGTTTGGGATTTTATAAATCATTTATCCGTTTTTGAAAATGCTTTAAAAGGGCTCTGAATTTTTCAAAGTGAAAAGAATTTGAAAACACCGTTCATAGTCATGTCTTCTGTACAGTCTGATATAGTAAGCTTGCTTCTATGTCTAGAAAGACTAATTCCTTCTCCATTGCCCCGCTAGATATGGGTGCATTCTGTTCTCTTCAGAGGAACCCGGGAGAAGCCGAGGTGGTTTCGCCATCTCCAGTTAGGCTTGATTCCCAGTTCGCTCGTTGTGAATTGAGGTTGTAGAACCTAGTAACTCGGTTTGAGTCCATCAATAGAAATTACCAAGTTGATCTATTCTAAGTTGATTTTATTACGATAAATATATCAGAATGATATTAATGTGATAAAATCCTTGGAATTTGATCGGTAAACAGATGGTGAACACGAGGAACGTTATCCGTGCTGGTGATGGGCCGAGTAATGACCCCAGACCAAACCCGAGGATTGATGCAGACCCGTCAGGAGAGCGTGAGTTTGTCTTCAATAATGATCCAGGGGGCAATGGCCAAGCTCAGGTCGACGCTCCAGTAGTGCTCGATGCAGCGACAGTCGTAGCAATTCGGGGGATTGTTCTGCAAGCAATCACCGAGATAATGAGGCCAATCGCACCTCAGGCACAAGGAGTGCCAATACCTCCAGAAGTTCTGAGGTTTGAGGAACTAGAGAACCAGGTACTATAGGGAGGCGTGATCAGGAATAGAGGGGAGTATGGCCGAGCTCTAAAGGCAATTAACTCTATGAGACCTGACAGCTATGATGGAAAAGGAGAGTCAGTCAGAGTGGCTCATTGGTTTTCCCACATGGAGCGATTGTTTCATAATGTTGAGTGCACTGAAGTAGAGAAAGTGCACATAGCTTCTCTATAGTTGAAGGAAGAAGCCAGTGAATGGTGGGAGAGTACCGGCTTAGCTGATAGCTCGGTGTTGACCTGGTCAATGTTTAAGACCAAGATGATGGATCGTTTCTTCTCTCGAGCTATGAGGGAGGAGAAGCACAAGAAGTTCTTGTATCCTAAGACGGATGGGTTGAAGGTGACAGAGCTCACCACCAAGTTCAATCATTTGCTGCAGTATGCTGAACCGCAGATATCCAGTGAGACACAGAAGATCTGGTACTTCCATGAATGGATGAACCCAGATATTAAACCATGGATGGTGCACCACACATGCTCTACTCTCGAGCAGTACGTGGATGCGGCCTACAAGTTGGAAGTCACACTGGAGGAGTCCGCTCATAAGCGGGAGAATCAAGTTAAGGGAAAGGGTGGGCAACAGGATCGCCAGGTTGGTTCGTTCAAATGACCGGCATCGCCTACCAAGTTTGAGAAGTCTGGTCGTGCTAAGACCGAGACAACTCAGTCTGACTCTGCCAGGGGCTCATGTTGGAGCAGCGAAGTGATTCAGTGTCACAATTGTGGTGCATCTGGGCACACAAGTTTTGCATGTCGGAATGAGAAGAAGACTTGTTTTGGTTGTAGGAAGAAAGGGCATATGCAGAGGTTCTGTCGGCAGGGAATGCAGAAAGGAGCGGAGTCTCATCAGGGGTCTGTTAATCCAAACAACAGACCTAGGTTTAAACCAGCAGAGACTTCCAATCCTTCGATGCAGACAACTGCGCAGAATAAAGGGAAAGCCCCAATGGCTTCTGGAAATCAGAGTCAACGTCTTTATGTGATGCGTGAGGCGGATGGACCCTATGCTCCAAATGCTTAGAGTACTTTGTATCTGCGTTCTACTTTTGTTAATGTGTTGTGGATGTGGGTGCTACCCAGACTTTAATTTTGGATGGTTGTAAGTTAAGTTGTGTGTGCAACGAGGTTGTGAACCTTTTGTTGTAACTCTTCTTATATATGAACCTTTGGTTTATACCAAGTTAATGTTTCGTTGCTTGGTATGGGGTAAGGTCTCGTGTTCGAGACTCACCAACAACCTCTTAGGAGATGGCTGCCTATTAATTAGGTGGAGCTACCAAGGATGGGTTGAGATGTATGGACAGCGGCTCATGGCAACAGTGGACGCTGGTAATGACTGGGCCTGGGCTCGGAGCCACTAGTGAGTCGTCTGTGAACCATGTAGTGGGCTCGTCCAAGATGGTGACCATTTAGTGGGAACCAATCGTTTGTCGGATTGTCGATTACCATCAAGGGTAAGAAATTCAAAGCGATTTGACCTAAATAACCATGGTCCCATACGATAATTATTCTCGGTATGGATTGACAGGAGCGTCATAAGGCAGTGATCGACTTCAGTTTTTGATATTCCTGTGGTTAGAGGATTTCCAGGTGTCTTTCCAGAAGATATTCTTGGATACCCCGAATCGTGTTGTGGAGTTTTCCATTGATCTCGAGCCGAGTACCACGCCGATCTCTGAGGCACCGTACCGGATGGCTCCTGTTGAGATGCAAGAGTTGAAGAAGCAACTCAAGGATCTTCTTGACAAAAGTTATATAAAGCTGAGTGCATCACCTTGAGTAGGAGTGCCCTAGTTTTATTTGTCAAAAAGAAAGATGGACCGTTTTGACTTTGTTTTGACTTTTGAGAGTTGAATAAAGTCACAATCAAGAGCAAGTATCTGTTGCCAAGGAGTGATGATCTGTTGGATCAACTACAGGGAGTAAAAGTTTTCTCCAAGATCGACTGGAGATCTGGTTTTTTTTTATTAGCTCAGGATTCGTGACGATGATATTCCGAGGATTGCGTTCGGACGAGAGATGGTCACTACGAGTTTGTAGTCATGCCATCTGGGCTTCGAATGCTCCAGCAGTTTTCATGAACCTAGTGCATCGATGTTTTAGACCAGTACTTGAATAAGTTCATAGTGGTCTTCATCAATGGCATTTTGATATTTTCCCGAGCAAGGAAGCTCACCGGGAACATCTGCGGATTGCTTTATCGGTCCTTAGACCAAGTCGGTTGTACGCAAAGTGGGCTAAGTGCGATTGTTGGATCTAGAAGTGGCTTTCTTAGGCCATGTGATCAATAAGAATGAGGTTATGGTTATTCCCCAGAAGAGTGAATCAGTAGTTGTTTGGAAGCGGCCTCAGGGTGTGAGCGAGGTGTGCAGTTTCCCAGAGCTTGCTGAGCATTATAGACGGTTCATGGAAGGATTTTTCTAAGATCACTCCACCTATGACCAGTCTGTTCCGCAAGGTCAACAAGAAGTTGTCTGGGATGACAAGTGCAAGACCAGTTTTCAAGAAGTTGAAACAGTGTCTGACTTATGCACCAGTTTTGGCATTGTCGGAAGGAATGATGGCTATATGGTATATAGTTAATGCTTCGAGAAATGGGTTGGGATGTGTCTTTGATGCAGAGGGGCAAGGTTATTGCATACGCATCTAGATAATTGAAAACCTATGAAGCAAACTAACCAACACGTGACCTAGAACTAGCAGCAATAGTGCTTGCATTGGAAACTGAGGTTACTTGGGTGACCCAGAGGTCAGCAGAAGTTTTTCTCCATAAGATTGTTCGTTTACATGGCATTCCTAAGACCATTGTATCGGATCGAGATGGCCGATTCATGTCAAGTTTATGGCAGGAACTTCACAAGGCCATGGGAACTGAATTGAGATTCAGCAGCGTTTCATCCTCAGACAGATGGTCAGTCTGAAAAGACCATCTAGACCCTGGAGGATATGCTAAGAAGCATACATACTCGATCATCCGACTAGCTGGGAAGACAGCCTAAGTCTGATTGAGCTCACGTACGATAATAGCTGGCATGCTACGGTCAAGATGGCTCAGTTCGAAGCTTTGTATGGTCACAGATGCAGATCTCCGATTTGTTGGGTTGAGTACGCCGACAAGATTCTACTTGGACCAGAGTTGGTCGAAAGGACAACTTCGAACATTGCTTTGATTAGACAGAGGTTGTTGACCGCTCAGAGTCGACAAAAGTCTTACGCAGATCAGAAGCGTTAAAGTGTTGAGTTCGAGGTTGGTGGCAAGGTACTTGTCATAGTATCGCCACCCAAGGATGTTTTCAGGTTTGGTAAGCGTGGGAAGCTTAACCCTCGCTACATGGGACCATTCAAGATTCTGGATAGAGTAAGATCTCTAACGTACCGTTTGGCATTGTCGCCATCGGCATACCCAGTGTATAATGTGTTCCACGTATCAATGCTAAGGATATTCGTGCTAAGATGAGTCTCGTAGGCTGAGCTATAAGGACGTCGAGATTCAGGCAAATGATACTTGAGAGGAGATGCCAGAGCACATTCTCGAACGCCGTGTGAAGCAGCTGTGCAACAAGATCGTACTGTTGGTACGAGTTATGTGGTCCAGGTCTGGGACTGAGGAAGTTACTTGGGAAACCGAGGCAGAGATGCTCAGACACTTTCCCGAGTTGTTTTTCGGCCAAGTTTTGGGGTCGAAACTTCTTTTAAGGGGGAGGTGATGTGATACCCCGTAATTTTGTAAGGCTATTTTGGGAATTATGGATTTTTCCCGAGCGCCAGTTTGGTACGTCGGATTTAATTCTGAAGGTTTGAGACATTCTGTAATGTGCTCTGTATCTGTAATATTTTTCTCAGTGAAGAATTATACAGTCGAGATGTTTTGGAAGTTCGTACTCGTTCGTGTACGACTTTTGTTAACGCGGGTTAAGATTGGTACAAGTTTATTGCCCAAGAGTTGTTATCTAATGGGCAATAGTACAAGATTCTTTATCCAAAGGTTATTGTCCAAGAGCTATTATCCAAGAGGCAAAGTGCAAGGTTATTACCCAAGGGACGGGAAGGAAGCTTCCTACCACCTTCCTCCTCCTTGGATTTGCCTATAAATAGAGAGCATTGGGTGAGAGTGAAAGGGGCTGAAAAACGCGGAAGCGCTGTCAAGCTCTCGTCTCTCAAAAACGCTCTCAAAGCGCTCTCTCTCGGGAAGGCTCTAGTGGATCGTCGGAGCTCGTTTAGTGTCGTTTTCGGTGGCCAAGAGGAGCATTGGAGGCTCTCGGACGCCTAGAAGCCAATCAAGGCGAAAGACGAGCCAAATCGATCGTCGAGGGTGAGTTTTCTCCTCTCGTATTTCTATTTTCGTTCGCGACGGCGACCGCCGTGAGGATCACGGCGACCGCCGGCTCGAAGGCGGCGACCGCCGGCATGAGACGGCGCCCGCCGTGAAGATCCCGGCGCCCGCCGTGATGTTGTGGCCAGCCACCATGAAGAAGGGCCAAGGAGCGGCGCCCGCCGTAGTTGGGCGGCGCCCGCCGTGCTTGAGGCGGCGCCCACCGTGCTTGAGGCGGCGCCCGCCGTAATTAAGGCGGCGCCCGCCGTGATTGTTGTGGCGCCCGCCGTGAAGTGTTGGTGGCCGTGGTTGTTGGTGTTGGCTTCCGTAGCCTTCGTTCGGGTTTCGTTTCCTTCGATTCCTTTCGTTCTTTCGTAGATCGGTATTGTTGTTTGTCGAATCTAACTTAGGGTTTCTGTATGGGTCGATCCGAAGGTACCGGAGTTGGAGGATTCGTCTCTGTGTCGAGCCCAGAATCCAGTCGTTAGACTTCGTTCAATCTCTGCGGACTCAGGCAAGTGGCGGTTCGCTCTTGCTCATCGTTCCATATTTACATTAATTATCAGTTGTTTATTTGAGTAATTAATTTGGAATGATTACGGTGTTTGTCTGGAATTGGTTTTATAAACTGTTTTGGAAAATCATATAATAGGTTGTATATATGTTAGAACGACGCTATTATCTGTTATCGCCTTCCGGGCTTTTATGTGGATTTATCATGTACTGTGGTTGTGTTGTAACTGTAAGTTAGCACAAGTATTTGTAGGAACGCCTGGATCCTGAGAGTTCCATACGCATTCCTTTATAACTGTAAGGGCGATGAAGACCCAACGATTGTTGAAGTTTGAACTCAGTGAGGTTCATTCTTTTAAACGGCGAGCAAGACCCTGCGATAGTAGAAGTTTGGACTCTGTGAGGTTCATTCTTTCGATATAGATTCAGAGGTTTGGACTCGGTGAGGTTCATTCCTTAGATATGGGTCCTGCGTGACAGAGACATATATTAAAAGCTTTTAATGTGTTAATCGTTTTGGAATTAAATAAGATAAGGTGCCCGAGAGCACTTAATTAATATACCTTTGGCGAGTAGTGCAGCTAAGTAAATAGTGCAGCTAGGAAAGCTCGTCTTGACTTTTGATCAGAGTACGTTCTCTTTCCAATCTGGATTCGCTGTAAGCGATGAGGTTGGTCGTGAACCGAAACATCTTAGTCAGTTTTTAAATCATCGTTATGTGGTTCTGTAAGATCCAGACTTGAATGTAGTACGTTCTCCTTCCGATCTGGATTCGCTGTAAGCGGTGAGGTTGGTTGTGAGCCGAAGCATCTCAGTCAGCTTTTAATCGCTGTTGTTTGATTCTGTAAACATTCCAAATTTGTCATATTTCCTTAAAGACTCATTTCCTTTGGAGTCTTCTTTCGGGTCGATTTCTGTGAAGATTAAGTCTTCCAGAATCTTCTCTTGTGCATACCTCTTGTTGTTATTCCGTGAAAGTGTCGGGTTATGTATCGTCCCTTCGGTTATTATTTGAGGGACAATGATAGTAAACGGTTACGATCACTCGAACCACTCTGTTTTTTACCCTTGCTAGTCTATATAAGTAGACTAACCCACGAACGTTGTTCTCTGCATGTGGGCTGGTGTCATCCGTTCGATTCGGCACATCAGATAGAGCGAAGATATGAGGAGACTAGATTGACTATGAAGACGACGGTTGTTTTTGGATGTTTTAATAATTTCTTTTAATTAGGTTGAGATCCTTGGGCAGGTGATCATTACGATCACAACCCTTTTTGTAATATCTTTTAAAAGACTTCTGTTGTACCTTGTTTTAAGACTTTCGCTGTACTTTGTTTAAACTCTGTATTTGTCCTATTCGGGATTGGGTTGTAATCCCGTAACTCATGTTTCATTTGATTGATGTTTTGATTTGAATACTTTGATCATTATGTATCAATTGTATTCCATGAATTGTATTTAAACCGGTAAAGCCTTGGGTGATCTGGGTAAGGAACACTGGGGTCACTGGCGGTAATACCTTTCCAAATGGGTTAAGATTTGTGGGTGTTACATTGTATGCTGATGATGTTTTCTTTAAAGACATCTTTGAGCAATGTAAAATCAGCAGAGAGCATGACACGTATTTCCTGGATGTTGGGTATCTGTACAAGGTTGTGAAACTATTTATTCCTACGTCTTCTGTCAGGCACTTATTGCTCCAAGAAGCACATGACAGTCGTGGCCATTTTGGGGTGTCTAAGACGCTTGCAGCACTTCGGGAGCACTTTTTCTGGCCAAAGATGGCCCAATGTGTTACCAAGTATTGCAAGAGTTGTGTGACATGCCACAAGGCTAAGGCACGCTCGAGTCGACATGGTCTCTACACGCCCCTCCCCATTCCTGCAGCCCCGTGGGAAGATCTTTCCATGGATTTTATCATAGGGTTGCCTATGTCTCGGCGTGGTAGAGATTGCATTTTTGTAGTCGTCGACAGGTTCTCTAAGATGGCAAACTTTATTGCCTGCAAGAACACCAACAATGCTACGGACATCGCTGGATTGTTTTTTGAGCATGTGGTGCGCTTGCATGGTGTCCCTAAAACTATTGTCAGTGATAGGGATATCAAATTTGTAGGCCATTTCTGGAGAACGTTGTGGGGTAAGCTAGGCACCAAGCTTCTATTTTCTACTAGCAATCACCCACAGACGGATGGTCAGACGGAGGTGACCAACCGTACCTTGGGAGCCCTCCTTCAGACGGATCTCAAGGCGAACCCACGAAGGTGGGAGGACTTACTTGCTATAGTTGAGTTTTCCTATAACAGGTCCAGGCACTCTGCGACGAAGCTGACTCCTTTCGAGGTCGTCTGTGGAAGGAACCCGCTGATGCCGCTGGACACGCACACAGCTGGAGCGGCGTGCGCTGCAGTACTCCGCTCAGAAGAACAAGGGCAGGAGACGCTTAATCTTCGCCCCGGGCGACTTGGTTTGGCTTCACTTGCAGAACGAGCGATTCCCTTCCGTCCGCAAGTCTAAGCTCGACCAACGGGGTGATGGTCCCTTCAGAGTCGTCAAGACCATTGGCGACAACGCCTACCAGCTCGAGCTCCCGAACAAGTATGTGGTGCATCCGACGTTCAACGTCGCTGACTTAGCACCATATGTTGAGCCTGAGTATGATGAGGGTGAAGCGGGGACGCTTCACACTCAAGTGGGGGAGGGTGATGTAACCCAGCCCTCTATGTCAGCTACAGAGGAGGAAGACGCCATGCTACTTCCACCTACGGGTCCGATCACCCGTTCCAAAGCGAAGAGTGTCCAAGCAGCGACACAATCCTTGGTGACCAGACTTGTAGCCAGTCACGGCCAGATCACTACATCGCCCGAGCTTCTGTGTCTCGTCAGCTTAGCCGTGACTGACTCCTCTACAGTTACATCCAATCCGATCGAGACATTACTTGTTTAGTACGTTTATGAACATTATTTCTATTTTTAGTAGCTGCTATTTCTGGGTTGTTTCCATTTATGTTAAATGGGCCGCCAAATTTAGTAACTAGAGAGTCTGGCCCATTACGTCAACTCTCTAGTATAAATATTAACTTTTGTCTTCATTTCCCATTACGTCGAAACATAGCTTTTGTTTTCTAGTCGAGTAATCTCCTGAAACCCGGGCTCAGACGTCAACAAAATTAACGCATTCCTAGTCGAACTATCTTGGCGCGTTAATTCGGTTACCCAACAACTATCCGCAACCAAAACACAAACCCTAATTCACCCTACACCTCACGGCTGCCTCCACCCTCGTCTCCCTAGGGCTGCCGCCGATCACCACCACCACAACCTCCCTTCCGCCGTGCCTCCTCCATCACCGCCGCCCCTTCTTCTGCCGCATCTCCTCCAGTCCGCTGCGTCGCCCCCAGTTCCTCTGCGTTTCCGAACCACCACAGTCCACAGAACATCATCTCCATCCCCTTCCGACGAGTTGCAACGCCCCAGTACGCATTCACCGGATCCTTGACAACGATTTGTAGTCTTTCCATCGGGTAAGGTTACATCAATAACATAAGTGATTAAGTATCATATACAAGTTGGAAGATTTTAATTTGACGTTATGGTTCATCAACAGATGGTGAACACTCGATCCACCAACCAAGCAACTAATAAAAGTCCTAGCGACGGTTCCCGAATTCAGCTGAGGAGTGCTACTCAACAAGGGGAAGACGCGGGATCTGGCTCGCGTAATAATGACCCGACTCTGCGGCAAGATGTTCATCAGGGACAAGTGGACCCCCAAGCTGCGAGGGAAGTTCCACCTCCTACCCCGATCGTGTTGGATGCGACGGTCATTGGGCAAATAGTGAGGCAGGTGGTCGAGGTACTAACGGCCCAAGGGATACCGCAAGCTCAAGCGACTCTCAATCCTCAAGTTGCAACTAATATGGAGGGACGTGAAGATCCTACACATCCGGTGGCTCTCGAGAGAAATGACGAGAATTACAACCGAGCATTGAAGATGATCAATTCAATGCGCCCGGATAGCTACGATGGGACCGGGGAACCAGTCAAGGTTGCCTATTGGTTTTCCCATATGGAACGAATGTTCCGAAATGTGGTATGCACCGAGGCTGAACAGGTGCACATTGCTTCGTTACATCTGAAAGACGGAGCAAGTGAGTGGTGGGAAGGAACTGGATTGGATGACCACCCGAATCTGAGTTGGACAATGTTCAAGGCCAAACTCACTGATCGATTCTTCTCTCATGCTATGAGAGAAGAAAAGATGAAGGAGTTCCTCTACCTAGAGACGGAGGGACTGAAGGTGACTGAGCTGGCGGCAAAGTTCAATCATTTTCTACATTATGCTGGTTCAGACGTGCATTCAGAAGAACAGAAGATCTGGTACTTCCATGGATGGATGAATCCAGAAATCAAACCTCTGATGGTGTATCACGGTTGCTCTACCTTGGAGCAGTATGTGGATGCGGCCTATAAGGTAGAGGTTACGCTGGAAGAATTGATAGGCGTTTGTCGTCGTGACACCTAAACAAATAAAATAATCCTAACAAACCTAAACAAGTAGTAGAGGCAAGCAAGGGTCGAATCGACAGGGAGGAAGTAATCAATCTACGTGTTCACAAGCGTGTAAAGTAACAAGGGGGGTTTGAATGATCACAGATCCACAATACAGAGATGCAAGTTGATCACTGAAATCTATAAATCCAAGTTCTTTAACTATTCTTATGGTTGTTCCCACCCTGATCTTAAGTACTACCGATTCTCACTGTTGTCGATAGACTTATTACTATGCCAATGATAAAGTACAACTGATTCTCACAGTTGTCAGCGTACTTTAGCACCAACACAGCAATAACAATGCACACAAGGATATAGGATACATGCAAGTAGAAAGACGTACAAGTACTCACTCCCCTACTAAACATGCAATTGATTCTCACACACAAGTGTACGCTCGGAACCCCTATACGCACAAACGTGTTTGCCACTAGATATGCACTCGGAACCCCTATATGCAATCCTAGCAATTGATAAATAGTATTCAACCTAGCTGGCCAGACTATGAGGAATAACAATAAATCATAAACGTTATAACAAGAGAATCAATCCAACACACATAAAAATAAGAACAATGAATAGAAATCTCACAACATAATCAATGTATTGCTTCAAACGTCTAGCAGAACAAAAGTGTTTAGCTCTCCATGAGTTGGAACCACGGAGGCAAAACTAAAACTGAATTGTAACGTAATCTCGAACTATGAAACTAGGTTAACAAAAGAGAGTATTTATAAACTAAATCCTAAAAGAGATAAAAGGAAATAATAATAATACTAATAAAATAGGAAATCAGATCCCGGGAAATTAATCCCGCAAATCCTCGCGGTCGCAATCCCGCCTCGCGTTAGCAGCTTCCTTCACGGCAAACTCCAATTCACTTCTCGGCCCATCTCACAAAATCAGCATGGCCCATCTTCAATGCAGCGCTACGCGGCCCAATTCAAGCAAGCAGCTCCACACTCCTCGCTTGCGTCATCATGACATCATCGTCCGCATTCAATTCTCGCTTCTTCCAATTCGCGCTTCGCTTCAATTCTTCAGCGCACGGCATCATCATTCACGTGGGCTTTTATTCTCCTTTGGGCCTATCTTCTCATGGCCCAACTTCCTTCCAAACTTCCAGCTACACGCCTCGCATAATTAATTAACTGTTTGCTTCACATAAAGACCGTGAGGCATCATTTCTCATCGCGGGGCGGTGTATTTGGCTGCGGGACGGTACTTCTCTGAGATCCATCGCCGGGTCACGGTGGCTTTGGCGCGGGGCGCCATTCTTCAGCTCTTCTTCTTCTTCAATAAACTCCAGCAGATCTCCATTATCCTCATCTAAGCTGTAAAACCCTTGATATCTTCAATTCTCTCCACAACTTCCGGATCACAGACTTAGCCTCAAAATCACTCATAAACTCCTCCAAATCATGCTAATAATTGCTAGTTATGGTGTATGAAATAACACCTATCAAATTCCCCCATGCTAAACCTTGCTCGTCCTCGAGTAAGCTAAAGATAAACCTACTCTCTCAATCAAATCCCAAGGTCTCAGGAAGCACAAGAAAATATGACACTAGCAATTACAACATCTCAACAATAAGCTCCAGAGTACCAAACAGCACGCACAACACAACACCACAACATAACACCACACACCAAAGCTACAAGGAAAGCAAAGTACTTCCCCCAAGCTTATCCCAAACACCATAGAGTGAAACAAAATCTAATCCTATCTCCCATCTATCTTCTTATGCCTCCCAGAGTGACCTACCCGATAATCCTTCTTTGACTCTCTTCTTATGACGCCTCGCCAAAAATAATGAGAAATCCTAGAATCACTCTTCTTCTTTTTCGCTCATTTTGCCAAGGCGCCCTTTCGGGTTTTCACCAAGCCACTCATTTCATTTTCCAATAGATGTACTCACATATGCTCACGTCACTCTTGACCACATATTACCCCTGCCTAATGCTGGTCCAAGCCACCTGCTTATTACCTAGGCCGCCCTTTCGGGTTTTCGACCTATCCCAGGATTTTTATGTATGCCTTTTTTCAATTTTTGGCTTTTTTCTTTTTTCTTTTTTTCTCCTCAACAACGTAGTAAGTATTCCACCCGAAAGCGGGAGGAACAGAATAAGGCCAAAGGTGGGCAACATAACCGGAAGTTTAATGCATTTAAACGACCGGCATCGCCCACTAGGTTTGAGAAGTCTGGTCGTGCTAAGACCAAGACGACTCAATCTGACTCCACCAAAGGCTCAGGTTGGAGTAGAAGTGTGATTCAATGCCACAACTATGGTGAAGCTGGGCATACAAGCTTTAATTGCCAAAAGGAGAAGCAGGTATGTTATAATTGTGGAAATGAAGGCCATATGAAAACATATTGTAGGCAGAAGGGTCAAGGGCCAACACAATCATACCAGGCCTCAAATGTTGGCAGTAGGCAGAACCCAAAGTCAGAAGTGTCCGCTCCTGAGCAATCTGTTGCTCGTAATAAAGGTAAGGCACCTATGGAATGTTCGAGTCAAGGGCAACGACTCTTTGTGATACGTCACCCCAACGAGAAGGAAACCCTGAACGAGTAATGGTATTTTGTAAAGCTTTTTAAGAATAAGGAGCGATGACTTGTGTCGATAGTTTCCATAGTTTAGTAATCTGTATGTTCAACATTTTGTCAATTGTTTTAATGTAATGTTTCGAATAATAAAGAAGTGTTTCCTTGTTCCGGAAATTACTAAATTCGTTACTAATGCAAGTTATTCGTTCATACGAGAATCCTTGAGTGCCAAAAGTAGTACATGTCATGTGTTGATAAAGACTGTTTGGACTCATAAAGGATAGTGTTGGGTTGGGACAGGTGTGATTGTTCCCTACCTTGTTAGCGCTAGTTTCATAGTCGAAACTATTCGTAAGAACCCCTCTATGTTCCAGAAATAATGTCAAGTTGGGCATTGACATTATTTGTTCCCTCTGCTCGAATTCATGAGCATTGTCCCGAGAGGTTAATGTTGTAAGGATTCCTTGCCATAAGGATTTGGTGTGTGTAATAATGCTCTATGGAGTTTGAGGTTATTCCTCATGTGCATACTCTGAGCATTAGATGGGGTAATATAAAGCTCAAAGTTCTTAAGTGTGAGTTGTATAAATTATATATTTAAGTGAATAAATGGGTAAGAGAGGTATTTCATAAGGAGTTTGTTTTCTCTAAAATGATCGTACTCTAATACGATCTTGAATAAACTTTAAAACCCAAGAGTTATGGTTATGGGGTTTATAAGTGAGTGTGCCCATTATAGGACCAGTGGTTAAAGCTTTTGAAAAAGCTAAGTGTGCGAAATCATAAGTATTATTTTGGAAGACCTATTTGAGGTTTCGCTATGAGGTTTTCTTAAGGAAATGATATAATGATATGAGGAGTATTAAGATAATTAAGTCTTGGGTAAATATTAAATTTCGGCAAGGCATAAGGTTTGCTTAATTTGGGATGATGAAATTGTGTGAGGACAATTAAGTGTTTAAGGATTTATGGGTGAATAACAAACTCAGTCGGTAAAAGTTTGTTTTGATTTTTTTTTGGGTCAACAGTACGGGGATAATGTAAGTGTATGGATTTTGTCTAATGGATTGGATGAAAATCGACCTATGTCTATTAAAGTGATCTTATGACATGTTTTGGGTAAATAAGGTGATTGATTATAATCGTGTTAAACGGATTATTAAAATCATGTTTGAGGAAAACATGAATGAGATGTTGTGTGATTAATTGTGAAAAATTAAGGAATTCTTAAAGGTCTTATGTTAGAGCTTGATTAATGGAAAGATTTTGGGTTAAGAATGTCATAAGGGCCAAATTTAATTAAGGTAAATAATGAAATAGATGAGATGCATATGTAAGGAGTAAGACGATATGACAATTGGGGGTACTAAGTTAGGTCATAAGGAGATAAGGTATGAACTTTGGGAGTCATTTACAAAAAGAAAAATTGAGAGAAAAGGTGTGTTCTCAAGCTTAAGGTGTATTAAGATCGTGTGATGATTTTGGAGACTATGATTCTAAGGTAATCATGACCTTGTGAGTATATTAAGAGTTGGCACATGAGATAATATATGGAAACAAGACATATGAGGGATGTCATGGTTGAGGAAACAGATCGACTTTCCTAGGATTAATTTTGGGTACGAGATAATCAAGGACACTAAACTCAAATGGAGAGGTTAAGGCGGAAACCGATACCTCTACCTTGGTAGTGCTAGTTTCGAGGTCGAAACTATTTTTAAGGGGGTAGTATTGTAATAACCCCTAAAAGTCCCAACTCTCGTTTTGTAAGCAAGACGTGTTAGGCATGTTCGGGACCTCTATAAGAACCATTTGAATGTGATGATATACGTTTAATGAGATATATGGATTCTAATTATTGGAGGAGTGCTAAAAACGAGATTAAGCATGACCGCGATCAAGGCCTGGGAGCCGCGGGCGCGGCATTGCCCGCGGCCGCGGTGTTGAAACCGCGGGCGCGGTTTTGGCAAAAGGCCAAACACGATCGCGGTTCTGAAACCGCGATCGCGGCTCTCTGCTTCGTCTTCTTCCTCCTCTTTCCCGAACGCCGACGATCGGCATTTCCCCACGTTTTTCCAAGCGGCGGGAGCTGGATCGGTTGGCCTCCTTGGCATTGAGTGTGGAGCTCCATTTCCTAGCCTATAAATAGGGCTCAGAATTGGCCTTCTCCTCCACCATCTTCTCCATCTCTTCTCCTCTCAATTTAGTTCGCATTGTTGTGTTGTCGTCGCCGGAAGCCAAGGTCGTCGCCTTTGTGAAGTTCCTAGAGTGGTGGTAGTGCGCAAGTGTCCAGAAAGCAAATATCCGCGCCTCGTCGTCATCGGTAAGGCTCCGAAGTTCGATTTAAGCTCGTGTCGGGATAGAGTCCCGCGACCGCGTCTGGGTAGAGGCCCGCGATCGCGGCCCCTTCTGCCGCGGCCTTGCCCAGCAAGCCGCGATCGTGGCTATGCTATCCGCGACCGCAGCACTGCCCTTTTTCCTTCGTTTTGTTTTGTTCCTTCGTACCCGTAACTAATTAGGGTTTTGTTTTAAAACTCGTCTCGTATGCGTCATCAGTGTTGGATTGTGCTCGTCTCCATGGCTGATTATACGGATTGGAATCCGACCCTACTGAATGATGATAAATTCCAACGGGAATTTTAGTAGGCAGTCGTACACAAGTTCAAGTTCCTGGATTTCAAACTCAACTCTTCGTTCATCAGACTAAGGCAAGTGGCGGTTCGCTCTTGCTATGTTATTCCATATTTTTCTTAATTGACAATTAATCTATTGTCTTAATTAAGTTGGGATAATAATCTTCTTAATTGTCGTTTGGGAACTTGTGTGTGTAAAATAATGTGTAAAGTGAATCTTTTTATTAGGTTGTATATATGCTAGTTATAACCCTTATATATATATATATTATTATAGGGTGCTAGATAATAATTGGTGTGGATTGTTGTCCTTTGGTGTGGATAATAAATGCTAGTTAGCACGAGTATTCGTAGCAACACTATTACCTTGCGAGGTTTAGCTGTTTCTTTATAACTTGGTATTAGGAGGATAATTGCCCTAATACTTTTGGTCATGACCTACCCTTATTTTATATAAGTGGTGGTGCACTTAGCTAGTGCCAATATTCGGGATTCATCCCAAAGATATCTCTCGTATCGAGATGATGTGAATTAAATGTCTTAACGTGAATGTACGTTTTAAAAGTAAATAAGATAAGTGCTTTTACGCACATAATTAATATACCCTCGGGCGAGAAGTACAACGTGGAACCCGCCCAGACTCTTGTTAGAGTAAGTCCTCTTTCCAATCTGGATTCGCATTGCGTGGTGAGGTTGGTCGTAGGCCCAAATAATCAAAGTCGTTTTTGTGAACTTGTGTGAAAACTTAGCGTTCCCAAACAGTTCTTCATATTTTCCCTAAAGGCTCAATTCCGTTGGAGTCTTCTTTTCGATGCATATCTTCTTCTATCATTCCGTGAAAGTTACGGGTTATGTATCATTCTTTCGGTTATTATTCGAGGGACAATGATAGTAAACGGTTACGATCACTAGAACCATTCTGCTTGTACCATTGCATAGTCTTTCATTAGACTAACCAACCGGATTTTATTCCTTGCATGGTTGGCTAGTGTCATCCGTCCTATACGGCACATCAGAGGTTGGTCCCCGACGATTGAAGTAACCAATCGAAGAGAAGGCTTGCAGTTGAAGTTTGCGTTTTAAGAAGTAATATTTCCAAGGCGTGTATGTTTAAATTGAAATAAATGTAATACATAGTCATGTAATTAGGACTACTTTAAAAGAGTCTTCCGCTGTAATTTAAAAGTCTTTCGTTGTCACTATACTTTGTTGTAAAACCGTCCTTCTCATTTTACGAGAGAAATCTTAATAAAAGGTTGAGTTTTATTCATTTAAAATGTCTTTCGCTGATTATTCTTTCATTATTTAATATTTAGAGAAAATTGCGGGAAACCACCCGTTATATACGCGATTTTTAGTGGAACCACCCGTTATAGACGAAATTATTTTAAACCACCTATTAAATGCATTCCGTTAGCAATGAACCACCTACAAGCAAATTCCATCCAATCTCCCGTTAAAAGGTGTTAAATTACCAAATTACCCTTGAATTTTGAAAAAAAGTACAAGTCTTTACCGATTTATGGTATTATTTAGTATTTTCCTGAACCGGTTTAGGAGAACCCGTCCTCTTCTCGGCTTATCCTCCCTAGAAGTTCTTCATCTTCCTATCGCACCTACCCTGCAACTTCACAAGCTCACTTGCGCTGTCGGTGAAGACTTTGTCACCAGAATCGACCTTCTCCTCCCTTTGCATGCACCTCTCATCTCTCCAGAAACTTGCCTTCCCTTTCAATTCCATCTCCGGTGTCGTTTTAAGGATTCATCTCTGCACAAGGGGTTCACCACCTTCACTTGGGTTCCTTAACCGTTGAATTGAACTATGAAATTTTCGGTATTTATTCCAGAGAAGCATACAAGCTAAAGCCCTCAATGAATTTCTCCGTTTATATGGATTTTGGTTCGATCCGGAAATTAGGGTTCTTCGTTTGCGAAGAACAACGAGGAGGTGCAGATGAACAACAAGGAGGTGAGATCCAAATTTGTCGAGGAGCTTGGTATCCCGGTCCGTTTCTGATAGCGAAAATTGGAGCTTGGAGTTTGGTATTCTTCCAATCTGTTTCAATTGAGCCCAGAATTCTCCCCAATTTTGTGTTTATATGTTTACACCCAAATTTTCCCAAAATCTAGAAAGATTGAAGATTTTGATGGCTCAACCAATATGAATAGTTCCAAGCTATCTGAGATAAAAGAGCAATTCACATGTGTTGGTGGTGTTACTGTTGAATTTCGTGTGCACATAAAAAGGACAGATATCCTTCTTGAAGACATTTTCTCTGAATTTGTCACAATTCACCATAGAGTTATGTTTCCATGTCTGATCCCTTTCACTGGAGATACGTTATTGATCTCTATAAACACTCCATTTTTTGTATATTTGTTTATCATAATACTGATTTACAAAGGCCATAATACTGATATCTATAAACACTCCCTTTCAATGGAGATACGCTAAACCTTGATTTGTTAATGGAGAGAGTGTAAATTATTTAATAATTTGATTGCTTTTTTTAAAAGATAACATCAGGTCCCGATTAAGCAAAGGGAGGGGAAATCCGGACATGTGCTTTATTTTTATTTTAAAAAGGGAGGGGTAATTTTGTCTTTTCACACTATTTAACGGAAAATCTAATGGATTTGGCTCGCGGGTGGTTCATCGCTAATGAAATGCATTTAATGGGTGGTTTAAAATAATTTCGTCTATAATGGGTGGTTTCACTAAAAATCGCGTATATAACGGGTGGTTTCCCGCAATTTTCTCTAATATTTATGTATTTATTTAAGCTTAATTGTTCCGGTTAAAGACTAGGGTGACTTTGGACGTTAACGTCTGAGGTCACTGGCGTGTGGCACTACCGACATAAGTCGGGGGTGTTATAGTTGTTCCCCTGGAGCTTTGTCGTGACACAATTCACGTCCCTATCGACGTGACCAATGGGTTATACAGATGTTTTTCCCTTGGATCTTTTTCGTGACGCCATCTACGTTCAAGTCGACGTTGTTCCCTTGGAACTTTGTCGAAAACGTCAATTACACCCCCGATGGCGTGATCCATGCAATCATATCCGTCTCCGTGGATGTGACCCCTGTTGGTCGATCACCTTTGTGTCTCCGTCGAGGAGACCCCCGTTGGTCACCTTTGCGTCTTTGTAGACACAACCCTCGTTGGTCACTCAAGCCCCTGATGGCGTGATCCATGCGATTGTATGCATCTCCATCGATGTGACCCCTCTTGGTCACCTTTGCGTCTCCGTCGACGCGACCCCTGTTGGTCACCTACTCCCCCGATGTCGTGATCCCTCCTTAATGTAATAGATGAAAGTATTAAATAATGTAGTCCTGTAATTAAGAATTAATTTAAGTCTTTGGATATATTGTAATATTATTTTGTAAAGCTAGTCTTCTTAATTTACGAGGAGAATATAAATAAATACATAATTATTTCAAAAGTCTTCTGCTATTGTTTTATCTATTAAATATTTATGTTGCGTATAAATTGTTCGAATTAATCCCTGGGTGACTCGGGTTGCTCACAGCAACTGAACTCCTGGGATCAATATTAGGGGGATGCCTCTTTGTGTGCTCCATGTTGAGCCTTTCCCCCATTCTCTTGCACTTCATGATGGGTGGACCACTTTTTATATCCATGATTGCACTTGCCATCTTCAGAAATGGCCTACCCAACATCTCAGGGGCTGCTGGCTTATCCTGCTCTGTATCTAGCGTAGAGAAATTTACCCTCTGAATCCCAATTTCCTTCTTGTGCTTCCCCTTCTGCTTCTTCTTGATCTTGCGCAACGCCTTTAAAAATTCCTTACAGTGAGGGATGCTATTTGCCAGTTTGAGCAAAGGAATATTTACCTCGCAAATGCTAAACGTCTCAAACAATTCTTTGTCATTGGCTGGCCTCTTCGTGTCCGCCAGAGCTTCAGGGAAAGGTGTCGGAGGCTTTTTTGATCCGAGCGGAGGGAAATAGGGGCGCACATTGTCGTCATGGGGAGCATTGAAGTGAAGAGGCACTTCTGGAGCATTTCCGTGGGCGCGGATTGGGGTCCGCGGTCGTGGAATTTGTTCGATCTCATCGCTGTCTTCGACTCTTTTTCCGCGGTCGCGGATTTCATATCACGGTCGCGGAATTCTCTCGACCTGCTCCTTTTTTTTCTCTGTGCATTTTCCGCGGTCGCGGATTTGCGTCGATTCCGACCTTCTCGCCAGCTGTCTCGCCACGGTCGCGGCCCTCTTCCTCGTGGTCGCTGAATTCCTCCAGTCCCAAAAAATACTATTCTTCAGATAGTACCTCGCGGTCCCAAATATCGTCTGGAAGGCCCAACTCCCTAATTGAACCGCGGTCGAGGGACACCTCCCGCGATCTCGGGTTCTCTTCTTCCAATATCTCGCTATATTCAGCTCCTGTCTCTCTAATTTGCTCTTCCCTTTCAGCTAAGGGGCGACAAGCAGCTCCTTAGTACTTCGTATGTCCATCGAGAAGGCATTCTCCTCTTGGTGCACTGCTGGGTGAGAAAGTGGTTTTGCCGATGTCATGGCCTCCAATCTGCTCACTGTTTGAACCATGTGCTCCATCGAATTCTGCAAGTTATAGAGCATCCCCTTAGTAGACATGGAGGGACTTGGATTGGACACTGGCGGGCTATGCTCGTAGGCTGGACTGTACTGCTATAGAGTACCCTGCTGATAGAACGAATGTGGCCCCGGGTATAAATCCTGGTAGTCATGACCATATGGAGGGTATTGCTGGTATCCATAACTCGAATTGGGGTGATCTCTCCATCCTGGGGTGTATGCGTAGGATTATGGGTCATATCGCGGCTCTCCCCAGAACTCCATTTCTGTATCAAATTCAAAAAAAAGAAAAGAAAAGAAAAGAAAAAGAAATCAGTAGCACGGGTGTGGACCGTAAGATAGGTCCACACAAAAACAGACACACAAACACACACAAAGAAAAACAAAACTTGCCTCCCCGACAACGGCACCAATTTGACAGGCATGCTTTAGTCGTGTTACCTGGTCAAAAACATCCTAACAAACCTAAACTAGTAGTTTGGGCAAGCAAGGGTCGAATCCCACAGGGAGGAGTTGTTTTCTTTATGTAGATTTGCATGCAAAGTAACAAGGGGGGTTTTGGTTGTTGATTGTTGAACAAGTAAACAAAGAAAACAAAGCAAAGAGTTTGTATTCAATAAAAGGGAAACACTTAGCCAAACAAATATCCATCATTCATATGATTGATTGGTCCTAGGTTATCTCTATTCCTTCCTTTGATTATTCCTGTCCCTATTCTGAATTAGTTACCAGTCCTACCAGTCTAGGCAACCCTAACTATTAAACAATCTCTACCAACCTTTAAGATTTAATTCAATAGAAGCAAGAAGCGTAGGAATTAACCAGGATACATGCAACACCACGACCCGCAGTATTTAACATATAATCAAATCTCTTTCATAATAAACTAGTCCTACCAGTCCTAGAATATCATGGATGCTACAACAGATAAGGAATCTCAACCCGAAATATCCAAACCCTAGCAATAGACAATTACTAATATCAACTAGGTGATCAATCTAGTCAAATCAATAATAATCAATAGGAATATGCTCAAGAGAAAATATATAATCCAAAGGAATAGGAAATAGAGTTATAACCTCACAATCATGAATCGAATGAAGGCTTCAATTGTCGGACTAAGCAAAGGGTGCTTAGTTCTTCACAGTTCAAAGAAAAACAATGCTGAATGGAAAAACTGAATTGTAACGTGATGATGAACAATGAATGGGAAACTAGGTTAAATAACCTAACCCTAAAACTAAAGGGAAAAGATAACGAAAGTAGTCTAAAAGGAAATAAAAGTATAAAGTTCGAACTAATATAATAAAATAAAGTCGGAAAAGGCAAAAGAAAGAAAACTTCGGAAATCCTCGCGGGCCGCCTGCCGTGTCATTCCGCGATCGCGGAAAGAAATCCGCGGTCGCGGAAATTAAGTTTTTGCTCTCGGCTTTTGCACAGGTCTGGAATTTTCCACAGTCGCGGCCATAAATCCGCGCCCGCGGAAATGGCACTCTCCGCTCAGCGCTTTGCCTTTCGTTGCGGCCTCTTCGTGTCTTCGTTCTTGGTCGCGGTAGCTCGCGGCAGAAGCCTTCTCCTCCTTCGTGTGGATTCTTCCTTCTATTTCCTTGGTCTCCTCCAGTGGTTTACTCCTTGTCTTCTGGATGTCTTCAATTAGCTCCTCCAAACCACCATATCCACACTTCTTCTCTCCAACTCCCTACTCCACAGTTGTGCTCTAAATCCCTACAAATGGCACCCTAAACACCGGTAACAACTCCTAGATAAGCACTATAAAGTAGAGCTGATCAATCACCCTGGCGCAGTCCTCTTGTTGGTTTAAAAATTTCCGTTGGTCCATTATTAACTAATATCGAGAAAGATACTATCGTTATGCATTCATTTATCCAGTTTTTAAATTTGGAGTGAAAACCAAAAATTTTCATGACTTTTATTATGAAGTCCCATTCAACTCTGTCATATGCTTTTTCCATATCCAGCTTTAGTGCTATAAATCCTTTCGTTCCAAGTTTGGATTTAAAGGAGTGAAAAATTTCATGAGCTATAAAGATATTATCCTAAATAGCTCTATTGGCTACAAAAGCACCTTGCAGAGGGTGAATTAATTTTTCCATAGTCTTCTTAAGTCTGCTAGTTAGAATCTTGGAAATGATTTTATAAATTGTCGAACATAAACTAATTGGTTTGTAATGGCTTGTTGAGTTTGGATTATTGCATTTTGGTATTAGTGAAATGAAAGTATGATTGATTTGTTTAAGTAATCTTCCGGATAGGAAAAAACCTTTCACAACTTGGATTACAGAGGGTCCCACAACATCCCAATATTTTTGATAGAACTCTGCTGTAATGCCACCAGGTCCCGGAGATTTATCCGTCCCAATCTCAAATAATGCTTTTTTTATTTCATCATTAGTGATATTTTTAGTTAATTCTTCATTGTCTTCTGTAGATATTTCTGGGTTTATAAGCTCCAGATTTTCTTGTAGAAGCACATCATTCATTTCTTCACTTCGAAATCGTTTGATGAAATCATTTCTTATTGCATGCCTAATGTTTTCTTCTCCAATAATATTAGTCCCTTCCTGTGTCTTTATTTCTTTAATATTTTTTCTATTTCGTCTTCCACTTGCAATTTTATGGAAATAGTTGGAGTTAGAATCCGTTAATTTAATGTGTTTTACTTTTGCTCATTGATTCCAATATATCTTTTTAAAACTGAGAAGTTTATCTTTTTTTTCTAATAGTCTTTTTTGTTTTTGAATTTCATTGTCAGTAGCATTTGAGCAAATATTAATTTGGAGTTCAGATAACTGTGTCTCTATCTCTTTTAGTTGAGTAAAAACATTCCCAAACGTTGTTTTGTTCCAAAGTTTTGCATGTTTTTTTAGTAATTTTTCTTAGAGACTAGATTATACATTCTTGATCCATGGTAATTTGTTCTCCAGGCTTGTTTTACAACATTTCTGAAGTCCTTTCTTGTCATCCAAATCTTTTCAAATTTGAATGGTTGATTTTTGAACGAATTAGCAGAAGCTAACTCAATTGGTATTGGGCAATGGTCTGAGCTCGTGAAAGCATAATGTTTAGTGCATATTGCGGGATACCATTGTAATATTTGGTGATGGATTAAGGCTCTATCCAACTTTTCATATATATTATCTACTTTCGTTCTGTTTTTTCTCCATGTAAAAGCATTACCTTGGTAAGGGATATCAAGTAATTTGCATTCGTTTTTGAAATTTCTTAATCTAAGAAATTTAGTTAAGGGTGGTGATACTCCGCCAAGTTGTTTCGTTGGATCTTGAATCTCATTCAAATCACCCATAATAATGCACGGATGTGCACTATTTTTTATGAAGGTTATTAATGTATCCCAGAATTCATTTTTTTCCCGGTTTATTTGGTGGAGCATAAGTTAAGACCAAAAGTATTTTAGTATTAGTGCACAAATTGGTATACAACAAGCTAACAAATCTTTTATCAATTTTATCGATTTCAATTATTTCATTGACAAGTTGATATGTTTTCCACATGACACAAATCCCACCAGCAAATCCAGTGGCTGGGATACAGCGGAATTGGTCAAATTCTGTTTTTTTCCAGACTTTTTCACTTAGTACTTTATTTGTGCGTGTTTCAAATAGAGCTAGTAATTGAATCCTTCCAATTTTAAAGAATGCTTCTATGTCTATCCAGAAGGTTGATTTACCAATACCACGACAATTCCAAGTGGCAATCTTCATAAAAAAACCATATGTATTGTTGCCCCATATCCAAAGACAGTTAGGGGTCTTATTATCATTAGCATTGTAGTATTTTTTGTAGTAATTAAAATTATAATTTTCTTCCTTTATAATGTGGTGCATAAATATGGTATCTAGAGTTATTTTATTGGTTATTTTCTTTCTAATGTTCCTTTTGTTTATCCAAGTTTGATTCTTGTACAAGACTTGTTCTGTATCCTGAGATGTTATCTTAGGCATTAATCTGTTGAAATGTAAAAGTTTATTGCTAAATAAGATATAACAACTTTTAATGTTATGTCGTATACTGTCCGACCTATTTGGATACGACCTGAACATGCTTGGGTGATGGTCCATTCCTTGTTTTGACTTAAACTCCTTGTATGAGTATTCTATTATACAGGAAAAGGGCTTGTTCAGTATTGTATAGTTGGCTTTTATGTCATTGTGTTTACAAGCTGCTAACATAAAAAGATAATGGTTTTCATTATTTAAATTGTAGTTTACCCGTACAACAAGTACCAACAAACACCATTGGGTGACCTTGTATATATTACACAGGATGCAGCCAATGATGGAATCACCAGTACCCTATTTTCCTTGTTTCATTTCTATTGTTGTTTCCCACCGAGTGTTCTTCCTATTGTTGTATTGTTTCCTGGTAGTTTTTGATTGCCAACATGAGATTCTCCAAGCAAAACATCCTAAGTTTTGGTAGTTTCGAAACCCACCATTGTAGAGTCCCACCGAAAGATAGTTAACAATCCAACTATCCTTAAAATTCGCCAGGACCTATAAGAAGAGCCAGTTATAGAATATAAAATCTGAGGATAACCTCTAATATATAGTTGGTGTATTATAGGTTGATATTGTTTGTGTTGACATCAAAGGATGCCATATAGCTGGTTTATTGACTTGACAGTCAATTCCAGATTGTTCACACCTTTTGTTCATGAGTTCATTTGTTCTATGTATCCAAGAGCTTTGTTCATGTTTCAGTTTTTCAAAGTCATATTCAGAGAGAGTCATGAAGGTGTATACCTGAGCCTTGTCCTGATTCAGATGCAAACATCTCAAGATTCTGTAAGCATAATCAGCCAAGGAGCAAAGAGTCCAATTAATTACAACAAGCCAGCAACTGTCATAAATTTGCAGATCAAGATTAAAATATAAAGGATTCCATAAAAATAGCAAAATATAGTTGAAGGGATTCAAGTAAGGACAGCGGTGATAACACCTAAATGATCAGTGCTATTTTGTAGTGCATATCTGGGGGTTATTACCAGGTTTGAGGCGCCATTTATATGGATTTAGAGCACAATCGTGGATTATGGAGTTAGAGTGGAGAAGTGAAGAAATCATGGGATTTATAGAGGTTTGAAGTGTATTAAAGAGTAGAAGAACAATATGCTGAATTCAAATGGTTCGTTCTCTCTACTCAGATGTCCAAATGAAGTGATTCCAATTCGAGGAGTTAGATCTTGAAGTCTACTGCAAGTCCTCAAAATATGAGCGCAATCCGAGTTGGGAATCAAACGTTATGGCATTTTTACGGAAGTGTCGCAGAAGCTGAAGAAGACACCGTCACCGCCGCCCCACGGTGGAACTGGACGCCCCGCGGTGGACACTCCGCGGTGTAACTTGACGCCTCGCGCCAGAAGCCACCGCGACCCGGCGGTGGATCTCAGAGAAGGAACTAACGCCTCGCGGTGGACTTGTTAACGCCTCACGGCCAGCGAGATATTATTTCCTATTTTGCAATTTCGGATTTTCTAGTTCTATTATCTTGTTTCCTTTATTATTTTTTAGGTCAAGTTTATTTCGTTAGCCTATTTAAGATCTTTTCCAGGTCTTAGATAGGAGGGACTCGTTTTTCATTCTACCTCTAGGGTTTTAACCCATGGAGAACTAAACACGTTTGTTTCGCTAGACGATTGAAGCATTGTAATGGATTGGTTGTGAGATTTATATTCCTTGTTCTATATCTTATTAAGTTGGTTTAATTCTCTTGAGCATATTGTCTATTGGTTTGTGTTGATTTATCTAGAGTAGCTAACTAGGTTTATCGATATTTATCATAGTACTAGGATTTGCATATAGCGGAATGCTAGTGCATATCTAGTAGCAAACACAATTGTTACATATAGTGGAATAAGAGTGTGCAATTGTGAGAGAGAGTTATTTGCATGTTAAGTAGTAAGGTTTTCTTCTATTTGCATGTATCCTATATCCTTGTTTGAATGCTATTGCTTTATTGATAGTAAGGTTTTCTTCTATTGATATTGTGGTAAGTACTATCAACAACTGTCTGAATTGGTAGTTAATTACGATCAGGATGGGAACGACTATAAGATTGTGAAAAGAACTTGGAACAATAGTTATCAGTGATCAACCAGTTTTATCTACAGTGTGGATATTTGTCTAGTGGAATACTTCCACACATCATACTTATTCTTTCTCTAAAGCTTGCATCCTTGTTACTCTGCGATCATACTAAAAAAACCCCTGTTACTTGTCGGTTACACGTCTTTTGTATGCTAATCAACACTCAGAAAGATCACTTCCTCCCTGTGGGATTCGACCCTTGCTTGCCTTTACTACTTGTTTAGGTTTGTTAGGTTTTATTTTGATCGGGTTTAGGACGACTAAAAACTCATCCGTCACTAAACCAGTTCCAGATCTTGGTCATATTCTCATAATAGATGGCTTTCCACATAACAACAAAATAGTCAGAGTGCCAAGTAAAGGGCCTCTGACTAACCATTCTGAACCAAAGCCAATCTACATAAGTAGTAATCGGGTAGGTTCTGCTCTAACAGGAAAAAAAAGTTCAAAAAGATGATTAAGGGGGTTACCCTTTCTGCAAGGTTACTTTCACCAGTAACAACAAAACCTCTAACCAGATTACTAAGAAGATACATAAATTTATTTTTTCATTTTTTTGGGACCCTTCATCCCCGAGGTGGCGGTGTCTTCCTCTTGCATCAGCTCCTTGCGCTTCCCAGGCTTAGAGTTGGATGATTTTGGTAGAGATGACACAACACCTTCACCAGGAGGCATGTTATTGCCCTTTGGAACTGCCCCTTCCAGAACAGTCTCTTCAGTATCTTTGTTAGGCCCTTCAGCACATTCCACAAATTCATCCAAGAGATCATCTTGTTCCAGAAAATCCTACAGCTCACTCTTAGCCATGTTTAGCATAGGAGCTGAAGCATGAGGTGCCCCCTGGCACACCCCGAGTAAGTCATCATTAGGGTGTGGGAGTGTGAAGGGGGAAGTGAGACTTTGAGAAAGTTCATTTTTCTCCCCACATTGCTCAGCACTTAGAACAACAGTAGTAGCCAAGACAACAGATGGAGTAGTAGTTTCAGTAATAGGAGTTTTCTCCATCGTCTCATTGACAGTAACAGCAGGTGCAGTAACCTCAGATTCCTGCTCACCCCCTGTCAGAGGAACATCTTTCTCGACCCTATTGGATTCATTACTACACATGATAGTTTTTTTTGCACCCGGAGATGCTCCTTTCTTTTTTCTAGAAACCTCTTGCCATTGTTTTTCCTCCTTTTCAGCAGAGGAACTAACCTTTTCAGCAGGAGTACTCACATTAACCTTTGAAAGTTCAGCTACAGTGACTGAGGCCTAGCATTCCTCAGTTGGCACTTGTCAAAGCTATGTTCACAAGCCCCGCAAGGCCACAACCCACTGGGCTTTCCTCAAACCAAACATTGTAGACTTTTGAATTCCCATCTTCATCAGGAATAACCATCTTTTTTGTTTTGATACTCTCAACATCCACATTAACACACACTCTAGCATAGTTAACCCTCTATTTTTTTTTGTGAAGGGATCAAGTTTTATAAGAGTGCCCATTTTGTTCATTTCAAGAATTGTGTTAATAACATCAAAGCTAATGTATTCCACTGGCAGATTGGGGATTCTAATCCACATGTCCACGGTAGAAATGGATTCAGTAAAGGGATCAAAGTTGGCATACCAAGGCTTAAGAAGCATTAATTTCCGAAAAACATGATAGGGCCGCCCTTCCCACGCTTTTTTTCTGGTCAATCGGGCTAGCAAAATGAATTTCAAACCAAAGATTGAGCTTTTCAAGGATTTCAAAGGACCCCTTGACAAACCTCCAGTCATTTTTCAGTTTAGATCTCATCTTAGAGAAGTCAACTGGATCCCCAATAATGTAACCCAAAAGAGAAGTTTCTTTGAGCTTAGAAATATTTTTTTGAACCCCAGAGAGTTTGGAAAGATAAAGGATCATATCAATCTCATTTTTTCCAGAAGAGTGGAGACTGTGAGTCTCAGAGGTCTTTTGTGTGGTTTGGGCAGACACTGGATGAGGGGTTACCTCAATAGAATCCACCACAATTTGTTTAGGAACAGATTTTACAGCCTCAGAAGAGGAGCTAGGACTTCCAGGTAAAGAACACAAGACATATTTCATAGTTTTCTTCCCCTTACCCATAGAAGTGGATACGGGAAGAGCTAGGAAAAACATAGATTTAGAAAATAAAAACAAAAAAGAGCACTTAAGAAACCAATCACAGAGAGAGTTAACTAATATCGGGGGTGGAATATGAGAATCAACCAGTCAAGGATAGTATTTATAAAGGAAGTAGAGCTAATAAACAAGCAATAATAGGAAGGAGAAAAGGACAGATAGCACCTTGGAATGGAGGTGTGGTAATCAGCCAAATCCCCTCAAAGAGGCGACGATCCGCTCCTTCCCGCCCATCCCTCTGCAAGCAGTAGGCCATACTGAGAAGGGCGAAGCAGGTACAACCTGTGCAAAAAACCTAGACGCGCAACAGTGGTTTCAACAGAAGCCATCGTCCTAGCCCAGGTCCCATCGTGGCTTTTGTTATTCGGCGAGATCCAACACGCAACTCTCAGCAGAAACCTTCTCAGAGAGAAGCTAGCATGCTTTCTGGAATCATAGTCAAGGTTAGCTCTCTGGATTAGGTAAGAATTGCAGAGGATAAACAGTTCCAGAGGGAAAATCTCATCCCAAAACTGCTCTTTAAAATCCGCCTTCTTGACCAAGTAAATCAAGCAAGATCGGGGAAAGTAGTAAAGCAGAGGCTCATAAACACCATTCGCATGGTCGATTTGAGGGATCAAGTTGCAGCGATTAGTCGAGATCCAAAAGATGGATATCGGCGGCCGCGATGTATGAAGGGTTTGCTGGTTGAGGTTGAGGTAGGGTTTTAAGAAGGGAGCGTCCATTTTTAAAATTTATTGAAGCTTTTAAAAATCATTGTTTTTGTTTTATTATTTATCATTTTATTTATTTTATAGAATATATGTTTTTTATTTATTTTATTTATTGAACGAGGTTTAGTTTTATAATATGAAAAATAATTTATTATAAAAATATATATGATATAATTATCCTGCAGTGAAGGGGCACGGGGTAATATTAGTAGGCAAATCCTATTTGCACCCTGCAGGTGCACAGTGGAAGAGGCCCTGCAGGCGCGCGGCACCCACTGCCGCGCGGCGGTGGGTTCCGGCGGTGGCTTCCGGTGGCCGGCGGTCGCCGGCGGTGGGTGTCTTCGGTGTTCCCGACTCGACCCGAATCCCTTTCGGTGGGTGTCTTCGGTGTCCCCGACTCAACCCGAACCCTAAAAATATTAAACTAGTGGCTAAAAAGATTAAACTAGTGGCTAAAAAAATTAAACTAGTGGCTAAAAAGATTAAACTAGTGACTAAAAAAATTAAACTAATGGCTAAAAAATTAAACTAGTGGGTACCCTATAAAATATTCTCTAATAGAGAATGGACAAACCCTAAAAAAAAAAAAGATTAAACTAGTGGCTAAAAAGATCGAATTAGATTCGGATTGAGTCGAAAACACCGGAGATATATCCACCGAAAATGTTCGGATCGAGTCGGGGACACCAGAGACACCCACCGAAGACACATCGGCGACCACCGGCGGCCATCGGAGACACGCCGGCTCCGGCGCCGGCCGAAAGTGACTTCCGCGCGGCACCGAGATGTCCCATCTCGGTGCAATTAGGCTCTGTAGCCGGCGGAATTAGCCTACCCCTATTAGTACTAGGATATAACACGGTGCTCCGTATAGTTGTAAGTAGGTTAGTAAAAGGGTTAATAAAGAGTGAAAAGGAGGCAGAAAATGATTACGGAAGGCTATGTTCACGTGTAGGGCTTCCAATTGTCCCCAGTGAAACAATGTAAAACTTCGTCATCATTATCCATGCAGGCTATTGATATTATGTGAAATCATTAAATTCATCACCTCACTAACCAATCCAAAATTAAAATCCGCTGTCCTCTTGCAACCAAAATAGTTTTACAAGAAAAATTGGTCACTTTAATTTGTGTGGTTACGTTTTGACCTTTATTTAATACGAGGTAAAAAAATTACGCGAGCGCTAGATACGTTCAATTTTTTTGATTTTTACACTTAAAACAGTCACATGTACGCAATGTGGGAGCGAGATATTTTATTAAAAAAAAATAAAAAAATTAATAAGTCACGTCCACGCATTGCGTGGGCGTGACTATTTTTATATTAAAAAAAAATTATAATTGTTTATTATTATCAATTTTTTTACTTATTAATTTTTTTGTTTTAATTTTTTTATAAAAATATTCTATATTCAAGATATGAGATTTAGGGTCTTTGGCACACCGAAAACAAGAAAAGACATGTTATGGACGCTTTATGGGTTTCAAGATTAAGATTATGAAAATAATAAGTTAAATATAGTGTAATTTTGACTTCATTATCGTATTATTCGAATGTATCAACTCCGTATGTGCTACAAGCATGATAGGGTATGAAAATAATATGGTTGTAATGTCCTAAATCTAAAACCTTACTTACCCTAAGGTTTCTAGGATATGAGATTTAAGGTATCCCGGAACCCTGAAACAAGATGAAAATTGGCATCAAATCTCTATGTGCTACAAGCATGATAGGGTATGAAAATAAAATCGGTTTGAAAACCTTAAATCCAAAGAGTCATGCCCTCATAGAGCGTCCATAACCTGTCTTGTCTTGTTTTCGGAGTCTTAAAGACCGTAAATCTCATATCTTGAATATATAATTTTTTTTAAAAAATTAATACAAAATAATTTATAAATAAAAAAATGGATAAGTGTCATGTGAGAAAGATTATTATAATACAAAATAAGAATGAATATAAACCATTGGATTAGAAATAAATCAAAGGTCATGATTGAACTTTCATTAAAAGTCATGTGTCATGCACATGTCTTTAATTCAAAGGGTTGACCATCGGAGCACCACCACCGACCACCGTCGCCGATCACTGGGCCACCACCGTCGGTCGCCGGACCGCCACCGTCGCCGCCGGTCGCCGGACCACCGCCATCGGTCGTCGGACCACCAACGGCCACCAGACCACCCTTGGGTGCATGTGAACTTTATTAGAAGTGCAATCCCTTGAGTGTGCATGCGAGTTCAACTGAGAGTGCATGTAAATTCTACTGAAGTGCATGCCTTTGAGTGTAATTATATGTCTTTTGACTTTTGAATGCATGTGAAATCAAGTGCATGCTTTATGTGTTTTGAGTGCATGCGAGTTCAACTGAGAGTGCATGTGAATTCTACTGAAGTGCATGTCTTTGAGTGTACTTATATGTCTTTTGACTTTTGAGTGCATATGAAATCAAGTGCATGCTTTATGTGTTGTGAGTGCACGTGAGTTCAACTGAGAGTGTATGTGAATTCAACTGAAGTGCATGCCTTTGAGTGTACTTATATATTCTTTTGTATTTTGAGTGCATGTTTTATGTGTTGTGAGTGCATGCGAGTTCAATTGAGAGTGCATGTGAATTCAACTGAGAGTGCATATGAGTTATACATGCACAATAATTCGCATGCACATTTAAGCCAACAACTTGCACAGTTACACTCCAATCCAAAAAAATACATGTGAGTGCATGCGAGTTCAACTGAAAGTGCATGTGAATTCAAATGAGAGTGCATTATATGCGAGTTATATATGCACAAAAACGTTAAATTCACATGCACAATAATTCGCATGCACATTTAAGCCAACAACTTGCACTCCAATCCAAAAAAATACCTGCACAAAATGTTCAATTTGCATGCACAGAAGTGTTGCATTCGCTTGCACTTTTCAAGTCATCGACTTGCACTTTTAGGCCTCCGGCTTGCACTTTATCAGTAATGTTCAAAAAACAAAGGCATGTACAAAAGGGCCTCCGTGTTGTACTTTTTTTTAGATCTAACGGCTAGGATTCTTTCTTATTTTGTATTATAAGGCTTTTTCGCATCTGAATCACACCCATAAAAAATAATAATAATATTTTTTTTTTTTATATTAAAAGAGTCACGCCCTCGCAATGCGAGGGCGTGAGTCTAGAGTCTCGCTCACGCTTTGTGTGAGCGAGATTAGTTAAACTTATTTAGTAAAAAAATATGAGCGTATCTAGCACCTTCTAAAATTTATCTCTTGATGAACTTTCTTTTCCAAGCATGGTTTTTTAGTATTTCCATAAATATTTTGAATAATAATTTTCTTCGGTAAAAAAGTGGAAACAAGTGTTTACCTGACATATTCATGTATTATGAATGGTCCATATGGTGTAATCGAGAATAAGCATAATATTTTTTGACCAAAATAATAAACATAATAAATCATAATAATGGGTTTTGTAAAGGGAGATGAACAGATGATGGATCGGATGGGTACTCGATTGACTTTGAATCATTTGCCTGTTACCGTTCTGTGGCTTTGCCCATGCAAAAATCTCTTTGAACCCTGCCACTCTCAATTATCTCATTAATTGCCCTTTTTTTAATTAAAACAACTGCTCAATTTCTCTTTCTAAAGCTGATTCCATATCTATTTATTTATTCAATAATACGGAGTACTTTATTAATACTCCGCAAGTAAAGTGTGAACAATACACATCCATTTCATTATAAGTGTGATACAAATATTCTTATATATAATTAATGTACATTACATTATATTAGTGAGGTTTAAGTAAATGCGAACATCCACAATGGTGATTTTTACAGTTTTTTTTAATAAATTAAACAAAAAAAAAGAAATCGAATGTCAAGTTTTTGGCAAAAAAAACCAGTCTTGATTCTTCTACAGTCTCTTCTTCAAGATACTTGTTTTTTTTTACATTTAATTATTTTTTCTCTATTTTAGTTGGTTAAAGAAACTCCATGGAGTTATCACTGTGAATACTCTTAGGCCATTCACAAAAGAGAAATCTTAGATTTTTTTTGTGTAAAATTAAATAAAAAAATTAAATAAGTTATGATAAAAGTCAGAATTTTACATTAGAGAGATTCTTAAGTTTTTAAATGAGTCTCTAATGCTGGAAAGTTATTCTAAAAATTAAGAAACAATATCAATATAAAGTTCTGACTTTTTTCTAAAAGAAAATATTTATCTTTACTTTTTAAAAGAAAGAGAAACCCAAGATTTTACCTTTATAGATGGCCTTAGGTATAATAGTGAGGAGCAATGATGACTCTTGGATCAAGGAAAATAGATAGTTAAGATTTAAAGACGAGGAGCAACAAAATTATAAAGATGACACATTTTTTCCTAAAAAAATTACATAATTAATTTTTAGAAAATAATTGTTTTTGAAATATTTTCCCTTTTTTTTTTAAAGAAAAATCAATTTTTTTCTCTCGTTGAAACAACCTTATACTTAAAGTGCATATATAAGCACCTAAAATACACACATAAACACCCAAAGGGTATATATAGGCACCAAAGTGCAATTAACATATAAGCACGTTTTTAGAATAAATATACGTATATTAAATGCTCACATAGACTTAATAAGTGTGCATGTTTAACATGCTAAAGTTCATGTTTAGCATGTTATGTACATGTTTATTGAAAGTACACATTTTAGCTAAAATGCATGCCAGATGTTAAAGTTTATATTGATCAGTTTTAAAAAAAGCAAAAAAAAATATTCAGGAAAAATTCAAAAAAATTCAAAAAGATTCTGAAAAATAAAATAGAAAGAATAGTTTGTTATATTTACATTTTTTGTCACTCTGTATTTTTTTATCTCAGATCTAATGGTCATCATTGTTTCCCTATTCACCCTCACACGATCGCCTCCGCACATGATCGAAACTCTTCATTATAAATTGATACATATCTTTTTACACGTTTGATGCACACGATTGTCTTATACACTGATACATATGTTTTTAAAATACTGATGCACATTTCATAACATCTATGATGCACAATTCATAACATCTATGATGCACAATTCATTAAAGCTATAATGTACAATTCATTACGTTGCACAATTCATTAAAACTTCTGATACGCAATAATATACATTCAGTATAACTACGATGTACAATTCATTATAATTACAATGTGCGGTTCATTATAATTTCAATGCACAATTGAGTATAAGTATGATGCACAAACTTTTTAATTACAAACTAATGCACACTAATACACGTATTATATAAAATCCTAATTATTATTTTTTTACTTCTTTATGATGCGATAATCTAAACTGTAAATATTTGAGATATGAACAGTTAAGATATGTCTACACGTCCGTGTAAAACTTCTATTTACATATGATTTTCTTTCTATACTATAATAAACATGATTAATTGTATTCGTGCACCGGGACAAAATGAAATTATTTTCTCTTCTTTTGACTTGTGGTAATAATTGAAGATAATAAAGATTGAGTTGGAAAGGAAAAGAACAACAGGGAGGTTGAATCTTCAAAGTTCAAACTACCTGCAAAAGTTAAAGTTTTTATTTAATGAAGGGAGCCGGTTGAATAATTACCATTATAGAGAGCATTATAATTAGGGGATGTTTAATTTTTTACCCATTGACATCATTGGTATTTTCTGACCCATCTTCATGGATTTATTGCAATTTCATATTTATCCCCCACACCCTCGCAATTACTACCCCTTACCCTATTTCTATTTCCCTTATCTACATTACCATAATACCCTACTCTCATCCTTAAATTACAATTCTATGTCAACCTTTCTTCCAACACAAAATCAATTGCACAGCAATAATAATAATAACAAAAGAAACTTTATTGTATAACTTGAACTAGTACATCCATAAGCGCCCCACGAGGGAAGAAGAAAAAAGACAAATTTGCCCCTGAGGAACCATTTACGCCAAAGACACTCATGTAGCCCATGAGTTAATTACTAGGCTAAGACCCAGCTCAGCTCACCACTCCATCGCAATCATATCAAATTTTCCCTTCCGAAAATTGGCATGGAAATTGATTTTTTGGTCATCATAGTTTATACAGAGGAATTAAAAATTAATCATCATGGTCACAGTTCGCGGAAGACTCCATTCCTGCAGGGCAAACATTATGCCGATGAGAGTGTCATTAGTGAACAAATAGAGAGATTCCCTACCAAAGAATTGACATATTTCTAAAATTATGCCGATGAGAGTGTCATTAGTGAACAAATATGTTGTTACACGCCTTATAATAGAGCAACCTGTTACTTAGCTAATAAGTCTTGTGTCCTTAGTGCAAATTACGCTTTTCGGCTTGACGGGTCGGTGGGGGATCCATGTGGTTCTCCCCCGTATTGCAAACCATTTGGTCGTTATAGCTGAATGTCTTTCTACTCCTATATCCATAGTCGTTTTTACCTCAAGTTGCATATGTTAAAATGCATGAACTCTGTTTTGTTGGGCCAGCGATTTTGAAGAGACAGGTGGGTCGGCCCAACAAGTTAAGGATGCGAGAAAGCCCAAAGATTGGGACGGAGACGACGAGGAACATGGAAAGACGTTGAGAGCGGTGGAGAGGATCTCGACAACAAACAACCCAACAACTCCCGGAGATCTCGGAAGATTTTACACAACTGATCATGTAACTAGTATAAATCTTATTTGGTCTCTCATGTAACGGACACACTACACTCATTCTTGCAAACTAGAATACCATTGACCATTGTACTTCTCTTAGTATTGATCAAAGCAAGGACTTTTTATTCATCAAGCTTTCTATTCAAACACTAGACGACCGACGACAAAATTATTCGATTCATTTATCTTCTCGTTAGAAGGAGATAAGTTCATTCTCGTATTATTTCAGTTTCATTCGTCTCATTAGAGATAGATTTGGATTATTTCGATATTACGATCTCATTGTTGTATAGTTACCCCATTTAAGGCAATTTAGGTCGATTCGATCTTTTTGCCACAAAACAATTTGGCGTCCGCTGTGGGGCATCTAGCTAACTACTGATCCATCATCCTCTCCACATCATCATGACTGATTCTGGAAACCTCGTTACCATTGTCAATGACCAAATCCAAACTGACGCCCTGGTCGAAAACCAAACTGAAACACACGCCACCAACCAACCTGAGGATCTGGTCGCTAACCCTCCTATCCTGGTCAACCAAATCCAGGAGCTAGCGAAGAACATGAGCGTCCTCCAAGAGAAACTGACCTAACAACGCCTGAGGACCGAAACCCTGAGCACCCAATCCGAAGCCGAGATCGCGCGACTAACTCGTGAAAATGAGCTCTTGAAATCTCAGGTATATTCGGCCGCATCGGCCCCAGGAGGATCGAGGCGCACAGTCAATACCGAGGGCCTCTAAACGCGCCTTAACATAGACGGGGCAATCACAACGCCCATGGCACCATTGACGCAAAGCATCGCTCATCCCATTGGTACATTTCAAACTCCCCCTGTTAATACATTCAGAACTAACATTCCTACTACTACAATCGAGTCCATCGAGACTCAAGTAGTCCATCCACAGGTCGCCGCACCAATGGATCTCCAAGCCCTCATACAACAGGCCGTCGACGAGCGCATGAGAACTCTGGATGATCGCATTGCCCAGATTCCAAGAGTCCCGCAACCGATCAAAAAGGAAGCAATCGATGGATACGAGGACTCGCCCTTCGTGGAGATGATTGCACACGTCGAGATCCCGAAGAAGTTCCACGTCCCCAACATGCCCAACTACGATGGGATGGGGACCCCACGACCATATCTCCATTTATAAACAAAAATTAATGACTATCTTTATTCCAACAGGGAACCGTGAAGCGGTCATGTGTAAGAGCTTCGGCACAGCCCTCGTGGGATCCGCACTAACCTGGCTCATGCATTTGCCTCAGGGTTCAATTGCGTCATTCACTGATCTGGTCAATTCATTCAAGATCCAATTCGCCAGCAACAGAAGAGTAGAAAAGCAATCAAGTGACATGTACATGATCGTACAAAGGTACGACGAGCCCTTATGAGATTATCTTAACATGTACAACAAAGAGAAGGTTGTGATCCCGCATTGCGACGTTCCAACGTCTATTGAAGCCTTCCGTCGAGGACTAATCAGAGGCAACGAACTCTATCACGAGTTGAATAAATACCCGTGTCGGAGCTTCAAAGATGTATAGGCTAAAACCATGGCCCAAGTCAGACTGGAAGAAGACGAAGAACCTGCAAAAGCATACAAGAGCCCATATCGAGTCGACCGAAGGTCATCCTCAGATCATCGACGCGACAGGCGACATCAACCATACCCTAAGGGGCGAAGCGACCAGGGCCAGGTAAAAAACTCCTATGACAGGAACCAAGACTGGAAGAACAACCCGGCTCTGCCCCCGAAGGTCCACTCTTATAACTTCAACATTTCTGTGTCGAAACTCGTCAAGAGTTTTGATAGATATGGAAAAGACGTAAGATGGCCCTAGAAGAGCGACAAGCCGGACTCCAAGAAAGACATGATCAGATGGTGTAAGTTCCATGGAGATCACGGTCACACAACAGACGAGTGCATCACACTACGCAAGGAGGTGCAAGGCTCCTCGCACAGGGACTGTTGCGCGACGTCATCTCCGATAAGGCAAAAGCCACTCTAGAACGAATGGACCATGTAACAACCAATCAACCCTCATCTCCAGTACATACCAAAATTATTAAAACCATCTCAGAAGGGTCGGACGTGTGTGGAAACACATACTCGGCCACAAAGAGATACGCCAAAGAAAGCAAGGGCGACATACCAGCCCGGTCAGAGGTGGGACGACCATGGATAGGAGACGTGTCTATCATCACCTTTGACGACTCCAAAGCCAAAGAACTAGGCGACCACCACGACGGTCTGGTAATCTATCTGTCAATTGGTATCTATCTCATTAGTCGAGTACTGAGCGACACATGTAGCTCCACAAACTTGTTAACACTAGATGCCTTAAAAGGTATGGGTCTAAGCGAGGATGATCTAACCCGAAAGTTGACTCCACTGGTCGGTCTCAGCGGGGAAGTCAAACATACCCTTGGCAAAATAGTGTTAACAACGTATGCTGGCGGCATCAACCAACAAGTAATGTTATGTCACATCAATGAAATGGGCAGTCGAGCAACAATTGGCATAGCAACTACAGGTCGGTGAAGGGACCAAACGATACGTCGAACCAGAAATGGAACAACTAGATGAGATCGCATTGGACACTTCAAAACCAAACCAGACGGTAAGGGTCGGGTCAGATTTAAACAACTCGACCAGAGCTAGCCTGGTGGAAATCTTACAATCCAATGCCGACTGCTTCTATGGTAGGAATCTCACCCGACGTTATTACTCACAAGCTAAATGTAGATCCAGTTTATCCTCCAGTCAAACAGAAAAGAAGGAAATTCGCACCAGAGCGAAACAGGATCGTAGACGATGAGGTCAGAAACTTACTAGAGACAGGTAAAATTCGGGAGGTCAAGTATCTATAATGGTTAGCAAACGTCGTCGTAGTGCAAAAGAAAAATGGCAAGTGGAGGGTCTGCATCGACTTTATAGATCTAAATAAGGCATGTCCCAAGGATTCCTTCGCCTTGCCACACATCAACGCAATGGTCGACACGACTGTAGGCCATGAGATGCTCACATTCATGGATGCGTTCAATAGGTACAACCAAATCCTAATGGACTCGGAAGACCAAGAAAAAACAACCTTCATAACAAGCCAAGGTACGTATTGCTACAAAGTAATGCCTTTTGGACTAAAAACGCAGGGGCAACGTACCAAGGACTAGTCAACAAGATGTTCAAAGACCAGATTGGGGACACCATGGAAGTATACATAGACGATATGTCGGTCAAGTCGAAAGCATCCCAAGATCACATCGAACACCTAAAAGAAGCATTCGAAATATTGAAAAGGTACAACATGAAATTAAACCCTACTAAATGCTCTTTTGGAGTGTCCTCAGGTGAATTCATAGGGTACATGGTAACCCAAAGAGGAATAGAGGCCAGCCCAGATCAAATCAAAGCAATCATCGACTTGTGATCCCCTAGATGCGTCAAAGACGTTCAGAAGTTAACATGACGAATAGCAACACTCAACAGATTCACATCGAAATCCTCAGACAAATGTAAGTTGTTTTTTGAGGCACTGAAAAAGAACAAGTCGTTTGAATGGACGATAGCTCATGAGCATGCCTTTCAAGACTTAAATACATACCTCGCGAGTCCGTTGCTACTAGCAAAACCAAAAGACGACGAACCACTACCATTATACCTAGCAGTGTCGGAGTCAGCAGTAAGTGCAATTCTGACAAGAAAAGAAGACGGAAAGCAATCCTCGATCTACTACGTAAGACGGTCCTTGCTACCAGCGGAAACCAGGTACACGTCACTTGAAAAATTAGTCATGGCCTTAGTAACGGCATCAAACAAACTCAGACCTTATGTTGAATCACATGTTATTATTATACGGACTAACCATCCCATGAAAGCCATAATGAGGAAACCAGAGTTGATAGGTCGAGTGGCAAAATGGGCAATACACTTAAGTGGTTTCGACATCGAGTACGAACCATGGACAACAATCAAGTCTCAAGCTTTGCCAAACTTTGTGGCTGATTTCAGTCCAATATTGGAACAAGAAGCCGCAAGAGAAGCCACTCAGCTGACGATTGAAGAAGACAGGGCACATGGCAACTCCACACAAACGGAGCGTCAAACGCAAAGGGAGTCGGCCTAGGGGTTATACTAAAATCGTCACAAAGGGGACCATATAGCCCAAGCTGTAAGATGTGAATGGGACGCGGCCAATAACAAAGCAAAGTACGAGGCACTCATATTTGGACTAACACTTGCACAAGACCTCGTGATTCAAAACATCGAAGTGGTATGCGACTCTCTATTAATCGTCAACCAGGTACAAGGCTCGTACGCCGCTAAAGATGATAGAATGATAGCCTACCTAGACATCGTAAAAAAACTGGCAGAAAAATTCCAGGATTTCACCATCATGCAAGTCCCACGCGACCTCAACGCTCAAGCTGACGCCCTAGCAAACCTAGGGTTGGCCTTATACCATAATGACTTCCACAACATCCCCCTAGCACACGTCACGACTCCAACAGTTCCCAAAGTCTACAAAGCAGTCGACAACGATAACACTCGAAAATCAGATGATACATCCTTAGAAGAAGTAGTTTCAGCAGAAGTAGGTGACAACACCGAGGATGACGTCATAAACAATCAAGATGATTGGACTATGCCCTACATCAAATGGCTACAAGACGGCGTGTTCCCAACAGACAAAGGAGAAGCCAATAGACTAAAGGTACAAGCTCTAACCTTCGATCTAAAAGATAATGTCTTGTTCAAATGATATGTCACAGGATTATACCTACGGTGCTTAAAGACGGTTGAAGTTGAACGCGTCCTACAATCCTTACAAGACGGAGAATGCGGAAACCATACCGGAGGGCGTAGCTTGTCTGGTAAAGCCTTAAGGAAGGGATACTACTAGCCGACAATGAACATAGACGCAATAGAATACGTAAAGAAGTGTGATGCCTATCAACGATACGCGCCCATTGCTCACCAACCATCAGTGTTACTCCACCCAACGCTAGCACCCTGGCCATTCTTGAGATAGGGAATGGATATCGTCGGGAAATTACCACCAGCATCAGGGCAACGCGTCTTCTTTCTCGCCATGATCGATTACTTTTCTAAATGGATTGAAGCCGAAGCGTATCGAGAGGTAAAAGACAAGAACATCATCTCATTCATAAAACGTAACATCTTATGCAGATTCACGTACCATCGGAAATAGTATGCGACAATGGCTCCCAATTCATCAGTAATAAGACGCAAGCCTTTTGCAAGCAATGGAACATCAATTTAATCACGTCCACACCACGATATCCACAATCTAATGGCTGTGCCGAGTCCAGAAACAAGATCATCATTGATAACCTCAAGAAACGTCTCACAAGGGCAAAAGGAAAATGGGCAGACCAACTTCCCCTAATACTTTTGTCCGACAAAACTACCCCGAAGAACGAGACCGAACAGTCACATTTCTCATTGGTGTATGGAAGCGAAGCGGTCATACCCGCCGAACTACTCGTCCCGACAGCCAGGTACGGCCTACAAACCCCTGAACAAAACGATGTCGAGCTGTCACACAACTTAGACACGACAGACGAAGTCAGAGAAAAAGCTAGGATGCGAATGGTAAGGTATCAACAACATGTCGCAAGAAGTTACAACAAAAACGTCTCCGTCAAAGTCTTCAAAGTGGAAGATTGGGTCCTAAGGAAAGTATTCCAAAATACTAAAGACCCAACCGAATGAAAACTCGCACCCCAATGGGAAGGACCGTATCTCATTAAAGAGATCGTCGGTGAGGGAGCATATCGACTCAAGACAAAATATGGTCAGCCAATTCCACGAAGCTGGAACGCAACCCATTTAAAGTTGTATTATTTCTAAACCCTGTACTTTGTGTTCAGTTCAAATTTATTCAATCACATTCATTCGACCATTTATTGGCTTAAGCATCAGAGGGTCGTTGGGCTCATACCCAACGATCACCCATTGATCTTTTCCTTCTTAAAAACAGATACGCAATAAGAGGCCTCAAGATAGAATCAAGTTGATCAACACACAAAAACACTATCATACAAAGCGCTTACACATTACACGATCGATCGGTACACAAGGAGTGGAGGAACAATACAAAACACATCCTTACAGGACTTGTCCTAATGCTACAAATGGTACACGTCCTACTGAAATACAATCACACCCCTCCCTGGAACTACGCGACATGTCATACAAACTAACAATCGCAATTACAGGTCTACACGACCAAAACCACACGATTCAACCAGGAAGTGACCGACGAGTCCACCTGCAAAACAGAAAACAACACACGAGGTATGCAAATACCAAAGCATTCATATTAAATTACGCGACCCGCGATGGTGGATGGGTTGCCAAAACTATTATCCATCCTATCTCCACGATGGGGCACAACATTTACGAGACAAAATACCACAAAGTTTACGCGTCAACACATGCAAGAAACACCAATATTGTCACGACACATAACCCATAAAACAATCAAGATTCACCTAACTTCTCGACGGCATTTGCAAGAGGAAACACTTGATCCTTCGGCGCAGGGGAAGTCTTGGCATATCCTCAGCAGCGCCCTTGTCCGTCTCGAGATCTTCACCCTTCTACTCTTCTTCGCCCAGGCCAATGATTTTGAAGAGCTCAGCACCGGGATTCCCGTTGGCATAAAGGAGCTTCATGCTCGCCCTCTCGTCCTCCACACTCCAAGTCGAATGGCCTCCATCAACATACTCTTCCATCATCTCTATACAGGACTTGAGACAGAAGTAGGCACCGACGTCGCTTGCAATCTGGGCGTCCTTCACCTGGAGCCCTTCGACACTACTCTCAAGCTCCTCGATGCGAGCTTGAGCCTTCTTCAATTTTCTATCGACATGGGCAAGCTTGCTCTCAGTCGTTTTCATACGGCTATTCGCAGTAGCAAGCCGAGTCTCGGCATGAGCAGCACGCTTGTCCGCCCGATCGCTCAAATTCTTCACCATCGAGAAGGCCACAAAAGAATACTAAAGCGACTGCATACCAAAGGAAAGAGATTATGTATTTATTTAAAAAAAAGATGTGTTTACGTTTACCTTCCAAGCCAAAACACCCGCCTCATCGATACAGTCGATTAGATGAAGGTCTCCGATCACTTTCTTAACAGTAAGGTCCTGGGTATAGAGGATGTCGCTCATGGACCTGTCTTCGAGATCAACCCTCACCGGTTCGTCAGCCACAATCGCCTTCCTCTTTTCCTTAGATCTTAGACAATGGCAAATTGAGAGAGATAATTTTGGCCGATGCAGACACCTTCACAACCAGAATCTTCTGTTCTAGAAGACTGTTCCCGAAAAGATGCACGCTTGATCTCTCGCCGCGGGACGCTGTCAGGTAAGCATAACACAATAAGCATACGACTAGTCCAAAAACCACCCAAACGCATACCTGTAGGAATGAACAGGTGCCTTTGGTCCGAGAGGTTGAGGGTGTCGACATGTTGAAAGGGCTGGACGTCAGGAAGTTAATGTTCTCAAAGGACCTATGCGCTTTAGGAAGAAAGAGCAAAACTTGAGTTACCGCTTCAAAATCAAAATCTTCAAACTCCTCCGGGTCAGGAACTGAAATAAAAACATGTGAGCAAAAGTTAAGAAGGCGTCCAACAAAAACCTAAAAGGACAAATACGATACATGTCGTCCAGCATGAAGGAACAGTCGACGCCCCTCTTAAGCTATTTTCCCTCCACAAAGAAGAAACGAGATCTCCACCCGCGATCATTAACATTAAGGTTCAGTGCGGTCGACGACCTGTTTTGTCGAAGGCGTAACTAAAATCTAGAGGACCGTCGAGTACTCAAATAATAGGAATACCATAGAGCGTCGAAATCAAATTCAATATCGACACCGAAAACTAACAAATCAACTACTCTCAAAAGACGCCATGCGTGTGGCATAACTTGACAAAGAGCAAGATTTAAAACGGCTAAGAAATTGCGGACAAGGTTTGAGAAAGGGAAAGAGTGCCCAATCCTAAAAGGGTACTCGAATAAACACACCCAACCATCCCATCATCAGTCAGCGCGTTCATGGAGACGAGGGAGACGCGCCACCGTTCCAACAAGAAATCGCCCAACCTCTAAGATCCTATCCAATTCTAGCAGAGTCAAAGTTCCTGATAGAGAATCTTCCGCGCTTAGAAGCTCTAGGGAGCGAATCCGTCGTTTTCCTCACGGGGACTATAGGACGCGACCCTACTCCTTTTGGATCTTGAAAACGCCATGAAAGAACACGGAGGAAAGCAACGGTAAGAATTCAAATTTGTACCTTGAAAGGAGGAAACGTTTTGCAGAAGAAGAAGATAGTAAAAGGAAGATGCAATAATTGTCAATTTAAAGAGGCGAAATCGATTGACAAGATGGCCAAAACGATAGTCCAATTGGATATCGCCACGTCGCCCTCGCCTGCAAGAAAATCGGCAAGAAAGATTGCGTTAAGAGAGAGGAAAGGAAAGTTAATTGACTCCTCCAAACCATTTTCTTCGGCCTAGTTGACTTTGGGGCAATTGTTGGGTCAACAATTTTGAAGAGACAGGTGGGTCGGCCCAGCAAGATAGAGACACGAGAAAGCCCAAAGATTGGGACGAAGACGATGAGGAACATGGCAAGACATTGCAAGTGGTGGAGAGGATCTCGGGTTTCCAACAAACAACCCAATGACTCCCGGAGATCTCAGAAGATTTTACCCGACTTATCATGTAACTAGTATAAATCTCATTTGGTGTCTCATGTAACGGACACACTACCCTCATTCTTGCAAACTAGAATACCATTGTACTTCTCTTAGTATTGATCAAAGCAAGGAGTTTTTATTCATCAAGCTTTCTATTCAAACATCTAGATGACCGACGACAAAATTATTCGATTCATTAATCTTCTCGTTCAAAGGAGATAAGTTCATTCTCGTATTATTTTAGTTTCATTTGTCTCTTTACTGATAGATTTGGATTGTTTCGATATTAAGATCTCATATTATTATCTCATTTTTGCCCAAAACATGTTTCAGTAGCATGAAAATGGTTTTGCAGAAGAGAGAAAGCAGGACAATGATTTTGTGAATTTTTTTCATATTGAAAATATCTGCAAAGCATATCCACATGAGCTAACTAATGATCTATTTATATACAAGCTAAAAGAGGAAAGGTAACAAACAATGCTAGCTACAAGCTGCGACGTCAGTAACACAAACAAAATAAAATATCAATTCTCCAATATAGCCCCCCTCAAGTGGGACGCGAGAAATGAAGGCCAAGCTTACTCGCAAGGAACATATGCTGATGAGCTCCATGGGGTATGGTATATATATCAACCAAATGAAGGATAGAACTCACATGAATTGTGGAGAGAAACCCAACTTGAAGCATGTCGCGCAAAAATTGGCAATCAATCCGAAGATGCTTTGTCTTTTTATGGAAGACGGGATTAGCATCCAAATACTGATGATCCTTATTCTTGCAATGGAAGGGAATAGGTATGAGAATGCATATATACAAATCACCAAGCAAACCTTCCAACCAAACAAGCTCAATCGCTATATCACACATACTGCGATATTTACTTCCACCCATGGAAGTGGACTCATTTTTCTACTTTTTGTTTTTTCATGAAATCAATGAACTATCCCGAAAAATGCAGTAATTTATAAGGGCTCGACATGTGAAGGAACAGCTTCCCCAATCCGCATTAGAATAAGCAAGCAACGACAAATTAATGTGCTTGGATAGAAAATAGAACAATGAATTCCCCTTTTCAGATAACGCAATAGATATAATGCAACTTCCTTATGAGGGATATGTGGTGAGGAGATGAATTGACTTAACTTATTAACGGTATAAGGTATGTATGGCCTAGACAGGGTCAAATTGAGAAGCCATCCAACTAGGTGTCGATAGGATTCAGGATCATCTAAAACCTCAACAAATTCAGGTTAAATATATATGCAAATTGTGTTGCATATGAAAGGAGGACTCCTTGCAATCCAGCATGCCAACATCTATAAGCAAATCAAGGACATATTTTTCTAATTGGCGTGTAGGATACCCTAAAAACACACATTTTCTAGCAGTAGCCTCAAACTTAGTTCGATGACTCTTTGGTTGTAAAGGAAAACACAAGCAACCCACAACTCTCAATTCTGCATAGGAAGTGTTTTGGGGCAAAAAGATCGGACGACCTAAATCGCCTTAGACCGGGTAACTAGTCGATCGAATGATAAAAAACAATCCAAACCAAGCAAGCAATAGATAAACAAAGAATAAATATGTAATAGCGTGATGGTTTTATTAGATGTCGTGTTTAATCAGACTGAATCGTGATACAACTTATCGTGATAAAACCAGAGATCGAGTGGGACTCGACCAGTGACTTGTGAGTGGCGACCGGCGGGGGTCAAGCGTAGGAAGCCGTTAGAGAGCTAGATTGAGAGCGAGAGTGCTATTCTGGTGTGTTTTTTGAGTAAGAATGCTCGTGTCCCTTGCGTAATTGTGCGTGTTGTTTCTTATCCTCTTTGTCGTCCCGATATGGTAAGTCTTTCACCATTGTTACCGTTTTGCATTTCTTGCCGAATATTTCATCTTCAATGTTGAGAGTAATGGCGAAGATTGCGCCATTGAATCTCTGTGATTACGTTGGTTTTAATGTTATGGCCGTTGCGTGATCTGGGCATTAAATGCGTGGCGAGATCCTTGCGATCCTGTCGGATGATACTCGACCAGAGAAGTCTCGTCGGCTCCTCTGGGCTTTTCCTCTGTTCTTCCGATCTGCAGTGGGCTTGAGTTCGATCCACTTGATCCGTCTTTCTCCTGGGATGCCAGGCCCAACAATAGCCCCAAGTTGTTATGGGCTTACGGTTTAGGCAAGTAGACCAAAATCCATGGCAACTTCTCTGGACACGATCTCCACCGTCCTTTCTGGCGCGGTTGCACAGGTCGACGTGGCTTGCGATTAGGGCATGACGCGACGTCTCTGCAGGTCATGATATCTTTCCATAAATTCTGAGCAGGGGAAACGATTAGTCTTCGTCTTCTTCCTTTGCAAGTTTATTCTGGTAAGTTTCTTGGTCTCTCTCGTCATAACTTTCTGATTTCTCCTAGCCATAGCTCTCCAATTCCCCTCCCTCTCTATTCTCGAGATGGTTTCTCTTGAGGCTTCTGAGTCGTCGAAGACTCTTTCCGACGCTAGAGAAGGTGAAGTTCCTCCCCATTTTATCTTGACGGAGTCGGATGCGCTGGTTAGCACTTTGTCAGAGGCGGAACTGGATCAAGTCCTCCAAGTCGGGGGCTTTCCTCCGGAGACAATCGCTAGGCTGCCTCATCTAGACGAGAGGGCTGACGCGCGTTACGAAGGGTGGATTTGCTTCTATGTGTACCCGTTTAGAATAGGGCATAAATTTCCTTTTTCTTCTCTTGTCAGAGATTTTCTAGCCACTTTGGCGTTAGCGCCGTGTCAAGTAATGCCTCAGGCGTGGAGAGTCCTTAGGGTTTTAGACCTCGTGAATGTCCAAAATGGAGTTGGTTTTGATTTTGATGCTTTGTGGTATAATTACTTCATCGGGTCGAAGAGTTCTTCCCGTGTGCAACTGCGTATCCGACGTGGTCGGAAGCCCTTGGTGTAGACTCCTGATGTGAACGACCGTGGATGGGGGTCAAAATTCTTTTTGTCAAACGTTCTTCTCTGGAGAAGGAAGGAGAATGTCCGTTTCTGTTGACGGAGTGGCGGATCGACAGTATGTATTTGTCTTCTCTCCCACGTGTTTATGTGTTTTAACACTCTGTTTTTAACTTTCCTTTTTTGTAGTCCCTGAACCGGAAGATTTGGAAGTTAACAGCCGATCAGAGGGCTTGTCCAAGATCGTCCTTGGGGTTCCAGTGGCTGAGAGGAAGTTTGTAAACGTCAATCTCTTATCGACGACCCCTGTTTCTCAAGAGGATATGTCGAACGTATCGTCATCTCGTGTGAAAGGTAGACATCCGACTCTGGGAGCCTCTTGTGACTGTCTTTTGTTTTGTCGTGTGTTTTAGGGTTCTGTTTGTCATGTCAGGTTCTCCCGGTGGTCGAGCGAGTGCTCGTTTCAGAGTCGCTTCTGGAAAAAGCTTGATCGAGCAGAGGAAGGCGGCGGCCAAGGCTGCATCGAGCAAGCCGCTTCTGGTGGACTTGACAGCGCCAGCCAAGGCCAGCTCGAAGAGGAAAGCAAGTGCTTGCTCCGAAGACGTCAAGGCAGAGGAGGTCTTCAAGAAGAAGAAGGCCGTGACTGCTGAGGGGATTGGCAAGATCGGTGCCGTTGGGCGGTCGATTGCTGACCTTTTTCACGCTCAAGACCCGACTTTGAAGTCGAAGGTCGATGACGTCTCTCCCCTCGACTACATTGGTGAAGCGGGGTGCTCCACGTGGAAGGTGAATCGCCTTTTTGTTTGTGTCTTTTTCTTTCGTTCGACCACGTTTTCTGATCGTCTGTTGTATCGTCGTGTGAGATTGCAGTCTTTTCAGTATCTTTTGGGGGCATACTCTGGTGTCAAGGCGATGGTCGCCAAGGCTGAGGAGCGGGCTGCTAGGTCAGAGTCCGACCTCGCGTCCTTGAAGACTAAATTAGAGGGAGCGGAGAGTCGCTGCCGTGAAATCGAGCATCGCCTCACCAAGGAGTTGAATAGCTATCAAGGGTAGTTGGTCGCATGTCAGAGGGAGTTTGAAGAGTGTCGGGAAAGCATTGAGGAGGAGGTGAAACGGGCTCGGATCGTCGATGGCGAGATTGATGGCGACGTTGGGGCCTTTTATGCTGTGAAGTCGCGCATCGAAATGATCGAAGAGTTCAACGAAGGCAAGCACGGGCTATGGGACCTGAATGCGGAGAAGGACACTCTAGACTCCATGTTCCCAAAAGGCGATCCTGGTCAGGAGTTGTTCTGCTTAGCCGGTGTCGGCGAAGAAGCTGCGGATGAGGGCGTCGACGAGGACGAAGCCCACTCTGGCGATGTTAAGCCGACCGATGAGGTAGCCCTATTGGAGCCAGTCCCTGCCGAAGGTAATGCCGTCGTCCCCGACGCCTGATTCGTTTTCTTTGCGTATTTTGACGTTGTTTGTCCCATTTGTGTGTGGGTTTAGATAATTGGTGTTTTTGGATACTGTGTGTTTTGGCGACCCGTCCACCATCGCGGGTCGCAGAATATTTCTGTTTGATGAAGCCCTACAGATGTGTAGGCAGACAATGTGGTTTGGCGACCCGTCCACCATCGCGGGTCGCGTATTTGTATAAAAATGCTTTTATTTCGATGCAATTGTGTGTTTACATATAGAGTCATATGCTAGTCTATTTCATACATGTTCGTCGGACTTTCAAAGAAGTTATCGATGACGTTTTGTATTTTGTGTGCGTCGGTTTCACCCGTGTGCTCCGTCGAGTGGGGTTTCACCGTATGTATGTATGTAGAGCAGGCCTGCGATGTGTTTGTGTATGTGTTAGTCATGACATTATGCCGGGGAGGTAAGCAATTTGTTTATTGCGTAAATGTAACAAGGTGTTGTACCTTGTGTTTTGTGTAAGGCAGGCGGTGTGCCGACGTGCCTGTGTTGTCATCTCCCCGTGTTCCGATCGATCGTGTAATGTAAGCGCTATATGCGGATGACAAGATCCATTTGTGGACGACTGGGTCCAATGTAAATGTTGTTCTGCATTTGTGTTTTTGTAAGGAGGAAGTCCTCGCTTAGTGTTAGACGATGATATGTAAAAGAAAGTAGCGATGTACATGCGATAGCATGCGATATGTATACGATAGATGGCAATGTGTATGCGATAGCATGCGATATGTGGCAATGTATATGCGATATCATGCGATATGTAGCAATGTATATGCGATAGCATGCGATATGAAGCGATGTATAGAATTTGTGTGATGTTTTACCTCGTCGATTCAGAAATGGTAGAGCTTTAGATGTGCTGCGTTCCAACTTCTTGGGATCAGTTGTCCGTCTTTGTCTTCTAACTGATATGCTCCTTGTCCGACCACTTCGGTGATCAAGTAAGGTCCTTCCCATTGTGGTGCTAGCTTTCCGTCGGATGTATTCTTGGTGTTCTGGAAAGTTTTCCTTAAGACCCAGTCTCCGACCTTGAATGCCTTAATTCAAACGTTCTTGTTGTAGCTCCTTGCGACTTGTTGCTGGAACCTGACCATCCTGATTCGGGCTTTCTCTCTGATCTCGTCCGCTGTGTCCAGATTGTGTGCTAGTTTAATGTCGTTTTGTTCAATTGTCTGAAGGTTGCAACGAGAAGTCGGAACCAGTAACTCAGTCGGGATGACCGCCTCACTCCCGTAGACGAGAGAGAAAGGCGATTGCCCGGTCGCATTCTTTGGAGTAGTCCTATCGGACCAGAGAATAAGTGGGAGTTCGTCTGCCCATTTGCCTTTAGCCCCGGTGAGGCGTTTCTTGAGGTTGTTGATAATGATCTTGTTGCTGGATTCGGCTTGTCCGTTGGATTGTGGATACCGAGGTGTGGATGTGACCAACTTGATGTTCCATTGGTCGCAGAAGGCTCTAGTCTTATGACTGATGAACTGGGAACCGTTGTCGCACATGATTTCTGATGGGACGCCAAATCTGCACAAGATATTGCGTTTTATGAATGAAATGACGTGTTGATCCTTTACCTCTCTGTAAGCCTCGGCTTCGATCCATTTGGAGAAGTAGTCCGTCATGGCAAGGAAAAAGACTCTTTGACCCGACACGGGAGGAAGCTTTCCGATAATGTCCATTCCCCATCTCATAAAGGGCCATGGAGCCAGAGTCGGATGGAGGAGCTCTGAAGGCTGACGATGGACGGGTGCGTATCGCTGATAGGCGTCGCACTTCTTGGTGTATTCCATGGCGTCTTTGTTCATTGTTGGCCAATAGTACCCGTTTCGTAGGGCCTTTCCTGAGAGGCTTTGCCCGCTAGTGTGGTTGCCACACTCTCCTTCGTGTAACGATTGCAAGATACATCTGACTTCTGGAGTCTTAAGGCATCGTAGGAGTAGCCCTATAACAGATCTTTTGTACAAGATGTTATCAATGATATCGTAAGAGAGTGCTTGTACCTTGAGCCTTTTTGCTTCTGTCTTGTCGTCAGGTAGAATGCCGTCTTGTAACCACCTAATGTAAGGTAGCATCCAGTCGTCATCGGCGTCGATGATGTCCTCTTCGGGTCGGTCGCCTATTTCCATGGCGACGAGTTCTTCAAGTGATGTTGTTAACTCGACGGATGTCCTTGGGACGGCTGGCGTCATGATGTGGGCCAATGGTATATGTGGAAATTCTTTCGGGTCTAGGACGGATCCTAGATTGGCGAGTGCGTCAGCTTGGGAGTTAAGGTCCCTGGGTACCTGTCGGATGTTGAATGTCTGGAATTGTCCGATTAGTTTCCTGGCTACCTCCAGGTAGGCTACCATTCTGGTATCCTTGGTATTGTACGACCCTTGTATCTGGTTTACGACCAGCAGGGAGTCACAGACGACTTCGATCTCTCGGATCCCTAGATCGCGAGCCAGGATGAGTCCGAATATGAGTGCTTCGTATTCAGCTTCGTTGTTAGTTGCATCCCACTCACATCTGACGGCTTGAGCTATCTTGTCCCCTTGTGGTGATTTCAGCACGACCCCAAGCCCCGATCCTCTGGCATTCGACGCCCCATCTGTGTGGAGCTCCCATGTACCTGTCTCGTCTGTCGCGAGTAGTTGTGTCGCTTATTTAGCGGCTTCTTACTCTAGGGTCGGACTGAAATCGGCCACAAAGTCGGCTAAGGCTTGCGACTTGATCGCCATCCTAGGCTCGTACTCGATGTCGTAACCACTGAGGTGTATGGCCCATTTGGTCATTCGTCCTATGAACTCGGGTTTCCTCATGATAGCTCTCATGGGATGATTAGTGTGAACAGTAATAGTATGGGATTCAAAATATGGTTTGAGTTTATTTGAAGCCATTACCAATGATAGTACGAGCTTTTCAAGTGACGAATACCACGTTTCGGCTGATAATAGCATCCGACTGACGTAGTATATTGGCGACTGTTTGCCGTCCTCCTCTTTGACCAGTACAACGCTTACGGCCGACTCTGACACTGCAAGATAAAGAAATAAGGGCTCGTCGCCTTTAGGTTTGGTCAGTAACATGGGACTGGCCAGGTACTCTTTGAGGTTCTGGAACGCTGCTTCATGTTCTTCCGTCCATTGAAAGGACTTGTTCTTCTTGAGCGCGTCGTGGAAGGGTTTGCATTTGTCGGATGATTTGGAGATGAATCTGTTCAGAGCTGCTATCCGACCTGTGAGCTTCTGTACGTCTTTGACACATTGGGGGGATCAGAGGTTGATGAGAGCCTTGATCTGTTCTGGGCTGGCCTCTACTCCTCTTTGTGTCACCATGTATCCTAAGAACTTCCCTGACGACACTCCAAAGGAGCATTTAGTAGGGTTTAGTTTCATGTTGTACCTTTTGAGCACCTCGAAGCTGTCGCGCAGGTGGTCTATGGGATCTTCTTTCTTTTTGGATTTGACCAACATGTCGTCGATGTAGACTTCCATCGTGTCTCCGATTTGGTCTTTGAACATTTTATTGACTAGTCGTTGATATGTGGCCCCTGCATTTTTCAGACCAAAGGGCATTACTTTGTAACAATAGATACATTGGCTGGTGATGAATGCTGTTTTTTCTTGGCCGTCGGGATCCATGAGGATCTGATTGTAGCCGCTGAAAGCATCCATGAAGGTGAGCATTTCGTGCCCCGCTGTGGCGTCGACCATGGCGTCGATATGGGGTAGAGGAAACGAGTCCTTGGGACAAGCCTTGTTGAGTTCTGTGAAGTCGATGCAGACTCTCCATTTGCCGTTCTTCTTCTGGACTACGACCACGTTGGCTAGCCATTCAGGATAGTGGACCTCTCTGATTTTTCATGTTTCCAATAAGCTTCTGACTTCGTCGTCTACTATCTTGTTCCGCTCGGGAGCGAACTTCCTGCATTTTTGCTTGACAGGGGGATGAGATGGACCCACATTTAATTTATGAGTAATAACATTTGGAGATATTCCGACCATATCCTCATGCGACCATGCGAAACAGTCGGCATTGGCCCTGAGAAAGTCAAGGAGTTGTTGTCTGGTCGAGTCGTCCAAGTCCGACCCGACCCTTACCGTTTGGTTTAGCTTTGAAGGGTCTAGTGCGATCTCGTCGAGTTTTTCCAGTTCTGGTTCGACATACCGACTAGGTCTTTCGCCGCTCTGTGGTTGCTACGCGGTCTTGCGTTCGACCGCGTTCTTCATGGAAGCGACGTAGCATTCCTTTGCGGTCTTTTGATCTCCTTTGATTTCTTGGACTCCCCATTCAGTGGGTAATTTGATAACTTGATGATATGTTGAAGGAACTGCCTTCATAGCGTGTATCCACGGCCTGCCAAGAATACAATTATAGGGAGACGGACAGTCTAAGACTAAGAATTTCACCTGTTGGTTGACTCCTCCAGCGTATGTGGTTAGAATGATTTCACCAGTCGTATGCTTAACCTCGCCGCTGAACCCAACCAGTGGGGTCGACTTCTTGATTAGGTCGTTCTCAGTCAAACCCATTTCTTTAAGAGCATCAAGGGTCAAGAGATTTGTCGAGCTCCCTGTATCGATTAGTATTCTGTGTATTAAGCAATTTCCAATGGACAAAGAGATTACCAGACCGTCGTGGTGACCATCCGACCCGTCGGAGTCGGACTCGTCGAAAGTGACCGTCGGAAGGTCGGAAGTTCTCCTTGGCTTGAATTCCGACGCTTCGGGCTTGTCGCCCTTGCTTTCTCTGGCGTGTCGCTTGGCCGCGGAGTACGTGTTCCCACATATGTCCAATCCTCCTGAAATGGTATTGACAATTTTTGTATGGACATGAGATGGGGGTTTGTTTTGTTTTACCTGATCTCGACATTCCATGGTAGCCTTTGCCCGCTCCGAGATTACGTCGCGTAGGAACCCTTGTGAGAGCAGCCTAGCGACCTCCTTTCGTAGGGCGATGCACTCGTCGGTCGAATGACCGTGGTCGTCGTGGAATTCGCACCATCGACTCATGTCCTTCTTGATATCCGGTCGGTCGCTCTTTCGGGGCCATCTTACGTCTTTTCCATACTTGTCGAAACTCTTGACGAGCTCCGACACGGAAACGTTGAAGTTATAAGATTGGACCCTGGGAGGCAACGCAGAACCGTCTCTCCATTCCTGTGACCTGTCTTGGAAAGAGTTTACCTGATTTGGTTCGTTTCGAGTACGAGAATAGGGATGTGGACGTCTGTCTCGGCGGTTGTCGGAGGAATGTTTTCGATCTGATGGATCGGGTCCGTGTGAGGCTTTACGCAACTCACGGTCCTCTTCCAATCTTACCTCGGCCATAGTTTTGGCTTGGACATCTTCAAAGCTTTTGCATGGGTACTTCGTAATCTCGTCGTAGAGATTGCTGTCTTTGACTAAGCCTTGTCGGAAGGCTTCGATAGACGTTGTGACGTCACAGTGGGGGATTCCCACTTTCTCTTTGTTTCTACCTGTTAAGATAATTCCGGAGAGGTTCGTTGTACCTTTGTGTGACTCGGTAGAGGTCACTCGATTGTTTCTCGTGCTTCCGACTGCTGGCGAACTGACTCTTAAAAGAGTTGACCAGATCCGCGAATGATGCGATCGTTCCCTGAGGCAAACGCATAAACCAAGTTAGTGCGGGACCCGCGAGGGTTGTGCCAAAGCTTTTGCACATGACGGCCTCGCGGCTCTTCCTTGAAACAGATGCAGCCATTAGTTTTTGTTTATAGAGAGAGATATGGTCATCTGGATCGGTGGTGCTGTCGAACGTCGCCATGTTGGGGAGATGGAACTTCTTGGGGATCTCGACCCTTGCGATTTCTTCGACGAACGGGGATTCTTCAAATCCGCCGGACGCTTCTCTCTCGATCGGTTGCGGGACTCCTGGGAGCCTGTTGAAGCGATCATCGATCGTCTTTATATGTCGGTCGAGCGTCTGCTGGAAAAGAGCCATGATATCTGGCGGATTGGCAACCTGTGGTTCGTCGATTCGGGGCCCAACAGACCCGATCGGTGTGGAAAAGGTGACATGGTTAGTTGAAAATGGACTAGAGAAAGGAGTTCGAGACGTACCCTCAGTGTGTCCAGGACGTCGTACGCTCGGAGGCGTTGGCTCGATGTTGTCCATGTCGAGGCGTGTTCGGACGCTGCCGTGGACGGGCGTGTTCCTAGATCCTGAAGCCCCTGATTGTACCTGCGACTTAAGAGACTCATTTTCACGAGTTAGTTGCGCGATCTCGGCTTCGGATTGGGTTGACAAAACGGCTAGGGCTTCAGTTTTTTGACGTTGTTGGGCTAGTTCCTCTTGAAGGGCGGCCATTTTTTGAGAGAGTTCTTGGAACTGGGTTAGAGTAGGATTTTTGGTTGGGTTTTCTGTAGTTTGGGTTTCGTCTTCGAGACGTGGTTCTTGATTGTCAGTAGAAGGATCGATAGTCATGGTTGGAAAGTTTTGGAAGGATGATCGGCAAGTTGCCCCACGGTGGGCGCCAAATTGTTTTGGGGCGAAAAGATCGGACGACCTAAATCGCCTTAGACGGGGTAACTAGTCGATCGAATGATAAAAAACAATCCAAACCAAGCAAGCAATAGATAAACAAAGAATAAATATGTAATAGCGTGATGGTTTTATTAGATGTCGTGTTTAATCAGGCTGAATCGTGATACAACTTATCGTGATAAAACCAGAGATCGAGTGGGACTCGACCAGTGACTTGTGAGTGGCGACCGGCGGGGGTCAGGCGTAGGAAGCCGTTAGAGAGCTAGATTGAGAGCGAGAGTGCTATTCTGGTGTGTTTTCTGAGTAAGAATGCTCGTGTCCCTTGTGTAATTGTGCGTGTTGTTTCTTATCCTCTTTGTCGTCCCGATATGGTAAGTCTTTCACCCTTGTTACCGATTTGCATTTCTTGCCGAATATTTCATCTTCAATGTTGAGAGTAATGGCGAAGATTGCGCCATTGAATCTCTGTGATTACGTTGGTTTTAATGTTATGGCCGTTGCGTGATCTGGGCATTAAATGCGTGGCGAGATCCTTGCGATCTTGTCGGATGATACTCGACCAGAGAAGTCTCGTCGGCTCCTCTGGGCTTTTCCTCTGTTCTTCCGATCTGCAGTGGGCTTGAGTTCGATCCACTTGATCCGTCTTTCTCCTGGGATGCCAGGCCCAACAGGAAGTTAACTTGTTGTGTATAATTTCATAAGGAGTTTTTGTTGGGCCTAGCTTCCCCTGGGAGAATGGGTCGAGTAAATCAAGCCCAAGCCTACGAAAGATCGGAAGAACAAGGGAAAAGCCCAGAGGAGGCGTCGAGACTTCTCTGGTCGAATGCCCTCCGACAGGATCGCAAGAATCTCGCCATACATTAAATGCCCAGATCACGCAACGGCCACAACATTCAAGCCACCGTAATTACAATGATTTAATGGCATAATCCCCGCCATTACTCTCAGCATTGAAGATAAAATATACGATCAAGACATAACGGTAAGAAGAGTAAAAAGACTTACCATATTTGGACGAAGAGGAAGATAAGAAGGATACAAAACACAAATTACGCCACACACAAGCATTCTCGCTCAGAAATACATCAGAACAACATATCTGCTCCAAGCTTAGCTCTCCGAGAGTCATCCACGCTGATTCGTCACCGGTCGCAACCTGGAAGCCACCGATCGAGTCCTACCCGATCTCTTGTCTTACTACGATAAGTTGTATCTCGATTCGATCCGATTAACACGACATCTAATAAAATCATCTCGCTATTCTACATTTATTCTTTGTTTGTCTATTATTTATTTGGTTTGGATTGTTTTCTATCACCCGATCGACTAGTTACCCCGTCTAAGGCGATTTAGGTCGTCCGATCTTTTCGCTCCAAAACAATTTGGCGCCCACCGTGGGGCAACTTGCCGATCACCCTTCCAAAACTTTCCAACCATGACTATCGACCCACCTACCAACACCGAAGAGCCAAGCCTCAGAGACAACACCCAAGTTCAAGGAAACATGACCTCTACTGAAAATCCTACTCCGACCCAGTTCCAAGAACTTTCCCAGAAAATGGCCACCCTTCAAGAGGAACTAGCCCAGCAACGCCAAAAGACTGAAACCTTAGCCGCCCTGTCGACTCAATCCGAGGCCGAGATCGCACAACTAACCCATGAAAATGAGTCTCTTAAGTCGCAGGTACAATCGATGGCCTCAGGGTCCAGGAACATGCCAATCCATGGCAGCGTTCGAACACGCCTCGACATGGACAACGTCGATCCGACACCTCCGAGTATACGACGGCCCGGACACACAGAGGGTACATCTCGAACTCCCTTTTCTAATCCGTTTTCGACTAACAATGTCACCTTTTCCACACCGATCGGGTCGACAGGGGCCCGAATCGATGAACCGCAGGTTACCAATCCGCCAAATGTCCTAGCCCTTTTCCAGCAGACGCTCGACCGACACATGAAGACGATCGACGATCCCTTCAACAGGCTCCCAGGAGTCCCACAACCGATCGAGAAGGAAGCGACCGACGGATTCGAAGAATCCCCGTTCATTGAAGAAATCGCCAGGGTCGAGATCCCCAAGAAGTTTCATCTTCCCAGCATGGCGACATTCGACGACACCAGCGACCTAGATGACCATATTTCTATATATAAACAAAAATTAATGGCTGCATCTATTTCAAGGGAGAATCGCGAGGCCGTCATGTGCAAAAGCTTTGGCACGACCCTCGCAGGTTCCGCACTAACTTGGTTTATGCGTTTTCCTCAGGGAACGATTGCATCGTTTGCGGATATGGTCAACTCCTTCAAAAGTCAATTCTCCAGTAGTCGGAGGCTCGAAAAGCAGTCGAGTGACCTCTACCGAGTCACACAAAGGTATAACGAACCCCTCATGAATTATCTCAACAAGTACAATAAGGAGAAAGTGGCGATCCTCCACTGCGACGTCACAACCTCCATCGAAGCCTTCAGACAAGGACTGATCAAAGACATCAACCTTTACGACGAGATTACCAAGTACCCATGCAAAAGCTTCGAAGACGTCCAGGCCAAGACCATGGCCGAGGTAAGATTGGAAGAGGACCGTGAGTCGCGTAAATCCTCACGCGGATCTGATCCATCCGATCAAAAAAATCCCTCCGACAACCGTCGAGACATGCGTCCTCATCCCTATTCTCGTAATCGAAACGAACCAAATCAGGTAAACTCTTTCCAAGATAGGTCACAAGATTGGAGAGACGGTTCGGCGTTGCCTCCTAGAGTCCAGTCTTATAACTTTAACGTTTCCGTGTCGGAGCTCGTCAAGAGTTTCGACAAATATGGAAAAGAGGTAAGATGGCCCCGAAAGAGCGACCGACCGGACGTCAAGAAGGACATGAGCCGATGGTGCGAATTCCATGGCGACCACGGGCATTCGACCGACGAGTGCATCGCCTTGCGAAAGGAAGTCGCTAGGCTGCTCTCACAGGGGATCCTGTGCGACGTAATCTTGGAACGGGCAAAAGCTACCATGGAACGACGAGACCAGGTAAAACAGAACAAACCCCCATCTCCCATTCATACAAAAATTGCCAACACTATTTCAGGTGGATCGGACATATGTGGAAACACATACTCCGCGGCTAAGAGGCACGCCAAGGCAAGGGCGACAAGCCCGAATCATCAGAATTCAAGCTAAAGAAGACTTCCAACCTTCCGACGGTCACATTCGACGAGTCCGACTCCGACGGGTCGGATAGGCACCACGATGGTCTGGTAATCTCTTTATCCATTGGTAATTGCTTAATACAGAGAGTACTAATCGATACAGGGAGTTTGACCAACCTCTTGACCCTTGACGCTCTTAAAGAAATGGGTCTAATTGAGAACGACCTAATCAAGAAGTCGAACCCACTGGTCGGGTTTAGCGGTGAGGTCAAGCATACGACTGGCGAAATCATTCTAACCACATACGCTGGAGGAATCAACCAACAGGTGAAATTTTTAGTCCTAGAATGTCCGTCTCCCTATAATTGTATTCTTGGCAGGCCATGGATACACGCTATGAAGGCAGTACCTTCAACATATCATCAAGTCATCAAATTCCCCACTGAATGAGGAGTCCAAGAAATCAAAGGAGATCAAAGGACCGTTAAGGAGTGCTACGTCGCTTCTATGAAGAGTGCAGTCAAACACAAGACTGCATAGCAACCACAGAGCGGCGAAGGACCTAGTCGGTACGTCGAACCAGAAATGGAAAAACTCGACGAGATCGCACTAGATCCTTCAAAGCCAGATCAAACGGTAAGGGTCGGGTCGGACTTGGACGACTCGACCAGACAACAACTCCTTGACTGTCTCAGGACCAATGCCGACTGTTTTGCATGGTCGCATGAGGATATGGTCGGAATATCTCCAAACATTATTACTCATAAATTAAATGTGGATCCATCTCATCCTCATGTCAAGCAAAAACACAGGAAGTTCGTCCCCGAGCGGAACAAGATAATCGACGACGAAGTCAAAAGCTTATTGGAAACAGGAAAAATAAGAGAGGTCCACTACCCTGAATGGCTAGCCAACGTGGACGTAGTCCAGAAGAAGAATGGCAAATGGAGAGTCTGCATCGACTTCACAGATCTCAACAAAGCTTGTCCCAAGGACTCATTCCCACTACCCCACATCGATGCCATGGTCGACGCCACAACAGGGCACGAAATGCTTACTTTCATGGACGCTTTCAGCGGCTACAATCAAATCCTCATGGAACCCGACGATAAGGAAAAAACAGCATTCGTCACTAGCCAAGGTATCTACTGTTACAAAGTAATGCCCTTTGGCCTAAAAAATGCAGGGGCTACCTATCAGCGACTAGTCAACAAAATGTTCAAAGATCAAATCGGAGACACGATGGAAGTCTACATAGACGACATGTTGGTCAAGTCCAAAAAGAAGGAAGATCACATAAACCATCTACGCGACAGCTTCGAGGTGCTCAAAAGGTACAACATGAAACTAAACCCTACTAAATGCTACTTCGGAGTGTCGTCAGGAAAATTCTTGGGGTACATGGTGACACAAAGAGGAATAGAAGCCAACCCAGAACAGATCAAGGCTCTCATAAACCTTCGATCCCCCCGATGCATCAAAGACGTACAGAAACTTACAGGTCGGATAACAGCTCTGAACAGATTCATCTCCAAATCGTCCGACAAGTGCAAACCCTTCCACGACACTCTCAAGAAGAACAAATCCTTTCAATGGACGTGAGAACACGAAGCAGCGTTCCAGAACTTAAAAGAGTACCTGGCTAGTCCCATGTTGTTGACCAAACCTAAAGGCGACGAGCCCTTATTTCTATATCTTGCAGTGTTAGAATCAGCCGTAAGCGCAGTATTGGTCAGAGAAGAAGATGGCAAGCAGTCACCAATATACTACGTCAGTCGGACGCTGCTGCCAGCCGAAACGAGGTATTCGTCACTTGAAAAGCTCGTGCTATCATTGGTAATGGCTTCGAACAAACTCAAACCGTATTTCGAATTCCATACTATTATTGTTCGCACTAATCATCCCATGAGAGCTATTGTTGGGCCAGGAAGATCAGCACCAGCCCGGTCATTTCAGGCCCACGAACGTGACCTACCAAGAGACTACATCTGACCGTTGGAGCGACGCATGCCGGATCACGCCAACAGAATCCACTCCGTGGAGATCTCGGGAAGGATCCGGCCAACTCCCCGCATAATCCGATAGTGCCGGGCTAGCTTCAACGTTGGTTTTGACATTTTATAAGTATACGAAAAAGAAGAAGATTATGTACGTTTTTACAGATAATCAATTCAGTTTACTACTGTTTTTCTCTCGATATTGGTTCTCAAACTCTGTTCTCGTGATCGGAAGTGTTCAATACTCGTTTAAGCGACCAACGTCTAGAATCTTACTCGATAGATCATCGATTCGAGGGAGATAAGCTTTTTAATCATTCATTCGGTTCCAATTCCAATTGCTCTGTTCAATTTGATTTGGATTTATTAGATACATTCGTCTAACAAATTGTCTAGTTGCCCTCTCAAAGGCGATTGAGATCGGTAAGATCTTTTTGCCCCAAAACAATTTGGCGCCCACCGTGGGGCATCTAGCCAATCAAGAATCCAATTCAATCATGGACGTCACCAGAAATCCCGCAATTGGCACTGAGGAGCAAACTCAGATCGACCCCATGGTCGAAGCCTTGCCCGAGAACACTAACGCTCAACCAACTGGAAATTCTCAAATCCAAGAGCTCGCGAAAGCCATAGAGATCCTCCAAGAGGAACTGGTCCAACAACGCACCAGGACTGAAAAGCTAAGTACTCAATCTGAATCTGAAATTACTCGACTGAATTGTGAAAACGAAATGCTGAAATCTCAGGTACAGTCAGTCGCATCAAACCCTGGGAGATCCAGGCGCACAGTCAATACCGAAGGACTAAACGCCAGACTCGACATGGATGGAACAGACGCGACTCCTATCGCACCAACCCAGGCTTCTATGCCCACTGGTATGTTTCAAACACCCCAAACCTCTATTGGTGTAACTAACAGTCTCGTGGCCGGACTCCCAGAAGTCCGAACAACCGCTATACAGGTACCGGCTCCAACCGATATCCAGGCTCTCATCCAACAGGCTATCGGAGAACATCTCAAGGCCCTGGATGATCGTATCGCACGAATCCCGGGAGTTCCCCAACCGATCGAGAAAGAAGCGGTCGATGGATACGAAGACTCGCCCTTCACGGAGGCGATTGCGTGCATGGAAATTCCCAAGAAATTCCATGTCCCCAACATGCCCAACTACGATGGGACCGGGGATCCAGACGACCACGTTTCAATTTACAAGCAAAAATTAATGACTATTTCGATTCCTAGGGGGAACCGTGAGGCCGTCATGTGTAAAAGCTTTGGCACGACCCTCACGGGACCTACACTAACCTGGCTTATGCACTTACCGCAGGGATCTATCGCCTCTTTCGCTGACCTAATCAACTCATTCAAAATTCAATTCGCCAGCAGTCGAAGGCTGGAAAAACAATCAAGCGATCTGTATCGAATCGTACAAAGGTATGGCGAACCCCTAAGAGATTATCTTAACAGGTACAACAAGGAAAAGGTCGCCATCCCACATTGCGACATCCCCACGTCAATCGAAGCGTTCTGCCGTGGTTTGGTCAGGGGCAGTGAACTTTACCGCGAACTGACCAAGTACCCATACAGAAGCTTCGAAGACGTCCAAGCTAAAACCATGGCACAGGTTAGACTCGAAGAAGACGAAGAACCTTTCAAGACAAGCAAAAGTCCCGATCGCGTCGATCGAAAGGGGCAATCCGATCATCGACGCGACCGACGACCCCAACCATATCCTAAGGGTCGAAACGACTCCGGTCAGGTAAACAACTCTTATGACAGGAACCAAGACTGGCGAACCAATCCTGCTCTCCCTCCGAAACTCCATTCTTACAACTTTAACATATCTGTGTCAGAACTTGTGAAGAGTTTCGACAAATACGGAAAAGAAGTAAGATGGCCTCGGAAGAACGACAAGCCAGATGCCAGAAAAGACATGAACCGATGGTGCGAGTTCCATGGAGACCATGGACATTCAACCGACAGTGCATAGCCCTCCGTAAAGAAGTCGCAAGACTCCTTGCTCAAGGACTACTGCGCGACGTGATATCCAACAGAGCCAAAGCGACTCTCGACCGAAAAGACCAGGTATCCTCGGATAAACCATCCTCTCCGGTTCCTACTAAAATTGTTAACACTATCTCAGGAGGGTCGGACGTATGTGGAAACACGTACTCCGCCGCAAAGAGGCATGCTCGAGAAAGTCGCGGCGATAGGCCCGCTCCATCGGAAGTAAAACGATCGCAAAATCCAAGCGATCCAATCATCACCTTCGACGATTCAGAAGCCCAAGATCTGGGTGATCACCACGATGGTCTGGTAATATCTTTGTCAATTAGCAATTGTTTGATCCGTCGTGTACTCATCGACACAGGGAGCTCCACCAACTTGTTAACACTCGACGCCCTAAAAGGTATGGGTTTAAGCGAGGATGACCTGACCCGAAACTCGACCCCTCTGGTCGGGTTCAGCGGAGAAGTTAAATACACCTTGGGCGAAGTCATGTTAACAACGTATGAGGGTGGAGTAAACCAACATGTAAAATTTCTGATCCTCGACTGCCCATCCCCATACAACGCGATCCTTGGCAGACCTTGGATCCACGCCATGAAAGTTGTACCTTCCACTTATCACCAGACGATAAAATTCCCGACCAAGTGGGGGGTATAGGAAATCAAAGGCGACCAAAGGGCTGCCAAGGAATGTTACGTAACATCAATGAAAGGGGCAGTCGACAGGACCACAGTGTAGCAATTACAGCACGGCGAAGGGACCATTCGATATGTCGAGCCAGAAATGGAGTCACTCGACGAAGTCGTATTGGACCCTTCTAAGCCGACACAGACAGTCAGGGTCGGATCGGATCTAAACGATTCTACCAGAGCCGATTTAATTTCTTTTTTACGTAATCACGCTAGTTGTTTTGCCTGGTCCCATAAAGACATGATAGGAATTTCGCCAGACATTATTACTCACAAGCTGAATGTAGATCCTTCACATCCTCCCGTCAAGCAAAAAAGAAGAAAATTCACACCAGAGCGCAACAAAATCGTGGACGACGAAGTAAAAAGCTTACTCGAAACAGGCAAAATCAGAGAGGTCAAATACCCAGACTGGTTGGAAAACGTGGTCGTGGTACAGAAGAAGAACAGAAAATGGAGAGTCTGCATCGACTTCACAGATCTAAACAAAGCCTGCCCAAAAGACTCTTTCCCACTACCACACATCGACGCCATGGTCGACGCGACCGCAGGACACGAAATGCTGACGTTTATGGACGCGTTCAGTGGGTACAATCAGATCCTCATGGATCCAAGCGACCAAGAAAAGACAGTCTTCATAACGAGCCAAGGTACGTACTGTTATAAAGTGATGCCCTTCGGATTAAAAAATGCAGGGGCCACATACCAGAGACTGGTAAACAAGATGTTCAAAGATCAGATAGGCGACACGATGGAAGTCTATATCGACGATATGCTCGTCAAATCCAAGAAAGCAACCGACCATATCGAGCACCTGAAAGAGGCCTTCGAAATACTTGAAAGGTACGACATGAAATTAAATCCCACTAAATGCTCTTTCGGAGTGTCTTCAGGGAAATTTCTAGGGTACATGGTCACTCAAAGAGGGATCGAAGCCAGTCCCGACCAAATAAAAGCAATCGTCGACCTCAGATCTCCTCGATGCATCAAAGACGTCCAGAAACTGACAGGACGGATAGCCGCGCTAAACCGATTCATATCCAAATCGTTCGATAAGTGCAAACTCTTCTACGAGCCACTCAAGAAAAATAAGTCGTTCGATTGGACAGCCACGCATGAGCAATTTTTCCAAGATTTAAAGGCGTACCTGTCAAGCCCACTCCTGTTGTCCAAACCAAAAGACGACGAACCATTGCCACTATACCTAGCGGTCTCCGAGTCATCCGTCAGTGCAGTCCTCGCCAGAGAAGAAGACGGCAAACAATCACCCGTCTACTATGTAAGTCGATCCTTACTCCCAGCAGAAACAAGGTATACCTCACTCGAAAAATTAGTCCTAGCACTGGTTATGGCATCTAATAAACTGCGTCCTTACTTTGAATCGCATACTATTATTGTGAGAACTAACCATCCCATGAAAGCCATCATGAGGAAGCCAGAATTTATAGGACGAATGGCCAAATGGGCCATACACCTAAGCGGGTTTGACATCGAATACGAACCCCGAACAACAATCAAATCTCAGACTTTAGCCGACTTTGTGGCTGATTTTAGCCCGACACTAGAACAAGAAGCCGCAAAGGAAGCAGAAAATCTGAAAACAGAAGACGACAGGGGCACACGGCAACTACACACAGACGGTGCTTCGAACGTAAGAGGAGTCGGCCTAGGCGTCGTGCTAAAACCACCACAAGGGGATCACATAGCCCAAGCCGTGAGATGCGAATGGGACGCGACCAACAACGAAGCAGAATACGAAGCCCTCGTATTCGGACTTACCCTAGCGCTCGACCTTGAAATATCAAACATAGAGGTAACATGTTATTCACTTCTAATCGTCAACCAAGTGCAGGGATCCTACGCCGTAAAAGACGATAGAATGATGGCATATCTAGACGTCGTCAAAAAGCTAGCAGAAAAATTCCAAAGCTTCACTATCCGACAAGTTCCACGCGACCTCAACACACAAGCTGATGCTTTGGCAAACCTTGGGTCAAACCTACATCCACGCGACTTCCGCAGCATTCCCCTGACACATATTACCACTCCAGCGGTAACTCTCAAAACGGCTAACCCAAGCGACATTCAAGCCATAGCCGATCTGACCCCAGGAGAGGACACCCATCCATCAGAGGATTGGACTATCCCCTACATCAAGTGGCTCAAAGACGGAATACTTCCTTCGAACAAAACAGAAGCCAAGAGACTCAAGGTACAAGCAACAACCTTTGATTTAAAAGATAATGTACTATTTAAACGATCTGTCACATGCCTATTACTACGCTGCCTTGAAACGTCAAACGTCCCCCGAATTTTACAATATTTACACGACGGCGAATGCGGAAACCACACCGGGGGACGCAACCTATCAGGTAAAGCCCACAAGGCAGGTTACTACTGGCCCACAATGAACAAAGACGCGACAGAATACGTCAAAAAGTGTGACGCCTGCCAGCGACATGCACCCGTCCCTCATCAGCCGTCCGAACTACTCCATCCGACCTTGGCTCTATGGCCCTTCATGCGATGGGGAATGGACATAGTCGGAAAATTGCCTCATGCATCGGGACAACGTGTCTTCTTCTTAGCCATGACCGATTACTTCTCCAAATGGATAGAGGCCGAAGCATATCGCGAGGTAAAAGAAAAACATGTCGTCTCGTTTATAAAACGTAACATCTTATGCAGGTTTGGCGTCCCATCAGAAATCGTATGCGACAATGGCTCCCAGTTCATCGGTAAACAGACACGATCCTTCTGCAAGCAATGGAATATCTCACTAATCACATCCACACCAAGATATCCTCAGTCAAACGGACAAGCAGAATCAAGCAATAAGATCATCATCAATAACCTAAAGAAACGCTTCACCGGGGCAAAAGAAAAATGGGCTCACGAACTTCCCCTAATCTTATGGTCCGACAGGACAACACCCAAAAACGCCACGGGACAAAGTCCCTTCTCACTCGTATACGGATCCGAAGCAGTCATTCCCGCAGAAATACTCGTCCCGACGGCTCGATACGAACTCCAAACGCCAGAACAGAACGACATTGAGTTATCTCACAATCTCGACACCATCGACGAAATAAGGGAAAAAGCTCGGATCCGAATGGTTCGATACCAACAATAGGTCGCTCGGAGCTACAACAAGAATGTCAGAATCAAGGTCTTCAAGATAGGTGATTGGGTCTTGAGAAAAACATTTCAAAACACCAAAAATCCAGCCGACGGGAAACTCGCACCTCAATGGGAAGGACCCTACCTCATCAAATAAGTAGTCGGGCAAGGAGCATATCGACTAGAGACAAAAGATGGAGAACCCATCCCCCGAAGCTGGAACGCGACACACCTAAAGTTGTATCACTTCTAAACCCTCTCTTACATATCTTTTTATATATTTGCACGTCACTTTACCTACGTAATGATTACTGACTTAAGCATCGGAGGGCCGTTGGGTTTTCTCCCAAACGGTCATTTCAAGGCTTATCTTCTTTTACGTGACATGTTTCGAAAACAGGAAAATAAGAGGCCTCAAGACAAAATCTGCAAAGGATATCCACAACAACTACACAAAAGCGCTTACACAAACACAAAAAACGATCGATCCACATACAGGGAGACGAACAATAAAAGGCACTTCGGCACACCGCCTGCCTTATTACAAAATAAGGTATACAAACACCTTACACACATTACGCAGAACACTTTTGCTTACCTCCCTAAAAACACAATTGTCATGACTAACACTACTCACAACATACAGGCCTCCCCCCTAAAAGACGTGATCACGCTGACAAATCCACGACACGATTGCTGCCCAATCCAGTGACGAGTCACCTGCAAAAACAAGTACACAACAACAAGCAAGACAAGGTACAAAACATGAAACCTTCCTACAATATTAAACACGCGACCCGCGATGGAAAACGAGTCGCCAAAAGAACTACGTTGTCCATCCCATCACCATGATGGGGCACATACTGTCATACACACGAAAACCTTAAAAACAAAGTCAAATGTTCACATAAAACGACCACTACCACTTGCTCTAAGATTCACCAGATTTCTCCACAGGAACGATCTCCATGCCGGAATTCGCTTCCTGGTCAGCTCGGGGCACACTCTCGACGGCTTCGACGCCACCTTGGACAGCTCCCTCCTTATCATCTTCAGCATCCAAGCCAGCCAACTTGAAGAGCTCGGCTCCTGGATTGCCGTCGGGGTACATCATTTCCATATCAGCCCTCACATCGTCCACCTTCCAGTCGGCCTGAGAGCCAGCGGCGAACTCCTCCATCATTTCGATGCGAGACTTCAAGCAGTAATACGCCCCAACGTCTGCAGCTACACGGCCATCATCTTCACGAAGCCTCTCGGTCTTGGCCTGCATCTCCGCCTTCACTCCTTCGAGACGAGCGTCGCAATCCTGTTTGACAGAATACAATTCACGTTCCAGAGACTTCGCATGACCTTCAGACGCCTTCAACTGCTCCTCCAGGCGAGCCACCTTTCTATCATTCTGGTCAGTCAATTCTTGGATAGTTATAGACGCTACAAGAGAGTACTGGAAAATCTGCGGAACAATACGCAGTGACAATGTAAGAAAAATAGCAGAAGAATAAAACACGATTGAACAAAAAGAGTTTTTTAAACCTTCCACGCGCCCACAACGGCTTCGTTCATGCAATCGATAGGATGGAGGTCACCGATCTCTTTCCTGGCCTCAGCGTCACCAAAGCCAAGCAAATCTTCAAACGATCTCTCCTTCAACATACCCACAGAAAAATCTGGAGCAGGTATCGCCTTCCTTTTAGCACCCGATACCTTCGACGGTGGAGAATCTAAGGAAAAGATTCCAACAGAATTCCCAGCCTTGCTCGGACCTTTAGCAGACGAGGACGCCTTGATTGCGGATCGTCTCTGATCCAAAAGGCTTTTCCCAGATAAACGGGCGCTGGACCTTCCGCCTCTAGATGTTGATAACATGACACAACACCATAAGCACAAGAAAACCACAAAAACCAGCCAGATGCAGACCTGAAGGAACGAACATGTGCCTTTCGTCACCGAAGCCACGAGAGTCGACATCTCTTTCATTTCTGGAAGAAGGAGGTTAGAATTTTTGAATGACCTCTCGTTTTCGGAAAGTGCCAGCAAAGAGGCAGTTTCTTTTTCAAAGCCAGAAGGATCGCCGAATTCAGGGGCTGCAAAGACGAACAAGTAAGAAGAGATTTAGAAGACAGTCAAGGTAAAGAAAACATAAATAATACGATACCTGAGATTCTCCAGTCGGACAAAAGAAAAGAGCAATCAAAACCACATTCAAGGCTTTTTCGCTCAACAAAAAAGAAACGGGATCTCCACCCTCGATCGTTGACATCTAGATTCAATGCAAGGGGGCTCTTCTCCTTACGAAGACGCAACTGAAATCTACAAGAACCCCGAGTACTCAAGTAATAGGATCTCCACAAAGCATCAAAGCCGAAATCTATGTTTTTTGCTACAGAAACAGAGTCGATCGTCTGAAGTAAACGCCATGTGTGAGGCATTACTTGACAAGGAGCCAACTTTAAAACGGCTAAAAAGTTCTGGACCAGACGAGAGAAAGGGAACACATGGCCAATTCGGAAGGGATATTCAAAGAAGCAGACCCACCCTTCTTTGAACCAATCTGCCCGTTCATTTGGAGACGGAAGACGCGCAACAGTACCCCTGGGAAAATCCCCAATTTCTAAAATCCTATCAAGCTCGGACTGGACTAGGGTTCCCGGGACAGAATCGTTGGTACTAAGGAGCCCTAAAGATTGAAAGGGAATTTCTTCCTCATCCAAGCCTCTAATGAGAGCCCGGGTCTTCTTCGGTTTGGGAGACGCCATGCAAGAAGCAAAAGGAAGAAACGGTAAAAATTTGAAAAAGAAGAGAAGTTACCTTGACAAGATGGAAGACTTGCAGAAAATCGGTGCCATCGAGGACTATTAAAGGCGGTGAGTCGAGTACCTCTGCGGTTAATTTGTCCCCTCCATTCATATGTCGCCACGTCATCTCGGAAGGATCTAGATCAGAGAAGATCAAATTAGTCCGAAAACCGTTTCTCTGGCCCAATTAGATCTTGGGGCAATTGTTGGGCCAGGAAGATCAGCACCAGCCCGGTCGTTTCAGGCCCACGAACGTGACCTACCAAGAGACTACATCTGACCGTTGGAGCGACGCATGCCGGATCACGCCAACAGAATCCACTCCGCGGAGATCTCGGGAAGGATCCGGCCAACTCCCCGCATAATCCGATAGTGCCGGGCTAGCTTCAACATTGGTTTTGACATTTTATAAGTGTACGAAAAAGAAGAAGATTATGTACGTTTTTACAGATAATCAATTCAGTTTACTACTGTTTTTCTCTCGATATTGGTTCTCAAACTCTGTTCTCGTGATCAGAAGTGTTCAATACTCGTTTAAGCGACCAACGTCTAGAATCTTACTCGATAGATCATCGATTCGAGGGAGATAAGCTTTTTAATCATTCATTCGGTTCCAATTCCAATTGCTCTGTTCAATTTGATTTGGATTTATTAGATACATTCGTCTAACAAATTGTCTAGTTGCCCTCTCAAAGGCGATTGAGATCGGTAAGATCTTTTCGCCCCAAAACAACTATCATGAAGAAACCTGAGTTCACAGGACGAATGACTAAATGGGCTATACACCTCAGCGGTTACGACATCGAATACGAGCCTAGGACAGCGATCAAGTCGCAAGCCTTAGCCGACTTTGTGGCCGATTTCAGTCCGACCCTAGAGCAAGAAGCCACAAGAGAAGCGACGCAACTACTCGCCACGAATGAAATAGGCACATGGGAGCTCTACACAGATGGAGCGTCAAACGCCAGAGGATCGGGGTTAGGGGTCGTACTGAAATCGCCGCAAGGGGACAAGATAGGCACATGAGGCACTCATATTCGGACTCATCCTGGCTCGCGACCTAGGGGTCCGAGAGATCGAAGTCATTTGCGACTCCCTTCTAGTCGTGAACCAGATACAAGGGTCGTACAGCGCTAAAGACGTTAGAATGATAGCCTACCTCGAGGTAGCAAAGAAGTTGATCGGACAATTCCAAGCATTCGACATCAGACAGGTACCCAGGGATCTTAACTCCCAAGCTGATGCACTCGCCAACCTAGGGTCCGTCTTAGACCCGAAAGAATTTCCGTACATACCATTGGCCTACATCATGACGCCAGCCGTCCCAAGGACATCCGTTGAGTCAACAACACCGCTTGAAGAACTCATCGCCATGGAAATAGGCGACCGACCAGAAGAAGACATCGTCGACACCAATGACGACTGGATGCTACCTTACATCAGATGGTTAAAAGACGGCATTCTGCCCGACGACAAGACAGAAGCAAAAAGGCTCAAGGTACAAGCACTCTCTTACGATATCATAGAAAACATCTTGTACAAAAGATCTGTTACAGGGCTACTCCTACGATGCCTCAAGACCCCAGAAGTCGGACGAATCTTGCAATCGTTACACGAAGGAGAGTGTGACAACCACACCGGCGGACGAAGCCTCTCGGGAAAAGCCCTACGAAATGGATACTATTGGCCAACGATGAACAAAGACGCTATGGAATACACCAAGAAGTGCGACGCCTGTCAGCGGCATGCACCCGTCCATCATCAACCCTCAGAGCTCCTCCATCCGACTCTGGCTCCATGGCCCTTTATGAGGTGTGGAATGGACATTGTCGGGAAGCTTCCGCCCGCGTCGGGACAAAGAGTTTTCTTCCTTGCCATGACGGACTACTTTTCTAAATGGATCGAAGCAGAAGCCTACAGAGAGGTAAAAGATCAACATGTCATTTCATTCATAAAACGCAATATCTTGTGCAGATTTGGCGTCCCATCAGAAATCGTATGCGACAATGGCTCTCAATTCATCAGTCATAAGACTCGAGCCTTCTGGGACCAATGGAACATCAAATTGGTCACGTCCACAGCTCGGTATCCGCAATCCAACGGACAAGCCAAATCCAGCAACAAAATCATTATCAACAACCTCAAGAAATGCCTCACTGGGGCTAAAGGCAAATGGGCAGACGAACTCCCACTCATTCTCTGGTCCGACAGGACCACTCCAAAGAATGCGACCGGACAATCACCTTTCTCTCTCGTCTACGGGAGTGAGGCGGTCATCCCGACCGAGTTACTGGTTCCGACCGCTCGTTGCAAACTTCATACAAACGAGCAAAACGACATCGAACTAGCACACAACCTAGACACAGTGGACGAGATTAGAGAAAGAGCCCGAATCAGGATGGTCAGATTTCAACAACAGGTCACAAGGAGTTACAATAAGAACGTCCGGATCAAGGCATTCAAGGTCGGAGACTGGGTCCTAAGGAAAACTTTCCAGAACACCAAGAACCCATCCGACGGAAAGCTAGCACCACAATGGGAACGACCTTACTTAATCACCGAAGTAGTCGGACAGGGAGCATACCAATTAGAAGACAAGGACGGACGACCGATCCCAAGAAGTTGGAACGCAACACATCTAAAGCTATACCATTTCTGAACCAACGAGGTAAAAACATCACACAATTTTATACATTGTTATCTATCGCATATACATCGCTATCTATCGCATATGCATCGCTATCTATCGCATATACATTGCTATCTATCGCATATACATCGCATCTTATCGCATGTACATTGCTATCTTCTTTTACATGTTATCACCTGACACTAAGCGAGGACTTCCTCCTTACAAAAACACAAATACAGAACAACATTTACATTGGATCCAGTCATCCGTAAAAGCGCTTACATTACATTACACGATCGATCGGAACATGGGGAGATGACAACACAGGCACGTCGGCACACTGCTTGCCTTACACAAAACATAAGGTACAACACCTTATTACATTTACGCAATAAAACATATTGCTTACCTCCCCGGTATACAGTCATGACTAACACACATACGAACATTCACAGGCCTGTTCTACACACATACATACGGGGAGCCCTACTCGACGGAGCACACGGGCGAAACCGACACATCAAACACAAAACGTCATCGACAGTTCTCTTGAACATCTGACGACATGTACAAAACGAGCAAACGTACGATCTTATATGTAAAGACAAATTGCATTAAATAAAAGTACAATCATTTTATAGAAATACGCGACCCGCGATGGTGGACGGGTCGCCAAAATACATAATATTCCAACCCACACACAGGTGGGGCAAACGAAGTCAAACTACGCAAAGAAAACAAATCAGGCGTCGGGGACAACGGCATTACCTTCGGCAGGGGCTGGCTCCAGAGAGGCTACCTCGTCAGTCGGCTTGACATCGCCATAGTGGGCCTCGTCCTCGTCGACGCCCTCATCCACGACTTCTTCTCCGACGCCGGCCAAGCAAAACAGCTCCTGACCAGGATCGCCCTTTGGGAACATGGAGTCCAAGGTCTCCTTCTCTACCTTCAGATCCCAGAGCTCATGCTTGCCTTCGTTGAACTCTTCGATCATCTCGATGCGCGACTTCACCGCATAAAAGGCCCTAACGTCACAAACAATCTGGCCATCCGCAATCCGAGCCCGCTTCACCTCTTCCTCAACGCCTGACCGGCACTCTTCAAACTCCTTCCGACATGCGACCAACTCCCCTTGACAGCATTTTAACTCCCTGGTTAGGCGATGCTCAATCTCACGGCAATGACTCTCCGCTCCCTCCAGCTTGGTCCTCAAGGACGCAAGGTCAGACTCTGACCTAGCAGCCCTGTCCTCAGCCTTAACGACCATTGCCTTGACACCGGAGTATGCCCCCAAGAGGTACTGGAAAGACTGAAGTCTCACACAACAGCACGACACACAATCAGAAAACACGGTCGAACGAAAGAAAAAGAAAAGAGCACAAACAAAAGGCAACTCACCTTCCACGCGGAGCACCCTGCTTCACCAATGCAATCAAGAGGGGAGATGTCATCAACCTTCGACTTCAAAGTCGGATCCTAAGCGTGAAAAAGGTCGGCGATCGATTGTCCGATGGCACCGATCTTGCCGATCCCCTCGGCTGTCGCCTCCTTCTTCCTAGGTACCTCCTCCACCTTGACATCTTCAGGGTGAGCGCTCGCCTTCCTCTTGGAGCCAGCTTTGACTGGAGCCGTCAGATCCACCAGAGCCGGTTTGCTTGATGCGGCTTTGGCCGCCGCCTTCCTTTGCTCGATCAGGCCTTTCCCTGACACTACCCTCAGACGAGCACTTGTTCGACCACCAGGGGAACCTGACACGACAGAACAACAAAAAAGGAGAAATCCTAAAGTACACGACAAAATGAAAAACAGTAAAGGACTCCTAGAGCTGAGAGTCTACCTTTTGCGCGAGACGATGAAACAGTCGACATGACTTCCGGACCAGAAGGGGATGCTGACAATAGATTGATGTTGGTAAAACTCCTCTTCGACGCTGGGACAGCTAGGACAATCTTGGACAAACCTTCCGATCGACTGCTCACTTCCAAATCTTCTGGTTCGGGAACTACAAAAAAGAAAAGTTAAGACAAAGAGTTAAGACGCATAAAACAAGTAAAAGGGAAGACAAATACATACTCTCAACTCGCCACTCCGTCAACAAGAACGGACATTCCCCCTCCTTCTCCAGAGAAGAACGTTCGACAAAAAAGAACTTCGACCCCCATCCGCGGTCGTTGACATCTAGATTCTGCACCAAAGGCTTCCGACCATGTCGGATACGCAACTGAACGCGAGAGGAACTCTTCGATCCGATGAAGTAGTTATACCACAGAGCGTCAAAATCAAAATCGGAAAGAGAGGGGAATCGAAGAGCTATGACTAGAGAAATCAGAAAGCTATGGCGAGAGAGACCGAGAAGCTTGCAAAGGAAGATGAGATGAAGACTAATCGATTCCCTCTGCTCCGAATTTATGGAGGGAAGTGAAGATTTGCAGAGGCGTCGCATCATGCCCCGATCACACGCCACGTAGCCCTGAACAAACGCGCCAAAAAAGGATGGTGGAGATCGTGTTTACGGAAGTTGCCTCGGATTCCACTTTCCTTGCTTAAACCGAAAGCCCAAGGCAACTTGGGGCTATTGTTGGGCCTAGCTTCCCCTGGGAGAATGGGTCGAGTAAATCAAGCCCAAGCCTACGAAAGATCGGAAGAACAAGGGAAAAGCCCAGAGGAGGCGTCGAGACTTCTCTGGTCGAATGCCCTCCGACATGATCGCAAGAATCTCGTCATACATTAAATGCCCAGATCACGCAACGGCCACAACATTCAAGCCATCGTAATTACAATGATTTAATGGCATAATCCCCGCCATTACTCTCAGCATTGAAGATAAAATATACAATCAAGACATAACGGTAAGAAGAGTAAAAAGACTTACCATATTTGGACGAAGAGGAAGATAAGAAGGATACAAAACACAAATTACGCCACACACAAGCATTCTCGCTCAGAAATACATCAGAACAACATATCTGCTCCAAGCTTAGCTCTCCGAGAGTCATCCACGCTGATTCGTCATCGGTCGCAACCTGGAAGCCACCGGTCGAGTCCTACCCGATCTCTTGTCTTACTACGATAAGTTGTATCTCGATTCGATCCGATTAACACGACATCTAATAAAATCATCTCTCTATTCTACATTTATTCTTTGTTTGTCTATTATTTATTTGGTTTGGATTGTTTTCTATCACCCGATCGACTAGTTACCCCGTCTAAGGCGATTTAGGTCGTCCGATCTTTTCGCTCCAAAATAGTTTTCCATTTACGAATAGAAGAAGGAAATAAATTGACAAGGAGAGTACCTGCTCAGATACAATCACCCCAAAAATAATGGTAGGCCTACATGAAGCCGAATATCCCTAACAATCTCCACCAAGTGTTGATGCTTACGTTTGACTCTTCTATTATGTTTTGGAACCCCATGAGTAGACGTCTAATGAATTATCCCATTACAACTTAACAAATCAGATGTAGTTCTCTGTACAAATTCAATCCCGTTATCTGTTTTGAAGACATGAGCCTTGGTGATGAATTGTGTTTCAACATATACAAGGAACTGTAAAATCAAGATGTAAACTCGTTCCTTATTATTCAACAAGAAGGTTCAAGTGGCTCGAGAATGATCATCCACTATTGTCCAAAAGTACTTAGCGGCGCAATTGAATTGAGTCCTGTAAGGACCCCAAAGATCCATATATACTAATTCAAAATTATTAGAAGCAAAAGAAAAACTAGAAGCAAATGACAATTTGTGATGCTTAGAAAGGACGCAAATATCACAATCATAATGTGTCAAATGAGAGCAACCATAGTCTAAAAGTGTCTCAACTTAGACAAAGAAACATGTCCTAGACAGGCATGAAGCAAATTCAGTTTGCTTTTATTACAAATTGTGTTCATGATCTTAGGAAACATAACATCATTGCTCATAACATTAAAACTACTACAATTTATTTTTCTATCTTGAAACTTTATCATCTAGTCAAGAAAACTTGTAACATCCTCCAACCTTTCATTCAGATGTCAATGTTTCCTTATGGTCATGCAACACACATCCATATCTGCCATATATGAATACACGATATTCATTGGTCAACAATTGAGACACTGAAATCAAGTTATGCTTGAATGTAGGAAGATAAAGTACATTATGCAGTGTTAATGCAGATGACACTCTAACATTCCCATGACGCTTAACAAGCTGAGTAGATCCATTGGGTAAGCCAATCCTTATAGGGTTAGTGTTGCATTATTAGTGTTATAATAAGAAGGTATAGGACCTTCACAGAGAATGTAGCGGAAATGTAAAGTTTTGCAAAGTAATGACCTTTTTTCAACACAAGTACTGAGAGTGGAAACTCTAATTAACCAACAAGCTAATTAGAGAAAAAACATATTCTTCAAGCTTCTCGCTTGAAAGTATTTAGAACAAGTGTATTTATCTTATTGGTTTCTTGATAAATTACAAAAGGCGATATGGTCGCTGACTTCAAAGTTTCCCACTTACGACCAACTCTCTTTCGCACTTGTACCTTGCTCTCAATCGCCAAGAATCAGCTACACTTTAACTCTCCTTCTGTAAGCTCTCAATCTCCCTTTGATTCAACCTCTACCGGGATGAATCAGTTTTCTATAAGGCGCTCCCCCTTATACAAAACTCTCACCAGTCTAACATCGTCTTACACCTTGGACTGTCAACTAGCACACCTTAGGTGTCATACTAGCATCCTAGGTTTATTCTTCCTTGTGTCTACCAGCTCCACAACTGGAATTATTCTCCGCTTGTTGTTCTGGGTCATCTTCCAATGCCGCCCAAAACATCCCCAAAATGGCAAAGAGACAAGAATGCTTTCTGCCTCTGACGAGTACTGGTTGTCTTTTTCATTCTTCTCTTTTCAGCTTTGGTTTGTGTTTTGTTTGACTTGGAAAGATGCGCCCAATTGTCTCAATCACATGCTCTTCCCAATCTTCCTTAACTCCAAGCCTACATGCACAAATATCTTCTTTGACGAAGATGTATTTGTCTCGACTTGTCGTTTCAAGGCTTTTCTTCGTCCATGACTTCTTCCTGTGTTTACATTGCGCTCTCTCTATCACGTTCAATACATGTGACGCGTCCTGTACTCTTTCTACAACACTTAGCACACATTAAACATGTTTGTAACCATCAAAACAAGGGAAGTCTGAAACCCTCAAATCTAGAGCTTCGATCTAGATTTGCATTATTGGGATGACTAGCAATAGGGGGAGCATACAAGCACATGTAATACTTTTTTGAACGGGAACTATACCAATACAATCTTAGACATGTACAAGTCTGGGCCAGCCTATTCGGCCCGGTCCATCTGACCGGCTTAAAAACCGGGCTTGGACAATAATATTGGCCCGACGGGCCCGGCCCGGTACAAAAAACGGGTTGGGCATCTACACTCATCTAGGCTCGATACCTGATTTTAATTTTAAAAATATGAAAATATTTATATATATTATACAGTATTCTAAATATGTATAGTTGCTAAATTTTCAGCCCTTATTATATAATATTTGAAAATTTCAGCCCTTAATATATTACTCCCTCCGTTTACTTTTATTTGTCCTTTTAGAGTGTTACATATATATTAAGGAAGTCATTGAATATGTTTTGAAAATACAAAATTTAATCACCAACCTTCCTTTAGAACCAATAGATGAAGAAAAAATAGTCAACATTATCAAGTTTCAATACAAACTTTATGACTTATATGTGATAACCTGCCTTGAAATCCTATAAGGACAAATATTTATGAACAATTTTTTAAGACTAAAAGGACATCTAAAAGTGAACGGAGGGAGTATATAATAAATATAATTATATATACTATATACTAGAAAACATAATTAGAAATATATAATACAAAACAGGGCCGGCTTGCCGGGCTACGGGGCTCGGACTTTCGGACGAGATTGGACAACCATTTCAGCTCGTTTGTATCGGGCGGGCTTAGCCCGACCCGATCAACCAGGCAAGAATATCCCAAAAGCCCGACCCAAACCCGGTCTAGGCCCGAATAGATATACCAAACCCCTTGGTGCTCAATGTCTTATATTCTTATTTTTATCTTAACTGTTATGGAGTTTATCACCATCAAAAAAGAGGAAATTGTTAGAATCCTAGGAGTAAGGGTTCTAGACTTTCCTTGTTTTGATGGTTACAAACCTCCAATGTTTAATGTGTGCTAAGTGTTGTAGGAAGAGTACAAGACGCATCACAGGTACTGAACGAGATCGAGATCAACAAAGTGATCGAGAAAGCGCAATGCAAACACAAGAAGAAGTCTTGGACGCAGAAAAATCCATAATGCGACAAGTCGAGACAAATACATCTTGGTCAAATAAGATATTTATTTATCTAGGCTTGGAGATAGCGAATATTGGGAACAACACGTGATTGATACAATTAGGTGCATCTTTCCAAGTCAAACAAAACACAAACCAAAACTGAAAAAAGAAGAAGGAAGAAGAAGACAAGCAATACCCTTCAGCAAGTCCCATTTCTGACATTGGAGGTTTTCGATGATCAAGGTTGAGTAGAACTCACATACCATAACTAAGTCAAACTCTTCTTCTTCTTCGAATAGGTGGTCGCATTTCTGCCTTGTCGGCAAGTCTAGCACATCCCTTAAGGCATACTTCTTCAAGAACCCCTTGTCTACTACCATGCTCCCGGAAAACTCCCGTGCTGACATGTCTAAGACTTCTTGAGTCATCACATAAGCCAACTTTTTGGAGACCTTTATTTCCCTTTGTCGAGTGTCAGTGTTCGACTCCTTCACCTTCTTGAATCGGGTGACCCTTTTCAAGAGAAGACTCCCCGCTCATTGATTCTTGCTTATCAGAGGAAGGTCCCCGATGTAATACCCCGGATTTGTAATCCTTTATAAGGATTAGAGTGCTATCTATGTCAAAAAGAGCTCTTCATTTTCATGGTTCAAGTGAGGACAAAGAACTATGAAATTAAGCATGCTAGGGCGGAAGTAGTACCAAGATGGGTGACCTTTTGGGAAGTTACTGGGTTGGCATGGGATGGCGCTTCTATGACCTCAGGTCTTACAAATGGTATCAGTGCCGACTCTGGGTTATGAGTGGACTTGGCCTGGATGGCGGTCACTCGACCCAAAGGGTGGTCTTTGGGCTTGACGAGGTCATCAAGGGTTTAAGCGGGGATGATTATAATAATTCGGATTTGTAATCCTTTATAAGGATTAGAGTGTTACCCATGTCAACAAGAGCTCTTCCTTTTCATGGTTCAAGTGAGGACAAAGAACTATGAAATTAAGCGTGCTAGGGCGGGAGTAATACCAGGATGGGTGACCTCCTGGGAAGTTCCTAGGTTGGCATGGGATGGCACTTCTAAGGCCTCGGGTCTTACAAATATGACGTGAATGCCTTCTTCTACCTTCATGGTCCTTTTGTTGTAGACCTTGTATGCCTCGCTGCTCATGGAGTATCCAATACAGGTATCCTCGTCACTTTTTGGATCAAATTTCTCTAGGTTATCCTTTCCATTGTTGTGAACAAAGCATCTGCATCCAAAGGTGTGAAGGTGTGAAACACTTGTCTTTCTCCCTTTGAGTAACTCACATGGCATCTTTCCTAGTATTGAACGTATAGTTGCCTGATTCAGTACGTAGCAGGACACAATCAATGCCTTAACCCAAAAAAATCATTGGAAGACCACTGGCTTTCAGCAGGGTTCTGGACATGTCTTCTAGGGTTCTGTTCTTTATCTCCACAATACCATTTTGTTGTGGTGTCCTTGGTGATGAAAAGTTATGAGTTACTCCATGCTCTCCGCATGAAGTTGAGGAAGTGCACATTCTCAAACTTAGTTCCATGATATGAACATATAACAACCAGAGAAACTTCATGCTTCCTCTTAATAGCTTTTAACCAAGCTTTAAACTCTGTAAAGGTCTCATCCTTAGAAGTCAAAAATAGGGTCCAGGTATATCTTGAGTAGTCATCAACAATCACAAAGACATTGATTACCACCACGACTCCATAGCTGCATAGGATCACATAAATCCATACGAATTAGTTCCAAGGGACGAGAAGTGCATACCTCTTTCTTTGACTTAAAAAATGACCTTACATGCCTACCTTTTACACATGCTTCACAGACCTCATCATTATGATTGTCAATTCTTGACATACCTACTATGAGGTCTTGTTGATGAAGCTTGTTCAAAAGTTGAAGACTTGCATGTCGAAAGCGCTTGTGCCATAGCTCGGTGTCCTCAGAGGTAGCAATGAAACATAACCTCTCCTCAACTATGTAGTCAAAATCGACTTTATACACATTGTGCTCACAAGTACCTTTCATTAGGACTTCACCCGTACCTATATCTTCTATTTGTCAATCAGTTGAAGTGAACACTACCTTTGTTCCTTCACAATTGTGCTACACTTAAGAGATCAAAGTGCATATTGTCGACATAATTCACATTATCCACAAAGATTAAATCAGATACACATACCTTTCCTACTCCCAAAACTACTCCATTGCTTTTATTTCCAAAAGGTAATGTTACCTCCAGTCCAGTGTGTTCACGAAGTGAGACGAACGTTTCCGGTATACCTGACATGTGATTGAGCATCCTCTATCCTTGAACTAGGTAAACGGTCCCACTTCGCTTAGCAATTAAGGGATTAGTTTTTACGTACTTAGACCCTCTTAGATATGGGTATAGGACCTTGAAATTCTTCATTCTCAACTGGTCTTAAGTGTTTCTTCCTCCAAGCACGAGCATTCGCCGCATACTCAAGTTTAAGATGACACTCTTGCTTGTAGTGGCATGTTTTACCGTAATGCCAACACACCTTGTGATCCTTGAGGTTGACATACTTGTTTTTCCATGGCCATATGGGTTTGTTGTTCTTCCGAGCATGGACATCGATTTGTTAAGGTCCATCACATTGTGCATGTCTCAACCATATGTGGTATGCCTTTTGGTTCAAGTACCAGTCCTTCTCTCTTTCTATTAAAGTCTTCGCACAAGCTTCTGAAGTATGGGTGCACTTCCCATTAGCTGAAAATACAGGTACCGTAGACTTGGTAGGATCGTACTCGTCCTCCTTGACTTGTGTGGAAAGATCAACTTTTAGGTGAGGGGTATTGGTACTCTTGTCATGGTCACCACCAACATAGCCAAGACCAAACTGTGGGTTTACAAATAATTTCGCATAATCACCTTTAGCTTGAGAAACAACAAACTCATCTAGCCATTCCTTTTTCTTAGATTTTAAGTCACTACTTATGTTCTGAAGTTTGTCTACCAACTTAGCATTAACACTTCATATTCAAGACTAGTAAAATCAAATTCTAGATCAAGATAGTATTCTTTCATTTTCGAGCAACTATCACAATCTCTTAAGGAAGAAGGTGTTACACCCTCTAACTTGACGACTTTTTCATACCAAAGCTTGTCGTCCTCAATCAAGTTAGCGATTGTATCACTATTTTCTTCAAACTCCTCGGAGAGCTCAGAGATTTCATTACCAAATTTTCCAACAAGAGAAACTAAATACTCCTTAGACTTGGTATGTAACTTAGAGAGAATTTCAGTATCACTAACCTCTTCTTTTGGTTTTGTACTGTCGACCATGAGGCACAAGTCCTTTGACGAAGTCTCAGCCTCTTCATCTGAGTCTGATTCTCCCCATGTTGCGACCAAGTCCTTATCAAGTGGAGGTTCTCCAGACTTCTTTTTGAAGCAGTTATTTGCAAAGTGGCCTTTGGATTAACAAAGATAGCATACAACCTCTCTCCTTTCTATGTTCATCTATGGGTTCCTACCTTGGCCTTTTCCTCGAGTCCATAACTTCTTCATAGCTTTAGTGATGAGAGCGAAGTCCTCGTCTGCATCATCATTGTCCTCATCTTCTTGTGCCAAGTCGAAGGCTTTTTCAACTTTGAGGGCTATGTTGTGAGACTTCTCGGATTCTCTTCTGGCCATCTTCCTCTGGAGTACACTACCATTGCTCACTAACCTTCCAATGAGATCTTCCAAGGTGATAGTATTTATATTTTGTTGATCTTGCAATGCTGTAGCAATAGCAACCCACCTTGAGTTCAGACCTTGAAGAAAATAGTGTGTGTTTTGGCCAGATTTTGTATTAGGACGCAATTTGCTTTGATTATGGAGTACAGAGCCAAAGATTACACGATTGGGAACAAAAGTAAGCTTCTTGTAGGGATTGTATTGTATTGAGTATTAGTAGGATGTGTATGCTATAAGAGTTGGATACCCTCCTTATGTAGAAGTCCATACCTAATCTTAGTAGAGATAAAATTACCACAAATACAAGATAAAATATTTGCCTGGAACATAAGTAAGATCATTCAAATAAAATAAGATATTTCTCTATATAATATTTCCAATCTTATATCTTAGGATATGTCCTTATATGTGAGCTTGACGGGTTATATATCTACCCGAGATAATGCGTTTCTATTTATGGAAACACGATCTTTCCTAGACGTGTTGTTCGACAGTTCTTCCTCGCCATGTCCCTTGACTACCATCTCCATAGCGTCTCATTTAATTTTGATATGTGGCAACGCATCTTGACACCTCATAGCGCTCCACGTGTATGGGATTCGGAGGCACTAACAATACCCCTAATACGTTTGGCAGATGGATCAGATGTATGTGAGAAACGCCTTCAACACGCCTCCTTGGATATCGAAGCACCACTCTTCCTTTTTGAAATTTGAAATCTCTTCAACATCTTTTCCAGAGCCATCACATCGCTCTATTTAAGGCTAGGTTGCCTTTCTCTTCTTCTCGCAACTGCAACTCTGCTTCAACAGATAGATTCCTCTCATCTTCTTCTCCATTTCTCTTTTTTCTCTTATGTGCTTCAAAAAACTCTTCAATGGCCACTGAAAACTTTGGTGCTCTCAACTTTCAAACTTCTGAAAATGAGCAGCTTATTTTCCTTCATTCACATGTCCTAACCCGGCAATACCAAAGAGCAAACTCCATTCACGACCCTTGCCCCTTCTTCAAGGTCGTTGGCTTTCTAGAGAGCGTCGTCGTGATGGTGACAGACGAACTCGTCTTCTCCGACTTCTTCTGTAGGGGATGGATCTCGATGTATGAATATCCCTTCAGGATCGGGCATCGTCTTCCATTCTCGCCACTGGTCCGCTCCTTTCTATCTATCCTTGACATCGGTGTTGGTCAGGTTCTTCCGCAAACATGGAGATTCTTCCTCACTTTTGATCGAATCATCAAAACCCACAACATCCCTTTCACATCTGAGATCTTATCTAGTCCTACTCCTTGGCTCTGTGTGGTGAGGGAAGGGATACGTGCAAGTCTAGGTCGGGGAGATCTTGTTTGGTGATTGATGCGACCAAGAATGACAAAGGCTGGTCTGATTGCTTTTTCTTCGTAAAGAAGTCATATCTGGAGTCAGACTGCGAGTTCTTTCTCCATGCATGGCGAAAAGAGGGTAACTTTTGTTTCAATTTTTCTTTGAATCTTCATCGTGTATTAACTCTGTTATCAATCATTTTTATTCGTAGTGAACCGTTAAGCTATTCACTCTAGGTAGGATTCGGAGGAGATCATGAAGCAGATACTTGCTTTTCGGCGTCATAAAGGACTTTTGTCGAGATCCCGTTTTTATAACCCTTGCTGAAGAAGTCGAAACGACACCTTCTCCAAAAATGTGTAAGTTTCTTGAAATTCTACTTTCCCGGCGCATTCACATTTCATAACACATTTAACTCATGTTGTTGTGTTATGTTCTCGTAGCATCCAAGGTGAGACTTGTTGAATCCACCGCTGACAAGATCGTCGCGTAAAAGAGCAAGTTGCTAGGAGAGGGCTCCTCTTCCACCATGTTGGTCACGACCCCCAAGGAGCTTCCGAAAGCACCCAAGGCTACCTTTGCTAGGGAGATGAAAGATTATGCGATCTTGGAGAAGGTGTCTCCTTCTTCGAATGTGTCAGAGCTTTCTAGAATTCTAGCGTCCATAATGATCTCCTAGGAACGAACCCTCCAAATGGTGCAGAGCGTCTGGTCACCCCTGGTGAAGGAGCACTATGTGGGGGTCAACACAGTGGAGATATTTGGAGATACCCTCACCATTCAATGTCAGGTATGACGTGTTCATGTCATATATTTTTTTTCCATTTTCAACTGGTTCTGATGGTCTTGATGAAAGGGTCTTCAAGCGGCGATGTGTGCCTGGGAATACGTCAAGGGGATCTCGTCACAGATGGGTTTCATAGAAAGAAAGGTTGAGGATGATTGGAACACGATGGACTCGCTCTCCTCTAAAAATTTCGAGCTATCCCAAAGCGTTAAAGCTAAACAAGAGGAAATCAGGATGCTTGAAGAGGAGTTGTTCTGTCTGAGGGATTATAAGAAGAAAGCTTTGGAGGAGTGTGACCGGCAGGTGGCCAAACTTGACGAGGCAGAGACATACTATTCCTGGTTGGCACGAGTCAAAGTTATGGAAGATCACGCCGTTGGGAAACATGTCAACTGGGATGATGTGGCTTAAAGGGAGGCTTTTCAAGAAATATACATATCCCCGCGGTCTTACCAAGTATGACTCCCAGAAAGATCAAGGGCTCGGACGTGGTGACAAAGAGGAAGTAGCTCCAGCGGCGGATGAGGATAAGTTGGACCAACCTGCTGCTTCATGAACTTATTTCTTATAAACTCTTTGTGAACGATGATCTCCTCCTGTGGAGGGGTGGTGTTTTGAACTTTTGGGTCCACCCTTTGTGGTGGTTTGACATTATTTTTCCCCGTTCAAGGGAACAGATTTAAATGTATTATCTTTGTATATATTGTTTGTGCACATGTTGTGTATACGTCTTTGTGCTTGTACAGGTACATCAAAGAAGCTTGGCCAAAAAGGAGCAAGGCATGGTCGCGTTCTGAAGATCATGGCGACGATCTAGGTGATAGCTCAGCGACGCGTCGATGATGGCAAGGCCAACGTGATGAAGATGTCGACACCATGCAAGGCGGAAGTAATAAGTGTAATAGACTGTTATGCCATGTAACACATGTATAGAATAGATATATGTATACTTCCCATAATGAATAAAAGAAGTAGTGCCATTGATTGAAGTTATTGCCTTGTTCGTGCATCATTTGAATAAGATACCAAACTGTGCCGTTTGAGCCAAATAACGACTTCTCTGCTTCTTAGCATATAGCATCAATGATAAATGCTAGTATCTATTTGCCAAGGGCCTGACAATAGACACCGCAAAGGCGCGAGTCTCGCTTGGGACAAAACTTGTTCGTCGATGAGACGATTACCTTAAAAGACATAGAGAATACCAAGAACTTTTTTACTGCAAAGAAATAATGCACAAAAAGGTGTTACATGTTGTAATTGTAGTTGCGTCTTTAGATCATAACGATCATATCAACGGAGATGATAAAGGCAACGATGATGTCGATTGGAAATCTGGTAGCCAACAAGGTCATCGTAGCAAAGCCAATGAGGGCGTAAGTGATCGACATGATCGCGATAATGAAGATAATAGTGATCGTAGAGAAAAGGGACGCAGATGAACGCATGGATCACGTCGTGAGGACGTAAATGATCGTAGAGGTTGCGTCAACGGGGATGCAGATGATCGCATGTAACAAGTGACGGGGACGTAATAGACCGTAGAGGTCGCATCAACAGTGACGCAGATGATTACAGGGATCACGTCGCAGGGACGTAAGTGACCGTAGAGGTCGCATCAACGGGGACGCAGATGATCGCATAGATCACGTGTTGAGGATGTATGTGACCGTAGAGGTCGCATTAATGGGGAAACAATTGATCACAGAGACCTAAGTGGCCTTAGAGGTTGCATCAACGGGGACGTAGATGATTGTAGAGATCACGTTGCAAGGACGTAGATGACCGTAGAGGTCGCATCAATGGGTATGCAGATGATTCACGTCGGGTGGACTTAAGTAAGCGTAGAGGTCGCGTCAACAGGGACGCAGATGATTGGAGAGATCATGTCACGGGGACGTGAGTGACCGTAGAGGTCGTGTCAACGGGGATGTAGATGATCGCAAGGATCACGTCGCGGGGACATAAGTGACAATAGAACTCGCGTCAACGTGGAGACAAAGTATCACATGGATCACGTCGTGGGGACGTAAGTGATCATAGAGGTCGCGTCAACGGAGACGCATATGATTGTAGAGATCACATCGTGGGGACATAAGTGATCGTAGAGGTCGCATCAACGGAGACGCATATGATCACATGGATCACGTCGCAGGGACGTAAGTGACCGTAGAGGTCGTGTCAACGGGGACACAGATGATTGCAGGGATCACGTTGTAGAGACGTAAGTGACCGTAGAGGTCGCCTTAACGGAGACACAGATGATCGTCAGGATCACGTCGCGAGGATGTAGATGACTGTAGAGGTCGCGTCAAATGGGACACAGGGATCACGTTGCGGTGACGTAAGTGATTGTACAAGTCGCGTCAACGGGGACGGAAATGATCACAAGGATCACGTCGGGGAAACATAAGTGACAATAGAGGTCGCGTCAATGGGGGCGCAAAGTATCGTAGGGATCACGTCGCATAGGCGTAAGTGATCATAGAGGTCATGTCAACGACGACGTAGATGATTGCATGGATCACGTCGTGGGCACGTATGTGACCGTAGAGGTCGCATCAACGGGGATGCAAATGATCGCATGGATCACGCTGCAGGGACGTATGTGACCGTAGAGGTCACGTCAACAGGGACGCAGATGGTTACAGGGATCACGTCGCAGGGACATAAGTGACCATAGAGGTCGCATCAAGTGGGACGCAAATGATCGCATGGATCACATTCGGGGACGTAGATGACTGTAGAGGTTGTGTCAATAGGGACGCAGGGATCACGTCGCAGGGACATAAGTGACCATAGGGGTCGCGTCAACGGGGACGCAGATAGCGTCACAAAAAATCTCACAAGGAACAACATCGCGGGGACGTAAGTGACCGGATGGCATCAAGGACGGAGTTGAAAAGGACGGATTGATAGCGGCGGACTCAAGGTCGAGATGCATGACAGTTTTATTGTTGCAAACGTATTGGAGCTGAGGACAAGAGGTTGGTGGCGGCTTGGACATGTCCTGGGAACGCAACACCTCATCCTCTTTCAGCACCTCTTGGAGTTGTGCTTCAGACTAGGATATTTAAACAGCAAGCGACTCCACTAAAACCTTCTTGTTTTCACGGAGTTCTATCATGTCGGTGGTGTGTTGGTTCCCGAGACCGCTGGGACCAGCCTGATCGAGTAGATTTTGAGATGGTGATGACCACATCATCATTTCTAGTAATGTCGTTAGTAGGTCTATCGGTGGACATGGTGTAAAGGCTGTAGTGTTTGTGGTCGGAAAAAAGTGTAATCTTTTTGACTCTCAGCCCCACTGTGGGCGCCAATTATTTTGGGCGGATTTTGTAATAGGATGCGATCTGCTTTGATTGTGGAGTATAGGACCAAAGATTACATGATTGGGAACAAAAGTAAGCTTCTTGTAGGAATTGTGGGCGTGTTCAGCATATGAAAATAATACTCCCTTTGTCCCTTTATATAGTTCTCCTTTGCAAAATTACACACAAATTAAGAAACTTCAAAAAGGGGAAAAGGTAAGCAAAATTCTGCAGGAAAGTACAATCAAGAAAGTACAATCAAATTCTGCAGGAAAGCAAAATTCTGCTGAAATCCTCAATCCTTCTCACATTTAATTAACCAATAATAATACATTTATAAATTGTTTACAACCAATAGAAACACAGGATTCATAAACACACGGATTATGCTAAGGATTTACAAAGATTTACAGAGAGAGAACATTCTTGGGAGTATAAATGCCCCTAAACCTTCAACATTGCATTCATTACTCACTTACACAAAAACAACACAAAAGAAACAGCAAAACAGAGAATACAAGGGCATCACTGCCTATCCTTGATGGCTTCAGACTGGGACTTAAATGATGCATGGATTCCAGATGTTGAAGACATTAATGTTGTTGCTGCTGAAGACCATGGACACATGGGAGCTCCTGAGATCAACATTGATCTTAATGAACCGACTGGGAACATGGAAGAGGGGCAAGGCTACCATTTTGATCTCAATATGGAACCAGAAGATGAACATGGCATTCAGCAACCAGAAACAGAGGTAACAAACCTTCAACATACATCATTTCCTTTTTCACCAGATAATTATCAACAGCCTTCAAGGAATAGGCTCAGCAGTGAGAAGAGATTGGACATACTTATATGGCTTCTCAACAGAGCAACAGAGGGCAAGCTCAAGCAAGGATCAATCATGGCTGTTGCACATGAATTTCAAGTAACAAAAAGATGGATAAGCAAATTGTGGAACTTAGCCAAGAGACAAAGACAAGCAAATGAAAGATATAATGTCACAACCAAATTCCACAACTCAGGCAGAAAAAGGGTTGAAGTACCAATTGGAGATATCACATCAATTAGCATGGGTGACAGGTCATGCATTAGAGATTTGGCAGCCAAGCTTAGCATCTCAAAGAGTACAATCCATAGAATGGTTAAAAGGGGAGCATTGAAGCCACATACAAATCCATTACATCCAGGTTTGAAAGATGGAAATAAAATGAGAAGGTTGTCATGGATTTTGGATCTACTGCAATGGGACACAACTGAATCAAAGAGAGAGTATTTCCCAATGTTTGACTTTGTCCATTTAGATGAGAAGTGGTTCAGTCTCAGCAAAAAGTCACATAGGGTATATCTAGCACATAATGAAATGGGCAAGTACAGATCAGCATGCTCAAGCAGATTCATTCCAAAGGTAATGTTCACTTCAGTGGTGGCTAGGCCAAGGTTCAATTCACAAGGAGAATGCACATTTGATGGGAAGATTGGCATCTTCCCATTCACATATCAAGAGGCAGGCAAAAGGGGACAATGTGCACAAAAATTGTAGAATCAGTCAATCAAAGAGTCACAAGGGACATGCTTATCAATCAGATTATTCCAGCAATCAAGTCCAAATGGCCAGAGGGAGCACCACAAGTAATTTTCATCCAACAAGATAATGCAAAGGCACATATTACGTAAAATAATGCAGAGTGGCAGCAGGTATATGAGCAAGATGGATTCACTTTTATTCTAGTTCAACAGCCACCTAATAGCCCTGACCTAAACATCTTAGATCTAGGTTTTTTTAGAAGTATATAGTCCTTGATGCATAAAAAGATGCCTAAAGATGTAGATGCAATGCTAGCTGTAGTTAATGAAGCCTTCTATGAACTAGATCCCAAAACACTGAGTAATGTGGGGGTGACTCTCAAGCATATAATGAATGAGATTTTAAAGGATAAGGGAGGGAATGCCTATGAGATACCACATGTAAATAAGAAGAAACTGTATGCTCAAGGTCTATTACATCAACCAGTGAAGGCCCCAATGTGGGCTGTGATAGAAGCTTGGGACCTTGTCAAGGGAAATGCACAACAAAGGGGACAACATGCAGCAACAGATCAACAACCACCTCAAGACCCAACAACATCATCATATGCATATCAAGCTACTGAAGATGCAACAACAAGCAATGGATATGGACTGCAGGACACTCAGGAAGGAAGTGCAAGCATGGGATATGATATGCAAGACACTCAAGAAACAGCAACAACAACATTTGGACTCTAAGTGTTTTATATTTAAAGTCTACACTTTTGTGAAGAGCTTCTACATTTCACATAATTAGTAAGTTATGTGAAAAAAAGAAGCTTGATATAGGATTAGCCTATAACTTTTGGGAACATAATGTAATTTTGGGAACTAAATCAAAATCTAATAGCATTATCAAGCAAGTCATTGTCATCAAATGCACATAAAAGAATATATGAAGCATCTCAGATGTCCCCATGCATCATTGATGCATATCCAATCATACAACAACAAATATACCAATAAACCATCCAAGTTATATCAATTGGTTGCTTAAAGGCACATTAGGGCATGAAACAAGAGGATATGCATCTCAGTCCATTAGAGAACTCATCATAGATATAAGAAAAGAATATAAAAAACATCTCAGATGTCCCCATGCATCATTGAAACATATCCAATCACACAACAACAAATATACCAATAAACCATCCAATTTATATCAACTGGTTGCTTAAAGGCACATTAGGGCATGACATAAGAGGATATGCATCTCAGTCCATTAGAGAACTCATCACAGATGAAACAACAGAGGCACATATCCAATAACACAACAACAAACAAACCAAACAAACATCCAATTCATGTGACAGGTTTAACAGATTTCAGATGTAATAGGAGAACTTTATACAGGGATGGAGGGAGTCAAGGAACAGATCAACAAAGGGACAACCGTCACTAGACAACATCAAACATAGCCAATAAGTTCAGATTATCATCAACAAAGGGACAATCATAAATTCACACCATCAAAGTATAGTTCTCTTTTGCCAAATTGCACAAGCATTAAGAAAACTTCAATAAGGGGTTAAGGTAAGCAATTCTGCAGGAAAGTACACTCAGAATTGGAAGGAATTGGACACTAAGTTACTGTCAATCACAACTGAAATCCCCATGGATTATGCAATAAATTTAAAGAGAGCATTCCTGGATTATGCAATAAATTATAAGCACATGGATTATGCAATAAATTTAAAGAGGATTCATAAGCACATGATTCATAAGCACAGGATTCATAAGCACATGGATTATGCAATAAATTTAAAGAAAGGATTAGATCTACAAAATGTTGACAACCAATAGAAACACAAGATTCATAAGCATATGGACTATGCAATAAATTTAAAGACAGGATTAGATCTAAAAATGTTGACAACCAGTAGAAACACAAGATTCATAAGCACATGGACTATGCAATAAATTTAAACAGAGCATTCCTGGCAGTATAATTCGCTGGTAAACCTTCAACACAGGAAACAAAAGCATCTAAGGTTCAACATAAGCATCTAATAACATGCAAATCCAACATAACAGATCAACAATTTTTCCATCCAACATCAACATGCAAATCCAAGGTTCAACAGACCACACCTCATAATCCATCATACACATTATCCAGCAACAACTGAAAAGGGGACTTCAAATAACATAAAGAGACAATCCAACAATCCATCTCAAATACGCATGCCACAACAGAAAACAAAATCAATGGACTTAGGAACTTCCCTAATCATCCGGCGAATCAGGGATGACAATAATCTCAAGTGAAGCCACCTCATCAGAGACATCGGGGACATCGGCGACATCTGGGACATCGGGGACATCGGCGACATCAGGGATGACAATAATCTCAGGTGAAGCCACCTCATCAGAGTCAGGTATCACAATCACCTCAGGCAAGCCACCTCCTCTGATTGTCCCATCCACTGTCTCCTCGGATCTTTCAGGGGTGTACGTGTGATACCCCAAAAAGTGACAACCTTCATCGCACCTAGGATGCTCATAGCATAGTCCGCTGGGACAACCAGAAGAAGAGGACAAGGAGAAGGAGGAGGAGATACTCATGATGAATCGTCAGAACAATTTTTAGGGTTCTACAGAGAGATAATCAACCCAAGTCTCAGGAATAATCAAAGGGGACAAATTTTAGGGTTCAACAGAGAGAGAATCAACCCAAATCGCGATAGAGAGGGGACGAGATGGGATCTGGATCAAGCAACAGAGGGGACGAGAGGGGATCTTCGATGAGAGTAAAGAACAAAGAGATGTTATGGCTCTTCGATGGAGAGTAACAGAGAGATTGAAGATCGAAGAGCGTGAGATGAGAGTGAAGAACGGAGAGATTGGAGAACAGAGAGATCGGAGAGCGGAGAGCAGAGATATCAGAGATCGGAGAGCTGAGAGCGAGAGATATCAGAGGCTTCTAGGGTTTTTAGATGGAGAGCTTCTAGGGTGGAGTTAATGGTTTAGGGATTTATTTTAATGGTGGGAGTAGGTGAAATTAATTGTGGGAGTAAATTAAGGGTAGTTGAGGGTTTGAATGGAAAAAGAAGATGAATAGATGGAGGGTTTTAATGGGGAAGAAGAGGAGTAGGTGGTGTATTAAATGAAGAATAAAGACAAAAACAAATATGGAAAGATTTGAAAGAGGAATAATTTTTTGGGACGCTAAAAATAGAAAGGAGAACTATATTAAGGGACGGATGGAGTATATAATAATGGGATGATTTTGAAAAAGAGATTTCTTTGGGGCTGTGTGAGAAAGAAATGAAAAGCAATATCTGAGCTTGTGTCAGTGGAAGATAATGAGCAATGAGTGATATTATAGGGAAGTGGACCAAACTCAACTTTTCAAATATAATATATATTTTAATGTGTAGTATGGGAAGTGCGGAACATACCCTGTATTGTATTGAATAGTAGTAGAATGTGTATGTTACAAAAGTTTTATGGCTAATCCTAGTAGAGATAGAATTACCATAAATACAAGATAAAATATTTTCTTGGAATGTAAGATATTTCAGATAAAATAAGATATTTCCTTTTATAAGATTTCCAATCTTATATCTTAGGATATTTCCTTATACGTGAGCTTGACGGGTCCCATATCTTTCCGTTATAATGCGACTCTATTTATGGCAACAAGATCTTTCCTCGTAAATTGAGGAGATAAGTTTTACAAACGATATTGAAATTACAGCGGAAGAGTTTAAATAAATCTTAATTACATAATTAGATTATCTTAAACTTTCACCTATTTAATTATGAAAAATTAAATCTTATATTCAAAGAACTTGAAAATTCTTCAAAATTAAACTTCAATCGCAAGCCTTCTTCTCTCTCTTGTGGGACGAATGACACCAGCCAACCATGCAAGGAAAAATAGTGGTTAGTTAGTCTAATGAAAGACTACGCAAGGGTATTTTATGTGAGGTTGTGTGGTCATATCTAATTACTATCATTGTCTCTCGAATAAAAGCCGATAGACGATATATAACTAAAATACTTCCACTGAAACAAAAGGATGGACAAAAGAGATATGCACTAAGAGAATACTCGAATGAATATGGGTATTATGGGAAGAAGATATGATTTGTTTGAGAGCGTTTTAAATTAACACACAACATATATAAACTCCATTGAATAATTGGGTCCAACCAACCTCACCGCATACGTGTTATGCAAAGTCAGATTGGAAACACGACCCGCTTAATTTGGAAGACGAGCGATTTCTAAGTTGTATTTCTCGCTCAAAGTTTATTAATTATGTGCTCGCATTACTTATCTTATTTAATTTTCAACACACTACGTTTAATCTTAAACGTTTAGCACAATCTGGAATAAAACGAGAACAACACATGACGATATTATGTCCAATCCAATTGCACTAGCAATGTGCTTAAACACCACTTATCCTTAACGATTGGATAAGAGGCAATGGTCATGATGTTAAAAGTATTAGGGAATTATTCCGACTAATACCGAGTTAAAAAGAGTTCATTGTGCCTCGCAAGGCCATAATATCTTTGACACACACGGCTATTAAAGTCCATACTTAATGACCATAAAGTCCACATTTAACACACAAATTCCACACACATTATCGTTATTAAATCAATAACAACATTAAGTACTTAAACGTATATAACTATGTATATATATATTCGATGATCACTATCAACCTAGACACGAAATTCATATAAGCAAACAAGTGTTCCCAAACATTAATTAGGTTTTAGAAATTACCCAATTAATTACAATTAAGTTTTATATTAATTGTCGGTCAAAAGAATAACTGAAATGATAAGAGCGAATCACCACTTGCCTTAATTAGATTCGTCGATGAATCTTGACGAGATGATTATCGTTGATTTTCTTTTCGAGAGCCTGACATCTGTTCCACGATAACTCTAGCAAGGTTCCCGATCCACACGCGATCCGGCAAATAGCAATACGAAATGAAAAATAATTAATATTAATTTATTTATTTTGACAAACTCAAGTAATTAAATTCAATATTTTTGGGTCGAGATTATACCGCTCGAACGAACTCGGGTTGAATTTGGGCTAATTGGCCCATGGTATAATATTGGAGGGCCCACTTGTCTTCTTCCAACAACAAATTGAAAGATCAATTTGTTCTTCCATGTATAGAACAAATTTCCAGAGGAACTCACCACGACACGCCGGCGTCGACTCAGAGCGGTGGCGCTGCGACGCTAGCACACGAGCAACGGTGCTCGTGAGTGGGGGTGGTGATGATCGGTGGTGGCGACTAGACTAGGCGACAGTCGAGTGACCTCTGGACATCAGCAACGACGACACGAGAAAGGGTTGTTGCGAAGCTGGGTTCGGATGGCACGTACGGGCCTGTTCGAGATCCAAATGGAGCGGGGTTGGTAGCTATGGACTCGTGGCTGTGCGGACTACCATCGAGGATGTTTGGTGGCAGAGCACCAACGACGTCGAGAAACAGCCACTACAGTAGGCGTCCAAAAAACTTAAGAGGAGATGTTTCGATCAGTTTCGGATGAGAATTTGGATGACGAAGATGCCTCGATTTGCTGGGTATATATAGTGGTTTCATAGCCTTGATCGACACTCACAAAATCATGCTCTTACCTTGTCGAAATTTATCCAAATCAGATCAAATTTCGCAAAATTTTCATAAACATGAATAAACCGCGTTCATTTGAAACAAGACTGAATCTGGACGATATTCGGATCAATCAACCCGTGACTTTCGAGGGATTTGATTGCCATTTGATTAAGATAACTCTCGGATTGGACGGATTGCAAATCTATTAACAAATAGTTCCAGATTTTGCATTTGAATTCGAAATCGAATTGGGGGAAAAGGTAGCATTTGGTTAGAGAACATCAGCCCATTTTCTCTTTATTTCTACACGACCACCCCATATTTTAGGTTAATTATGCTATTTTGCCCAACTTTCTGAATTTGTGACAATTATGCCCTCGTTTTCCTATATAAAATTATAATAAAGTTCCCAAACTTTTTTGATTAAATTATCCTAAGATTAATTATACATCGTAAACCAAGTTTAAGGTGAATGAAAATTACATTAAGTTTGTTTTATGCCTAAGTCACATTTTCACTTAAGTTTTCACTGTTTATCTCATAATTAACCTAATGTTAATATCAATTTAAGTAATACATGTTAAATTGATAAATTTATTTAAATTATTATTAACATAAGGTTAACATAAATTTAACTAATCTATGACTTAGAGAGATAACTTACTTAGGTTAAGAATTATCTTATCCCTACATGGAATAAACATAATAAATTTTAGGGTCATTTATCGGAAACCACCCGTTGAAAGGGCCATATTGTCCAAAACCACCCCTTTAATTCGATATTACCGAAAATCACCCGGATATCACATCATGTTAAAGAGTCGCCGCCATCGCGGCTTCTGCCTGCCTGGAAAAAGCGGAGGGGTGCGGGTTTGATTCCTTGAGGCGAAGGAGCAGCTCCACCACCATGTTGTCGTCCGCCATATCCTCCCGCAGCCGGAATTGCGTGAGTTCGTCGGATTTCCCAAATTAGAATTGCTCCAATTCGACTTTAGGGCATAAATGGTTGTTAAATGAATTTAACCCAAATGAGAATAAATTACCCCAAATCAGAATAAAGAAAAATAAAAAAAATAAGGAGAAAAAGGAAGAAAAATAAAAGAATATGGAGAAAAAGGGAGAAAAAAAAAGAATAAAGAAAAAAATAAAAGAAACAAGCGCGTCTCTACACGCGTTTCACGTCTCTTTTGACGGATCCTGGGGTGGGGTGGCGACTCTTTAACGGCATGTGATATCCGGGTGGTTTCCAGTAATATCGAATTAAAGGGGTAGTTTTGGGCAATATGGCCCTTTCAACGGGTGGTTTTCGGTAAATAACCCTAAATTTTATAACTTTTATAATAATAGTCAAAACTCCAATATTACATTCATGGTTAAACTTACTTATTGGTTACTATACTATTGTAACCCATTTGATTATATGTACAAAAATTATCTTAACATAATTTCTTAACTTAAGTTAATGAAAATTTAAATTACTCTTCTATAAAAGAAATAAAATAAATTTCATAACTTTTTAATATTATCAAGTTAAAATTACCATAATGCCCTTATATTTTAAGTGGGATATTACAGATTACATGATTGCTAAAAAGCTTGGTAACTCTACCCAAGTGGAATTTGTCCCCTTATATAGACGTTACACAAGATCATGCTTAGAGATGAAATATGTTGTTTGATGATTTCTTTTCCAAGACAATATATTTTTATCTCTAAGCTTACAATATTTGGTTACCACAAACAATCTACTTAGACGCTTCTGACTCCCTTCTACATTATTTACCATGAATAGACATTCTCCTTCTATCCTATAAAGTTATGATCTTCTTCTTTTCCTTGTTCCCCAAGTTTTCGTAAAAGATTTTTCTTTCTTTCTTTCTTTATTTCTTTCTTTCATCGACTTCAAAGCTATCAACGCTTCCTAGAAGTCACTAACCTTCAGAGTAACCTTCGTTCTCTCGATCACTCCATTAATCTCGATCACTCCATTGATCTCGATCACGACCAGTACTCTGAACACATCTCTGAACGTAATTAACCTACACTCGTTCAGTTTAGCAAAGTCATATACATGTTTATGCAACACTTAGCACACATCAAACTTAGAGGTTTGATACCATCAAAATCAGGAATCCAACAAATTGCCCTTTTTTATTGTGACAAACTTCCAAATACTTGAGCATAAAGACATATAGTAGTACAATCAAGAATCAAGAAAATGTGAAGGTACAGTTTACCCTAAGAAAAATAACTCATGATTTTCGTATGTTCCCCCTAATAGTCACCTCAATAATGTTCCCCCTTTAGGAAAAATCAAAAACATAAAAATACTAAGGAAAACAGTAAGGAGCACATAGATACAAACCAATCAAAAGTTCATTAATTTTTAAAGAGTGCCAAACCTATCGACACTTACACCTTCATAAGAGCAAAAACAACAAAAAGTATAAGAACAAGCAAGACACATCACAAGGAACCAATAAAGAAACACAAGCAAGATAGGTATAATGAGAAAGAAAAGACAAAATGGATAGGAGATGCTTGGAAACATAGTAGGTGCGGGATCAGAAAATCAGCCTTTATCGTTGCCGCTTTCGAAAGACCCGACAAGAAGTTCTTGACGATCTCCATGTCCTTCCGAAGACCGTTCACCTCCGCAATGAGCACTTCATAGGATCATCAATTTCATCTTCATCTTCATCCTCTTCGGGTTCATCTTTCACCCTTCCTTGCATCTTTTCCCATTCACCACCCACAAACTGAAATATTATCTTCTTCAGATTGGAGCCATCCATCATACAACTCGCCATGATCTCCTTCTTTGGCATGTATAGACATTGGTACTTTGGTAACTTCTTCGCTACAGTAGGGTAAGGGAGCGCAAGCCTGAGGGCAGTCCTCACATAAGCCATGTGAAGCATCATCACCCTTTGAAGGTTGTTGGCTTCCCCCTTCAGCATCTGGTCCATCACCAGAAAGTTCATGATATGGACTGAGTTGCGCTTTGCTCCCTTGGAACCAAATTACTGATGACATAGTTGTACAGTACTTTGTGCAGTATACTCATCTTATGGCATAATGCTTCTCTTTTCTCTAGCGGGTTATTGTAGTTTGAGATCTACCTAATGATCTCGTTGTGGTCACAATCAGAGGGCCACAAACCCTTGTGATGCTCATTATACCTAGCGTGCGGTACTTCCAAAATTCTACTCAAGTCAACACTCAAAGAATTGTAAGACTCAACATCAAGTGTATAGGTTCCACTAACCATCGTCTTCTTATTCTCGATGATCAGCATGGAGAGGACTCTTTCACCAACAGGGGGTTGAACCCTTATTTCTCCTGAAACAGATGATCTCATTTTTATTTCTTTACCAGGTCTAACACTTCCACTAGTGAACTATCCTCCAAAAGGTCATGATCCACAACTAAAGTCTTTGCGAAGTCACACTCTAAGACGTCCAACACTTCTCTTGTTTTTTTATAGTAGCCTCCTTTTTTCCATTTTCCTTTGGGTTTTTCTTGCGAGGGTGGATTTTGACTTGGGCTTCTTGGTCCTAGACACTCTCTAGGTAGAAATGGACTCACCACCTTCAGAATCTTCCTTCTCAGCGGAAGAGAGTGTCCTACCCCTATTTGGTTGGATTCATTCCTTCATCTTTGTCAGCTTTAAGATTGCCGACTTCACCAGTTCTTCTGGCGTTTTCTCATCAAATTTCAATAGTGACTGTAAATCTTTCGCCAATGATGCCGCTCTGGAGGACAAGTCCTCTCTAGACTTCCTCGCAAACTCATTATTCTCGATCTCTTGGAAAATGTTGTGCTCTTCTTCTTTTTCTTGATCCTTTACTTTCTTGTGACCCAAGTAACCAAGTTAATGACATCTTTCATAGTGATGTCCTCCTTCTCCCCTTCTTCATGTATTGTCACCGCCAATGGTAGAGGCATCGATTCCATGTCTTCTACGAGAACCAGTGCTCTAGACATGTCCTCCACCGGACTCTAACTTCCTCTCTGTAATACCCCTCATTTTTAGTAAGGGCATTTGGGTAATTTCTCAAACCCTCGACAATAATTCTGAACGCGTTAGGCGAAGTTCGGATTTCTGTAACTCATATAATCTCTGTAAAATTTCCCTGAGTGGTATAAAATACATTCGAACACACTCACCCACACGGCGATGCAAATCCATGCCCAACTCTCTCGCCGAAAGTCTTACACATATCTCAGTGGCCAGCAAAGGTATTTTTTTAACCCTAGTGGATTACCTTATACTAATTTTTGCCCTAGTACTTCTACCACAACCACGTCTATCCAAGCCTCCAAGGCGAAGCCTGCGACGCCGACCACCGTGCCGCGCCAGAACAAGCCAAGACAAGATCCAGTGAGCACAGATCACACGCGTGATCTTGAGTGTTACAAAGGTGGTGAAAGAGGCCACTATAAGAAAGATTGCCCCAATGCTCGCAAGGTGTTGTTCTCCACAGCCGCCGCCGGCTACGAGTCTTGTGAAGACGAGGATGCCACACTTGACGCGATCAATGAAGGCACCGAATAAGAGGAGGAAGACGCTTATGACTGCGAACCCGCTTCTCTGCACGTGGGCACACCATTGAGCTTGGTGACGCATCGTCTCCTAATAGTCAAGGAAGCCAGCTTACGCGATCAACGAGAGAACTTGTTCCACACAAGGGCTCTAGTCCAAATAGCTTCCTTGAGTGTCATTGTTGATGGAGGATCATGTGCGAATATTGTCAATGAGAAGGTCGTGACACACTTCAAGTTACCCACGACGCCTCATCCCCAGCCTTTTTCCCTCCAATGGATATCATCTAGTCTAGGTAACACAGTATCTCGCCAATGCTTAATTTCTTTCTCCATAGGCCAATACTGTGATTCAGTTTTATGTGATGTCATTGCAATGGACGCCACCCATATTTTGCTTGGGCGCCCATGGCAATTTGACAGGCGCGTGCTCCATGATGGCTATTTGAACACTTATGTGTTCAATTACCACGAGAAGCGCGTCACTTTGCATCCAATGTCTCCCCATGAGATCTTGCAGGACCAGGTTGAATGCGACCACCAGAAATCCATAGAGGCCGCGTCTCCTAGGTCAAACGACTGTCCAGAAGCACTACCAAGACAGAACTTCTCCAAATTTGGCAACACTTCGTCTACTCCAGGCACTGGCAAGAAGAAACACAACGCCACAACTGGGACACCAAGTGCCCCACAAAATTCGAGCAGTGCCTTCCCATCAACAAAGTTCGCCGATCCGTTGCCACCACCGCGTCCTTTGCAAGACACCTGTGAGCAACACGTTCTTTTAGCCCGGCCCAGTGACCTCACGACGTGTTTGACTGGGAAGACTCCATGCTTTCTGCTTGTGCCAACCCCATGCATCCTTGAATCATCGACAAACGCGCCCTTGCCACCAACGATCGCGAAGTTGCTTGCCGCATTCACCGACGTTTTCCCAGACGAGTTACCACAAGGTTTACCTCCCCTGAGAGGCATTGAGCACCAGATTGACCTTGTGCCCGGTGCTTACTTGCCCAACCGCGCTGCGTATAGAGCTGGTCCAGAAGAGACAAAAGAGTTATAGCGCCAAGTCCAAGAGTTGTTGGATCACGGGTACGTAAGGGAATCTCTTTCCCCTTGCGTTGTGCATGTGATCCTTGTGCCCAAGAAGGATGGCACATGGAGAATGTGTGTTGACTGCCGTGCGATAAACAGATCACCGTCAAGTATAGGCATCCTATTTCGCGCCTCGACGATATGCTTGATGAACTTCATGGCGCGACACTCTTCTCCAAGATTGATTTGAAGAGTGGTTATCACCAGATCAGAATGAAAGAAGGTGATGAGTGGAAGACCACGTTCAAGACAAAGTATGGGCTCTACGAGTGGCTTGTTATGCTTTTTGGGCTCACGAACGTGCCCAACACCTTCATGTGCGTGATGAACCACGTGTTGAGATCTTTCCTTGGAAAGTTTATTGTCGTTTATTTTGATGACATCCTTGTGTATTCACAGAGCCTAGAAGACCATGTCGATCACCTTCGCCAAGTGCTCGAGTGCCTTCGACGCGAGAGCCTATTCGCCAATTTGGCCAAGTGCTCATTTTGCGCCGCGTCAACCAACTTTCTGGGCTATATTGTGAGTCGTGATGGGTTACGCGTCGACGAAGAGAAGATCGCAGCCATCAAAGATTGGCCAACACCAACGACACCGACACATGTACGAAGCTTTCTAGGCCTCGCGGGATTCTATCGGCGTTTTGTACGCGACTTCTCCTCCATTGCCGCACCATTACATGAGTTGACGAAGAAGGGCAGCACAGTTGTCTGGATTCAGTGCCACGAACATGCCTTCTCAGCCTTGAAGAGGGCCTTGTGCAATGCGCCATTACTCTAACTCCCCGACTTCGCGAAGACCTTCGAGGTGGAGTGCGATGCCTCAGACATATGCATTGGTGGTGTGCTACACCAAGAGAAGAGGCCCATAGAATATTTCAGTGAGAAGCTCACAGGGGCCTCCCTCAATTACCCCTCCTACGACAAAGAGCTTTATGCATTGATCCGCGTGCTGAAGATATGGCAACACTACCTTTGGCCGCATGAATTTGTCATCCACAGTGACCACGCCGCATTGAGCTACTTGAAGAGCCAAGCCCACCTCAATCGCCGACATGCGCGTTGTGTGGAATTTCTGGAGACATTTCCTTATGTCGTGGTCCACAAGAAGGGAAAGGAGAACATCGTCGCCGACGCGTTGTCTAGACGGTATGTTCTCTTAACTCATGTGCAAACTCAAGTTCTGGGTTTTGCTTTGCTTAAGGAATTATATGCTAGTGATCCTTTCTTTGCACCTATAGTCGAGCAATGCCTAAGATTTCGCGAGTTTGAGTCATATTTCCTTTCTGAGGGTTATTTATACAAGGCTAGTCGTCTTTGCATTCCTAGATCCTCCATTAGGCTCCTATTGATTGAAGAAGCACACGCGAGTCGTGGACATTTTGGGATTAGGAAAACCTTAGACGCGCTTAGAGAACATTTCTTTTGGCCTAAGATGACCCACCAAGTGACTAGGTTTTGTAGAAGTCGGCCGCGTCCGCAGCCGCTGTCTTTGACACTCACGGACGAAGTCCTCGACGGCCACAACCGTGGAATCCCTGCCGCGACCGCGGATTGCCTTGGCAATCGCGATCGTGGCCTTGGACGATCCGGTCTCGGGCGGGACTTTCGTTCTTTCGATTTTGTTCGTTCTTTCTTAGATTCGTATCATTTTATTGTCGAATCTAACCTAGGGTTTCGTTATGGGTCGTTATCATAGGAATCAGTAATCCGACTTCCGTTCCCGTTTCGGACCCAGAAACCCGTCGTCGCTCAATCGTTCGTCTAGACTAAGGCAAAGGGCGGTTCACTCTTGCTTAATCATTCCATGTTCCATTAATTATCAATTGCTTTTAATTGTTAATTAAATCGGAGTGAATTGTTATTTTTGTTTGGGAACAGATTTTATAAATAACGTTTTTAAAATATGATATTATAGTAGGTTGTATATATATTACTAGAAACAACGCTATTATACTTGTTAATGACCGTAATGGTTTTGTTGTGGATTTAAATGTAAACTTTACTGCTAGATTAGCACGAGTATTCGTAGGAATGTTAATTCCTTATGAGGATTAATCGTTTCTTTATAACTCAGTATTAGTGGACCCAGTCTGTAAATGCTTTCCAGATCGTAAACTTTCGTAGTCACTCGAGATCATAAACTTTCGTAGTCATTCGAGACCATAAACATTCGTAGTCATTCGAGACCATAAACTTTCGTAGTTACTCGAGATCGTAAACTTTCGTGGTCACTCGAGATCGTAAACCTTCATAGTCACTCGATATCGTAAACTTTCGTAGTTACTCGAGATCATATTAAAAAGCTTTAACATGAATATCCGTTTTGAAATTAAGATAAGATAAGTGCGGGTAGGCACATAATTAATGAACCCTTGGGCGAGAAGTACAGCTTGGAAACTAGCCTGGACTTCGGTTAGAGTAAGTTCTCTTTCCAATCTGAATTCGCATTGTGCGGTGAGGTTGGTCGTGGACCTAAATGATCAAGTCGTTTTTAAACGCTTGTATGAAACATTAACGTTCCCAAACAATTGTCATACCATCCCTTAAGACTCAATTCCTTGGAGTCTTCTCTTCAGTGCATATCTAAATACTAAATCATTCCGTGAAAGATCTGGGTTATATATCGTTCCTTCGGTTATTATTCGAGGGACAGTGATAGTAAATGGTTGCGATCACTAGAACCATTCTGTTTTCACCCTTGCATGGTCTTTCATTAGACTAACCAACCGGGTTTTATTCCTTGCATGGTTGGCTGGTGTCATCCGTCCTATACGGCACATCAGTGGTTGGTTCCCGAAGTCAAGGTAACCAGTTGAAGAAGAAGAGGCTTACAGACGAAGATTTAAGTGTCAATGTTTTAAGTTGTTAAGTATTACTTTAATATGTCTTTATAACCTAGCTATGTTATAGGTTGATTGTTAAAAGTCTTCCGCTGTGTAATTTATAAGTCTTCCGCTGAAATTTTACTCTGTTGTAAAAACGCTACTCTCGTTTGATGAGGGATCTTTTAATAAAAGGGCTGAGTTTCATACACAAATGTCTTCCGCTGTTTAATCTTTCATTATGTACGCATTTAAGTTTAATTGTTCCGATTAAAGCCTAGGGTGGCTTTGGACGGTAATGTCTGAGGTCATTGGCGCATGACACTACCGGTATAAATCAGGAGTGTTACAATTATGGTATCAGAGCGAGGTTCTGGGTTACGAGTGGGCTTGGTCTAGTGGACGGTCACTCGACCCAGAGGGTGGTCTTTGGGCTTGATGAGGTCGTCAAGGGTTTAAGTGGGGGTGATTGTAATACCCCGGATTTGTAATCCTTTATAAGGATTAGAGTGCTACCCATGTCAACAAGAGCTCTTCCTTTTCCTGATTCAAGTGAGGACAAAGAACTAGGAAGTTAAGCGTGCTAGGGCAGGAGTAGTCCTGGGATGGGTGACCTCCTGGGAAGTTCCCGGTTGGCATGGGGATAGCGTTTCTAAGGCTGTGGGCCACGTAAATGGAAAGATTACAGTTTAAGGATAGGTTATGTTGATGGCTCCGATAAATTAAAGGATTTAGTGGAGAGAATTGTCTATGTGCGCCTAAGGAGTAAGATAACAAGCTTACTCGTACGAATCTGTTAAAGGATTATGATAGAAGTGACTGATGCGGTTGGTAATGAATCATTTTTCAGAATGATACCTTAAGGAAATAGAAGTAATGCCTCATGTGATTCGTTTTCAAGAACATAAGAATAAAGGTGTTGTGATTATGTTTAGAGAAGTTAAGGAATCTGAAAGGGGTTAAGTTACTGAATGATTAAAGGAATAGGCTAAATCACTATCGAAGAGATACCAAGCTAGAATTGGCATAAGGGCCAAACCCGATTATGATGAGTAAAGGAATTGCGGGGTATACACTTAAAGGAATTAGGAAATGCGATGTCTCAAGGGCCACTAAGATCTGATAATGGAATATAAGGCAGATAAGGTACGTACTCTGAGAGAAGTTATGGAGAAGTGGAAGGAGTAATGTGTATTCTCATGCTTAAGGTATAGCAAGTCGGTTGCAATGATTTTGGAGGATAATATCATAAGATAATTATGACTTTGAGGATGTAGTTACGAGTTGCTACAAGTGTAACGTATGGAAATAGGATATGCAAGGTAATGGTATAATTAAGGAAACAGGTCGTCTTCCAGGAACAAGTACATGAATGAAGTAATTAAGGATATTTCAGATAGTAATATTATGGTAAAACCGGTCCCTTTAGTTTAGTGATGCAAGTTTTGGGGTCGAAACTTTTCTTAAGGGGGTAGTGATGTAATACCCCTCATTTTTAGTAAGGGCATTTGTGTAATTTCCCAAACCCTCGACAATAATTCTGAACGCGTTAGGCGAAGTTCGGATTTCTGTAACTCATATAATCTCTGTAAAATTTCCCTGAGTGGTATAAAATACATTCGATGTATTTTCGGGGCTTAGAATATTTGTTTGGGTACAAATATATAATTTTCGGGGTTTAAACCCATGTCAAACCTTTCCCCAGGCAAAGAGACGCGAAAATGCCTCTATCGCAACCGCGAAAAAATAGCTCCCAGAGGAGCTAGGCATTGGAATTTTCCGCGACCGCGGAAGCATTTCCGCGACCGCGGAAGCATTTCCGCGACCGCGGAAGCATTTCCGCGACCGCGGAAGCATTTCCGCGACCGCGGAAGCATTTCCGCGACCGCGGAAGCATTTCCGCGACCGCGGAAGCATTTCCACGACCGCGGAAATGTGCAGAATGTGCAGTCGGGCATGCGTGCCGCGTGTTCTTCGTCGCCGTCGATTTTCTGAGCCACCGTTGATTTGGGCGGGGGCTGCTCTCCTCCTTTGGCTATAAAAGGAGGTCGGGATGGAGGGTTTTGAGCACCCAAACATCAGATCTCCTCTCTCTCTCGTTTTCCATAGTCGTCGGAGTTTCGAGCTCTCGCTGGAATTCTTGTGGAGTTGCCGGATCTCTCGACGAAGGTGGTGGTACTCGTAGGGTGGTGCTTAGGAGGCGCAAGGAAGATTGGAGTCTAAGCCCTCGCGAATCGAGCCCCCTCGCGTCGTCGCTGGTGAGATTTTTCTCCCTTTAGAGTCGCCGGAGTTCATGGCCGCGACCGCGGACATGAACTGCCGCGACCGCAGCAATGACAAGGTCGGCCGCGTCCGCGGCCGCTGTCTTTGACACTCGCGGACGAAGTCCTCGATGGCCGCAACCGCGGAATCCCTGTCGCGACCGCGGATTGCCTTGGCAATCGCGATCGTGGCCTTGGACGATCCGGTCTCGGGCGGGACTTTCGTTCTTTCAATTTCGTTCGTTCTTTCTTAGATTCGTATCATTTTATTGTCGAATCTAACCTAGGGTTTCGTTATGGGTCGTTATCATAGGAATCTGTAATCCGACTTCCGTTCCCGTTTCGGACCTAGAAACCCATCGTCGCTCAATCGTTCGTCTAGACTAAGGCAAGTGGCGGTTCGCTCTTGCTTAATCATTCCATGTTCCATTAATTATCAATTGCTTTTAATTGTTAATTAAATCGGAGTGAACTATTATTTTTGTTTGGGAACAGATTTTATAAATAACGTTTTTAAAATATGATATTATAGTAGGTTGTATATATTGCTAGAAACAACGCTATTATACTTGTTAATGACCGTAATGGTTTTGTTGTGGATTTAAATTTAAACTTTAATGCTAGATTAGCACGAGTATTCGTAGGAACGTTAATTCCTTATGAGTATTAATCGTTTCTTTATAACTCAGTATTAGTGGACCCAGTCTCTAAATGTTTTCCAGATCGTAAACTTTCGTAGTCACTCGAGATCATAAACTTTCGTAGTCATTCGAGACCATAAACTTTCGTAGTCATTCGAGACCATAAACTTTCGTAGTTACTCGAGATCGTAAACTTTTGTGGTCACTCGAGATCGTAAACCTTCATAGTCACTCGATATCGTAAACTTGCGTAGTTACTCGAGATCATATTAAAAAGCTTTAACATGAATATCCATTTTGAAATTAAGATAAGATAAGTGTGGGTATGCACATAATTAATGAACCCTCGGGCGAGAAGTACAGCTTGGAAACTCGCCTAGACTTCGGTTAGAGTAAGTTTTCTTTTCAATCTGAATTCGCATTGTGCGGTGAGGTTGGTCGTGGACCCAAATGATCAAGTCGTTTTTAAACACTTGTATGAAACATTAACGTTCCCAAACAATTGTCATACCATCCCTTAAGACTCAATTCCTTGGAGTCTTCTCTTCAGTGCATATCTAAATACTAAATCATTCCGTGAAAGATCCGGGTTATATATCGTTCCTTTGGTTATTATTCGAGGGACAGTGATAGTAAACGGTTGCGATCACTAGAACCATTCAGTTTTCACCCTTGCATAGTCTTTCATTAGACTAACCAACCGGGTTTTATTCCTTGCATGGTTGGCTGGTGTCATCCGTCCTATACGGCACATCAGTGGTTGGTTCCCGAAGTCAAGGTAACCAGTTGAAGAAGAAGAGGCTTGCAAACGAAGATTTAAGTGTCAGTGTTTTAAGTTGTTAAGTATTACTTTAATATGTCTTTATAACCTAGGTATGTTATAGGTTGATTCTTAAAAGTCTTCCGCTGTGTAATTTATAAGTCTTCCGCTGAAATTTTACTCTGTTGTAAAAACGCTACTCTCGTTTGATGAGGGATCTTTTAATAAAAGGGTTGAATTTCATACACAAATGTCTTCCGCTGTTTAATCTTTCATTTAAAATATGTACGCATTTAAGTTTAATTGTTTCGATTAAAGCCTAGGGTGGCTTTGGACGGTAATGTCTAAGGTCACTGGCGTGTGACACTACCGGTATAAATCGGGGGTGTTACACTCTCTCGCTAAGGATTTTTCTAGAGATGCCAATTTTTCAGCGGCGTCGTCGCCAGAGGGTTGGGTTTTATGGTGGAGAGGAGGCGGTGACTTGTGTTTTCTGTAGAGTTTAGGGGTGTGTGTCATTTTGGGAGGTTTTCTTGAGAGATTTGGACATCTTGGCCAAAACGTCTCCACCCATAAGGGCTTTGAGTTTGGTTGCTAGGGTTTCAAAATTTTCATTTCCTTCAAATTTTTCATTTCCTTCAATTGAGTTGGTGTTGGAGGCGGTGTTAGGGTTTGAGAGTTGGGAGATGAGAGAGATTTGAGAGCAGATTTTTCAGAGAAAGAGAGAGAGAGAGAGATTTTGGTACCTTTATTGATCCTTTCCTTCTCCTTATATATTTTCTTGATAAGATTTTTAATACTTCATTTTTAGCAACCAAGAAAACCCCAAAATCTATCAAATCAGCCTCAACATTCAACTACAAAAATTTTATCTTATCTTCTTCAAACCGCCTCTTTCAAAAAGAAAATATTTTGCTGATAACGCTCTAACCAGAGACGGTGCTGTCAAATCACACTTTAATTTCCCACCTTCGTAAGCGTTTCTAGCCGTTGCCGACCGCTACCAATGTGTTTTCTTACCTTTCCTTTAAAATGTAGTGTATGTGGATATGGGTATTGTACCAAATGTGGCACCAAAGAGAAACCAAGTACAAAAATAATAATTTTTAACATGGAATTATTTGTTTTTCAATCAAAGTGAAAAGATCTCATTTGTGAATGACATAAGAAGGCTCATAGGGACATTCACGCATGATAGACTAGGGTGGCATAATATCAACTATCATATGGGCTTGTAGTGAGGTCAGTACATCAAGTTGATCCTTTTGGGATAGAAAGTAAAGGTTCCAAGTAAATATCAATGTAAATTGTGTGTAACCTTTTCAAATAGTCATGTAATGAAGGAGTAAGCACACACATAGATTTGAAAACTAAGAGAAATTAAATCACTTAACATGTCTTGAATTCTATGTGCAAGTTATTGTTCCCCCTAGGACTAATATCAAATTTCAACCAGTCATTGAGGGTATCATACCTGAGATGACTAAGAGTAAAGGGAGATCATACCATGCTCCATGCAGAACTTTTTAAAAGATTCTATGTTAAGGGGCTTGGTGAAGATGTCCATGATTTGATCATTTGTCCTACAAAAGTCCACAAAAACAAGACCCTTCTACACACAATCTTGTAAAAATTGATGCCTTATGTCAATGTGCTTAATCTTTGAGTGTTGTATTGGATTTTTTCAAAATATTTATTGCACTTGTACTATCACAAAGTATAGGAACCTTGCCATAGAGTATGCCATAGTCACTGCATTATTGTTTGAGCCACTATGTACAACAAGTTGCGACGACTATATACTCTACCTCGGTTGTCGGTAATGCCATACAATTTTGTTTCTTTAAACCCAAGAAATAAGGCATAAATCCAGAAATTGGGCCATTCATGAGGTACTTTTGTGATCCATCTTGTTTCTTGCAAAAGCTACATCAGTGTATCCCACCAAGTTGATGTCACTCTGACCCCTTGAGGTAGCGTAGAATCCTCTTCACTACTTTAAGGTGTGTGTCTCTTGGATCTGCTTGAAAGTGAGCACACAAGCACATACTATACATAATATCAGGTCTACTAGTAGTGCGATAGAGTAGAGAACCTATGATTCCTCATCATTGAGTTTGATCCACTCGTTTCTCCTTTTCATCTTTGCTAAGTGAGGTGTTGGAAAAAATCGGAGTGTCAAACGACTTGGAACTTTCCATTTCAAATATCTTCACATATTCTTTCAAGTATTTATATTGATGTACCCTAGTTCCATCTTCTCTTGGTATGACTTGAAGTCCAAGGAAGAGCCAGTTCCCCTACCATGCTCAACTCAAACACACTTTCCATGAGGGTCGTGAACCTCTTTACCAGGGCTGAAGTAGTGGAGCCATAGATGATATCATCAACATAGAGATGTACTACCAGAGTGTGTTTGCCTTCTTTCAGAACATAGAGATGTACTACCAGAGTGTGTTCGCCTTCTTTCAGAAGGAACAAGGTTTTATCAACCTCTCCACGTACATATCCGTTGAAAAAGAGGAATTGTGATACATTTTCCTACCGAGCTATTATAGCTTGTTTCAGGCCATACAACACATTGTCCATGACATATATGTGATCAGGGTGATAAGAATCCTCAAAGTCATATGTTTTCTTAACATATAATTCTTCTTTCAGAATGTCATTGAGAAAGGAGGTCTTTACATACATCTGTTACAATTTAAAGCCATGGTGAGCAACTTAAGCAGTTAATATGTGTATGGCTTCTATCCTTGCAACTGGATCGAATGTGTCATTATAGTTGATTCCTTTCTGTTGGTTGTATCCCTTCACAACTAGTCAGGCTCACTAGACATGTATCATTAAGTTTGTTCCTAAAGACCCACTTAGTGCCAATCAGAGTTTTATCCTTAAATCAAGGTACTAGATGTCACACCTTTTTCCCTTCAAATTAATGAAGTTCTTCTTGCATAGCAATCACCCAATCTGAGTCCTTTAGAGCTTCATCTACAATTTTAGGTTATGACATAGATAGTAAGCATTAAAGGCATAAAAGTTTTGAAGAGTAGACTTGGTTTGTACTCCTTTTGTAAAGTCGGTGATGATGTTGCTTGCCGATGATCTTTTTTTCCATGGTAGTTCCAAATTTGAAGTTGTAAAAAGATCAAATTCACTGCTCATTGCACTTTGAGTACTAGGTCTTGCACCATCACTTCTACCAGCAACAGGAGCATGAGTACTTGTACATGTATCATCGACATTTAGAAATCTGACACCATCAAAGTTAATCTCACGTTCTACAGTCTTTATCTCACCAAAATCTGAGTCTTGTTCCCCTTGAGAATTAGATCCTTCTCCATTTTGTTCTGTACCCCCCAGAATTGACGTTGGGGGCTCTTGGTTCTCCACTGACGGTGGAGTACCATGTAACGGATTTGAAGGGTTTGTGACTTCTTCACTTCTCAATACCATAACAAATCCTTCATCTCCATCATTTTGGTCCTTGATGGAGTTCTCATCCATTATCGCTTCATCGAAGATGACATGTACGCTTTCCTCCATCTTCATGGTTCTCTTGTTGTAGACCTTATATGCCTTACTATGCATGAAATATCCAACAAAATTTGCTTCATCACTTCTAGGATCAAAATTTTCAAGTTATCATTTTCATTGTTATGAACAAAGCATTTGCATCCATAGTTGAGAAGGTGTACGACATTGGCTTTCTTCCTATGAGTAGCATATATGGCATCTTTCTCATTAGTGGGTGTATCGTTGTTCGATTAAGAACATAATATGACACATTAAGTGCTTCAGCCTAAAAATTTCTTGGAAGACCACTAGCGATGAGTATGGTACGTGACATGTCTTCCAAAGTCTTGTTTTTCTCTCTACAACACCATTCTTCTGATGTTTCCTTGGAGCTGAAAAGTTGTGAGTTACTCCATGCTCTCTACATAAGTTGAGGAAGTGTATTCTCTCATACTCAACGCCATGATCTGAGTATATAACAACCAGTGGAACTCCTAGCTTCCTCTTAGTGGCCTTCAACCACGCTTCAAATTCTACAAACCTCTCATCTTTGGAAGATAAAAATGAGGTCCACGTATATCGTGAGTATTCATCAACAATCACAAGGACATATTGATTTCCACATCGACTCCTTATCCTAATGGGGCCACATACATCCATATGAATATATTCCAAAGGATGAGAAGTACTAACCTCCTTCTTAGACTTAAAGGAGGACATGTCCTACTTACCTTTGACACAAGCAATGCATACCTCATTGTTGTGAACAATTCTACGGAGACCCAGCACTAGGTCTTGTCAATGAAGCTTGCTTTGAAGCTAAAGGCTTGCATGCGCAAAGCGCTTGTGAAATAGCTCGGTGGTGTCCGAAATTGTAGTGAGACATTGATAAGCACTACTTTGTAGGGCTTAACTAAGAGTTATTAGAGGGTTTTATTGGTGCCATTCGGGTAGATTTAGACACATTCTTGTGCATGGCGTTTGAGGGCGAACTCTGGTGTTTTTGGAGTTGTATGAGCTATTTTGGATATCATAGGAGACACTGAGGAAGGAAGCCACCAAAAGAAGACGCCAAGGAAGTGAAGATGAGAGGTTAGGAAGCAAAGCCAAGGAGTGAAGGTCGAGCATTAACCGCGACCGCGGGCAAGGGTGCCGCGATCGCGGTTCCTCGGGCAAGTCGAGAGTTTTCCGCAGGCGCGGAGGAATGTGAAGAGCGCGGAGCCACAAGAGACCGCGATCGCGGTAAATGGGCCGCGATCGCGAGTCATCGACGCTGGAAGTTCTGACTTTTCCCGAGTCTATCTTTTCTAATTTCTTTTCTTATTTTTCCATTTTATTTCGTTTCTTTTCTTAATGGGCTTAGGAACTTGTTAGGCCCATATTAGTTCTCTTTTCTATTTAACCTAGGAAGAGAGCTCATTCTAGAGAGATCTATCATATATCAGGTTTTAGTTTTACATCATCGTTGTTTTCTCAAGACTATGGAAGGCTAAGCACTTTTGCTTAGTTTGGCAATGGAAGCTTAAGTTTTGATTATTGGTTGTGAGATTATGTTCCCTTTTCTCAATTCCTATTGATCTATATCTCTTATTAAGCAGAATATCATTGAATAATTATTGATTTGTCTAGACAGGCCATCTAGGTCTATTGATTGTTACTCATATTGCTATTACTAGGAAACTGTTGGGCTAACGTCCTGGTCTGCAGTGGCAAGCATAGGTTTTATTTGGTTTGGTGGATTTTATCTATGTAGAGATTTGATTACATGTTGAATGCTTCTGGTTGAGGTGTTATGTGTATCCTGGTTAATTCTTATGTTCATTGCTGCCTTTGGGTTGAATCACTAGTGGTGCTAGGGTTATTAATTGGTAAGGGTTCTTAGGGATGGTTTCCTTATTAATCTACACAAGATCGGGACAGGAATAATCATAGGAAGGAATTGGAAGTAATCTAGGACCAACCAACCAAAACTTAAGTGGAAATTGTCTGGCTAAGTGTTTTCTCACATTTGATTGCATACTATTTATTCTGTTTTATTTTCTACTTGATTAAAACCTCAAAAAAAAACCTTTGTTACTATTGTTCGATTGGTATTCAATTTGTGACAGGAATATAGACGCTTGTGATTCTCTTGGGATTTCGACCCTTGCTTACTTACTATACTAGTTTGGAAGTTGAGGTTTACTTTGATTTGGCATAACGACCTTAGGCCATGTCAAATTTGGCGCCGTTGCCGGGGAGTCACTGTCTGTTTTCCTGTAAATAAATTGAATATTGATCTTTCTAGGGAACCTATCTTACGGTTCCCTCTAACATTACTAACTTTTCATTGACGAAGTGCAATTCAGAGTAGATAATTTTGTTGGAGAACTTTAGCTATGGCGCAAGAAAGCATGACATTCTTGGAGAACTCTAGCTATGCTGAGAACACACTGCTGGCACTCACCCAGACACTTCAAGCATTAACATAAGCGGTGATTCAAGCTGGTGCAAACAACGCACAAGTAATGAAAGAGGGATTCTCTCAGCTCTCCCAGCAAAATTATACTCTGCACCAATCCTCTCAGCAATCTATATTAAGCTTGGGTGCATCAATGGAGCGGCTGACGCAATGGATACCTGCTATAGCAGAATCTCAACCCACGGGCAATGCTGCCCAGCGGCATGTTGAGGAGAAGGCAGAATTTGGAGAGCTCCCCGCAGAAGAGAAACCGTGACCGCGGGAGGAGTGTTGCAACCACGGTATGCGGAGTGAAATAGGGCATTGTGCTGAATTTGATGATGAGGTTGAGAAGGACCTCGAAGAGGAAATCAAAAGCTTCAAGAACAGTATGCTACCTGACGCGGTATGTTCTCCTGAAATTGAAGAGGAGATGGACGAGGATAGGGACTATGAGCCTCAAAACTACACTCAACATGAATGGCCCTTGCTGGAGTCCCAGATTCCCATCACACCTCCCCCTGAGGATCTCAATGGAAGCAAGCCAGAAGCTCCTTTGGTCACACTGGCCAACAGCATCCCTCGTTGTACAGATTCTGTGAAGGCGAGGCGAAAGATAGGAAAGAAGCCGAAGGTGAAGCAAAAGAGTGAGGTTGCAGGCCAGATGTCGGATTACCTCATACTAGACACGGGGCAGGATAGGCGTACAACCTCTGCAATGCTGGGAAGAGAATTCTTGAAGATGACAACTGCGGTCATGGATACGAAGGGTGATCCGCTCACAATGAAAGGCAGAAGGAATGGGGTACAGTCGTACCTGAAGAGGCACCCCCCAGATTTGGAACCAAGAAGGGTGGTCGCTGTAAGCGACCCGGGATGAATAGAGAGCACCATGTCGAGCCACGACAGTAACCAAGGCGTTGCTCGGGAGGCAATCCGAGGTAAGACTTTCAACTTAGTTTTTCTTTCAGAAGCTTAGTTTTCCCTTGTTTTCGAAATTTTTGCTCTGTTTTTGTTCGACTAAACCACGCAGAAAAGCCGAGAAGAAACCGCGACCGCGGCATAAAACCTGCGATCGCGGTCGGAGAAAGTCGAGCAAAAACCGCGATCGCGGCCCCATGGCGTGCCGCGAATTAGAGTTTAGTCTGACAAAGAACAAAAAAAAAACCGTGATCGCGGGTACTGTTAACCCGCGATCGCGGGGTTACTGTTCATCGGTAAAAAAAAATTAAAATAAAAAAATTCGTATGTTACCCGCGATCGCGGCCTTCACTGCCGCAATCGCGGACCCTCCACGGTGTTCCTTCCATGGTGATTCTTCCACGACGGTTCCCTCCTTTATGGCGGTTATTTCCATGGCGGTTCATTCATGGCGGTTCTGAGGCGGTCTTTCTTCATCATGTTCGCGAGCAACAACCGGTGTACCCTTGATCCATCCATTGTTGTTGTTCCCTGCGGTACGTCTTCACCTGTGCGTCACCACCTGTGCATACTGAGTTCGGAGTTCCAACATTCCATGATCTATCTCTTGGGAAGTTCGACTGTTGAAGTGGTGATGAAGTTTATGGGGATCCCTACATCCTTGAGTACCTTCCTGGCGTTATTGACGAAGACTACCACCCCGGCATACGCTCAGTGAGTTCTTTCTTTCTTCCCCTCATATTTTCTTTGTCTTCCATACATTGAGGACAATGCATGATTCAAGCATGGGGGAGTAGAAAGTACTTGCTATCTATCTTGTAAATTAGTTTCGATTTCAGCATTGTTATTTCCATTCAGCATTGTCCATTGTTCGCATTCCCTTTAAAAAAAATTAGAAAAAGTCAAAAAAGCAAAAAAGACATACATGGAAATCCTGGGACAAGTCGAAAACCCGAAAGGGCGGCTTGGGTAATAAGCAGGTGACCCGGACCAGCGCTAGGCTGAGGTAAAAAGGTGTCTGAGTGACGTGAGCATATGTGAGCACCTCTATGAAAAAAATACGAGTGGCTAGGATGAAAACCCGAAAGGGCTCCTAGGCAAAATGAGTGAAAAGAAGATGAGTGATTTTAGGATCTCATTTTACCTGGAGGGGCGACATAAGAAGAGGAGACAAAGAAGGATTGTCGGGTAGGTCACTCTGGGAGGCATAAGGAGTCATAAATGGAGGCTAGGATTAGAGGTCACTTTACACTATTGGATGTCCAGGCTAAGCTTGGGGGAAGTACTCTGCTTGCCCCTTAAGCTTATTGATGGAGGATGTGTTGTGAATGAGATTGGTGCCAGGAGCTTTGGCATGGGTTAAGCGCAACTCTTAGTACATTGTGTTTGGAGAGATGCTTCCTGAGGCCTTGGGTGTTTCATTGGAGGAGTAGGCTCATTATTAGCTTACTCGAGGGCGAGCAAGGTCTAAGCATGGGGGAGTTTGATAAGGACTACTTTGTAGGTCTTAACTAAGAGTTATTAGAGGGTTTTATTGGTGTCATTCGGGTAGATTTAGACACATTCTTGTGCATGGCGTTTGGGGGCGAAGTCTGGTGTTTTTGGAGTTGTATGAGCTATTTTGGATATCATAGGAGACACTAAGGAAGGAAGCCACCAAAAGAAGACGCCAAGGAAGTAAAGACGAGAGGTTAGGAAGCGAAGCCAAGGAGTGAAGGCCGAGCATTAACCGCGACCGCGGGCAAGGGTGCCACGATCGCGGTTCCTCGGGCAAGTCGAGAGTTTTCCGCAGGCGCGGAGGAATGTGAAGAGCGCGGAGCCACAAGAGGCCGCGATCGCGGTAAATGGGCCGCGATCGCGGGTCGTCGATGCTGGAAGTTTTGACTTTTCCCGAGTCTATCTTTTCTAATTTCTTTTCTTATTTTTCCATTTTATTTCGTTTCTTTTCTTAATGAGCTTAGGAACTTGTTAGGCCCATATTAGTTCTCTTTTCTATTTAACCTAGGAAGAGAGCTCATTATTAGCTGCTTAGGAACTCTTAGTACATTGTGTTTGGAGAGATGCTTCCTGAGGCCTTGGGTGTTTCATTGGAGGAGTAGGCTCATTATTAGCTTACTCGAGGGCGAGCAAGGTCTAAGCATGGGGGAGTTTGATAAGGACTACTTTGTAGGTCTTAACTAAGAGTTATTAGAGGATTTTATTGGTGTCATTCGGGTAGATTTAGACACATTCTTGTGCATGGCGTTTGGGGGCGAAGTCTGGTGTTTTTGGAGTTGTATGAGCTATTTTGGATATCATAGGAGACACTAAGGAAGGAAGCCACCAAAAGAAGACGCCAAGGAAGTAAAGACGAGAGGTTAGGAAGTGAAGCCAAGGAGTGAAGGCCGAGCATTAACCGCGACCGCGGGCAAGGGTGCCGCGATCGCGGTTCCTCGGGCAAGTCGAGAGTTTTCCGCAGGTGTGGAGGAATGTGAAGAGCGCGGAGCCACAAGAGGCCGCGATCGCGGTAAATGGGCCGCGATCGCGGGTCGTCGACGCTGGAAGTTTTGACTTTTCCCGAGTCTATCTTTTCTAATTTCTTTTCTTATTTTTCCATTTTATTTCGTTTCTTTTCTTAATGAGCTTAGGAACTTGTTAGGCCCATATTAGTTCTCTTTTCTATTTAACCTAGGAAGAGAGCTCATTCTAGAGAGATCTATCATATATCAGGTTTTAGTTTTACATCATCGTTGTTTTCTCAAGACTATGGAAGGCTAAGCACTTTTGCTTAGTCTGGCAATGGAAGCTTAAGTTTTGATTATTGGTTGTGAGATTATGTTCCCTTTTCTCAATTCCTATTGATCTATATCTCTTCTCTTAAGCAGAATATCATTGAATAATTATTGATTTGTCTAGACAGGCCATCTAGGTTTATTGATTGTTACTCATATTGCTATGACTAGGAAACTATTGGACTAACGTCCTGGTCTGGAGTGGCAAGCATAGGTTTTATTTGCTTTGGTGGATTTTATCTATGTAGAGATTTGATTACATGTTGAATGCTTCTGGTTGAGGTGTTATGTGTATCCTGGTTAATTCTTATGTTCATTGCTGCCTTTGGGTTGAATCACTAGTGGTGCTAGGGTTATTCATTGGTAAGGGTTCTTAGGGATGGTTTCCTTATTAATCTACACAAGATCGGGACAGGAATAATCATAGGAAGGAATTGGAAGTAATCTAGGACCAACCAAACCAAAACATAAGTGGAAATTGCCTTGGTAAGTGTTTTCTCACATATGATTGCATACTATTTATTCTGTTTTATTTTCTACTTGATTAAAACCTCAAAAAAAAACCTTTGTTACTATTGTTCGATTGGTATTCAATTTTTGACAGGAATACAGACGCTTGTGATTCTCTTGGGATTTCGACCCTTGCTTGCTTACTATACTAGTTTGGAAGTTGAGGTTTACTTTGATTTGGCATAACGACCTTAGGCCACGTCATACATAGTTATTTATCAGCCTTGAAGTTGTGATCGACTTTATAGACATTATTTTCACAAATTCCTTTCAATAGAATCTATATGTACCTACCCCTTCAACTTGACAATCCTTAGTAATAAATACTACCATGTTCTTTCTACTATTACATAGCTGAGCTACACTCCCGCAGATTGTCAACAAGATTAACGTTATCCACAAAGATTAGGCTAGATAGACTTACTTTGCCAATGCCAAAAACTTCTCCCTTGCTCTTATTTCTTAAGGTGATATTACCTTTGTTGTTCCTATGAAGTGAGATAAACTTTCCTCTTTTAGGTGACATGTGGCTTGAACATTAGCTATCTATGTACCAGGTACTTTACCCTTCCACTTCGTCGTGCATGTAAGGGATTAGTTTTTACGAACCCATACCATTTTAGTTATGGGTTTAGGACACTGACATTTAAAATTCTTAGCAGGTCCTACATTATTCTCTTTCCAAGCATGGACATTCTCCTCAGATTGGATTATGAGAATACACTCTTGCTTGTAGTGCCTACTTGACCGCGGTGCCAACAAACTCTCTGTGGTATTTTAATTCAACATACTTGCTTTGACCAGGCCAGATGGGTTTGTTGTCTTTGCTAGCTTGAAACTTGATTTGCTTAAGTTTTCCACTTCGTTCATGTTTTATCCATATGAAGTGTACCTTTTGACCTAAGTACCAAGTCATGTTCCCTTTTGTTGATGTCTTTGCATAGGTTTTAGGAGAGAACGTGCAGTTTCCTTTGGCTGGAGGATTACATTATTACAACTTTGGGAGGAACATTTATGTTCTCTTTGACTTGTGTACAGAGTTCAAGCTTTAGGGAAGGCGTGTTGGTACTTTTTCCATGGTTACCACCACCATGCCCAAACCGAACCATGGTCTTACAAATCGCTTAGAGAAATCTTCTTTCTCCTTTTTAGCTTTCGAGGCAACATACTCATCTATACATGCCTTTTTCTTTAACTCTTTATCAAATTGTAGGTTTTGTAGGTCATCAATTAGTTTAGCATTACCTAGTTTCAACATTAAAATATCAGATTAAAGTTTGGTGACCTCAAAACCTAGGGGACTAACTATTTCTTTTAATTCAGGGCAAGTATAACAACCTTTTGAAGAAGAAGATGGTACACATCCAACTTGATTAGTTTATCAGACCAAACCTTGTTGCCATCAAATAATTTAGCGATTGTATCATCTTTTTCATCATGTTTTTCAAAGAGATTAGATACTTCATCACCGAGTTTTATAATAAGAGTAATCAGATGATCCTTAAACTTCGTCTTGAGTATAGAAAAGATGTTGTTTTCACTTATATTTTCATCTGGTGCAACACCGTTATCCATCAACCCTACATCTTTGGATGTTGCCTTAGGTTCACCATATGATTCTGAGTCACCCTAAGTTGCAACCATAGATTCTCTCCACATGGGGGCACACTTGCTTTCTTCTTGAACAAAGTCTTCGCGAAGTGTCCTTTATCTTAGAAGTGATAGCAAACAACATCTTTCATATCTTTATTAGGTTAAGAGGACTTACCTTGGCATTTACCATGCACAACATTTTCATAGCTCTTGTTATGAGGGTAACATCTTCATCAGCGTCATTGACGCCCAATCGTCTTTGGCCAAGTCGAAAGCTTTTTCAACTTTCAGAGCTATGTTGTGAGCTTTCTCTAAATCTCTTCTAGCCATCTTCCTTTGAAGTACACTCCCATTACTCACCAATCTTCTAATAAGGTCTTCTAAAGTGATAGTTTTTATATCTTGTTGAGCTTGCAAAGACGTGGCAATTACAACCCACTTTAAGTTGAGCCCTTGAAGGAAGTGATGAGTTACATTCCAATCTGGTAGCTTTTCACCCAAAAATTCAAGTTGACTCACAAGACCTTGAAAACGAAAATGAAAGTCAGTAATGGATTCACTTTTTCCTTGTGAGACAAACTCGTACTCCTTGAGTAAGATATAACCTTGTTCTTCTTGAGATAATCATTCCCTTCATGAAGTCTTTCCAATGCATCCCAGATTCCCTTAGTAGAGGTAGAGGAGTAAGCAAGGACTTTATTCAAGTCAGAGGGTTGAAGGGCCATGTGATGGATCTTCTTATCCCTACATTTTTTCTCAAGAATCTTATAGTCTGCATCAGTATAATCATCTTTTTTCTTGTCCTCGCCTTTACCATCAAGAGTATGTTCAGGATCCCTCTCAATGATTTTCTAGATTTGATCATCGAGAGAGCACACATGTGTTTTAATTTGCTCTTTCCACCAGTCATACTTGTCAGCCTTCAAGATTGGAGGCTTCCAGAATAAGTCGTTGATCAAAGTACTTGAACTATTCATCTTTTCCTGCAAATTAAGAACACCAATCTAGAGCAAGGCTTTGATATATCAATGGTTGGACCATTAGTTTTCTTAGTCTAAAGGTACTGGGTCATCAAAGAGTATAATTTTATAGGTTCTTTCAACACAAAACAACAAAAAAAATACTTTTTCAAAAAAAAATATAGGAAAATTATTATTGGTGCTCCTGAGTTTTCAGATATTCATGTTGGTGTCCCATGCTGAATTTTTTTCTGGTTGGTGCCCCAAAGGTTTTGTGTTTGTTTGCTTTATAACCAAGTTTTTTCATATCCATACTCTTCTGGTTTGAATTGAACAAATTCAATCCCACCATTGTGTTCCTCGTCCTCAAATTAATAGAATTCAACTCCTAAAACACTAAAATCCATACTTGAACCATCTTGATATGAATTCCTAAGGTCGAAAGTGAGTTGTTGTTTCGGAATTCAAATCGAGATGGTTCGGATATGGATTTGGGTGTTTTAGGAGTTAAATCCTACTAACTTGAGGGTGAGGAACACAATGGTGGGTTTGGATTTGATCAATTTGAATCGAAAGAGTACGAATATGGAAAAACTTGGTTACAAAGCAAACAAACACAAAACCTTAGGGGCACCAACATGAAAAAAATAATCATGGAATACCAACAGGAATAACCCTGAACTCATGGGCATCAACAAGAATTTTCCCCAAAGTTATAATAAAATGCACTACAGAGTTTTGAGTTCTTGGGAAAATAGACGAGTTTTTATACGTTGCAAAAAAGATGAGTGTGAACCAGATTGAGAAGTATATATCAATTATGTGTTTCATTAAACACATATGTGCATTCAATACTTTATTATTTGTACGTTATAGCGTTATCATCTATGTGCATCACATTTTCTAGTGTGTGTGTGTGTGTGCATTATATTTTCATGTGTTTATGCATCGTATTCCACGTGTTTGTGCATTAAATTTCAATGTGTTTATGCATCACAATAATTTAAGTATGTTTTGTTGTTGTAATATAAAGTATGCATGACATTCTAATGTGTTTGTGGACAATAATTTTGTTATTATGTGCACCACATTTTCACGTATTTGTGCATTAAAGACTTACTATTTGTACATTGTGGTGTTATACGTATATGTGTATCACATTTTCATGTGTTTTGTGCATTAATTTTTTATGTGTTTGTGCAATACATTTTCATGTGTGCATTACAATATTTTAAGTATGTGTTTTTTATTAATATAAAGTGTGCATGACATTCTAATGTGTTTGTGCATTATAGTTTTGTTATTATTTGCACCACATTTCACGTGTTTGTGCATCGCATTTTTCTATGTTTGTGCAACACATTTCCATGTGTTTGTGCATAATAGCTAACTTTGATGCACATTTCAACAACCTCTGGTGCACATTTTGGTATAAATCTTATGCACATATTCTTTAACTTGGTGCAAATACTTTTGAAATACAATTATGCGCAATTCATTATAAATTTTGATGCAAAAATATTCAACAAACTCTTGTGCATATTTTGGTATAACTTTTATGCACATATTCATACACTTTGATGCACAAACCTTCAAAGCACTAATTCATGTTTATATTAAAACTATGATGCACATGCTCTTACATATTTGATACACATCCTCTTATATATTGAATGCACATTTTAAATTTCCAACGACTCATATTTTTTAACTTTAATTTGTATAGAAAAAATACTATTTTTTTAAGGGGTATAGAAAAATATATATTGAATTAAACATGTTATAATCACATGACCATTTTAATGAAAATTCAATCCCAACACATACCTTTTCACGAAAAATGCATAATCTACATATTGATGTACATACTATAAATAAAATACTAGTGTACAATTCAATATAGTTATGTTGCATATTTCAACAAACACTGGTGCACCTTTTAGTATAACTCTGATGCACAAATTTTAAGTGTGCCCAACTAATTTTAAATGCAAGTTATACGGATAGAATTCAAAGACTTGCGTCGAATCAGAATTTTGAAGCCTCAATCAAGGCACTTTGAAAATCACCAAATATTGTTAGAAATTGAAGACACTGACTGATGGGTTAATTGATGTTGATAGCCCAGTTTCTAACAAAACCCTAGTTATGTAGACCATTCGAGGTCTAAACAATGACTTCCAAACCATGGTTGGCATCATACCTTGCAAAGAGTGTCGCAATATTTTACTACTTGATGAATCTGATAGTTCCTTATTTTATCATGACACTCTACAACAGTGGCGCCACACCCTTCTGCAGCTCCAAATGAACCAAACCCACCTTCTAACAGACCATCACCCTCCACAAGCAACTACAATGCTCGCAGGGGGTCGTGGACCTCGTGGTGGTCGTCGGGGATGAGGTCGTGGCAGTGGTGGTGGACGCTAGAATGCAAACTGGAATCCCAATTAGAACTTTAACTGGTTGCAACCTCATCATTGGTCTGCCTCCTCTTGGCAACAGATTTGGAGGGCTGACATCCTTGGCCCTCGCCCTCCTCAATCGTCGAACCCGAACAATCAAGCGATGTTTGCTCAACAGAATTTTGAGTATCCGAGATGGGATCAGTCTACCTTTCTGAACACCGTGTACTTTTATTAGAATCAGAATGACAGCTGGTTCATGGACATTGAAGCCTCCTCCCACATGACCTCTAATGCAGGTAACCTCTCTCCTTTAATTAATTCGGGCATTATTTCTTCCAAAATCATCGATGGAAATGTCAACCAGTTACGCATCACACATATTGGCCACAAGCAACTCTCCAAAGAACTGTCTCTCTTCCTTAAAACGTTCTTGTTGCCCTTAGTTTGGTTAAATCAGTAGTTTCTATTCGCAAATTTACCACTGATAATTATTGCTCGGGTGAATTTGACATGTTTGGTTTTTCTATGAAGGATATTCCAACCAAGAGCGAGATCCTCAGGTTCAATAGTCAGGGAGAACTCTACCCTCCAATCTCGTACAGTCTTATGCCGCCTCAACAGCCCTGACCGCGTTCTCATCCAGTCCATGGCATCGGCGATTGGGACACCCTGGCGCCCATGTTTTTCAAAAACTTCTCTCAAGTCATTCCATTAGTTGCAATAAAACGGATCATGTCGATCTTTTGAAGCTTTACCTGATGTGCCGTATAGGACGGATGACACCAGCCAACCATGCAAGGAAAGAGAAAGGTTGGTTAGTCTAATGAAAGACTAAACAAGGGATCAAACAGATTGGTTCTGTGATACCCCGTATTTCTGTAAGGATATTTAGGAGTTCTGGGATTATTCCTGAACGCCCGTTTTGTACGTCGGATTAATTTCAGAGAGTTTAAGACATTCTGTAATGTGCTCAATCTCTGTGATATTTTTCTCAGTGAAATAGTATACAGTCGACGTACTTTGGGACTTAATATTCGTTCGTGTACGATTATTTTATCCCGGGTTAAGCCGAAATTATCCAAAAGCTAATCGGATAAGGCTGACCTGGCGGCGTCCGCCGTGGGTATGGCGGCGACCGCCGCAGGAAGCTTCGCGATAGCTTCCTCTCGCCTTCTAGCTGGACAAGTGGCATAGGATGCGGCGACCGCCGCCATTAGCCCGTCGTCGCTGTGTCTTCGAAGCGGCGACCTGGAGAGGAACGCGGCGCCCGTCGCCGAGTAGCAGGGGGCTAGGCCTGTGATCGTCGGCGAGCTCTGACAGCGCCATTAATGGCCCTCCACGTCTCATTCTTATCCTCTCGGGCTGGGGCTATAAATAGAGAAGGTTTGGGATCAGATTGGAGCACAGATCAAAGCTCAAAACCCTCAAAATCTTCTCGCCGGAAAAACAGAGTTCTCGCCGGAGTTTGAAGCCGATCGTTGGAGCTCGTTTTGGTGTCGTTCCAGTTGCAAAGGAGAAGCTTTGGAGGCCCTTAGAAGCTTAGAATCCAAAGCAAGGCAAAGGCGAACAAAATCGATCGACATTGGTAAGATTTCAGTTCTCGTAAAATTTCCGATGTTCGTAGCAGCGCCCGCCGTAAGGCCGGCGACGACCGCCGCCACGAACACCGGCGACCGCCGTGAGACTGGCGGCGACCGCCGCCCTTCAGCTATTGCATTGTTGTGGCTTTGGCTTCTGTAGCCTTCGATCGGACGTCGTTCCTTTCGATTTCTTTCGTTCATGCTCGTCTTTGTCGAATCTAACTTAGGGTTTCTTTATGGGTCGATTCGAAGGAATCTGTGTGCCAGATCTGTCCCTGTGTCGAGCCCGGAAACTCGTCGTTAGGCTTCATTCAAACTCTGCGGATTAAGGCAAGTGGCGGTTCGCTCTTGCTCATCGTTCCATATTTACATTAATTATCAGTTGTTTAATTGAGTAATTAATTTGGAATGATTATTGCGTTTGTCTGGAAACGGTTTTTTTTAAACTGTTTTGGAAAACTAAAATATGATATTATAATAGGTTGTATATCTGTTAGAACAACGCTATTATGAATATATATTTATGATCGCCTTGAGGGCATTTATGTGGATTTATTATGGACTATTGTTGTGCTTGAACTGTTTAGTTAGCACTAGTAGTTAGGAACGTTACTGGACTCTGTCTGGTCCAGTCGTTTCTGTATAATCAGGTAGAGAGGTGGCTCGTCCCCACCTAATACCATGTTTACGGTCATGACCCGACCTCTGATACACGAGTATAGAGGTAGGTGCACTTAGCTAGTGCCACAAACTCGGGATTTCATCCCTTCGGTATGCGTCACTCTAGACGAAACGCATATCAAGATGTATAGGTTCCGTTGGGGATATATATACATTTAAAAGCCTATAACGTGATGCGTGTTTTGAAATTTAATCAGATAAGGGCCGTAGGTTCGCCCATAACTAATAAACCTCTGGCGAGTAGTGCAGCTAAGCGATAGTGCAGCTAGGAAAGCTCGTCTAAACTTTTAAATCGCTCGAATGCGATACTGTGATTCTTTAAATATTCCAGACTTTGTCATACTTCATTATAGACTCGATCTTTTGGAGTCTTCTCTTGGATATTCCGTTAAGATTCGCTTCAGTTGGAATCTTCTCTTGTGCATGCCTTTTGTTATATTCAAGTAGAGTATGGTGGTTGACAAGCGTACTCGACTATTATTCGAGAGACAAGAAGTCTAACCCAATACGACTACTTAGAACCTTCTGCTTTGTGTCCTTGCATGGTCTATTCATTTAGACTAACCAACCGCAATTGTTATCTGCATTGTTGGCTGATGTCATCCGTTCGATTCGGCACATCAGATGGAGCGCAGATATGAGGAGACTAGAATGACTATGAAGACGACGGTGGTTTTTGGATGTTTTAATAATTATCTTTTAATCAGGTTGAGATCCTTGGGCAGGTGATCATTACGATCACAACCCTTTTTGTAATATTTTAAGAAAGACTTCCGTTGTAACTTATTTACTCTGTTATATATTTAAAAGACTTACATTGTACTTTGTTTAAACTCTGTGTTTGTCCTATTCGGGATTGGGATGTAATCCCGGGACTTATGTTTTATATGAATAATATTATGATTTTTGTATCATAAGTGTTTCATAATTCGTATTTAAACGGTAAAGCCTGGGGTGGCTTCGGTGAGGAAAACCGAGGTCACTAGCGGTGATACCTTTCCAAATGGGTTAAGATTTGGGGGTGTTACAGGTTCTATGTGATTGTATCTAGTTACTATCATTGTCTCCCGAATAATAGTCGGTAGATGATACATAACTCGGATACTCTCACGGAAATGAATGAAAGAGGTACGCACCAAGAGAAGACTCCAAAGATGGAGTTTTATAGTAATTATGAATGTTTGTTTGGGAACATTATATTTATCACATAAAATTTGAAAAATGACTACTTGAATATTTGGGTCCTCGACCAACCTCACCGCATAATGCGAATCCATATTGGAAAGGAGAGTTACTTTAAACAAGAGTCTGGGCGGGTTCCACATTGTACTTCTTGCCCAAAGGTATATTAATTATGTGCATCCAAAACGTGCATTAATGTTAAGGCTTTTAATGTTAAGGTAGCTTGGGGGAAGTACTCTGCTTGCCCCCAGGTTTGTTGATGATGAGGATGTGTTGTTGATTCGGTTGATCCCTCCATCTGAAATTTGGGTGGTCTCTCCATCCCGGATTGTACGTGTTGGAGTAGGGATCATGCCGAGGTCTTGGATTGCCATAACCTCCTATAGCGTTTACTTCAGCGGGTGCATCATCTTGTAGTTGAGGACAAGCGTCGGTAGGGTGGAATTGATCGGCACAGACCCCACACGCTTTTAGTTGTTGAGGAGTTCCTTGCAGCGTAAGTCTCCTCACCATGTCCTTCAACTCAGCAATATCATTGGCATACGAAGAGCGACTAGAGTCAGCAGCATTGACTCCTCTTTTGGTAGAAGATCTACCGAAATTTCTCGTGCCCTCCGCCGTCTCCTGAATCTTCTCCATAGAAGCTGCCGGTGTTGTGTTGAGAATATTGCCACCACATGCAGCGTCAACCATCCTCCTCTCATTGTCGAGCAGCCCATTGTAGAGATGAAGCACCAGGTCTTGGTTGGAATACCCGTGGAATGGACAGCTTGAGCAAAGTCTCTTAAACCGCTCATAATAATCATAAAGGCTCTCATCAGCTTCCTGCTCAATGTTGCTAATAGCTTTCTTTAAACTGTTTGCCTTCTTTGCAGGGAAATACTTCTCAAGAAAAGCCTTGTGTAGCTTGGTCCACGTGACAATGCTCCCAGTAGGAAGATGGTAATACCAGTCATCAGCAATGTCCTTCAAGGTGAACCCAAAAGCTCTCATCTTTATCTGCTCCTCAGTAACATTTGCCGGTTTCATGCTCATGCAGACTGTGTGGAATTTACCCAGATGCTTGATTGGGTCCTCTCCAGCCAGTCCATGGAAAGTTGGGAGCAAATGAATCAGCCCCGGCTTTAACTCAAAGTTCACGTTCTCTCCCATAACAGGGATCACCAAAGCCAGCGGTTGCTGCTGCAGGTTCGGTGCAGTCAACTGTCTCAACGTTCTATCAGCGTCACCCATCTCGAATGCAGGGTTGTAAAAAACCAAAGTACGGTTCACTCTGTGACCCTGTGAAAGAGTTCTCTCAATCTCTGGATCAAAATCAAGAAGCGGTGAATTAGTAGCACGAGTGTGGACCATAAGATAGATCCACACCAAGGGTTAGTAACAAACAAATCACAAAAACATAAAATTTGACTCCCCGGCAACGGCGCCAAATTTGACAGAGCTAAAGTCGTGATGCCTATCAAATAAATCCCAAAATACCTATTAAGTAGTATAGCAAGCAAGTCAGGGTCGATCCCACAGAGAGTCAGGTTATCAACTTATGCAATTTGTTATCACCAACTAGGAACTAGGGGGGGTTTGTTTGTGTTTCTCGTAACAAACAATAAGGAAACAAGTAAATAAGTTCGTAGGAAAAGGTTGTAAATATGATGGGAAAAAGCGCCACACTCAACAGAGATCCACACAACAATAGATAGGTCGATCACGAAATTCTATCAATCTCAAGTTCTCAACTTTCCTATAGTTGTTCTTATCCCGATCTTAGATAACTATTAGTTCTATCAGCCCTAATAGTACTTATTACTAAATCAAATCCGAAAACCTTCAGAACTCAATAAAGCAATAGCAATCAAACAAGGATTCAACAAGATACATGCAATAGAAACAACCCGTTACTATAAGCATGCAATTAACTCTCTCTCACAATTATGCGCTCGGATCCCCTATACGCACAATCGTGTTCGCTACTAGATATGCAACCCAAACCCGGAATCACAAGTCCTAGCAATTAGGAAGATATCAATAAACCTAGGTAGCTACTCTAGATAAATCAACATAAACCAATAATCATTCAATCACAAGAGAATTAATCCAACTAGATAGGAAAACGAACAAGAGTAGAAAACTCACAACCAATCAATTGCTGGCTTCAAACTGTCAAGTGCAACAATGGAGGTTTAGTTCTCCATTAGGGTTTGTGAGAGAAAAACGTAGAAAGGTGACAACTAGGGTTACAGATTAGATCTCTCCCTAAAAGAGTCTAACTAAAGCTTAAATACTAAGGAAATAATAATAAATAAAGAAAAGAAAAATAACAAACTTGGAAACTAATGTTCGGAATTAAAAGAACACGGACTTAAAAACTCGCAAAGAAGATCTTCAGTGCGCCCCACCGCGGGTGCGCCAGACTCCACCGTCGGGTGCGGCCATTTAATAGAAACTCCAGTTCTCTGACGACCTCGCCGCGGGTGCGGTGAGGCTGCCGCTGGGTGCGGTGGGATTCCAGTACTTCAACTTCTGCGACACTTCAGTAAAAACGCCATAACTTTTGATTCTCAACTCGGATTGCGCTCATATTTTGAGGACTTGTAGTAGACTTCAAGATCTAACTCCTCGAATTGGAATCACTCCATTTGGACATCTGAGTAGAGAGAACGAACCATTTGAATTCAGCCCACTGTTCTTCTACTCTTCTCTTCACTTCCTTGGCGTCTTCTCCTTTTGGCTTTCTATGATCTCCAAAATAGCTCAAACACCTCCAAAAACACCAAACTTCGCCATCAAACGCCATACACATAAATGTGTCTAAATCTACCCGAATGGCACCAATAAACCCTCTAAAGACTCTTACTTAAGCCCTACAAAGTAGTGCTTATCAGTCCTCGACCAACCTCACCGCATAATGCGAATCCATATTGGAAATGAGAGTTACTTTAAACAAGAGTCTGGGCGGGTTCCACATTGTACTTCTTGCCCAAAGGTATATTAATTATGTGCATCCAAAACGTGCATTAATGTTAAGGCTTTTAATTCCACAACCAATCTCGCTACGAGATATAGAATGGGACGATTCCCGAATATTGGCATTAGCTAAGTGTACCACTACTTATATTCGAATAAGGGTAGGTCATGACCAAAAAGTATTAGGGCAATAGTCCTCCTAATACTAAGTTATAAGGAAACAGCTAAATCTCGTAAGATAATTAGTGTTCCTACGAATACTCGTGCTAACTAGCATATAAGTCCACACCAAATATACACTATTCATACCAAATTTCATCTAGCACCCTACAATATATATATATATATATATATATATATGTATATATATATATGTATATATATTAGGGTCGTTGCTAGCAAATATACAACCTAATAAATAAGGTTCATTTTCACACAAGTTCCCAAACACAAAATTAAGAATATTTATCCCAACTTAATTAAGACAATAGATTAATTGTCAGTAAAGAAAAATATGGAATAAATTGCAAGAGCGAACCGCCACTTGCCTTGAATCACGAAGAAGATGAACGGTATAACGGGAAAGGTTGTTTTCGAGTATCAAATTGCTCCCTTATTTATTTACGTTCCAAAAGCGATTCCGAGATGTACCCAAATCAAACAAAATAAATAAATTATAATTAGATAATTTATTCAATAATGATATTTGAAGGATACAAGTCTCGATTTTTAATTGAATTTATTTAACTCTAAATAAATCAATTTCAAGGCTTTTCGACATAACGATTATTTATACAATACAAATAAATAAATTAGTCGTATATTTTAAATAATCATATCATAAATAAATTGATCCATAACTTATTTATGAACCTAATAATTTATCACCCAACATATTATCTAGATGAAGTATTACAATTTAAAAATTCATAAAGCAAGATAATACCCCAAAATATATAATTAATTTTATTTAAATAAAAAAATTACATTAGCCTACCATAATTTTTAATTAATCCAGATTAATATAATTAACCAAGATTAATCAAAAACAAAGCCAAAATCGAAAATCAATTCGACCGAAATACCCTACAGAAATCGCAGATGGACACTCGCCGGAAAACGGAGAAATTCGCCTTCGTCGGACAATCATCGGGCTGAGGTTAGAGAGCTTTTAAAAAGGACTTCTTGGTGGATCTAGGGATGGCACCAATTGCAAAAATGAAGCAAGGATGAGGACAAATTTCCTTGATGAACAATCGCGGATTACTTCTAGGGTTCGTGAGCTTTGGAGGCGAAATTGGATAAATCTAATCCATGGGTGAAGGAGTATTTATAGGGCTTCAATAGATCTCTCAAAACCCTACATATTGATATAAAATTTGGCCCAAAATGATCCCGAATCGGATCTCAATTTCAATAGAAACCAAAAAACGTGTTTGGTATATCTTGTTGCCTTTCCGGGTGAAATTCGATTTTGTTTGGGGATGAATCTGCCCAATTCTAGTGTGTATATGCAAGATATAGTGTTACCTAAATTGCTTAATGGTTAATTGTCCAAAACGCAAGGATTTTGTACCCAAAATCCTCAATGGAAGGAAACTTTCCATAATTGAATTAAGCTAGAGGTTAAAGACAACCTCCAACTTTTCTGTAATTGCACACGGACCCTACTCTTTTGGCCTATTTACACATTTTTGCCCAACTTTCTAAAGTTGTGGCAAAAGTGCCCTTATTTCACTTTTTAAAAATTCCAAAAATTACCGAAACTTATTTATTTTTATATACTAAGCTTATATAATTATTTTAACCCAAAGTAAGATGTAGGAAAATTAATTTAGGTTAAAATTAAGCTTAAGTCATATCTTCTTATAAAATTAACCATATTTAAATCTTGATTAACACTTTGTTAATCTTAACTCAAATAATAGGTTAAAATTGATAAGTTTATTTAAAATTAAAATAACACAATGTTAGAATAAATTTAAATAACCCATAACTTAAAGTTGTGACAACATAAGCTAAGAATCTCTAATTTATTTCCCTTTTTGGAATAATGAAATAAATACCAAAATTCCTTTATTAGAAATAGAGTTGGGAATTACATAAATACCCTTAATTAAAATGAGGGATATTACAATATCTCATCAACATCCTACCCATAAAAACCTTCTATTCCCAAACCCTACACTATGCCCTTCATAGGAAGATTCCCACATATAGTCATCTTAGGGTCTTAGGTTGTCTATGTTATCCTAATCTCTCCTCCACCATGCTGTCACACTGGTCATCCCCTGCATCTTCCTAGGATATGCTCAAAATCACAAAGGATATTGATGTCTCGATCTTATCAATGATAAATTATATATTTTGCGACATGATATTTTTGATGAAAATACATTCCCTTACAAAAATATTTCCCAATTCTCTCCTAATTATGTTTCCTACAATCAACAATGGAGGAAACAATGCCATGCATGGACACCAACCCGCTTCCAAATACCCAAAATCCCCCCCTCCCCCCACTATTATCCCAGCCGGCCATAATTCCATTCTCCTCTCCCAAATCGTACAACCAGCCATACCCTTCTAAACCATACACACAAATACTCACCCTATGGGAATGAGACCAAAACCGAGAATCACTAAAGCCAAACCCGTCTTCAACCTCTCCACCAACACAATCAAAATTTACCTTATCCCAACCTCTAAAAAAAAGGCAATCCAAGACCCTCGATGGTTTAAATCAATGCAAGAAAAATTCAATTCTCTTTTTAAAAAATGGGACTTGGGAACTTGTGCCTAGACCGTTATGTGCTAACATGGTTTCGGAAAAATGGATCTCTCTCTCCATAAGTATGACACGCATGGCAAGCTAGCCTGATACAAAGCAAGATGGGTTGCACGAGCCTATTCTCAACAACATCAAATTGGCGTTTGCTCGGTCTTGGCCCATTCATCATTTGGACGTCTAAATTGTTTTTCTTCATGGCACTCTGAAGGAGCTTGTTTATTGTCAAAAACCACCAGATTTTGTTAATCCGAGTTACCCTGACCACGTCTATAGACTCAAAAAGACCTTGTATGGCCTAAAACAAGCACCGCGTGCTCGATTTCAACAGTTTGCACATTATCTCATTTGTATGGGTTTCCGAGCAAGTTGGTCATCCATCATCTTTATTTACAAATTCGATGGCCTAGAAGCTCATCTGCTCATTTATGTTGATGACATCGTAGTTATTGCATCTTTAAAATTATTTCTTTCAAGAATTATTACTACCCTCTCTGTTGAATTTTCTATGACATATTTGGGTGAATTACACTATTTTATGGGTGTTGCAGTAACTAAGAACACTATGGACTTTCATACGAGTCAAGAAAAATATGCAGCAGATATACTAAAGAAACCAACTTGACCGAATATAACAGTTGCAGGACACCGATTGACACCAAGCCAAACGTAGTCATGAGGCGGGTTTAAAAATTTTAGATCCTACACTATACCGGTCTCTTACGGGTGCGCTCCAATATCCAACTTTTACTCACCCCGGTATTAGTTATGTCGTCAAACAATGGTTCCTATTCATGCATGATCCGAGAGAGTATAACTTGTTTGCACTCAAACGAATACTCAGATACATTCGAGGGACGAAACATATCGGCCTATAGCTATTTTCGGGTGTCATACACACGTTGACATCCTACTCACATGTCGATTGGGCTGGTTGCCCAGATTCTCGACGCTCCACCTTCGGCTACTATGTGTTTCTCGGCAACAACTTGATGTCTTGGTCCGCCAAACCACAATCGCTCGATCAAGTGATGAAACAGAATATCAAGACGTAGCAAACGTCATCGTTGAGTCGTGTTGGATCTGCAGCCTGCTGAACGAGCTCAACAGTCCCATTAACACTGCAATGTGAGTTTTTTGTGACAATGTCAGCGCGTTATATCTTGCTTCGAACTCGGTTCAATACCAACCAACAATGCATATTGAGATTGACTTGCATTTCATCCACGACAAAGTCACAATGGGAATGCTTCGAGTGTTGCATGTCCCTTCTTCCTAACAATTTGCAAATATCTTCACAAAAGGGTTACCATATCCTTTGTTTCTAGACTTCATGTCCAGTGTAAGCATTCGCGCACCTACCTCTACGACTGAGGGAGGATGATCGTAAAGATAATAGAAACATATTGTATATATTGTTAGGATTGGCTTGTTATATTTATCTTGTAGCATTGTAATTTTATATATAAGCACGTGTTTTTGTTGTAATATAAAGTGTGCATGACATTCTAATGCATTTGTGCACAACAATTATTTATTATGTGCACCACATTTTATGCATATGTGCATCAACGACTTACTATTTGTATGTTATAGTGTTATACGTATATGTACATCACAATGTCATGTGTTTTGTGCATCACATTTTCATGTGTTTTTTGCATCATATTTCATGTGTTTGAGCATCACATTTCACATGTTTGTGCATTGCATTTCCATGTCTTTGTGCATCACAATATGTTAAGTATGTGCTTTTGGTTTAATATAAAGTATGCATGACATTCTAATTTGTTTGTGCATAATGGTATGTTATTATGTACACCACATTTCACGTTTTATGCATCACATTTCCATGTATTTTTTCATAATAGTTAACTTTGATGCACATTTGAACAACTTTCGGTGCACATTTTGGTATAAATCTTATGCATATACTCTTATAACCTGGTGCACAAAATCTTGAAAAATAATAATGCACAATTCATTATAACTTTGATGTACAGTTATTGAACAAACTTTGGTGCACATATTAAAATAATTCTTATGCACAGATTCATACACCTTGATGCACATACATTCAAATCAGTATTGCATGTTTGTATTACATCTATGATGCACATACTCTTACATATTTGATGCACATACTCTTACATATTTGATGTACATTTTAGAAATTACAACGACTCATATTTTATAAATTCCATTTCTATAGGAAAATACTATTTAAATAGGGATATAGGAAAATCTATATATTGTACTAGACATGTGCTAATCACATAACCGTTTTAATGAAAATTCAATACCAACACATACATTTTCATGAAAAATGCATAATCTTATAAATCGATACACATATTTTAAATAAAATATTAGTGCACAATTCAATATAATTCTGGTGCACATTTCAACAAACCCTAGTGCACATTTTAGTATAACTCTTTGCACAAAAGTTAAAGTGTGTCCTACGAATTATATAAATAGAATCGATCGTACCGTTTTTTAGTTTTTTAATGAAAATTTAATCTAAGTCGTTTGCTTTCGAATTTGGACGGCTCATATGAGTCCAAACATTCGCCTTGGAAATCATACTCACCTTATGGGCCCCTAGTATATGTGTTATGTTGTATGTTTTACCCGACATACGTACCCTAAGCTAATTAGGCGCATAAATTTAGCATTAAATTTATCATAGGAGGATTTTGTAAATACAACACAAAAGGTGGAAATGGAAAAGCAGTGCATCATTGCCCTAACAATCAATACAAAAATAAGAAAAACAATACCCACAGGAATTAGCTGAATTGGATTCGGAAAAGGTAAGATACCGTGATACTTGTAGATTGTAGAACGTGGGGGTTGATCAAATTCCATGGGAGCTGACACGTACTTTAGCATTTACATCAAACTTATGGGTAAGACTTTTGGTTATATATATACTCCGTAGTATTTTTGCCGAGGTATTAGCGAGACAAACGTTCTTTTGTTTTATGGAAATTAAAAAAAAGCATTGTAAGTTTGAACAAATAGTATGATTATGGTTATAAACGACATATATAATGGGAACAAAAAGCGTTAATAGGAGGTGATGATGAGCGAGGCGGATTATGTGTGGTTGTGATGATGGGCCGGGGAAGAGGAAGAAGAGGCTGAAGATGGATTTAGACGACGAAGAAGAAGAAACCAAAAACTAAGAAAGAACAAAGAGGACGCAATTCTCATCAATCCAATTCCATCATTGCGAATCTTCGGATGGCTTAGCCCACCATCATTTTTGGGACCCTTTTTTCATTTTCCATTATACCCTTGCATATCCCTTTAAATTACCCTTTCTCCATTTCTTCTCATAACTACCAATTTCTCCTAATTGCCCATCAAATTCCTCGGTCCAAACCTCTAGTTTCTTGATTTTTTTTAGAAAGGTAAGTGGTCTGAAGAATAAGACAAATCTGGTGCATTAAGAGACCGAAAAGCTTGGAAACCATTTTTTATGTTTTGTCACATGAATCTAAATACTCTAATGTAGGAGTTGTGTCAATTTTTTTGTGCGAGTTGTGCTAGCGTGTAAACGGGGTGTACATTTCTGTGTGATATGATACACAAGGATAATATGGTACACATTTTATAGGTAATGTGGTGCATAAATGTACACTAATATATTAGTCTCTAGCATTGACTCATCATTTTTTGGCATATACCACCGTTGACCGGCGTTGATCACTATTGATCGATCGTTGACCGACCATTGATCAGCATTGACTGGTCTGTACGCCAGAGTTATATATAATTGTGCACCACTTTTGAATGTGTATCATATTGCAATAAATTGTGCATTGAGATGAATATGCACCATATTATAACAAAATGTACACCGGGTTGTAAATAAATGTGCATCGATGTAAGAATATGCATCATAGTTACAAATAAATGTGCACTGAGATTGATGTGCACTATGTTACAACAAAACGTGTACTGAAATGGATATACAACATGTTGTAAAAAAATGTGCAATGACATAGATTTGCACCATATTATAACAAAATGTGTATTACACTATACAAAAAAAGTGCACTACACTTAAATGTACACTAGTATATACTAAATTATGCACCTTCGTTCAAACGTTTAAAAAAAATATCGTTCGTATCTCATCAGCACATGTAATCTAATTGATGTTATATTTTTGTCATTCAATTACCAATAAATATGGAGGGGTCTACCACTTCGTGTGCCAACAATACCCCGGTTTTGACATAGAACGACTCTGTCCCATTAGACCAGGCAATCAAGACCAAAAAACATTACCAATAAATAGGGTATATGATATATACTCCCTCCGTTTAGTTTTAATTGACATTATAAGCTTAAGTCTTTGATAAGTTTTAATTGTCGTTTTAGACTTTTTTATCAAAAAATTTCTAGATTTTCCCTCACGTTAGTAATTCTTTTATTTTTATTTTTTGGTTTCTCAATTATTTATTAACTGCTTCCCCCTATGATCAATAATAAAGCATTTGATTTTCTGAATCTTTGTGGCAATTCCGAATCTTTGTTTTGGTAATTCAAAAAAAAAAATCCAAGTAAGCGAAAGAGATTAGCTTTTGATTTTTTAATTTTCTTTTAAAAAATTTGTTAGATTTAATTATCAATAATAAAACAGTAATTAATCACTAATTATAAGAGTAATTTTAAAAAAAAAATCTTATTTTGTCCTAAATTTGTTAAAATGTCAATTATAAATGAACGGATGGAGTATATTCTGAGGAGTAGCATTTAAAAGGAACTCAATTGCCCTCGCTCCCTCCCTGCTGGCCTATCATCATTAACATGACGCCATACCCTTCTCATGAAATCTCCTCCTCCTCTCCCCTACCCCTCAACCGAAATCTAAATCAAAAGTCGAAAATCATGAAAGGGCGAAAAAAAAAAAAAGATTTTACATGGGTATCATGATTAATTTTTTTTCACATTTTTATGGGGAGTTTTCATTTTCCAGAGCAGCATTACACATTAAATCCTCACACCCTACGGGCCGCCTTCCATGCTTACACTTGCATGATTGTTGTGGCAGAGAGCAGAGTGTTGCAATTGTCCCCTTTCTTTTAGTTTCTTACTCTCTCCTTTTATTTTTCATTCTCAAATAAAAAAAAAATCTGGCTTTTATTTGTGCCTATAAATTAAGACAATACTACCATCCATGGCTTGGCCTTGAACTTGAACTTGAGCTTGGCTTCCAAGTCCCCAGAAAACTCCTCTCTTTCTGAACTGGTAGAGACAGACAGAGCTTCCTCTGCCCAAAGCTTCACCAACCTCTTTCAAAAGAAAAGGTGATCTTTCTTGAAAACCTCAAGTGGAGGTCCCCACCGCACCTCCACTCTCTCTATCAACTCCCTCCAGTTTAAGATTGCTCTGCTTCTTCTTATTACTTGTTTGCTTCTTCTACTACTACTACTGTGTGTTAAGGTTTTCACCTTTCACTAACAAAGCTAGACAAGAACAAGGTCATGGACCACTCACTACAATATCTAAATCCTCACCCTTTTTTCTAATTTCAACTTTTATTTTGGTATGGGTTTTTCTGGGTTAGTTGGGTTTGTTTTATTTTTCTGGCCAAACACTTCATGTGGGTTACATTACATTATCCTTTCTCTCTTTAGGTGTTTAGAGTTTTACCTCTTTTGTGTATGTAGCAGTTGCTCTCTAGGACTAGGAGGGAATGTCTGTTGATAGATTCCCTTCTTTCTTTCTTTCTATATTTTTCCTTATTCTTGTGATGTTGGTATATAAGTGAAGCATTGAAGCTTGTTTGTATCTTGTAACACAAAATTTGTACTACCATATTCTTTCCTTGCCAACAAGGGTAACATAAAGAAGGTAATTGTTTTGTTCCCCACTCATCCTCAAGATATGGAGAAGATTTTGTTCGCATGTCTTTGTCTCCTCACCAAAATTTATCTTTAAATTCCATTTCTCTGCATTCATATTGTAGTCTACTCATGCTCTGTTTTGCTCTGTTCCATTGAACAGGTCATACTTCTAATTAATTAAATCTCAGTTGATCTTGTAAGTCACCTCTCATCTTGATTTCAGGGTAAAAGAAAGGGTTTGGATCAAAATGGAGAGGCTAAACTCAGAGCTGTACTTGCAAAACTGCTACATAATCCAAGAGAATGAGAGGCTGAGGAAGAAAGCGCAGCTGCTGAACCAGGAGAATCAGCAGCTTCTCTCTGAGCTGAGGCAGAAGCTGTCAAAGCAAGCAAGCCACAACGGCAACACTGGCAACAAGAAAAACAAAAACAAAAACAAACACAACAATGGCGGCTTCCCTGATCTCAACCTCTGCTCCTCCTCTTCCAACTCAAATGCCAACCAGCCAAACTAGAAGGAGGAGTATTATATATCTCTGATGAATGAATGTTTCTACTAGATCTGTTTCTATTTTGTGGTTTTTGTGAGAGCCCCCCATAGTTATTAGAATGTAGAAGAACAACTCCAGTAGCACAAGTTTGGTGTTCAGCTTCAGGGTCCAATGGTATAGGGGAAATGAAATTGTGGCTAGTTTGTGTATTTTTTTATTTTGGGGGGTCAAGGAATTAATTGGTTTAAACTTCAATTAGATGAAAATGATGGAATTTCTGGCTGCCTAGCTTACAAGAATGTATGGAACGATAATACTACTACTATTTGCTTATAATATGCTAATTTGTGCCAATACACATTTAAAGTATTTAGGTGTTGACCTTCAATACTAAATTACTTCCCACAGATATTAATGTAAAAAATGGTCTTTCAAACAAGGGAACATGGGCCATAAGAGGATGGTTATGGAGATCATGAATTCAGTAGATATATATTCAAGGATTACTACTAGTTGAAATTCATATTTACCATGAGAAAACTATGAGTATAACAGTATGTGATAGATGTTTATAACAGATCTTATAATTAAGGGATATTTTAGTATAAAAACAACTGGTTCAATTGAGAGTATTAGTGAGTAGTGAAACATTTCAAGTATAAGATTCAAATATAGTGTTCACTGAATCATTTTAAGTATAGTGTTCAACTTGAGAATAAAAACTATTATCGACGGTCTATCCACAAAGAAACGGCTGAATCATTATTATTTAAGAGTACCATTTTGATGTAGTTTATGCAGCTCAATTATTGAGGATTTAGAACATATATTTTTTTGATGTCATTTTAGTGAACAAATGATTTATAAATTAGAAGGGATTTCGATCAAGGAAACGTTTCACTTTCCTACGAACATCAGACTTCTGCACAGATTTTGATTACACTTCTAATTAGAGTTGTCAATCATGTCGGTTAAGTCGGGTTCGTTTCAATTTTTTCAGGTTCGGGCTGAGAATGGATCGGGTCATTTCGGATAACAGGTCAAGCCAGGTCAGGTCATTAAAAGTCAGCGGACGATTTCGGTTGACCAACGGGTCAAGAGCGTTATTTTTTAAATATTTTGTTCACTATTTAAATATTATTAAATAATTAAAAACTAATTTAAATATGTCAAAATAAGTCGAAATGAATTAAAATAATAATATTAATAATTATTTTAATGTAATTACTATTAGTAGACCAAAATCATATTTTATTTTTAAGTTTAATTATACTATATTAATTTATAAATTTCTACATTATAAAAAATTATATAAGTACAACAATGTTCTTTTTCTAGGATAATTGAACGTATTATCATTATTTATATGTCATTTATCATATATATTTTATTAATACTCCACATTTATTCGTTAATCGGGTCGGGTTCGGGTTGGTAGGGTTCGGTCTCAGTAAATATATTCGGGTTTGGTAATTTCAGGTTACCCAAAATTTTGGTCAGGTCGGGTCGAGTCCAAAAGCGGATCGGTCAGGTTAATAAATCGAGTTCGATCACTTTTTGACAGCTCTACTTCTAACACATAACCTGAACTTATGTAGTTCCTTTGGTAAATAATATGAAAGCATCTCAATTCTATCATTTTCCACAAAGATGGTCATCACCAAAAAAACTACTCTTTCTCACCAACCATAACAGGATTGGATAGCTTCAAACTCTTTCATGTTAAAAGACCGTCCAAAAGAGATCGGATCACTAATAAAATATGGAAGAAACCACTCACGGATTGTATCAAAAAATATTGATGGATCGAGATAGTATAATTTCTCCTCTTATATAGGTTTTATTCTTCGGAACCACCATGGAAATTTTTAATACGTAGACAAAAAATATATACCTTGAATGTCTATTCATCAAACAAAAGAAACTGTCGCCTTAGATGGTATTCGAAAAGCGGTTCCTTAAATATAAGGAAACTAATAATAGAGAGAGAAAGTTTGAGCATTATTAACTCAACTAAAGGTATCTGAAAAATACCTTGGGAAATCCGAATAATTATATTAGACATTTCTTCTCTACTAAATCACTTCGAATCGATCTTAGTTATCATTGTTGCAGGAAGGCAAATCAAGCAGCTGAGGCAGCTCTTCCTCACAAATTTTTAATGTTAGAAATGAGTTCTTTCAAATGAACTCTAGACGAAAGTCATACTGTAAAAAGTTTGTAAAAATTAACTGTTGTGATGATTTAGGTATGTCCTTCATCTAAAAGGGGCCTAATATTTACCTTATATTAAAAAAAATGTTCATCTAGTTTACTCAAACAAAATTTTTTAACTTTAGTTTAAATTGTGACCCAACTTATCTCTTCGGCAAAGTATTTTTTAGATTAATGGAGTTTGATTTTTTTCTAATTTACTTAACGAGTGTTCAGTAAAAAAAATATTAATCTAGCTTAGAAAACTTGTGGTAGAATAATGCAGCTTAATTTTACCTAACTTTTTAGTGACCCCAAAATTATTAAACATTAACAAGCTGTATTTAACTTTTTTCTCATTTTATTTTATAATACCGAACATCAATTATATTTTTTAGATAAACAAACTAACAAATCCACGTCCAGCTAATCATCCAACTCTACACCCCTATTTTAACTAAATTTATCGAACCGAGCCTAAAATCATTAAATTTGAATATCAAATTTCCATACACAGAAGTTGATCGAAGCAAGCTCAGATTTAATTGAAAAAGATTTTAACAACCGCATGCCTAAATGCTAAATCCTAGTTTTAAATTTAAATCTTCAGCATGCATAAATGAGTGGAATATATATTTGTGATAATGTCAAAGAAAAGAAACGAAGATGGAGGAGGCTTTAGGGTGTTGATTAGAATCAGAGGTAACGTCATGAATCCATAGAAAGAGAAGAAGGTCAATGAAGGAGAGGGCCCACAATATCTACTCATTTGGATATGACGTGGACTCTTTTCAAAGATGTGATGGCGGGTTGACCATCTACTCTGAACCGTCAGATTAGATGATCCTCCCCTAATTAATTAATTCCTTTTTGTGTAAATTGCAGTATCTAGCTAGCTAGTTTCGACCCGCAAAAATATACATGTAAATTAAAAGACATAATCCGACTTTTAGATTTTGTGAAGAACAGCAAGATAGATACAGATACAGGTAGTCACAAGACTCACAAAGTTGATGATGAATCTGCAAAATCTAACAGCTAGCTCATATGCATATATTCCAGACATTACAAAATTCAAAAACCCCATAACGCACTTGATCGATTAACCTATTTACTAGTACAACCTTTTTATTTAATAACTTTGGTTCCAGGTTAGGTTGAGTTTAGATTAGTGAAATTAATTAGCCAAAGGTATTCTGGTAAACTAATATAAAATTTATCTAAAAAATTGAATTGGCTATTGATGCACAACTTAGTGTATTGTATAAAATAATGTGTTTTTTTAAAAATTATTTTATATTGTATTTTTTAAATACAAGTAACTATGTTTGCGGTGCGTGTTAAACACGCTACGCCAACTCTTGGGTTAAGAAGGTGGTTTGTTAAACAATCACTACTATAAAAGATACTCCTGCTGTCCCGTAAAGATTGTCCTGATTTGATCGGGTTTAAATATCGATGCGAGTTTTGTATCGTTAATATCTCTAATTACATAACCCTAAAAATTATAATTTTTTTATATTATTAAAGTACTCGTTGAGACGAATCAAACAAGACCCCACATAATTATATTTTTTCTTATATATTGGAAGAAATTTTAAAAATTTTCTTCAACGATGAACAGTGTCCAAAAGTCAAACAGGACAAACATTTAGGGACGGAGGGAGTACTCTGTGATAAATAACCCTGTCTTAAATAGCTGTGTTTGAAAGAATAAAACTCACCCTCATCAATTACTTCATAGGTGTAATGATGAATTTTCATAAATCAATGTTATTTTAGTCTTATTTTTTCAAGCACCTACATTTTCAGTCCATGATAACTAAAAAAAAGGTAAAACAACATCGTTTTATCTTGTATTTTTAACGAATCTGTAAATCTCCTTCAAGACTCAATGGGCCTACGAGCATCTTTAATCAAGTCTCATAGACGGGGTCTTTTAGGGGAATTATTTGTTAAAAGACCCATGATATATTAGAGGTTTTTATTGAGGGCTTTTAGGAGGGCCTTTTATGTTTAGTTTAAATTATAATTATATTATTTTTTTATATAAAACTTACAATGTAATTTTCATAAAGCGAAATTAAATTGGTATTTATTTTATTTTAAAACACCAATACTAAAATAAAATAATTTATTTTCACTTAATGATACCTATAATACAGAAAAAATATTAAAATTAAACCAAATATATACAAAATGGATGTCTATGGATAGAGAAAAATATAATTAGAATTATGGTATTTTTAAAAAAAAAAATTAAACAGTCAATTTTTAAATATATGAATTTTTTTAAAAAAAACGAACGGCCATGAATAAATCCTGATCGTCCGTTGATTGCCACGTGGCATGCATCAGCGCGCGCCAATCAGAGAGTGCCACGTGGCACTCTGATGCCAAAAAATTGTGCATGGGACGGTCCCATTTTTTGCCCCAAATTCGGGACTCTTCATGGGTCTTATAGCCCAATTTGAATATTATATTAAAAAAAATCTATAAGACCCACCTATAGGACCCCGTTAAAAATGCCCTAAGACCAACGTGTTGAGGGCAATTAATCGAACTCATGGTGACATAAAAAAAGGCCCTTACTATTCGGCGCATAGGCATTTTTACCTTTTAGCGCATAAGGTCGCGCGTAACGTGGGAATAGGCTTCCCACGTTACGCGCTGGGGCAGACTGATATGCGATATATTGTATAGCGCATCTAGTGGTTATTAGCATGGTTTATATGAGTTTTAGGTGTGTTTTGGTGTTAACTTTGTGATCCGGATGAGAAGCCAAGAAGTAAAGAAATCTTAGGATTTACAGAGTTCTGAGACACATGGAAGAGAAGAGTTGAGGAGCAGTGCGAAGGATACAAGGAGAAGCCTTGAGAGAAGACAAAGGAGTACTGGAGCCTTGCCGCACCCGCGCCGAAGACCACCGCACCCAGCGGTGGAGCAAGCAGAAAGGAGAACGAAGTTCTGGAATGCCACCGCACCCAGCGGTGGGCCTTGCCGCACCCGCGGCGAGAAAGTCAGAGAAGAGGAGCCGGACACTGGAAGACCACCGCACCCCGCGGTGGGTGTCACCGCACCCGCGGTGGCACGCGCGCTGAAGACTTTTTCCGAGTTTTTATTTCCCGTTTTGTTTTATTTCTAAAACTTTGTTTCCAAGTTTGTTATTTCCTTTTATTTATTTTCTGAATTATTTGCCCTAGTATTTAAGGTTATTTCTAAGACTTTGTTTAGATTAACCTAGTTGCCACCTATCTTAGTTTTTCTCTCACAAACCCTATGGAGAACTAAACTTTCATTGTTACACTTGACATTTTGAAGCCTTCAATTGATTGGTTGTGAGTTTTCTACTCTTGTTCGATTTCCCATCTAGTTGTATTAATTCTCTTGCGCTTGAATGTTTATTGAATCTTATTGGTTTATCTAGACTGATCACCTAGGTTTATTGATATTATCCATATAGCTAGGATTTGTGATTCCGGGTTCAGGTTGCATATCTAGTAGCAAACACGATTTACATAAGCGGGTTGCGAGTGTTCATCGTGAGAGATAATTAATTGCATGCTTATAATAATGGGTTGTTTCTATTGCATGTATCTTGTTGAATCCTTGGTTGAATGCTATTGCTTTATTGAGTCTTGGAGGTTTTCGGATTTGATTTGGTAATAAGTACTATTACGGCTGGTAGAACTAATAGTTACCTATGATCGGGATAAGAACAACTAAAGGAAAGATAATAACTTGAGATTGATAGAATTCAGTGATCAACCATATCTCTTGTTGTGTGGATCTTTGTCAGGTGTGACGCTTTTCCCCATCATATTCACAACCTTTACTTGCAAACTTGTTACTTGGTCACAAAGAAATCATACAACCCCCCTCCCCCTCCCCCCCCTAGTTCCTAGTTGGTGACTTGAAAGACATAAGAATTGATAACCTGATTCCCTTGGGTTCGACCCTGACTTGCTTGCTATACTCTTTAGTAGGTACTTTAGGATTTCTTTGATTAGGCATACGACTTTAGGCCTGTCACAGACCCATTCAAGCTCCACACGTAACGTGTGATGCTGCTCCACACGTAACGTGTGGAGCTTCTCCACACGTTACGTGTGGAGTGAATCTGGCTTTAAAAGCCAGATTTCCTCCCATTTCGAAATCATTCGAACTCTTTCGCAGCAGCCTAAACCCTTCTTCCCTACCCGCATAGCGCGTCTCATGGATCTTCTCGTTACGAATCAACGAACTCCGCACGTTACGTTCAAGATCTTTGAAAGGTTAGTTAGTAGAAATTGTTTTTTTTTTTTTTTTGTTAATTTTGAAGTGTTTGGTTAGGGATTGTAGATCCATATTGTAGATCTATGTTGTATAGATGTTTAGGATGGTAGATATATGTTGTGTAGAAGCTTTTGGGGTTGTTGTTGATTTTTTGTTTAATTTTGAAGTAATTTTTTGCATGAAATGGTGAAAATTAGTGTTGAGGATTTATGTTGAATTTTGTGTGAAAATATGCAAGTGGAATTGATAGTATTGGTAGATTTGTAAAAGTAGTGTGATTTTTGTTGATTTTGGGGTATTATTTGATGGAAAAAAAAATCGCCGGAATTCGGAAATGTCGCCGGAGAAGACGACAGAATGTCACCGGAGGGTCGCCGGAAAGTCGCCGGCGGCAGTTGGAATATGCAGATTCACACGTAACGTGTGAATGTGTCCCACACGTTACGTGTGGAGCTATTTGACACATAACGTGTGGATTTGCAGTTTTTCGGCGACCCTCGGGCGACTCTCCGGCGTAGTATTTATCCAGAATACAGAATATATTATTTTGATTAAAATGTGTGGATATAACCGCAGATGGAGCCTGGTGAAAGAACCACACGCAGGAGCCACCGCAACCTTGTCCGCGAACAGTCGTTAAGGACTGGTGAAGAGGTGAACAGGACAAAGAGGAGGGTACGGAGGAATGTATGCTACCGAGATGATGAGACTGGCGCTTATCAGACTGGAGCCGGTAGTAGTAGTGGGGTTGCGGGCATGATTCCCGCTCATAGCTTAATGGCGGTGCCTTTGTTTCCAACTGGTGGTAGGGCAGATTTTGAGCCTCAGTTGTACCCAGACTATCGAACGAGCCCGCTGCATGGTTATTCTGATACAATAGATCAGAATAACTACTATGGATGGACTTTTAGTCCATCGGTACTACCGCCGCATGTGAGCCCCCATCAGAGCCCTTCGTATTATTATCAGGGGGCTGAGGATCAACACAACCCTTGGGAGAACCCGTACGCTCCCTACCATCAGCCTATGGTAAGTACATTTAGTATAATATGAATTTGTGGATTTGCAGTAATTACTTCTGATTTATTTAATAAATGCAGGATCAGGCCAGTACATGGGGGACTCAGGACCAGGACAGCAATGCCTGGATGCCAAGAGATGACGCTCCGAACATGGACGAGGAGCCTCAGGAAGCCTCTTCTTCGCGGGCAAAACCGCCCCGATCAAAGAAGAATGTGAGATATGACCCTGAATTGCAGGTGAGCCTTCCTGGAGGTCCGGAGAGCCCTGAACTCCTCAAGAGTTATGTCAACCACGTTGCGTACCTCCTGTACCAGCGCATTGTAAGTTGCATGAAACTGTATTTCTTGTAATTCTTAAACTTTATTTGTTGTAATTGCTTAAATATGTTCATATACAGCCGGTGCCACCGTTGAGGTTCCAGCAGCGAGGCAAGCAGTTACGCTCATGGAGTATCACACCGAATGCCGAGTGGGGTAGCATGGCATCTGCGTCCGGGCTATGTCATCTACCGGACATCATGCACGAGCATGTGGATGAGACGCTGGTTGGTGCCTTCGTCGAGCGTTGGCAACCAGAGACCAACTCATTCCACATGCCATGGGGAGAGATGACTATAACTCTCCATGATGTGTGGATGATCCTCCAGCTGAACATACAAGGGCAAGACATGGGTCCCCCAGAGAAATGGCACGAGCAGCTGGGCCTCAATGATTTTAAGAAGGCGTTAGTGGAGCAGGCGCAAGAGTTATTTTAGCTATAGGGTCGTGATGTCATCGCCGGTACCGTGCATGCGAGAGATTTTAAGGCTCATTGCTAGGATTTGACTGACGAGACGCATGCGGTTGGGTTCTTGCTGTACTTGGTGGGGTCTTGTCTCTTTCCTGACAAGTCTCAGCATAAATTGCCCGTTTATTACACTTCGTTCGTGGTTGATCCCTCGTCAACCAAGAACTATGCCTGGGATACCGGTGTTCTTGCACACGTGTACCGCAGCTTGGGCGAGGGCACAAGAAAAGAGGCGCGGGTCATGTCCACATGTTTCACTCTAATCCAGGTATAAATTTTCTTGTATAAAAACATATGTAGTTTTGTTATAGATGTATATTTGTTATTTACTCAATTGACTTACATATAATTGTTTTGTAGGCATGGATATATCAATACTTACACATGTTTAGACCTGCACAGAGTGTATATTGGGACCCCTAACAGTCGATCCCATACGCCCGTCGATGGGACATATCACAACCACCCAATCGGACCAGAAATTATAGGGAGGAGCTGGATGGGATGCATGCTGAGAGTGTAAGTGCATATACGGTCCTTATCTAGTATGTTAAAATATGAAATTATAGGCATGATTAGTTGTTTAAAATTCAATTATGTTTAGGTTGAGTGGATACCATACGGCCCGATTGACTTCAACGATGGGATGTTTGCTTCATCGCGATTCCATGGAGTCATATCCTGTTTGTGGGTCACCGAGCCTTACATGCCGGATCGATCAGCTAGGCAGTTTGGGTGTGCACAACAGTGTCCAAGACCGCCGATTGTGCCAATTAGGGCATGGATGGGCACGAAGATTAGCAGCTACACAGTGAAATACAATAGAGCCCAATTTGCATGGAATGCCCGCAATCAACATTCCATTAGCGTACAAGCTATGGGCCCTTCAGTCGTTCAACCCCACCGGTGTAGCGGTGATTACATGCAGTGGTATCTCCAGCATACACATCCACTCATCATCCCTCCAGAGGGTGATCACGCTCAGCAGCAGGTAAGAAATTGAATAATTATATCTTGTTTAATTTCGTCTACAAACTATTTTCTTAATCGTATCCACTTATCTTGTGTGTAGTGTATCGAGGGTTGCTACGGACGTCTGAATCCATATCGCGATCACCAACATGAAGATCAACAATGTGAAGACGTAGCCGAGGCGTTACGACAATCATTGGAGCAAATGTATCCCTTCCTCCCAAACCATTGAACTTTGCATTAGGGCAATAATGATTGTTTGTGACAAACCGTGCGCTTCACCGTGCTAGTTTACAGAATGAGTAAGCCATCCAGAAATAACTGACAAACCGTGCGCTTCACCGTGCTATTTCTGGCGATTTCTGTGCCTTCTGTAAAATTGAAACTTGTGGAAATTAAGAAAAATCGAGGAGAGTTCGAGACGACAACTCGGTCAAGCTTTGGATTAGATACGTCAAATTCATTGCATCATAATTCATACATATCAGTCATTACATAAATCGACTGTTTCAACTTTCTTCTTTCGTCTTGTCTTCTTTGGGGCAACGGCTTCTTGGTACTCCATCAATCGATCAAGGATTATTTGATCTACGTAATCACCCGCAGACGGGTCATGATTTCTCACCCACGGCCTGTAAACAATCGGCAAGGGCGCGGTTTCGGCAAGGCCAATCTACATAAAAGTCAATGCATCATACATATGTTTTAACATAAAATAGTTTCAACATATGTGATTGTATTAACGTACCGCAATGAAATGTTGCTCTTCCTCGACATGGCAAATGCATATCGTCTTCAGCTTCTCGCCAATAGTGTGGTTTGGCTTCGCCCTCATAGGCATGTATGTCGTTCCCACACCTTTTCCGACGGAGACGAACACACAGTTGAACACAGTTGCCACCAAACATCCCATATCCGGGAGGTCCAACCACGTCTCCAATGGGGCAGGCCTGTTGGGCGAAAGAAACCATGCAAGCTTCGCCTCCATTGCCTCAAGTGTCATCGTAGACATCCAAATTGGCGCGAATAGCTCATACTCTTGTTTCAATGTAGCGATCATGGTACGTTGAACAAAAGCCCATCGCTCCTGCCCTAAACCCAGACCATGCGCAATTGCTCTGTACCGGCAGTTTCCATCACCAACTATTTCCCACCATCCTCCCACGTGTGGTCTCATACACTTGGGAAGCTGGGTAATATATCGCTTGGGGTTCTTGATCAATGATGTGTGATCCGAAGGCATAGTCGAAGCCTTCTTCGGTGGTCTTCCTTTTTGCTTTTTCGGAGGTGTTCCCTCCATCTATTGGTCGTGTACTCCCATGATGACGGTTGTCTTTTGGTGGCAAAGTTTAGAGCTCCTTGAGGCCGACCCTTATGCCTAACTTTAGTTGGCTCTTGCAGAGTAATCCGCTCTGGATGTGCTATACTTGTTAGTGTTGAGACAGCTCTTTGTTGATCCTGCACTGGCAATGTGGGGAAGACGCTTGCAGAAAATTCTTCAAGCAACGACCTATTCACTCTACGTTCTCTAGCTTCTTCTTCTTCTTCTTCTTTTGTCCGCACTTCTGACAAGGTCAATTGCCTCCAGAACAGATGCAATGAGCTAGGTTCAATTGGTTCCTGGTTCATCACATTCCGCGCCATGTCATGCACGCAAGGCAAGCCATCTCTGACCCTCATCTGGCATCTGCATATAGTGTTCCACAATGGAGCTTCGCCTTTCCTGTATTCCTTAATCAACCGAGCTAGTGCAATCGCAGAGACCTTGTAGTGCAGCTTGCAGAAAAGATGTGCGTTTGTTAGCAGCGTAAATCTCTTTCCTATGCTCTCATTCAATGCCTCCCTTATCTCACCAATATGAGTGTGCAACCGTGTATGATATTGATCGAATACAGTGCAAAGGTTGCCATCATTGCTTGTGAAGAAGCTTTTCAGACTGGAATGGGCCCCTTCAACCCTGTATTACAATCAAGAATCCGAAATCAGTGTGTTGCTATAAAAGTGTAAGTTCAAATAACCAGTTAAATTTAGAAACATAATGCACAAACCTGTTAGTTGTGGTAGTTCTGAGCGTGAACACTATATCTGTCCATACGGAGACGATTCTTTCCTTGTATGGGTCAAGCCAGTTTTTTTGTATGTACTGGAGACATTTTGGAGATTTCCTCCAATCATACTGAATCTTCTTCAGTGTTGCTTCATACCCTTGTATGGTCGTTTCCTTGAAGAGTTGCATGCAGTCGTTGGAAAACGATGTGCCCCTAAACTTGTCCATGTCCTTCTTCCCGAAGTCTTCAATATTCTTCCTCACATGCCGCCTACATAGAAGGAAATTTGCATCTGGAAACTGCTTATCTAAGGCGTTCATCAACGCCTTCTCCCGATCAGTGACCAAACATGTGGGTGCTCGTTGCACCTTGACAAACATTTTTGCAAGTTGTTCTATGGCCCACTTGTAACTCTCTTCGTCCTTATGCTCTAGAAACGCCCCGACAAAATTGTAGTTTTTCCAAACAGATGTGATGCCGACAATTTCAAGGAAAGGCAAATTATAACTGCACACATAATGAGTGTGTTATGGCATGCTAATAATGATCACATGAACAAGTGAAGAATATAATAGATTTTTGTTTTACTAACCAGTTAGTTGCGTATGTAGAGTCCAGTAACACAATGTACGGAAATGCCTTCAGCAGCGACAACTGGTCCGGGCTTGCGAAGAAGATATCTGTTATCTTGTTGGTCTCCTTATTGAATCTGTGCTCCACAAAGTATCCCTTCTCATTGCACTCATAGAAGAACTGTTGCACAACTGTTCTTCCTTCCATGCCCTTCTTTCGTATCTCATGCATGGTGTTGTACACGTGCTTCATCTTAGTCAAGTTTCCTGGGGACGACCTGATTGTATTATGAATCTTTTGAGGCTTGCAATGATTGATTGTCATCACCCTAATAATCTCCTTCTCTTCAGCGTTTGGTCGTCCAGCTAATGCATGACCATACAAATTCTCATTTATCACATGATTGTGAGTTCCATGTTGTACACTGATCTTCCATGATCCCTTCGGCCCTTCTTTAAGCCTCAACATGAAGGGACACCCACACTTCTTCGACATTGTGATGTCTCTCACTTGGTCAGCTTGTTTAGGCACGTTTTGTCCATGCCTATCACACGGTAACCAAGTCCCCCCAAGGGCCGAAGGGGTGGAAGGTTTATTCCTCCACTTTTTGATGCAGAAGTTGTGACACATAGCAATCTCCCGCACCCACATAAATGCTTCTTCTCTAGACTCCCAGATTTGATCAGTTGTGAAGAACTTTGAATAATCAGCAGAGACGAAAACATCCTCTTCTGGTGGTACACTAAACTGAGGCTGTGTGTGTAGGGATGGAAAACAAAATTGTGGGGTAGCATGAGATAAAGATGCTTCTGGAGGCGGAACACTATAGTCAAACGATCCAAGTGATAAGGATGGTATCTCAATAGCTGTTTTACACTCAGATGGTGTATTCCATTCCGGCAGCGGTTGATGAGGTGTTTCCCAAACAGAAAATGTCTTCTGTGGGGTGCTCCAGTCATCGAGGGAAATATTGTTTAATCCCTCGTATAAATAATAGTTCATCTGCATACACATGGAATCATCTCATCAAGTAGTGAACTAATTATAAACTGTAAAACCATAATTCCCTTTAAGAAATAAGATTCTGCTAAATGGCACGGTTTGTGACAAACTGTGCACTAAACCGTGCCATTTTACAGAAGGCCCTTAACAACCACATACTGGTTGTGGGTTCACACATAACGTGTAGGGATGTTTCACATGTTACGTGTGAAACATCCCCACACGTTACGTGTTGAAGAGTCCCACACGTTACGTGTCAACATTCATGTAACGAACATCTCGCATTCTAAACCCTAAATCCTAGAAATAAAATCTATTATCTAAAACTTTGTTTGTAATTCCTAAACAATAAAAGTCAAGTTCAAAACTTACAAAATCTAGCATGTGAAACTTGGTTAAACCCTAAACATAAAGCTAGTTTTCTAAACCCTAAACTTTAAAAATGTTCAAAACAAAAAAATGAGAATTTTAACTTTAAATAACGGAAATTACCTCATTCGGAAGTGGAATATCTTCGACATTGTTGTTCCAATACTCGTTGTTGTTCGTATTGTCCATTTTTTTGCAAAAATTGAGAGTGTAAAAACAAATTTTGGAGTGTTTCAAATGAAAGTTTAGGCTCAAAATGGTGTGTTTGCCGGGGAAGATGAAGGGGGCCATTAATTCAGTTAGGTGGGGACAAGACGGTTAATTCAATGCATTTTGTAATAGACCGAACCACACGTTACGTGTGAGCATCATCGACACGTAACGTGTGCATATCATCCACACGTAACGCGTGGGCATCATCCACACGTAACGTGTGGGCATCAGGGTTAGGGTTAGGGTTTAGGGTTAAGGTTTAGGGTTTACAGTTAGGGTTCAGGCTTAGGGTTATGGTTTAGGGTTTAGGATTTAGGGTTTAGGATAAAAGGCTCATGACTACAGCTGTATACAGCTATATACTACAGTTGGTTATTAGCTGTCAATCAGATTTTTTTTTAAGGCTGGTTATTAGCTGTCAAACACATTGTTTTTTTACTATATAAGAAGCATTAGGGTTATTTGTTCACTACAACAAGTCGTTGCGGCGCTCGAAGATACATTTTTTGGTAAGCTTCTTCTTCCAGTTTCTTTCGATTTATTAACCCTAATTTTTTTATATTAATGGATTCATGATATTTGTAGCAAACCAAACACTTCAACAAATAATGGCATCTTCACCCAAACCATCAACATACGCATCATGCTATTGTAATTTGAAAGCTGTTGTCCGAAGTTGGGATTTGCAGAGGAACTACGGAAGGAGGTATTGGGGATGCCCAGAACTGGGGTGTTTCAGGGAGTGGATTGATCCAATGTACGAGGACAGGGCACACGCGGTTATTCGACAACAATGGCAGGAAAAACAAGATCTTGTTAAGGAGAATCAAGATCTTGTAAAGCAAAATCAAGATCTTCTTAAAGATTTTGATAACATTCGTAGGTATAACCTCAAACTACTAAATGATATACATCGTAGGTGATTAATGTCGTATCTTTTGTGTAATGTTGTTCATGTACTATCAACCTTTGTAGGGAGCAAGCAAATTTAGCAAACTAGAGATATCATATGAAGCGAACGTTTACCAGAGACTATCCTAATTTCTTCAAACGTTAAAGCAATGTCATATATTTTCTCTTATTTTTTCTAAGTTTATGAACAACTTGTGTTCTTTCCTGTATTGTGCGTTAAATGTGGTTGTAGTCAACTAGTGTAATGAACCATTTATTTTTGTCTTCTAGGTTCATTATTTTGTATTGTTTTTTTTATTAATATTAGATAAAAGTTGGGCAATGGGGGTAACCCTCCCCTAATGCCTATTTACAAATCATACACAACATTCATACACAACATTATAATATGATTCATACACAATATTATAATATGATTCATACACAACATTGAAACACAAATAAATACTAAAAATAAACAATAATATGATACAACATCCACAGCATTATAATATATTAAAATAACCACACGTAACGTGTGGATATGCTCCACATCTGGCTTTTGGTTACAACATTATAATATGATTCATACAAAACATTATAATACCCTCAACGCCAATTGAGCATTATAATATATTAAAATATCCACACGTAACGTGTGGAGCATATCAACACGTTACGTGTGGAGCCTCATCACACGTTACGTGTGAATAGGTTTCACACGTAACGTGTGGTGAGGCTCCACACGTTACGTGTGAAGCCTATGCGCTGAAAGACAATTTTACATATACTCCAAAAAGTAATCGTATAAAAAAATACAAAAGAAGTCTGGAAGTGCATTTTATGTGACGTACAAATACAATATAAGGCAGAAGAGGCAGCGCATTTTATGTACATGATAAACTACACATATCCTTAAACTGACGACTCGTACGTGAGAGGTCTAACTTCCTCAAATCAAGATTGTTGGCATTGATGTCCTTTATATTTTTGCATGCAAACTTGAAATGATTTTTTTTTAGGAAACAAATTAATTTAGTCACTTTTATCTTTTAAAATGATTTATTCTTATTCTGACTTTATATACACCAATTTTTTTTTATAAATAATAAAAACACCTTATTATGTTTTAGAATAGTTTGTTTGTATAACAACAAATATCATTCTAAATATTGTTACTCTCGTTTATGTAAATGATGTCAAAATACATATAGTATTTGCAAAATTTTGTTGAATAATTATTTGAAAAATAAAATGACAAATAATGTTTTTTTTGTTTGTTAAGATTTTTTAGTTTATAAATTATTCAATAATAGTTGTATTACAACTAAAAAAAGTAAATCAATTATAAAATATGGGCCCGAAATTAATGAGTATAATTCATTCTATTTATCTAGCCATATTGTTGAATTGCTATGTATCTAGGCGGATTAGATAGATGGATAGATATAGTTATATTTAAAGAGAAGTATTAGTGGAATGACTATTAAATTGAAAATCTTAAGCAAATAATAATTATTGAAAAAATAAATTAAATTTGAATTATTAAATTCAAAAATATAGTTCGATCAGATCAAGGAAAATCTTAACAAAAAAATTATTTTTATAAATTGTAAACAATTAATAGGTAATAAATTAGAAGATGCAAAAAATTACGGTTAACTTCAGTTAGTTTAACCGTCAAAAATAATTTACTTAGATCAAATGATAATGAAAATGTAACATTATGATAATAACTCTTAACAACAAAAGACCTTAAAAGTTATATATTTTATCTTAAAAAATTAAAAGATTTTATTAGTCAACTAAAATTTTGATTGTTTACTCATTTTTTATCTTTAAGAATGCTTTACTCTTATTCTGACTCATTATATACCATTTTTTTATAAAATAATAAAATACACCATTTTATGTTTTAGAATAGTTTGTTTGTATAATAACAAATATCAGTCTAAATATTGTTATTCTCGTTGATGTAAATCAAGTCAAAATACATATAGTACTTGTGAAATTTTGTCAAATAATTATTAAGAAAATGATTAAAAAATGTTAAAATTGTCTGTTAAGATTTGTTAGTTTACAAATTATTCAATATTAGTTGTATTTACAATTTAAAAGAAGTGAAAAAATTATAAAATATGGGCCCAGAATTGTTGTGATGACTGTAAATAAAAGAGTTTTAATAAGTGAGGATAAATTTTGACCGAATGATAGGATAGGTGGATACAATTAAATAAAAATAATAAAGGATTTATATAGTACTGCTAGTTAAATATAATATTACAAAAAATATTGAAATAATAATAAAGGTGGGAGAGAGATTGCATGATATATATAATATGTGTTGAAATATTATTGTCCAACTATATCATAAGAAGAAAAGAAAATGTTGAGATTCTATTGTGCACTTAACATTGATAAAAATATAATTCATTCAATAAATGTGTTGGAGTTTGTTTGTATACTTATAATTAAGATTTGTTGGTTTAATTTTTATTAAGATTTGTTAGATTTAAAATTTACTAAAGTAGTGATATAATAATAAATTAAAAATAAAAAATCTCACAATTAAGAAATGTGGGCCCGCAATAATTTTGTTGGCTTCAAATATGATAGTTATAAATATAGATTTTGCTGAATATTTCATATAATAATAAATAAATAAATAAATAACAAAAATAATACCTTAACAACTTGCCTAAAAACGATCTCATGGCTTTAAAAGGGGAGAACTTTAATCTATTATATAATAACTAAAGCAGAATGACGGCTGTACAGCACGTGCCCCGAGAATGCACCCATAATTTTCGCTGACACATGTCATAGTGGAATTGTTTTGGACACGTGTCAAACAACTAAATTTTTAAACAATCTACTAATTTAGCCGGTTTTGGTTGTTCCATTATTTTTGGTATATTATAATCTTTGTAAATATAAATCTTTGTAAAAAATAACCAATTAATATTCTGACATAAAATTTTTTAATAGAACCAAATCTATAATCAAGAATAATTGGTAAAAAAACAATATAACATAATTGTGCAATCCATGACATTGCAAAATAACTGGCTAATAAATGACATTGCCAAATAACTGAACCTGTACAATAATAAAGGCTGAAAGACAAAACCTGAACCACAAAAAAAATCAACCTAAAACTGAAAATAATACAAATAAACGAACCTGCACAATACTAAAGACTGAAAGACAAAACACGAACCACAAACAAATCAACCTAAATCTGACAATAATACAAATTTATCCGGCTAAAAAAATACACAAATCTTTTGTTGCCTGCGTACAACTTATGCAAACGCTGCCTCAACTCACATATTCTGCAAATCAAGCTGGTATGAACCTGTACATAAACAGACATATGACAAAATATAACGAAATAAAAAAAACTACACAGTAAATGACATAATATCGCATGATATCACAGAAAATATATGTCCGAATATAATGCACCAAGAATCTATATTTCACAAAAATTAAAAACGAACTTGGTTATGAAAAATACCAAAAAGATTACGGAATCAAAATGATGTTAAAAAATGCTAGAATATCACATCAAATATATGGTTGAATATATGGCAATGAAAATCTATGTTTTCCAAAAATTAAAAACCATCAATTACCGAAAATATATGGCAGAAAAATCCACTCTTTAATAGCTCAACACGGTCTGTGTGGCTATATATTTCCAGCCTCTCAGACAATTTCAATACAAGCAACTGGACAATTCAATACAAACAACAGACCGTGTTGAGCTATTTACAAGGTAATTCTACAAACTTTATTGTTTCTCTTTCATTGATTTGCAAAAATACACGTCTTTCATAACAATTTAACCCAAAAATTTAGGTCTTTCATCCTTTCAGAACTTGACCTTCCAGTACATAATAGATTTATAAATTAACCATAGTATGATGTTATTTTTAAAGATAAATAACCATGACCTTGAAGTATATATTGAATCACAATAAGAGATTTATCTTGAATGACAAATTCTAAAAACTGTAATTGCAAATTTTTAAAATTTAGTATTTAGAATACAAGTTAATGATCAATAAAAGATATTCTTAATTTTAGTATAGGAGGCATACCTTTAGATCATTCAGTTTAGTTTAGGGTTTAGGTCTTGGCTTTTGTGTAGAGTCCAATCCCACTTGGAAGTATATCTTCAATCAGACTAAGAGATGTATATAGGATTTCTTAAGTTCAAACTTGTAATTGGAAACTTTTTGAAATGAGTAATCACACTACCAGATAATTATGATAAAGATATGCTAAATTTATAGGTTACAGGCATTACATTGCACAATATGAGTCAGAGTGAACTTTATATAATGGCAATCTGAAGTACATAATAGATGTATAAATTAACCATAGTATTATTTTAATTTTAAAGATAAATAACCATGACCTTGAAGTATATATTGAATCACAATAAGAGATTTATCTTGAAGGACAAATGCTAAAACCTGTAATTGCAAATTTTTAAAATTTAGTAATTAGAATACAAGTTAATGATCAATAAAAGATATTCTAAATTTTAGTATAGGAGGCATACCTTTAGATATTTCAGTTTAGGTTAGGATTTAGGTCTTGGCTTATGTGTCGAGTCCAATCCCACTTGAAATTATATCTTCAATCACACTACGAGATGTATCTTGGATTTCTTATGTTCAAACCTGTAATTGGAAACTTTTTGAAATGAGTAATCAAACTGCCAGATAATTATGATAAAGATATGCTAAATTTATAGGCTACAAGCATTACCTTGAACAATATGAGTCAGATTGAACTTTATATTATGGCAATCTGAATTCCAGTTCAGAACCATTTATATTCGAGGTTATATTTTGAAATCTATAAGCAATAATACGAAAATCAGTAATTAGAATATAAGTTAGTAAGCAAAAATAAATAATCTAACTTCAAATGACAGCATGACTACCTTTCATACTATTAGCATATTGAACTTGACATTCGCAATGTAATATTCAGTGTTGTGATCAGGGACATATCCCATGCTCACATGCGAGGAAACAATTGCAGTCAAACACTAAATAATATTGATTTCATAATAATATAAATGCAGTAATGAAAAAAAAATCAATATTGATATACTTCCTTAGTATGATTATAGAATTTGAAATTGAATATTATACTTGCACACAGATAAATAGACAGCTAAACAAAATATGATTTAATTATAGCCAAACACCAATTAGTATGTACAAAATACTCATATATATGCAGTAAAGAAAAATAAAAACATGCAAGCTCTTATAGTGAGGTTAATTAACATTTTCAGGAGTAGTTTGTTGTTAATCAGTTTGCAGTGCAAATACGACTCTTTCATTCTGCAATTTGTTTTACTCATTTTAGTCTTTTCAGAACAGTATGCAATGCAAGTTTTTTATACTGATTTCTATACTTATCCAGTTTACAATTTATTTTTCAGTCTTTCAAGACAAGGCATGACTACTTGAAAGTTATGTGCAGAATATGCTCATAGAGTTTTTAGTTTAGTCCTTTTGCCGATGAAACTAATAACATCCCAGAGCATATTCTGCACACACTAATACCCTCTCTTGATATGCATGCTTATTAATTTTTATGAACTAAAATTAATAATGACAATTTTGTTTTGTTATCGAATGTTTTAGATATGTCAAAAACTCTACAAGAAATAAAGGACATTACAGGTATCCGAGGGAATCATGAACTTAAGGTGCGCTTAATTCGATTATTTAAAGTTCCAAAGAATGAGGATCCTACGCAATACGGTACCACTGAACTAATACTAATGGATGAAAATGTATTTATTTGTATTTTGTTTCGTTAACATATTTTTTTAGTATTTACAAAATGATGAGGTTAAAAATGTTATTTGAACTCAGTAATATTATGTTTCAGGGTGATAAAATCCATGCAGTCATTAAGGAAGCTTTTATGGTTAGCTTATCAATATTAAAGGAATGAGGTGCTTATTTTATTTTAAATTTCGGAGTTGCCCTTTATGATATACCTTTCAAGTTTTCTAATCATAAGTACAAGGTCATATTTTATCGCAACACTATCATTAAGTCATGTTCTTCCATTTCGATTCCTATTCATGGATTCAAATTTACTGAATTTGAAAAAATACTCGACGAGTCTTTGGATCAAGGATGTGTTTACGGTTAGTAATTTTTTATATTTTCATATTCAAATATTTTATATATTGTTGTTTTTATATTAGTAGATTAATCTGTTTGAAACATTATATTTTTTTGTGTAGATGTTATTGGTGAATTGGTTAGAATTGGTGATAAAATTGTCACCTTTACTAACCACAATGGGAAAGAAGGTAAAATGATAAATTTGCAATTAATGGATGCAAGGTATACATTTTTCCCTTTTAATGCAATTTATATGTCATTATAAAGACTTAAAGCTACTAATTTATATAAATGATGATTTCTGATGTTTTATATTGTGTAAATATGTTAGGAATAATGTCATCAATTGTACTCTATGGGATGATTATGCTGAATTATGTCGTCCATTTATTAGCACTTCAACTCAGAATATGGTTGTTGATATAGTTCAGTTTGCAAAGCTTGGAAAATGGAATAACACACCTAATGTGTCAAATGGTTATTATGGCACAAGGTTGTATTTTGACGATGAAAGTATTATTGAGATTTCAGATTTCAAGCAAAGGTAAATTCTAAAAATACTTTTGAAGATATCTGTTTATAATATTAATTATAATTATGTAGTGCTAATGTTTCTTAAATTGCAGTATATCAAAAAATGAGGGTTCAAAAGGTGATCAGAGTTTTGTACACCTATCAAGTGAGCCGTCATACACTCCGGCTGATATTTTCTTAGATGTGAATTCTAGAAAAACATTGGATGAACTTTACGAACATCTTCAAGATCGTAAAACGGTTAGTTCAGAAATTTTAAATTGCTAAATATTTGTTGGTAAAGTTTTTTCTTCTTCAAGTTATTATATTACTATTAAACTAAAATAACGTATAAAGGTTCTCCAAGTTGTTACACTTGCGACCATTGATCATATAGAAGATTCATATGGTTGGTACTATAATTCATGCAAACGGCGTAAAAGCAAAGTGCAACCACAAGAAGGGCAGTTTTGGTGCAAGAAATGTGAATCATTGGTGAACTTTGCTATCCCAAGGTAATTGTAATGACTAAACTAAATTGATTTGAAACTTTAATGAGATATTTCTAAATGTTTTGTTTGTGCAGATTCAGTGTGCAAGTTAATGTCATTGATGTAACGGGTACTGCTCAATTTACTATATTTGATAGAGAAGTTTCTCAATATTTGAAGAAATCTGTTACAAGCATTCTCGAGTCAACAGAAAAGGTAAATTATTGCATTACATTCATTATCTTTTAAATTCATATTTTTACCACAAACATTCTGATTTAATAAATTCATTTTTTTCACTCAATTTTATTTTCAGGATCAAGACATTAGTACCATCCCAAATGATTTAAATGTTTTGGTAAACAAAAAAATGTTGTTTAGAGTTCTTATTTCACAATTCAATATTAGCCGACTTCCATCAGCTTCGGCATATACTGTTACAAACATGATCGACGATTCGAGTTTGATTGAAAAGTTTGAGCAATCTACTATAGAATTTGAGGTATGCATTCCACTATTTTTTTATTTTTAAATGTTGTGAACTTTACAAATTATTATTACTTACATATTTGTACAATTTCTTTGTGAATAGGATAACATGGAATCATGCAACCTAGAGAATGATATGGTGTCAAAGGTTTCTTCAAATGAAATGGCAACGCCCCGAAAGCGTGACTATATAAACATTGATGAAGAGGAAGATTGTAAATCTGATGAAGAGGAGAGTACTAAATGTGAAGATGTTCCTATATCGTGTCGTGGGGATCACTCAACTTCCAAGAAGAGGGTTACTCTTAAGAAAGTGAAGAAGGAGATCGAAGATAGACTAAATGAGATTATGGTTCTATAAACATCTTTTCTCTTCAATAGACTATTTAAGTATTCTGGTATTGGATAAGTTTGTTGAGTAACTTTAAGTTTTGTTTCAGTTTTGCATAAATATATTGAATGAAAAGTTGTGATTGATTTTTGTCGTCATCCTTTTATACTTTTGTTTTGTTATTCTGTTCATTTTTTCATGAATGACATATTTTCAGTCTTGCATAAAATTGGTTATGAACTGATTTAGTTCAGAAATCCTAATTCTTATTCGGACAAACAGATTTAGTTTCATAAATTTGTTTATGAACTGATTCAGTTCATAAATTTATTTTATATTAAATAATAGATTTAGTACCTTGCACGGGATAAGTGTATAAATCAATCAGTTCATAAAATAACAGATCCAGTTGAGTTCAGACATTTGTTTATGAAATCACATATCCAGTTCAGTTTAGGAAATTGGACGATTATCATGCAAATTAGGGTTTATGAATGATGATGCCTTGCATGATATTAATTTAGGGTTTATAATTTAGGGTTTAGGAATATGTGATTTAATTGATAAATTTTTAGGGTTTAGGGTTAAGAATTAGGGTTAAGGGTAGTTTTAGTTTATGGGTTAGATATTAATTTAGGGTTTACAATTAATATTATGCATTTACAATCGGTGGTACATACGATTTATAGCTTAGGGTTTAGGGTTTTGTGATTGTATTTTATAGGAGATTCTGATATGCAGATTTGGATCCAAAGATTACCATATAAATAATTTATATAGTTCCATAATATATATTATTATATATTATTTAGAATGTTACAAAATTATATTATTTACATAATATGGAAACATATGAACTTTATTTATATACTATTTCCTTACTTTATTTACTAGCATTTCAGTAATAGATCGTATGTACCACCAATTGCACCGATTACACTTACATAACAGACAGTGTGTGTTAATTTTATCCGATGAAGAGGGAGATATCCTTAATGAAGAGAATGAAGAAGATGAAGAAGAAGACAAGGAAGAAGACAATGAAGAAGACGAAGAAGAACCGTTTGAAGAAGATGATGAAGAATAAGATACTAATTAAGACAGATTTTAATTAAAAAAATGAAGTTTTGTTAGAAAGTGAGTTATATTTGTTTTTTATGAAGTGAGTTATATTTAATTTTCATTTAGGTAAAACAACATTATTATTTTTATGATGATGTTTGACTTATTTCTTTAACTTAATAATAGTATTTCAATTCGATATCAGTTTGGTTATTGCCTATTTGACATGACTATTATATTTTTTGATATTTGTTAAGAGAAATAAAAAAGAAAGGAATAGTTTATAGGACAGAAAAGAGTGTAGAGTTGCATCAAACATAAACCGAGAAGGAAAACTGAAAAGATTATTATTATATTTTGAAGTAAAAAAAGTGATTACTTACAATAAAATATGAAGGACAACAAAAGTTAAAATAAATTATGCAAGTACATTATTTAATTTATTTATAGACATCATACAAAATATAAAAAAACATTTAAAGGAAAAGATATTGTTCTTATGATTAGTTTCCTTATGTTGTTAAACTGCAAAATAGGATTTTAATTGTTTGATTACTTATAGATGTGAATCTGCGTAAGGAAATAATAGATTGATACAAGTCTAAAGTAGAAAAAACTAAATATGTTTCATATATTTGTAAGTTTATATGATTGCACATATATTTCACTAATTAAATATTCGAAAACATGTATAAGGAGAGTATATTAAACTTCTATATATCCTAACAGATCCGGTATATGGAAATATTTTGAAGATCAGTTATTAACCTATTTTATCTTCGAATTATTATCGCAATAATGATAACTTCTATATATCCTAACAGATGGCACAAAGAGTTATGTATGTGGTTTTAAGAGAATAAACTAAGAAGTTGTTAACAAATACTCGGAGGTATTGTGGAGTTTTGTGAACTAGAATCGCAAAAAACTTCTCAAAGTTATTGAAACTTAAAGGTATTTTTTTTGTTTATGTCGTTGGATTATAAAATATCTATTGTGTTTATTTAGATCTAAATAACTTCGACCTTCTGTAATATGCTTTAGGTTATTCTGGTTTGTGAACATGAATTGTGTAAAATTCTGAACATGAATTGTTTAATCAATGTATGATTTACAGCTTCTATGCATTGTTTACAGTCATTATATATGATTTAGTTTAGAACTGAAGCATTTACTTACAAATCATACGATTTAGTTTACATCTAAACTACTTAATATACTATTTCCAGCTAAATTTCTTACAACACTAAAAGTTAGTATAGAAGATATACCTTTAGGTCTTCTTTTGTATATATTTATAGATTTGGGTTCCCGTGCGAAATAGGCTTCCCGTGCGAAATGCGAAGCAATCTCGGTCGTACGTTTTTTTTTTTTTGTCAACATTTTTTTCTTCTCATTTTCGTCCCGTGATCATTCTGGAAAAGCCTATATAGAAGGTTCACGAATAAGCACTAGATGTTCATTTATTTGTACATTCACGTTCACAAATAAGCACTGAATGTTCAAAGACATGTGTTAGAACATGATCATGTTATATGTGAACTTATACGGCACATACAATGAACATATAGTACTTATATGTGAACGTTAATAATTGTCTATTCCAGAACGATCAGAGACAATAAATAAATAAAAAATGTTGACCGAAAAAAAAATCGCCATATTTACGGTTATGCCACCGCGTCACTATTCACTATCCCCCCTTTTTTTTAACAGTACAGTGCCCTTGAATATTACCCCCCAGATAATGAACATTACCGCTCAGAAAATGAACATGTGGTGTCTATTTATGAACTCGAATGAACGCGACCGCTTCGCATTTCGCACGGTAAGCATATTTCACACGTGAAACGGATTTATAATCCAATTTATCTTTGAGTTCAATCCGAGCTCCCACATGATTCCTATAGCATAAACAAATTAGTTAATTACATCCTAAACAAGTAAATCAGTTAAGTAGAATTAATCAGTTATATGTTGCAACCTGTAATGGAACAAGTTTTATTGTCAGTAACTACTAAAATTTAATGAACATATCCAGATAGGAAAATAATAGTATAGTAGTCATACCTTTAGACCTTTTCATAAATTGAAATAACAAAAGCCAATTTTGTCTATGTGTCAATCCCAATGTCCATCTTGCCTTAATGTAACAAGATTAAATAAGTTAGATCGTAAAATATTTATACAATTGTTTAAAACCCAATAATAATTTTTCAAAGAGAGAAGGATGACCTGATTGTATATGTATAACATGGAAATCTGAATTCCTGAGTTCATAACCTGATATCATGGTTTTGTATATGTAAACCTATAATTTAAAAAAAATACGAGCACGTCACTAATTACAATATAAACGAATGATTAAGTGTAATATTACTAAATTATAAGTCAGAAGTACACATACCTTTATAGATTTTTCAATTTTAGGTTAATCATGAATACTTGCTATCTGATTCCCAGTTCAGAAGCATCTAGATTGGATCTTATATGTTGAAATGAATGCATGCAAAAGAACCAGATATTAGTATGAATATGAGTTAAGAATCTGAAATAAATGTCTAAATTGTAGTACAAAATATGAAGAGTTCTACCTTTCAGAATATGAAAAGATTGAACTTGACCTTCCCAATTTAAACTTCACTGTTCTTATCAGGGACACCTGGAGTCTCACCTGCAATCATAAATAGGAAAGCATTTGCAAAGTTTAGTGACATCTATTATTACATATACTATTGTTACATCTACACTAAATTATAAGTCAGAAGTAAACGAATGATTAAGTGTAATATTACTAAATTATAAGTCAGAAGTACACATACCTTTACAGATTTTTCATCCTTAGGTCAGAAGCATCTACATTGGAGCTTATATGTTGAAATGAATGCATACAAAAGAACCATATATTAGTAATTAGAATAGGAGTTAAGAATCTCAAATAAATGTCTAAATGTTCTACCTTTCAAACTATGAAGTGTTCTACCTTTCAGAGTATGAAAAGATTGAACTTGACATTCCCAATTTAAACTTCACTGTTCTTATCAGGGACACTTGGAGTGCTCACCTGCAATCATAAATAGGAAAGCATTTGCAAAGGTTAGTGACATCTATTATTACATATACTATTGTTAAATCTATACTATTGTTCTGTATATATTAGAATAATTTTTATTTCAATATATCTTGTGCACATCAGTTTGTTTTATGGAGGAATTTATAAGTTAAGGGTTTAATATTAGGTTTAATGTTTAGTTCGTCTTCAATCTATCTTTTTATGTGAAGAACACTTATACAAAAATCAATGCCAAAAATAGATATCATACTTACAGCAAAAAAGAATCAAACAAATAAACAGATTTACACCAAACATGCAGTCTCTTTGTAAAATAAAAATGTATGTAAAATCAATAAAGCAGAAGTTTGAGACTAATGATCATGAGCGAAATAATTTATGAGTTTAGATTTACTTCATAACGGTAGGGAGACCTCCATAAATTCCTCCTTGATGGTCAATTTTTGTTATCGAAGCCCTTCGTTGGTGCAAAATTTTTTTGGTTTAACCCTCGCAAACAAAGAAGTTAAAAATTAATTAGATCTGAAAACTCATACATAGATAGATAAATTGAGATATATATATATATATATATATATATATATATATATATATATAGAGAGAGAGAGAGAGAGAGAGAGAGAGAGAGAGAGAGAGAGAGAGAGAGAGCTTACATTTATCGACTTTTGAGCTGCATAGAACATCCTCCATGGATCTGAAAGCACATGGTCGATTTGCATGTTATTAAACAAGGGAAAAAATTATTATAAGTAACAGATCATCAAATAATTAAATAATAGAAAAGACAGTAAGTAGAGACTAAACACACACCTACATCGTTTGCATGCTTAATATTTTTCATCTTGGACCAATCTCCTCATCACCGGCGTTGTTGTGGTTGGAATGATAAACAAAAGAAAGATAAGCATGAGGTCACTTTGAAACAGAATGTGCGTGGTGGGATTTAGGGTTTAGAGTTTAAGGTTTAGGGTTTAGGGTTCAAGGTTTTAGGCAAACACAATGATTAAAACATAGGCATGACTTCTTCGAAGTTTTATGTTTTGGATATGGATCTGTAAATGAGAAAGAGGGATACATAGACAAAGAAAGAGAAAGAGAAATAGAGAGAGGACACAGAGAAATAGAGAGAGTTGAATCTGAAAGGTTTCAGAGACAAACAAAGATAAAGAGAGAGCATAGGTAAATGTGAGACTTAATTAAATTTTATTTTGGGAATATCAATCGAACCCTCTAGACAGATTCAGAAAGATATTTTATGAAGTTCGAGGCTTGGCAATTGGGCCAAAATAGCTAATCCGGCATTTGTTGTGAAATAGGCCCATAATACAATTAACCCAATATGTAAGTCCATAAACCCAATATTTTCATTAAAAGAATTTAAAAAACCGGCTACATTTTTTATACACTGGGCCTATAAGCCCATTAACTAAAATGTATGTTTAACTTTAATATTTAAGCCCATTAATTTACTTAGTTTAGATACAACGTCATATATATACATAACTAGAGGTTTAGGGTTTATAAAAAAGGTTAATTGGTTATCAGATTATAGCTCTATTAAATGGAAATTTGTGCCACATATAAAATTGATATGGGCCTAAATGCCCATTCAAGGTTATCAGGTGTATAAATAACTTCATTCATGTATATTTAATGGTTTAATTGAATGGACCAATAAGCCCAAAAATTATCATAAATAAGCCAATTATAATGTCTGCAAGTTCATAAATATGTGTAATAATTGTTTTGGCCCAATAAGCCCATCAGAGTATTCGTATCTGTAACTTGTAATGGGCTATTAAGTACATTTTATCATAAATTCGATCCCGTTTCATATAATATCAATATATTATTTACATTTTAACACATTATAATATATATATCATATAATAAACGAAGAACAATAGATGAAAATAGTCTTCGTCAAGAAGAGTCTAGATGAGTAATACTTTTCACACTTAAACCCAAAAAAAACAAAGAAACAAAGAGATCTAATATTATGTTATGTTCTTATGGGTTGCTATAGCTGAAATTGGATTATTTTCCAAACCAACCAAGCAGTGAACAACAAGAAAACGATTAGTACTAGAGGTTAATAACACGTTTATCCAATCGAAAGATTTTAGGGTTTGAAACTAAAGGTATCTACAGAGAAAGAAAGAAAGACATAAACAAACATAGGGGGTGAGCCAGAGAGAGCGAGAGAGACACACACAGAACATATAGCTTAAGGTATATGCATAGAACTAGAGAAAGAAATAGAGAGAGAGAGAGAGAGAGAGAGAGAGAGAGAGAGAGAGAGAGAGAGAGAGAGAGAGAGAGAGAGAGAGAGAGAGAGAGAGAGAGAGAGAGAGAGAGAGAGAGAGAGAGAGAGAGAGGAACTTACACATGGTTGCATTAGGGTTTAGGTTACTCTTCAGTCTATCGTACCATAATCTTCTCATAAACTGGTGTGTGGCTTTGCATGTTAAATGAAGACGTAGAGTCGCAGCTGTAGATATTCTTTTGCATGTGGTTGGATCTAGATCTTCTTGCGGTGGACTTAATCGATTTTGGTTTAACCCTTGAAGACAAAGAAGTTGAACAAAAAATTACATCTGTAAACTCATGTATTCAAACTAATTTATTTTAGAACATTGAAGAAGGAAAGATAAATTGTTCACCGGGGTTTAGAGAAAGAAAAAGACAATCGGCGAAGGCGAAGGTTTAAGAATAATATGGAAATGTTGAGTAATTTGAAACGTCGCAGATAAGGAGAGATAGAAGGTGTTGTCGGCAAAAGTACAAAATGAAAATAGATAGGGTTACGGTACATGCATCTGGAAATCTCTAACCTAATTACAGAAAGCGGGCTTGTGGGCCTACTTGGGCAATTTTCATATTGGGCCCATAAGCCAATTAAGGAAATACTTTGTTCATCAACATTTTATGGGCTTTATAATTATTATTTGGGCCCATAAGTCCATATAGGATTTTAAAATATTATTCGATTTTATGTGCCCGGAAATACAGATTTATTAAATTTTGAATTTGGGCCTTTAATTTAGAATTTCGGCCTTAAAGCCCAAAATTAGCCCATTAAAGTGTTGCAGTCTCATTAAGTTTAATAAAGTCCAGTAAGCCCAATAAGCCAATTAAGCCAAATTAAACCAATGAAGCCCATTAATAGATGTCAATACTAATTTACTTGGTAAAAAAAAGCAAGTTACTAGTTGGGCCTAAATGAAGCCCATTATAACGCCGATATTTAGAACTATCGATAATGGGTTCGGTTGTATTACATATATTAAGGCCAATAATTTTTTATAATTTAGAAGCTAGTAACTGATGTTGGTTTTTATACGAATTTTATTATTAATGCTATTAAAAAATAAAATATTTAAATTACTAGGTCAAAAAATAACCTATTTCATAATCTGAACTATAACATTTTATATTTATCATAAATTCGATCCAGTTTCATATACTATCAATATATTATTTACATTTTAACACATTATAATATATATATATATATATATATCATATAATAAACGAAGAACAATAGATGAAACGATTCTTCGTCAAGAAGAGTCTAGATGTTTAATACTTTTCACACTTAAACCCAAAAAAAACAAAGAAGCAAAGAGATCTGATATTATGTTATGTTCTTATGGGTTGCTATAGCTGAAATTGGATTATTTTCCAAACCAACCAAGCAGTGAACAACAAGAAAAACGATTAGTACTAGAGGTTAATAACACGTTTTATTAAATCGAACGATTTTAGGGTTTGAAACTAAAGGTATCTCCAGAGAAAGAGAGAAAGACATAAACAAACATACAGGGTGAGCCAGAGAGAGAGAGAGACACACACACACAGAACATATAGCAGATCTTCTTCCAGATCTGCTCAAGAACATCTAGATCTCCTCATCAACAACCTTCTTCGCTTTGCATGTTAACTTGGGGACATCAACAGCCATGGATATGAAGAAGATGACGCATTGTGACCTCTAGATCTACGTTTTTCGGTGTTCGGATACAGATCTGATGTTCGTTGGTTGTTTTATGAGAGGATTATTTGGGATCTATTTTTTTTTTAAAACCAAGGATGAAGGGTTTTCGCTAATGTAGGAAAGAGGGGAAAAAACTCGAAATTGTTATGGGTGATTTAGAGAAAGAGGAAGATAAACAAATATTTTTGATTTGTTAAAACAATCTGCCATAAGCCATTGATGTCGAGATTGAGTGAAAACGAAAGAAAAATGGTGAAGTTTGATTCAGAAACAGATGAAGAGAGAGGAAACCTAAACGGCGTAAATGGAAAGATTAGAATGGGATAGGGTTTCCGAAATGAGGTTTGTATTTGTTTGTTGTTAGTCGATTAAACCGGTTAAATTTTATCCAGCTCATTAGCCTAAATCGATGGAGTCGGATAAGCCCAAAACGGAAACAAACCCAGAGCTAGCCCATTTTTCTTTCGTTCGAAGAACAAAAACACGGGCCTTCAAGCCTCACAATTTTACTGCACTAATGATAATTAGGCCCATAATTTCATTTTAATAATACTAAAATAAATAATTAATATGTACATTTATTAATTTTATTTTGAAAAACTTTAATAAGTATTTACATGTGTTATATAGTACATTATAAAATTAAATTAATTGATTAGTTTGGTAATTTTGTTAATTTATTAGGAATATATAAAAATTTACAGTGATTGTGTTATTTACGAATTAACCCAACATAATATAATGTTGAGATTAGTTGCTATTATAGATAAACGACAACGAACAAATTCAATTTAATACAAATAATATATTGTTACATAAATCGAGCTTTTGGAAATGGCCCTCTATTTCACTTCCTCATTTTTTATACTTGGGCCTATATGCCCATAAACCTATTTAATGTTGCATGAAAAAGTTAGAACCTATAAAAAATATAATTTGGGCCCATATGTCCATTGATTATTTATAATTTTTTATTATAATTTAATAATATAAATAAATAATTTGGGCCCATATGTCCATTGTTCGACATTTTCCCTAATTTTTCATAAAAATATTTTATTCAGTTTGTGTATTACATCTTATTACACTGGAATAAATATATAAGTTTTACTTTGAATATATTTATGATTTTGCAGGGTGATTTTGTTATGGACGGATTAACTCGACATAATAGAGCGTTGAGATTGACTGTTATTAGAGATAAACGACAACGGACAAATTCAAATCGATCAGGTGAATAAATTGCATTCAATTCTTTCACATTTTTTCCCGATAAATTGAAATATGAACTTGAATATAAATAGTTATTATGCAGGATGTATTCCTGGAGTTAGTCCTAATTCTTTCATTAGTGGTCGTATCCCCATGTCCGACATTTCAAATGGTTAGTAATTGTTATTCGATAAAGTCTCTATTTAATTCGATTCGACCATCTATATTATAATAAGTGTTTGATGTTCGATAATTCAATATATCTTTAATTTCATGATTCTAAAAAAATGTTTAAAAATGTTTAACTATTTTATAACTATGAAAACATATAATTGTTGTTTTGAAATTTTTGCTTATGCTTAAAATTTGTAACACATATCCATGTATTTATGCAGTACACCAAAATATTACACCGTCGGCTTTGCATTTACCCCGAAGTGATCAAAACGTTCATAATTCATTATTACCTATAAGTGTTCCAAACCAAGAAAACTACGGTATACTTTTTTTGGTCTTACTATCCGTTTTATTAAGTATCAAAATTTATGTTGTTTTAGTATCTATAATAAGTAGATTATGATATAACTATTTATTTGTAGTTCAATTGCACAATGTCATGCTTACAAAATAAAATCATTTGCACAATGTCGAACAAGGTATGGTATTCTTAAAAGTGGTATGAAATAAGTGATTTATGTATTTATAATATTAGAATTCTATTTTCATGCACAAATTAGCTCGACAAAGGATGAAATTGAGAATGAATGTGATAAGGCATAAGTAGGATGGAACACCGCTAATCGAATCAGGTTAGAACAAAATATATCATATTTAATTACAATTTTAAATTAATGTAGGTCTTGCTTAACCAAAATTAATGCAGGCAATATACTTTGAAATAGTAGCAACTCTATATTTACCCAGGCTACACCATTATCTATTATAGTTTATGGTTAGTCATTAATGAAATTTATTAGCTAATATACTTTTATAAATACATGGTCTTAAGTTTGAGGTTATTAATAATCTATTATTATTTAATACTTTAATGTTCAGGTACAAGAAATTCATCTGCATTGCCAGGAGGTTCAAATAATGTACCACATATAAGTCATGGTAATAATCGTTTTATTAAGTGTCAAAATTTATGCTTGGTTATACTCCTAAGTAGATTATAATATTATACCTCTATGTTTACATTTGAATTGCACAATTCAATCCTTACAAAACAAATTGATATGTAAAATGTTGAACAAGGTATGTTATTCGTAAAATTTATATGAAATGAGTGATTTTTTTATTTATAATAATTGATATTTAATTTCATGCACAACATAGCTCGGCATAGGAGGAAGTTGAGAATGAATGTCATACGACATAAGCGACATGGAACATCACTAATCGAATCAGGTTAGCAAAAAAAATCGTTATTAGTTTAAATCAATAAGTAATGTATATTTTGCTTTACCAAAATTTGTGCAGGCAATGTACTTGGAAATATTAGCAACTCTGTACTTACCCAATCTACACCATTATCTATTACGGTTAATGATTAGTTATTAATGAAATATATTATTTAATATACTTTTATTCATGCATTGTCTTAAGTTTGAGGTTTTCAAAATGAATAATCATTTAATACTTAAATGTGAAGGTATAAGGAATTCATCTATATTGTCAGGATGTTCATCTATTCTACCACAAATAAGTAATGGTACTATTCGACTGTATTTATAATTGTACTAAGCATAGTTGTTATTTTTTAATCTTTGATTATGTGTATTTGTATGAGAAAAAAAATTAATATCCGTGTATTTATGTAGTGTCCGCTAATGTTACGCCGACGGATTTACATTTACTAATAGCGGATCAAATCGCTACTAACTTAGTTCTACCTATAAGCCTAAATGACAAGGAAAACTATGGTACCAAATTATTGTTTTATCAAGCCCCGTTATTAAGTATTATAATATTTTTTGTCTTACATGACTATATGTAGTATGATATATGTATTTATTTGCAGCTCCTTTACAAAACGCAAGTCTTACTAATGAAGTTGACATAACAAATGTTGAACAAGGTACGATGGTAATCAGTAAATATTAATTGAGTGATTTATTGCATTTCAATATTTGTAATTGTTTTCCATTGACAAATTAGCTCGACATAAGAGGATGTTGAGAATGAATGTGATTAGGCATAAGAGGCATGGAACACCACTAATTGAATCAGGTTAGCAAAAATTGCATAATGGTATGGTAAATGCTTAATGAAATTTACGCTCTCATCTAATGGGATTTGCATACATGGTATAAATTCCGACATTGTTCAAAATATATGATCACTTACATATTTAAATTTCAGGAACTATTAATTCATCTGCGTTGACAGGGTGTTCATCTACATTACCAAATATCGGTAATGTTATAATTAATATCAATTTTTTTTATGTATTCATAATAGGATCCTATTTTCCATTACATTAAGATTGTTTAACATGTTGTAATGTCCATAATATATGTTAAAATAAGCACCTTTTAGCATATTTAATATTTGTTACAATTTATTTGTTCGACCTTTAATTCGTTTATAACAATAGTATACTGTACAGATTTTGTCGCAGAAATGAATAGAACAACAAGAAATCATACTGGTAAACCAGGTAATTCTGTTGTATTATTTGCTAAATTGTTATCATTTGTTTGTTTATTGTTTAACGCTTATTAATATGTTATAGTCCAATACCTCGATCACGGTGAAGCAATGTATGAATGTCTGCATTGTGGGGCATTGCTATGGCATGCTGAAAGATTAAATACACAAAACCCTTCAAGTGAAGATATATGTCATATATCTTCCTTATGTTGCATGAAAGGAAAAATTGAGCTCCCATTGCTACAAGAGTCACCGCCGTTGCTGAATAATCTTTTGACAAATAAGCATTCAAAAAGCAAACAATTTTATGAGAACATTATAGCTTACAATATGATGTTTGCTTTCACCTCTTTGGGAGAAAAGGTCTCAACCATCACAAAAGGCCGTGGAACTTATTGTTACCGAATGCATGGACAAAATTTTCACAGAATAGGGAGTTTGTTACCAGTGTCGGGGACAACACCAAAGTTTTCACAACTCTATATATATATGATACTGAAAATGAGGATTCAAACAGAATCAATGCGATAAGGTATGTCAATTACGTATATTTATATTTATTTTGTTACTACTTATAGTTATTGAACATTATTCTTTATTATTAAGACGTTACTTTGATCTTTACTTATGACAGCTCTAGAGTCAAAAAAGTTGATGATTCGCTTGTGATTGAGTTGAGAAAGATGATAGATCAACACAATCCCCATGCAAAGGCATTTAGAATGGCCAGAGATCAATTTAAGGATGAAGGTGTAACAGATCTCAAGTTGCGACTGGTTAGCAAAATAAACACTGATGGTCGGAGATATAATCTCCCAACGAGTTCAGAGGTTGCTTCTCTTATTCTTGGTGATATTGATACAAATCTCTCGCCCAGGGACATTATACTTCATACAAGGTCTGGTTAGTTACATCGGATTCACGAATTGCATCATTCGTACCTTACGCTTCAATATTCGTTGGCATTCCCTTATGGTGAGGACAGGTACAGACTTGACATTGCTTTAAGTGAAAGGTGCATCAGTTCTGCAAGGAAGAGGTCAAGGGTTACGCTAAAAGAATTCTGTTAATTTCGAATCCACGAGCGTCGAGGCAAAGCTGGGACTCTGAGGTCATCTAGAAAGTTGTTTCAATAATTTTTGGTTGATGTTTATACAATGATTGAATCAGAAAGTTTGAACTACCATCGAACTCATCAGAAGAACATACGGGCTAATTTATATAAAAGTCTTACGGCAGCAACGAGCAAGGGTCATACAACACCGACATCATCTGGAAAGCGGATAGTGTTGCCATCTTCATTTACAGGCGGTCCTAGATATATGCAGTAGAACTATCAAGATGCAATGGCAATATGCAAACACCATGGTTATCCAGATCTATTCATAACATTCACATGCAATTCAAAATGGCCTGAAATTGTAAAGTTTTGCGAAGAAAGGGTTCTACAGCCAGAGGATCGGCTAAACATTATATGTAGAGTATTCCACATGAAATTGGAGTCCATGATCAAAGATTTCAAAGTAAAAAAAATATTTGGCAAGGTTAATTTGGGTAACGTCTCTTTTACTGTCCTCACTTTATTTATTGTTTCTTATTAATGAAATATATTATTTCCCTCACATGTTTATAGTCTATTTATGTATCAGTTTCTGATTTTTTAAAATGTATTAAATAATTTGAACAAATAACTTGGACTTTTGGATGTTTTGCAGTTATTTACATAATCGAATTTCAAAAGCGTGGTCTGCCTCATGCACATATTTTATTGTTTCTGGATAAGGAATCTAAGTTGCCAACTACTACAGATATCGATACGGTCATCTTGGCTGAAATTCTACACCCAACCGAGGATGCTGATTTATACAACGTGGTGACAAATTTCATGATGCATGGTCCATGTGGAGCTTCTAAACCATCGTCTTCGTGTATGGCTGATGGAAAGTGTAGAAAGTACTTTCCAAAACAATTTGTTGAACAAACTTTTGTTGATGAAGATGGGTACACTGTTTACAGAAGACGTAACGATGGTAGAACGCTAGAAAAGAGTGGAGTTCCCCTTGATAATCGATATGTGGTTCCTTACAATGCATTTCTTCTCCTAAAATACAATGCACGTATAAATGTTGAATGGTGCAACCGATCGGGCTCTATCAAGTATTTGTTCAAGTACATAAATAAAGGGCATGATTGCGTCACTGTTGCAATATCAATCTCTGATGCAAACAATGTCGGTGATAATGGCATGGATGAAATAAAAAACTACTACAACTACCGCTATATATCGGCGTGTGAAGCGGCTTGGATGATTTTTGCCTTTGATATTCATTACAGGACTCCTGTTGTTCAACGTTTGAATTTGTACATTCCCGGTGAGGAAAGCGTTTTATTTGATGATGATGATCCTATTGATGCCGTCTTAAATGATCATGAAAGTGATAAATCAATGTTTCTGCAATGGATGGAGTCTAACAAAAAGTTTCCAGAAGCTAAAGATTTGACATAATCTGAATTTCTAGAGAAATTTGTTTGGGTAGCTTCATCTAGGTATTGGAAAAAACGTGACATGCATGGTTCGATTGGAAGGATTTATCACGTAGCTCCTGGTAGTGGCGAGAAGTACTATCTTCAAATTTTGTTGAATCATATAAAAGGGCCAACATGCTACGAAGATTTAAGGATTATTGAGGGTTCAGTTTATACTACATTTAAATAAGCTTGCTATGCATTGGGGTTGTTAGATGATGACCGAGAATAAGTTGACGGGATAACTGAAGCAAGTTTTTGGGGATCAACAAACTACATTAGGAGTCTATTTGTATTTCTTTTGCTGTCTGATTGCATGGCAAAACCAGAGTTTGTTTGGGAACGAACATGGAGGCTTATAGCAGATGACATTGTCGACAAACAGAGGAGAATTCTACGAATTAAGGGTATGTATTTCATTAACGTTGTTTACTTGATCATAATCTTAACTGCATTTTATGTACATTTTTCATGAATATATTTTACTCATTTAATTGTAGTGACATGTGCATTCTATTTATATGCAGATTTGCATGTTACAGATGACCAATTACAAAACTACGCTATTGTCAAAATTGACAAGTTATTACGATGAAATGGTAGTAGTTTGAGTCACTACAAAACCATGCCTTCTGTAGATTCAAGCCTCATATCTGAAGGTTTCAACAAGCTTATACAAGATGAATTTCGATATGATACAGCATGTCTAGACGAGGAACATTCACAATTACTTTCTAGATTTACAATGGAGCAAAAATGGGTGTATGATGAGATCATGAATGTTGTTTTATCAAATAACATGGGTGTCTTGATAGGTGTTATTTCATACACCTTTACTAGCAACTATTAGCATGATTTGGAGGAGTTTTGGATGAGTTTTGGTGCTAAGTCGGTAATCTGGAAGTTGTGGAGAGAAGTGAAGATATCCCAGGATTTATAGCTTAGATGGAGATGGAGCTGCTGGAGCATACTTGGAGAAGACTACCAAACACTTGGTAGGATTGAAGAGCAGCAGAAGAGAAGAAGAGGAGCTGAAGAAGCTGAAGGAGTGAGCTCACCGCCCCGCGCCAGATTCACCGCGGCCCGGCGGTGACTCCCAGAGAAGGTTGAAGCCCCGCGCCAGAGGAAGCCACCGCCAGCGGTGGAAAGCCTGACGCCCCGCGGTGGATCTCACCGCCCCGCGGTGGCCGTGTTTAATGCCTCGCGCCAGAAGACTGTTACTTTCCTTTTATTTCGTTTAGACTTTATTTTATTATTATTCTGTTTCCTTTATTGTTTGCATTAGTTTAACCTAGTTTCCGAAGACTATTTAAGCCCTCTTTCTAGGTTAAGAGGGAGATAGACACTTAGAGACTCTTTTTACCTACACACGATTTTTCAGACGTTATTTCACATTAGAGTTTTTCATCCCCTTTGATGGAGAACTAACTTTCCTTTGTTCTACTAGACGTGTGAAGCAGTACAGTTGATGTGTTTGTGAGATTTCTATTCCTTGTTCTTATCTTATAAGTGTTGGTTTGATTCTCTTGGTTATATTGATTATTGATTTCTTGCTATTCTTCTTAGCCTGATCAACTAGGTTGAATGCTTTTTATCAATTTCTAGGATTGCATATAGGGGTTCCGAGTGCATATCTAGTGGCAAACACGATTGTGCGTATAGGGGTTCCGAGCGTACAATTATGAGTGAGAATCAGTTGCATGCGAGTATTAGTACGTCCTTCTATTTGCATGTATCCTATATCCTTGTGTGCATTGCTATTATTGTGTTGGTGGTAAAGTATACTGACAACTGTGAGAATCAGTGGTATTTTATCATTGGCATAGTAATAAGTCTATTGACAACTGTGAGAATCAATAGTACTTAAGATCAGGGTGGGAACAACTATAAGGATAGTAAAAGAACTTGGATTAAATAGATTTCTGTGATCAAATTATATCTCTGTACTGTGGATCTCGCTCTAGTAGGACTACTTTCCCTCATTATATTTCCTCAACTAAACCAAACTTGTTTGCTTTGCTTGCTTTGTGTTCTCTTGATAACTAAACCCCCCGTTCGTGTTACTTGTCATTCACACTTGCATACTGCATCAGATCTTTCCTGTGGGTTCGACCCTTACTTGTCTGCTATACTTCTGTTTAGTGGGTCTGTTAGGATATTTTACTTTGACTAGGCTAAGCAACGATACTTGCACTGCGCACTTTTAGCCACCGTCAAATTTGGCGCCGTTGTCGGGGAAGATTTTTGTTTGTTGTGTGTTTTTGTGATTGATTTTTGATGGAGACCTATCTTATGGTCGACACTCGTTCTACTGACTCTCCTCTCGCTGCTTTTGATCCAAAAGTCGATAGATCGTTTCGTGCGAACCTACACAATCAAGGAGAAGAAGAAGTCGAGGTTGAGGTCGTTGAGTCGACTGAGCCAAGTAACATCCCTGCTGCTGAAATGGCTGAGACTCTGAGAGAATTGACTGAGCCGAATATTGGAGCACAACCCCTGGCTGTCGTCATCCCTGCACTTGGCGAATGGGTGAATTTCGAGCTGAAGTCGGGAGTTGTTTCTTATCTTCCTAAGTTCCACGGTTTGAGTGGAGAAGACCCGATCTCTCACCTGGGCAAGTTTCACAATGTCTGCATGACTATGAAGCCCAGGAACGTGACGGAAGATCAGATCAAGATGAGAGCTTTTGGTTTCTCCCTGCTAGATTCTGCGAGTGATTGGTATTATCATCTGCCGCCAGGAACCATAGATACCTGGAATAAACTGCACAAGGCGTTCCTGGACAAGTACTTTCCAACGAAGAAGGTGAATGCCTTGAAAAAGGCAATTGCCAATATTGAGCAGGTTGGTGATGAGACGATGTATGATTATCTTGAGAAGTACAAGAGGCTTTGCTCCAGCTGCCCATTCCATGGGTACGCCAAGCAGGATCTTGTTCTCTATTTACACAATGGTCTGCTGGACCAAGAGAGAAGGATGGTTGACACTGCATGCGGTGGAAGTATCCTGAATCTGACACCAGACGCAGCCATGGAGAGATTTTAGGAGATGAGTGAGAGCACTAGGAGTTTCGGGAAGACATACCAGAGAAAGGCGGTCAATGCTGTGACCCCTGCCGGACCAAGCCCAGTGTTGACCGAGTTAGCCGAGCTGAAAGAGATGGTGAAGAGGATGGCGAACCAGAATGCCCCTCAACAAGTCAAGGCATGTGGACTTTGCGCTGATCAATACCACCCCACCGACGCTTGTCCTCAGCTGCAGGAGGAGGGTGTTGCTGAAGTTAATGCTATAGGAGGTTATGGACCCCCTAGACCACAGTTTGGTAGACAGCCCAATTATAATCCGAGAGGGCGAGACCACCCAGGTTTTAGATGGAGTGACCCTCAAGGTGGTCAACAGCCAGTGCAACAACAACAATACCAGCCGGCACAACAACAGTACCAGCAGAGAGCCCCATACCAACAGAGGCCTCAAGTCCAAAGCTCTGGTGCTTCTACCGAAGAGATGCTAAAGACTCTAACTCAGCATTTCACCACGCATGTGCAGGCTACTGAGTCAAGTATTAAGAACATGGAGAGACAGATTGGCCAGCTTGCTGATGTTGTGACCAAACTTGACCAAAGGACTTCCAACTCCCTGCCCTCTCAGACTACTGTGAACCCCAGAGAGAATGTGAGCTCTATTACCCTCAGAAGTGGTAAAAAGTTGGACGTTGCTCCTATAGCTGAGAAGGAAAACGAGATCGAGAAGGCATAAATCACCGGACGCCCCACGGCGGATCCTACCGCGGCCCGGCCAGAAATTGAAGGAGGAGACAAGAAAGAAGACGTGTCGGCACCGCCCCGCGGTGACTTTCACCACGACCCGGCGCCTGACCCCAGTAAAGACACCGCGAACCCACCGCCCCGCGGCAATGTCCAACGCCCCGCGGTGGGGCTGTCGCGATCTGGTCCTCAAAAATCTCTCTCCGCTGAAGAAACCTATGTTGACGATTACGTTCGTCCATTATTCCCTCCTCTAGGTTCTGAGAAGCCACCAGCACCTTTCCCTGAGGCGCTGAAGGCAAAGAGAGTGGCCGATGACAGTGACTTGTTCGAGACATTTCGGGACTGTGAGGTGAACATTCCCCTGATCAAGCTTATCAAGGCTATCCCTCGATATGCCAAGTTCTTGAAGGAGCTGTGCACCGTGAAGAGGACTCAGAAGCAGAAGGCTCAAAAGAAGATTCCAGTGAATGAACATGTGTCAGCAGTAGTTCAGAGACGCATGCCTGAGAAGTGCAAGGATCCAGGTACATTTACTATTCCTATCACTATAGGTGAGCATCGATTTGAGAAAGTCTTGTTAGACTTGGGTGCCTCAATTAATGTGTTACCCTATTCTTTGATTGATGATTTAGGAATAGGACCCTTGCATGATTCTAACATTGTTATACAACTTGCTGATGGTTCTTGTGTACCCCCTAAGGGTGTTGTGGAAAATGTTCTTGTGAGGATAGGCTCTTTGATTTTTCCTGCTGACTTCTTTGTTATGGATATGGACTATGATGAGCAGGTCACTCCAGTTATGCTAGGACGACCTTTTATGAAAACATCCATGACAAAGATTGATGTAGACAGTGGAACTTTGACTATGAAATTTGATGGAATAATTTTTGAGCATAATATTCATAAAGCCAACTCCATTGAATTGCCTACCCCTTGCTGCATTAGTGATAGTGATAATCATGTGCCTGAAAATGTTAAACTTGATGCAGTAGAGACCATAGTTGATTGTTCCTCTATTGATGAACCTATTGAGTCGCATGAGTTACATGTTGGTGATGTCTTGTTGGATGACATAGGAGATTCCATTCCCTCCATTTTGGGCATTCGCCCCCTGCACTAACCATACAAGGCTGTAAGCCTTTATCCAGTGATGTGCATCATATTCAGATCGAGCCATATCGGCCCCCACATCGTTCTAAGTATGGGGGAGATACTCCAAAGAAAGTAAGCATGGAGTCGATGGCAAAGAGGGAGCATGGTCTAAGGTTTAAACCTTTCCATGAGAGGTCTCAACATGAAGAGACGAGTAGGAGGATTCCGAGGGGATCCTACTCCAGATGGTAGTTGATTTGCAGTACATCGAGCCAATGACGATAACCAAGGCGCTGTCCGGGAGGCAACCCGTGTTAGTCTTTCTTTGATTTTCTTTTTTTTCCTTAGATTATTTTCGTAGTTTATTTTGCTTTCTTTCGTTCGCCTGTTACTCACATTTCAGGTACTAAAGTAAACTTGAGAAGAGACGATGTGCCCAGCCATTCCCACCGCCTCACGGCGTTCCTCACCGCCCTGCGGTGGAGCCCACCGCCCCGCGGTGGAGGTCAGGTATGATTTCTCGACTCTATAAAAAAAACAAGAATAAAGGGCCCCGAAAAAATCTTAAACGGGTGCGTAAATTTTTTTATTTCTTGAGTTGTTACGAAGGATTTGACGAATTGGGCCCCTTTGGGCCAAGATTTTTCTTTTGGGTCATGGTACATGACCGACCCATCATCCCTTCCTTCCCTTTCACCTTTCCCCTAACCTAGCCCCCACTATCTCACACCCTCCATTCTCACGCCTCCCTCAAGCTCCCAAGACATTATCCCCCACAACCCCTCTCGACCTTGAGCCAAATCTAGCCCAAATCCCCCAATTTGGAGTCTAGCCTCACAAACAAGCCAAACACATCCCCACCGCGTCGCTGTAGTCCCGCTTCGCGTCACTGCTGCCACCACCACCACCATCGGACCCACAGTAAGTTTATTTCTTCTTCCCCTATTTCATTTGATGTTCTCTTCTACATTGAGGACAATGTGCGGTTTAAGTATGGGGGAGGGATATAGACTTGTTATCTATCTAGCTAGTGTACATAGCTTTGATTCTGCATTTTGTTTTCTGCATTTCTGTTTTGTAATTTTGCATTCGGATTACTAAAAAAAAAATCGAAAAAGCCAAAAAGAAGTAAAAAGGCAATCAAAATCCTGGGATGAGCTGAAAACCCGAAAGGGCGGTTCAGGTAAAAAGCAGGTAGTCCGGCTGGTATAGACCAGGGCAAAATTGGACTGGAGTGATGCGAGTATATGTGAGATATCTAGCAAAATGAAATGAGTGGCTTGGTAAAAACCCGAAAGGGCGCCTTGGCAAGATGAGCGAAAAAGAAAAAGAGTGATTCTAGGATTTCTCTCTATTTCTTTTTGAGATGTCATAAGAAGAGGTGGTATAAGGAGTTCGGGTAGGCCACTCTGGAGCGATAAGGAGATAGATTGGAGTTAGGATTAGATTATCTTTGTATCACTTATTTTGGTTGTCTGGAGCTTATTGTTGATATGTTGTAGTTGCTAGTGTCATATTTTCTTGTACTTCCTGAGGCCTTGGTGTTGATTGAGAGAGTAGGTTTTTCTTTAGCTTATTCGGGATGAGTAAAGGTCTAAGTATGGGGAAATTTGATAGGTGTTATTTCATACACCTTTACTAGCAACTATTAGCATGATTTGGAGGAGTTTTGGATGAGTTTTGGTGCTAAGTCGGTAATCTGGAAGTTGTGGAGAGAAGTGAAGATATCCCAGGATTTACAGCTTAGATGGAGATGGAGCTGCTGGAGCATACTTGGAGAAGACTACCAAACACTTGGTAGGATTGAAGAGCAGCAGAAGAGAAGAAGAGGAGCTGAAGAAGCTGAAGGAGTGAGCTCACCGCCCCATGCCAGATTCACCGCGGCCCGGCGGTGACTCCCAGAGAAGGTTGAAGCCCCGCGCCAGAGGAAGCCACCGCCCAGCGGTGGAAAGCCTGACGCCCCGCGGTGGATCTCACCGCCCCGCGGTGGCCGTGTTTAATGCCTCGCGCCAGAAGACTGTTACTTTCCTTTTATTTCGTTTAGACTTTATTTTATTATTATTTTGTTTCCTTTATTGTTTGCATTAGTTTAACCTAGTTTCCGAAGACTATTTAAGCCCTCTTTCTAGGTTAAGAGGGAGATAGACACTTAAAGACTCTTTTTACCTACACACGATTTTTCAGACGTTATTTCACATTAGAGTTTTTCATCCCCTTTGATGGAGAACTAACTTTCCCTTGTTCTACTAGACATGTGAAGCAGTACAGTTGATGTGTTTGTGAGATTTCTATTCCTTGTTCTTATCCTTATAAGTGTTGGTTTGATTCTCTTGGTTATATTGATTATTGATTTCTTGTTATTCTTCTTAGCCTGATCAACTAGGTTGAATGCTTTTTATCAACTGTTAGGATTGCATATAAGGGTTCCGAGTGCATGTCTAGTGGCAAACACGATTGTGCGTATAGGGGTTCTGAGCGTACAATTATGAGTGAGAATCATTTGCATGCGAGTATTAGTATGTCCTTCTATTTGCATGTATCCTATATCCTTGTGTGCATTGCTATTGCTGTGTTGGTGGTAAAGTATACTGACAACTGTGAGAATCAGTGGTATTTTATCATTGGCATAGTAATAAGTCTATTGACAACTGTGAGAATCAATAGTACTTAAGATCAGGATGAGAACAACTATAAGGATAGTAAAAGAACTTGGATTAAATAGATTTCTGTGATCAAATTATATCTCTGTACTGTGGATCTCGCTCTAGTAGGACTACTTTCCCTCATTATATTTCCTCAACTAAACCAAACTTGTTTGCTTTGCTTGCTTTGTGTTCTCTTGATAACTAAACCCCTCGTTCGTGTTACTTGTCATTCACACTTGCATACTGCATCAGATCTTCCATGTGGGTTCGACTCTTACTTGTCTGCTATACTTCTGTTTAGTGGGTCTGTTAGGATATTTTACTTTGACTAGGCTAAGCAACGATACTTGCACTGTGCACTTTTAGCCACTGTCATGTCTTCTTTTTATATGGTTATGGTGGAACATGCAAAACTTATATATGGAGGGCACTTTTGGCGGCTATAAGGTCAAAAGGTGAAATAGTCCTTATTATTGCTTCAAGTGGAAATGCAGCTCTCCTAATACCTGGCGGCAGAACTGCTCATTCGAGGTTTAAAATACCTTTGCAAGTTAATGAGGATTCAACGTGTCATATATGTTCAGGTACTGAACTTTCTGAGTTGATATGTGCCGCCAAACTTATTATCTGGGATGAAGTTGTCATGACGAATAAGTTCTGTTTTGAAGTATTAGATAGGACGTTAAGAGATATTTTACGGGCTACAAATCCCCTTAGTTTAGAGCAGCCTTTTGAAGGGAAAGTCGTAGTATTTGGTGAAGACTTTAGGCAAATCCTACATGTGATCTTAAAAGGGAGCAGGCAAGATGTTGTTTTTGCTTACATTAATTCCTCTTATTTGTGGGACCATTGAAAAGTTCTTACACTGACAAGAAACATGAGGATTCAACAAGGTACATCTGAATCTGAGATCCAAGAGGCAAAAGAATTTTCTGAATGGGTATTAAGCATCAAAGATGGGACTGCAGGTGTTGACAATGATGGGGAAGCGCAAATAGAAATTTTCGATGAACTATTGGTCAAGGATTATGACTTAGATCCGATTCCAACAGTTGTTAAATCTGTTTATCCCTCTCTAATGGAAGATCAGTTGTCTCCGACATACTTTGAAGAACGAGCAATTCTTGCTCCAACACACGAAGAGGTAGATAAAGTTAATGAGTATATATTGTCTTCGTTGCCTGGTGATGAAAAGGTCTATCTCAGTTTGGATAGTCTGTGCAAGGCAGGTTCTGTTAAAGACAGTGATGCGAGTATTTATACGTCTGATTATTTGAACAGTATTAGATGTTCTGGTCTGCCAAATCATGTACTCAAACTAAGGGTTAGGGTGCCTATTATGCTGCTTCGAAATATTGATCAGTCTTTAGGTTTATGCAACGTGACGAGATTAATAACCACGCAGTTTGGCAGTCATGTCATACAAGGGAGAATTATTTCAGGCAACAATATCGGACATACGGTTTTGATTCCTCGCATGATAATGTCACCATTAGACACTTCATTCCATTTCAAGTTTCAACGAAGACAATTTCCCTTGAGTGTGTGTTTTGCTATGACCATAAACAAAAGTCAGGGTCAATCTCTTGCAAATGTCGGTTTGTATCTTCCACGCCCTGTTTTCAGTCATGGCCAATTTTATGTTGCATCATCAAGGGTGACTAGCAAGAAAGGTTTGAAGATATTGATTTGCGATAAAGACAATAAGAGATATAATACTACAACAAATGTAGTATACAAGGAAGTTTTTGATAATTTGTAGCAATTTTGATCATCATTCCACATTTTATGTTTATCGTTTCATTTTCATGTATTATATGAACATTTTTATTATGTTTGATGGTTTTAGTAGTATTGATGTAAGGGGTGTGGCTATACCTATTTGAAAGACTACTTAGCCAATTTTTATTATTAATAAAGTTATGGAGAGTGCCGCCTCTCTTTATATAATTTAGTTTTTTGTATATCTTGAATATTTTTTTTTGTCGATTAGTCATTTTTTATTTAAATAACTAATCAAATATATATTGAACCAATGACTCATCGATAATTAAAATATACTATTTTTACAAATGTATGAAAAATATAAACAAATCCCATGCACGGCACGGGTATTACACTAGTATATATAATTGATTAACGGGTCATCCTTATTATCAAAGGTATCGAAATAATCTTGGCTAAGGAGAAGCTATTGGAGTGGGAACATTTGGAGGGAATTGTAAGGAATGTATATCCTTTTATCACGATTTGGTTCCACTAGACTTACTTTGTGTACTTACTACTTAGGCTTTATTTGACAATTTTCGTTTATTATTTATAAACACTTTCTCTTAAAAACCTATTTTTATACATTACGATAATAAATTTTTTTTTTCCACTACTCACAATTTTCTAAAAAAATACACACATAGCCATAAAAACTACCTTTTTACCAAACATATTTTTTATACAATCATATTTATCAACTACTTATAAACAAAAAACTCTTTATAAACAACATCACCTAACAAATCCTTACTTGTGACGATTGTGTAATTAGGAGCATTAGAGGTCTCATTGTGTAAATACTCAAAAGTGCCTTTAAGGAGGCAGATATGGAATCTTGTTGGAGTATCGAATAACATTAAACAACTTTTCAAACTCTATCTATTTTCTCTCCCCTTTCCCTCTCTTTCTTACTTATCTCTAGAGCTTCTGAAGTTCATTTCTTTTAAAGATCTTAAGAACTTTACAAATTGGTATTAGAGCTTGAGATAGGGGTGAGCACAGGTCTACAATCAAACATGACCGACGACCGAACTTTGAAAAAAATTGGACCGAGGACCGGACTGAATTCGGTCCGGTTTCGGTCTGGTCTTGGTCTAGTTCGAGTCCGGTCCATCTCGCTTTTATAAAAAACAAACTTTTAAAATTTATTTAAAGAATAGTAACATATTGAAATACACAAAAATCAATACATGATGATATAGTGATATATAAATCACCAAGAAAAAGCATCTATTTCTGAGTTTCAAAACATGAAAACTTATTCTTGGTCCAAACCAGACCGAACCGTTTTTTTTATCGGACCAGACCAAACTAGAAATTTAGAGATTATTGGACCGAGGACCGGACCAATACTTCCTCGTCCGGTCCAAAATTCTTCTCCGAACCGAATTTTGTTCAACCCTAGTTTGAGATCCTTGGCCATGGATGAAGGTACTCGATTGAAAACCATGGAGGAGAACATCAAGAAGACAGAGGTGCATGTTCAATTTTCAACAATTTGTCTCAATGACCCAACAATTTATCACCTCAATGCACCACAATTTGATGAATAGCATAGTCGAGTGGAATATTGGCAAAGGGAATCGAATAGTGGACGGCGAATTTGCATAAGCTCAATGAACAACGATTTGAAGATCTTATCGATATGGAAATTTATTGCGTGATCGAACTCCATGGCAATCTGACAAAGAAGGAGATGCAAATCTTGGAGCATATTCATCAAGGCAAGATCGAGGTGCGATGGGATGAGTTGTCAATGACTCCAATCAAGAATCTATAGACAAAGTCTATGCCAGTGGATCAGATCTCAGAGGAGGTAACCCTAATCAATTCCTTAAACTCAAATTTTGTAGTTTTGATTAGAAAGAAACCTAGGAGTTGGGTGCGAAAAATGTGACAAGTACTTTAGCATTTTAGGTATCTTGGATGAGTAGAAGGTATAAATTGTGTCGTGTATTTGAATGAGAAAGCTAATGTGTGGGAACAAGGGTTTCTTTTGCAAAATAAAGAAGTCAATTGGGGCGATTTGTGTGAGGTTTGGCGAGAAACAAGGGTTTGAGGAGTTCAATAAGCTTTTTCAGTCAGATGATCTTGATGATTCTAATGAGAGATTTGAGGACCTAAGAGCCCGTATGATCCTATAACCCTAATCTACCCAAATCATATTTCGTTTCTAGTTAAATCATTGGGCTTAAGGAGAAAATCAATCCATAGGCAAACTTGTCGTTTCAAAACCAACCCATTTATGGATTGTTTATACTCTACAAGGGAAATTGGGTTTTTGGCCTTTGAGCCATCCCACATTGAAAAATTGGAGGTAATTGTCCTCCCCATACATTGTGGTCCCTTGTTAGAATGGTAAAGATGGTTGAGAAGAAAGGCCCCACGCGTGTGCCGCTGTCATCGATTGATCCGTGTCCATGACATGTGCGCGGTGGGGTTGGGTATCTTTTTTATAGATTTGCTAATTTATTTTGCGTATAAAAGGCCAATCAGATTATGGATTAGCATTATCTATTGTTCTTCCGTAACTTCTGAGTTTTACTAAAACGTTTCAAATTTGAGCTTCAGTTTGCGAAACTTAGGGAGCAGTCTTTGATTGTTTTCAATTTTTTTGATTTCGTAATTAATGGGGGTGAGCAGATTGTGGATGAATTATCTTCTCCATTTTCCTTCCTAAAAGGAATGCTTATCTTCTCCATTGATACACAACTGAAAAGATCTTTATCTTTTCTAAACTTAAAAGCAAACCCACCCTTCTACTAGTCCGAGTTCAAATCGATCCCTTTTCTTCTTATTTGAAGTGCGTAGATTGGAGGAGAGTTGTTCTAACCTTGAAACTTACGCCATTTCCAACTTGCACTAGTGTCATGGCAAATTGCTTCTAAGGAAGTGGCTTGTACCACAACATAACAATGTCTAACATCAAATCATAATTCCACATTTCAATCTTTTTTCGTTGTTCTCATCCCTGCTTACAAATTAGAAGCAAATTAATCACCGCTCTTTGTATCCGAATGGAGAACAACATTATCAAATTGTTGAAACTATCCAAGTTTAAACACTTGGATGGAACGAATTACAAGCGTTGGTCCATAAAGCTCTTGATCACCTTTAAACAACTCAAAGTCGATTATGTACTACTCAATGACTCTCATGTGCTTGTTGTTGTCACCCGACGATCTCAACTATCGCTCTTGATCTTACTTTGGCTCAACAACAATCGCCTCCAAGTGCTACTAATGTGGCAAAGTTGGCGGAGAAATCCAATGAACTTTTTGCTCAGATAAAAAAATACGATGAAGACAACAAAACTATAAGGGGTATCCTTCTAAACCATATTTCAAACTCTTTGTTCGATTTGTTTCAATCTAACAAATATTCTAAGTCCAATTGGGAGACTCTCGAGAAGAATTATGGCTCAAATTATGCTAGGAAGAAGAAATGTTACTGGAAGATTCATGAGATTCCAAATTTTGGATGATAAGCCGATTATGGAACAAGTTCATGAATATGAGAACTCAGTGTTGATATCCTTGCTGAAGGGATGAAGATGTGCGAGTAACTGCATGCCAATTTTTTAATTGAAAATTTTCCTGATTCATGGGCCAATTACCGTAAACATATCATGCACAAGAATAAGATCATGACTCTAGAAGAGTTAGTCAACCACATGAAGATTGAAGAGACAAACTGCTCAACGACAAACCATCTGACCTTTTTTATTCTTTAGCTAAGACTAATATAAGTGAAACTTCTTCTTAGAAAAAATATAGGTTTAATAAGAGAACAATCGGTCCTCTTTCAAAAAACTTAGGCCATCAGAAAGCTCTCTACAAAAAGGGCCATAATTTCAAAAAAGGAGGAAAAAACAAAAAGCTCAAAGGAGGATACTTTGTATGCAGAAAACATGGCCATAGGAATGCTCAATGCTATCATAGAAATGATGCCATGAAGAACAATCCAAATCAGAAACTAGCCCAAAACAAGTACCAAGCAAACCTGGATGAAGAGGACCTGGTTGTTGTCATCTAAAAAGTGAATATTATCGATATGACTGAATGGATGGTCGAAACTAGAGCAACTAGGCACTTCTGCGCCAACAAAGATTTGGTGCTAGATTTTCAACCTGCTACTAAAGGCGAAAAAGTTTACATGGGCAACTCTAACGTTTCTGAAGTGCTTAGTAAATGAAAAATTCTTCTCAAATTAAATTGTGGTAAAAAAGTTGAGTTTAATCAATGTGTTATATGTGCCTTCCGTGCGTATGAATTTAATTTTTAGGGGTTAAATGATTAAAGATGACTTTTGACTCCTCTTTGATTGAGGAAACTAGTCATTAGCTAGAATGGGGAATTTGTTGGGAAGAGTTTTATGACTTCTAATGGTCGTTTCATGTGTCATTGTTGAGATTAATGAAATTGCATCTACTTCTGCTCACTTGACTGAGTCTATTGATTTATGGCATGCAAGAATAGGACATGTGAATGTGAAAGCTATTGAGTGATTGCAACAATCTGGTTTGATTCCTAATCTGAACAATGATAACCATAAAAAATGTGATGTATGTACTAAGGCCAAACTTGCCAGGAAACCATTTAAATCGGTAAATGAAAGAAAATCAGAATTGATTGAGTTAATACACTCTAACCTGGATGATTTGAAAAATACTAAAAGTAAAAGAGGTAAACGATACTATATCACATCTATATATGATCATGTAAGGTTCGAGGCCTTAGAAGCGCCATCCTATGCCAATCCGAGGACTTCCCATGAGGTCACCTATCATGGTACAACTCTTGCCCTAACACGCTTAACTTTATAGTTCTTTGTCCTCACTTGAACCATGAAAAGGAAGGGATCTTGTTGACAATGGTAGCACCTCAATCCTAATCAACCAATCTCAAGTTCGGGGTGTTACAAGCTCCCCCACTTAAACCCGTTACGTCCCATCAAGGCCCAAAGACCGCCCTTTGAGTCGAGCAATCGTCATCTAGACCAAGTCCACTCGTAACCCAAAGTTGGATTTGATACCATTTGTAAGTCCCAAAGCCTTGGAAGCGACATCCCATGCCAACCCGAGGACTTCCCAAAAGGTCACCCACCCTGGTACTACCCTTGCCCTCTGACACTTAACTTCATAGTTCTTTGTCCTCACTTGAACCATGAAAAGGAAGAATGCTTGTTGACATGGGTTGCACCTCAATCTTTATCAACCAATCTCAAGTCTGGGGTATTACAAATCATTTGAGATACACCAAAGTTTATCTACTTCGATCTAAAGATGAAGATGAAAGAACATTTTTGGTATATAAGGCCAAAGTAGAAAACCAATTAGATCGAAAGATTAAAAATTTAAAAGACTTAGATATGATAGAGGTGGTAGGTGTGATACTGATTCTCTTAACAGACTACGTGAAGAAAGTGACATTGTACATGAAACTACGACCCCTTATACATCTCAACAAAATGGTATAACTAAGAGGAAAAACCGAACTTCAAAAGAAATGATGAATGCTATGCTCATTAGTAATGGTTTACATGATTATATGTGGAGTGAAGTTGTTTATCTGCTAACCATGTATTAAAAATAATGCCTCATTGTTGTAACTCATTAGGAATAATGGATAGGATATGCACCTAACCTGTCATATCTGAAATTGTAGGTTGTCTAGCTAAAGTTACATTTCCTGTGTTTAAACGTGAAACTGTTGGACCTAGGACTTCTGGTTATGTGTTCATAGGTTATGCTAATAGTAGTTCATCTCACAGATTCATGCGCTTCAATGATCAAACTATATGTGAATATCGTGATGCAAAAAATTTGAGCATGTTTATTCATTAAAAATAGTGATGTGATTATTTTTGTAATCCCTTCATCTACATCTACGTCCTCTTCATGCAAGAACTCTTATGAGTCTACTGAACCTAGGAGGAGTAAAACGGAGAGAACTCAAACTAGCTTTAGTCTTGATTTTGCGACATTATTTTTGATAGAACTCAAAAACATAGATATATTAGATGAGTCTATGATTTGAATTCATTTGATCGAAAAAAATCCTAAAACATATGAAGAGGCTATGAGTTGATACATAAGGACCTCGCCGATCTTCACGAGTTGTATGAGTCTCATCTTGGAGTCAAGTTCCTCGACTTTGTTCAATCTCATAAGACATCTAAAACACACCTTTTTCATCAAGATTGTTCAATAATGGTCAAGAAACACTAGTACAAAAAGACAAATTTACCACGGTTCAGGTGCATTTATTACCACGGTTCACAACCATAGTAAAAGTGGTCGCGGTAAAATTGTTTACCACGGTCTCCATTTTACTACGGTTGAGTATTTTACCACGGGTCTGGGGAGCCGTGGTAAATACACAACCCATGGTAAAATTGCACTTGTTTCACCCGTATTAATGTTTATTCAACCGCGGTAAAATAATGTGTAGTAATATTGTTTCAACCGTAGTAAAAATGACAACTGTGGTAAATGAACATGTGATAAAGTTGTTTCAACACAAATAACTATGGTAACTTTACATACAGTTAAATTGATTGAATCATAGTAAATTAAGTAACCATGGTAAATTCTTGCATGTAGTAAAGTTGTTTCAACCGTAGTAAAAGGGAATGAACCGTGTTAAATTTAATTATATTTTTTATGGTGAAATGGTTCACCCGTAATGAATTTTTTTGAACAATAATAAAATATTGTCGTCATTAAATTGTTAGAATCGTGGTAATATTGTCTAAATCGCACGGACAAACAATATGATCGACAAAGTTGAGTTCATTATCATTAACCTTGGACAAACAATTTAAATGAACATCCAACAACCATTCAAATACAACCAAACACCGTACATATCACAATATTGATCATGGACCAATCTTAGTAATCAGTTCATAGTCACTAATAAATAAATTACTAAAACTTTATAAATATCATGTAAACTAGTTAATGTCGCCTAATAATATTTCTTGAGCAATTTGACTAATTAAAACATGAACCTCTACACAAAAGTAACTCGTTAATCTCGAACCTGGTCAATCTTATCCTTTGATAGTGGTTTCGACCCAAGTGATTCTGGATAACAATGCATGTGAAAGTCTATACTTTAATTTGATTGAAGTCAATGTCATTTAAATATGAATACTTGCAAATATTTGTTTAACATATACCTTTTTAGGATTAGAGTCTTGTCCTCTTCTCATAATTATATTGAAGAACATAATCATCATAATCTCAACTATTTTTTCAATGAGGACACTGCAAAAGGAAAGGAAAAGCGAAGAATGATAGCATATTCATAATCACCATTTACATGTTGACAAAAAAAAATAAAACTGGAAATACAATAAAGAATTTACTATGGTCCAGAATCTACAGACACCGGTGTTTTATTCATAATCCCCCATATTTAAAAGGTGGGAAATAAGTAGAAGCATATAATCAAAAATCCCCAATCATCCCAACTAAAATTAGAGTAGTCACAGGCACCATAAACAAATACAAGCTAGAGAAAATGACAAAATCGTCACAAGGAGGCTCACAAATTCTTTAGTTTGTTGTTTGGAAGCATCAGACAGACATTACACTCCAATCATCTACAACTACAAGTCTATATCCAATCAAAGTCGACCTTGACACATAATGAACAAGTAAAAGAATTAATGGATGCACAACTTTGGTAGATGCTAATGCCTCCTCGTTTATAATTGGATATAAAGATGGGTAAGCAAGTATATAACAATATTAGGGACAATTCAAATAAAGATGTTGCATATGATGTCTTTAAATTAATCTTTCATTGATGACGCTATCAAATCTTTCCATGTAATTTAACCAAAATAGATCACGAGACCACATGACAAGAAGTTCATAGATAAGTTAAAGCCACGATAAATGAAAATAAATGTTCGATAGTACATCAATGCTAAGTGAATTCAATGGTGAAAAAACTCAGAAAACTGATAGTTTATAGATCTTGCAAGCAGAAGTCCTTAAGCCTAAGAAGTCATAGTTGGTGTGCCTATTATGCTATAAATTTATAAACCTCTTATGTTTTATTCCAGGACAAACACATGATTTACTTTTCTGAACCATCAAGCAAGTAGGAAGAGTTATTCAGAAGTGCAAGACCATTAAAAAAATTTAAGATCATTTCTAAAGACAAGTTTCAAGTCACATATGATAAACCCCTCCTAATAAGGTGTTCAACTTATACATATTCAAAAAAAACTTAAAAGATTTATGAAAATAAAATTATACCAATTGTTTATCTAAAAGAACTAAAAGCACATTCTACATACAAATATCATTATAAACAAAAATTACAACTCAACAACTTGATAGCCACCTCCTCGACAGTCTGTATATTGATACCTAAGTCAATCAGATCATTAAAGTAGAAAGAATTTAACAAAAAATCAAAAAATATGGGTAAAAAGCCAAAAATATCATTCGACATATTTACTCTTGGCTAACCACATTTATTATCTTACTATACTTCCCCTTAACTCTCAACTATAATATTGATAGAAGTCAACTAAAGAGTAAGATAATTTTAAGCACCATATAGATTTGAAAAATATAGAGGTGCAACACACAAATAGTAAGCTTTAATGATAAAGAAAGGGTTACATGACATTCGAGCCATGATATTGATTGCCTGCTCCTAGAGAAATCAGATCATACTTAAGTATACCCATGATCGATCAGATGCCATTTTGGAATAAGTGAAAACTAACCAATCAAACAATACATATAGGAAAATTATCAGAAAAACAAACAAACAAACAAACTGTAAGATAGCTACCCTTTTTGACATGAAGCATATAAAAGAGTTAGATAAGATCATACCCTCTTAGTTGGTTCATCATATTGTGTTTGCGAAGCTTCACCTTGTCAATGATCGTGATGGCGACATGATCTCCAGTGTCAACGTTTCCTGCAAACTTCACCTTTCTAAAGTTCCCTTCTCCTAAAGCTCTCTCTTGTTCATATCTTCCAACCCTTTATTAATTAACATTACTGAAGGAATTGTGTCATTTAATCAAATGTGTAATTACTGATTATGAAGTGAGACCGTTTATGGAGATATTTAATCCCGTGATTTTAGATAGTTATAGTGTTTTGCTAGAAGCCAACTATGATTTATAGACTATATGTTATAAAGTATGTCATAAAGTCTATTGTTATTATTATCGGGTCCTACGAGGTCACACCCTTAGAGTTTGGACTGGATCAGTTTAATGGGAAACAAATTATATAAGGTATATGATATAAAGTTATATATGATATAACTTGGGAGATAAGGTTTGTTAATAATAAAGTTATTATTAATAATAAAAGATATACTTATTTAGGAAATAAGATATCTACACATGGCAATATAAAATGAGGGCTTTTAGGAAAAGCCCACAACCCTAATTTACACCAAAAAGCACGGCTGCCACCATCTCCCAAATCTCTCTTCGTTCGCCTTCGATCCTCGCTCTAGCAACCGAGACCTAGTTGATCCAGATCCAAGTTCGGATGGACCAAATAGAGGAGTCACACGTGAGGCTCTAATCTCCCAATTCCAGGAAGATTCAAACACGCATCAAGAGACAAGAGGTAATTAATTCTTCCTATCTATGATCTATTTGGTTTATGCATGAGATCCTTGGTTAGATGTTAGGAAAACGTTTCCTGAAATTCCGCTTTACGCATCTAAAATCCCAACAGTGGTATCAGTTGCCTCTTGCATAAATTGATTAGATCAAATTTAAAGTAATAAATTTTGATGCATGTTCATAATTGTCTTGATTCAAATTAAGTGGAAAATTGATATGTAGATTAAATTTGCATGATTAAAATTTAGATTTTGATCGATTGGATTAACAAAGTCTAGAACTTTAAATATGTATATGCATGTAAAATTGATCTACCCATACTTGATTCATATGATTTAATTATGCAAGAGATATGATTTTTTGGCATGTTTAAATCATTAGATGAAGATTTTGATTTTCATAAGATGGATCAATTACCCAAAATTCTGATTGTTATTTTTTTTTAAATTTATGGAAGTGTTCCACACGGGAAAAAAAAAATTTGGGCCGTGAACAGTAACCGCGGTTACTGTTTCCGCGATCGCGGTTCACGTCCTGGGGTCGGGTGCGCATCCCGGCTCAGCGCAGCGGTTCGACCGCAGTTGGACACAGTGGCGTGCACGGGTCCAGCATAGGTGCGGCCTGGGGCATGCACGACAGGACCACGGGGACCATCCACGGCTCACGCGATGTAGACCGCGGCTCGCTGCCTGGTCCCGCGCAAATGGGTGCGGTTCTGCATAGTGCAGAACCGTGTTTCGCCAGTGGCTCGGGTCAGGTGCACGCGTGGTTCTGCATATCCAACTCGGGCTGGGCTCGGGTGGGTCCGCAGAAAGGGGATGCGCGGTTCAGTGGGAGCGGGTCGGTCCGGGTTTGACTCGGGCGCGACTCGGTCCGGATGGGTAGATTTGGCATTTTAGGATGATTTCCTAAACTATAAGATACAATCTTTTTTACCTAATTGGATAATATTTGATATTATCTAAATTATATAATTTCCTAAAAGTTGTTAGGATAGATTCCCACTAGATAAAGATAAGGATATTTGATATTTTATCTTGTTTATGCATATCTTATCCAATAATGCATTTTAATGATGAATTATGATTAATTCTATATATTACTTTTAATTTGAATTAAGAAATTGATATTAAATTATTTATGTCATGAGATGATTTATTCAATTTGATATGTTTTTAGTTAATGTTATTAATTAGATTAATATTATTGATAATATTTGATATTATTATTGCATGCATGCTTTATGATATTATTGCTTGCATGAGGTGACTAGTATGGCCCACACTAGGATAGATAAATACGATATGCGTATCGTTATGTTTTTCTTGTATACGATCTGCGTATCGTTATGTATTTTTGTAATATAAATTTCTGCAAGAGAGTTTATTCCAATTATATGTAAGACAAGAAGAAGAAGATCCTAAGAGGACCAAAGGATGGAGATCCATGGAGGGTACTAAGGATGGAGATCCAGGAGTAATAAGACCATGAAGATTAGATCTTTAATTTTGGTTTTTATGGGTCATACTAGGATCACATTTAATTACTGCATTACTTGAATGCTTTATTTCCCACTTTGCATGCTTGCTTGTTTGTTTATGCTATTTTGTTCACTAGTAAATAAACAACCATTGTATGCTTAAGTCCCTTAACAGAATATTGAGATCATGCCTTTTCATATCATAACCATGAGGCCCTTGGGATTCGTTGGAAAGTTTTCGCTCTAGCGAGGTGTCCTTCATTGACCTTGGGATAGTGCGAGTATGTCTAATAGGGGCATGCTGCCTTGGTATGGTTACACTCAACAAGAGACCAAAAGGCTCAGTTTTGGATCTTGATGCATAAGGATGAGTCTTACATAAGATGTGGCCATCAACCAAGAATTATAAGGTGTTATAATTAGTAACGGGTTTACTTACCTTGATTACATGAGACTTGGGGAAGTGCCTTAGTACGCTCGAGTTTCATCTAAGATAGGATCTTGGAATCATTTTACTCACAAGGGACAATTTAATTGAGTAGAATGTGCAATAACTTACTGTTTATAGCTGGTCTAAATTTTAAGTTCTTGCATGTCAAGCATAATTTATCTGCATGTTTTATTCCGTTTTGTAGTTACTATGTCTTCTGAACACCTCAAATTCACTATCCGCTCAATTGTTGAGAAAAACAAGTTGAACGACACAAATTCCCTTGATTGGGAAAGACATATGAGAATCAGTCTCAGGTCTGAGGGACAAGAGGATGTCCTTGAAACCCCCATCCCAGAGTTGACTGCCACCTCATCTGATGAGGATAAGGCAAGTCACAAAAACCTGGAAGAAAATAAGAGGGGAACAGTCTCCACTTCAGGTATTTACGTTACTGAAATCTTATCAATCAAGTCTCATTCTTGGATATTAGATTCAGGATGTGGTTCTCACATTATTTCGAATGTGCAAGGACTAAGAAATAGGAGACGGTTGCAGAAGGGTGAGATAGATCTCCACGTTGGAAATAGAGCAAGGGTTGCTGCACTTGCCATTGGAGATTATAGTCTACCTCTACCTTCTGGCTTAGTTTTAGAACTTTATAATTGTTATTTTGTTCCTTCTATTACAAAGAATTTGATTTCAATTTCAGTTTTGAACCTTGAGGGTTATGAATTTGTCATTAAGGATTGTTTTTCCATTTATAAGAATGACATTTTCTATGCTCGAGCCCATGTGAGTAGTAGTGGACTATACATGCTGGATCTCAAATCTGAAATTTATAACGTTGATACAAAGAGGCAAAAGTCGAATATAAGTGAAGCCAATATATGGCATTGTCGCTTGGGTCACATTAGCATCAAACGCATGAAGGAACTCCAAACGGTTGGTAGCCTAAAATCATTTAATTTAGAATCATTTGAAACATGTGAGTCATGTCTGATGGGCAAGATGACAATGTCACCTTTCACTGGTACGAGTGAGAGGACTACTGAGCTCTTAGCTCTCATACATACCAATGTGTGTGGACCTATGAGCACAGAAACTAGGTGAGGCTATCGATACTTCATTACATTTACTGATGATTTTAGTAGATATGGGTATATCTACTTAATGAAGCATAAATTTGAGTATTTTGAAAAGTTCAAAGAATTCCAGAATGAAGTTGAGACACAGACAGGCAAGAAGATCAAGGCACTCCGATCAGATCGAGGGGGCGAATATTTGAGCCAAGAATTCGACCATCACTTGAGAAGTTGTGGCATTTTGACACAACTGACTCCACCAGGCACGCCACAGTTGAATGGCGTATCTGAGAGGAGAAACATGACATTGTTAGACATGGTCCGCTCAATGATGAGTTTTGCTGATCTTCCTATATTTTTTGGGGATATGCCATCACCACTACTGCGTTCACACTAAACAGGACTCCATCACGATCAGTTGACAAGACACCACATGAGATATGCTATGGAAAAGTTCCTAGCTTATCATTTCTGAAAGTCTGGGGATGCGAGGCTTATGTAAAGCGTTTACTATCTGATAAGCTAGCACCCAAATCAGACAAGTGCTTCTTTATAGGTTATCCCAAGGAAACAAGAGGATATTATTTCTACAATCCCGCTGAGAATAAAGTGTTTGTTTCTTGGGATAATGTCTTTTGGGAAAATGATTTCTTTTCCAAGAAGCCAAGTGGGAGAAATGTTCAGCTTGATGAGATTCAAGCTGAGCAACAAACCCAACAACACGAGGACATAGACGATGTCACTGAGGAACTTGACTTTGGAGGCGTACCTTCTCGAAGGGAAACCGTCCAGATTCAAGATGCAATTCCTCAAGTAGATGAAGCACCTAAGGTCCCGCATACTGATGTGGTCAACCCTTCTGCTGAAGTCTCTCCTATTGTTGGACCACATTGGAGATCAGAAAGGCTAAGGCAGCCTAGACGTTATGAGGATTACGTCTTAACTGCTAGCATTGACGTTCTACTTTTAGAGAACGACGAGCTTGTGACCTATAAGCAAGTGATGGCGGACCTCGACTCCGAGAAATGGCTGGTAGCCATGAAATCCGAAATGGACTCCATGTCTGAGAATCAAGTCTGGGACTTGATAGATTTGCCTGATGGGGTAAAACCCATTGGATGCAAATGGGTCTTTAAGATCAAGACAGACAAGGATGGAAACGTTTCTGTCTATAAGGCAAGGCTAGTTGCCAAAGGATTTAGACAGGTTCATGGTACTGACTATGATGAAACGTTTGCACCGGTCGTTATGATCAGGTCCATTAGGATACTCCTAGCGATTGCCGCCTATCATGATTATGAGATTTGGCAAATGGATATCAATACCGCTTTTCTAAATGGATTTTTAGAAGATGATGTATACAGGATGCAACCAGAAGGTTTTGAGGATCCAGAAAATCCTAGGAGAATATGCAAGCTTAAGAAGTCCATCTATGGACTTAAGCAAGCATCCAGGAGTTGGAATCTTTGTTTTGATGAAGTAGTCAAAAAGTTTGACTTCATCAGATGCGAAGAAGAGCCCTGTGTCTACAAGAAGTTTAGTGGGAGCAAAGTGGACTTCCTAGTTCTATATGTGGATGACATATTACTCATTGGGAATGACATTACTATGCTGGAGACAGTTAAGGAGTGGCTCAAGAAGTATTTCTCAATGAAGGACTTGGGAGAGGCTGAGTACATACTAGGCATTAAGATCTATAGAGATAGATGTAAGAGACATTGGTCTAAGTCAGGGAACTTATGTAGATAAGGTCCTTGATAGATTCAATATGATGAACTCTAAGAAAGGGTTCCTGCCTATGCAACATGTCTTATATCTCAGCAAGAGCCAGTGTTCTAAGACACCTGGTGAGACTGAAAGGATGAGCATGATTCCCTATACCTCAGCCATAGGATCCATCATGTATGCAATGATTAGTACTCGCCTAAATGTTGCATATGCTTTGAGTATGTGTAGCATGTACCAATCAAACCCGGGTGATGCACATTGGTGTGCAACCAAGAACATCCTGAAGTACTTACGAAGGACTATGGATGATCTCTTGATATTTGGAGGTGATGACGAGCTGGTCGTCAAGGGCTATATTGATGCAAGTTTTCAGACAGACAGAGATGATTTTGAATCTCAGTCTGGATATGTCTTTATTCTGAATGGAGGAGCCGTCAGCTGGAAGAGTTCCAAATCCAGACATGTTCTACGGAAGTACCACATGATCAGACACTATGTTGATAGTGGAGATGTGCGGATGTGCAAAGTGCACACAGATGACAACATTGCAGATCCTTTGACCAAGACCATGTCTAGGCCCAAGTATGACAGTCACACTATGGCCAAGGGACTCAAGCACACTAGAGAGTTCTTTTGAGACATTGTTTGTTTTATGATAAACCTTGTTTATTGTTATTACAGACATTTATGCTTGACTTATATATATGAATTTCATATTATTATTTAATCATTGCTTGGGATTAGATAAAGTATCCAAATAATTTAATAGTTATCAAATGGGCTCATCAAAACTGTTTTGGTGAATGAAACCCCATTAAGTGAACTGAAATTATAAAATTGTTAGAAGTCCATGGTCTAAGTTGTTAACTTGGATACAAATGACTTAATCAAAAGACCATATTGTGAGATTGATTGATAACACCGGGTTTCATGTGTTATAGGGACATGGAGATGTCTAATCGATTACATAGATGTGTATACCGATACATATCGGACAGACCAACCTTAGGACTCCTCAAGACTTTATTGAGGAGTTCTAGGATTATTCATGATTAGTGAGTTCCTTAGACATGAGTATGATATAGTTATCATTTGACTACTGGTATGTCTTTGACACTGTCAAACGCTGACCGTAACAGGCAGTTATAAAGGCAGTGATTGGGATTGCCAAAAGTTGAGTGGGAGCTGTAGTCTTACAAGATTGAATATGTCCTCCTATTCCATGTATACAACGATACATTTGGAAAGGATTGGTGTCTCGGCCACTTGAAGAGAGAGAACTGTGAAAACGCATGGCCATGCTCGGATGGATTATTAGTAATCATCCGTACTGACAGTTTGATCTCAAGAGTTCAAGAAACATATTTAGCGGTAAAGATGAGTTTCATCATATAGTCAGATAAGACACTTTGTGACAAAGGAATTTTAACATTGCACACTTGTTTTAAGGACAAGTCGGAGATTGAAGGAATTGTGTCCTTTAATCAAAGGTGCAATTATTGATTATGAAGTGGGACCGTTTATAGAGATATTTAATCCGGTGATTTTAGGTAGTCATAGTGCTTTGCTAGAAGCCAACTATGATTTATAGACTATATGTTATAAAGTATGTCATAAAGTCTATTGCTATTATTATCGGGTCCTATGAGGTCACACCCTTAGAGTCTGGACTGGATCAGTTTAATGGGAGACATATTATATAAGGTATATGATATAAAGTTATATATGATATAACTTGGGAGATAAGGTTTGTTAATAATAAAGAGTTATTATTAATAATAAAAGATATACTTATTTAGGAAATAAGATATCTATACATGGCAATATAAAAGGAGGGCTTTTAGGAAAAACCCACAACCCTAATTTACACCAAGAAGCATGGCTGCCACCATCTCCCAAATCTCTCCTCGTTTGCCTTCGATCCTCGCTCTAGAAATCGAGACCTAGGTGATCCAGATCCAAGCTCGGGTGGACCAAATAGAGGAGTCACACGTGAGACTTTAATCTCCCCATTCCAGGAAGATTCAAACACGCATCAAGAGACAAGAGGTAATTAATTCTTCCTATCTATGATCTATTTGGTTTATGCATGAGATCCTTGGTTAGATGTTAGAAAAACGTTTTCTGAAATTCCGCTTTACGCATCTAAAATCCCAACAATTACTTCTTGCACTACTATAACTACCCTTCTTTTCTCTCTCCAAAACATACAAATTTCCTTTCCCTCACTGTATCTCTCTTTTTCTTATTCTCTGTTTAATAAAGCCTCTTCTTTTACATGGCTTCCATACATGACTCGTTTTCACCATCTTCCACATTTTTCCATCTAAGGAATAAAATCAAACAGTTGGTGGGCAATGGAAAACAGACCATAAATTCATCTAGGAAAGAATAGAGCTATAATAACATAATGCCACGAGTGAGAAATTTAAGAACAGATATTGTAGAGAGGATAATAATAATAGAAATGATTGAAGAATTTTACACTTGCAGTTTGTTTAATAGAGTAGGGGAGTACCATACGCGTCGCCATTGAAGGAGAAGATTCTGAATAGCTACTTGTGAGGAATGTGATCAGGAGTTGAGTGCTAAGAGAGAGAGTTAGATGTGCTTGGTCATTTATAGGGTTGAGGATTTTTAGGTCACCGTCGACTGTTACGATGGAGAAAGAGTAGAGGCGGCCAAAGTTTAAGCACCGATGGAAGTGACGATGGACGAGCAAGTAGAGGTGATGGGATGTAAACCGACGACGGAGGAAGGAACCACGACAGGGTATTAGGGATTTTACTCTTCGAAGCGTGTGTGGGGGAGGAAGCAGAGTGAGAAGACGATGACCCATCTTTTATTTTTCTTAACTTTCATGTAAAATACCACCTTGGTTAGTAAAAATATAACCTAACCATAGTATATTAGCAATTGTTTTACCTCGGTTCTTGGTGAACTGGGGTAAATAGATGCATAAATTACCACGGGTATAGTTAGAAGCATGGTAAAATGGACTATATAAGATCACGGGTGTCTCACAACCGTAGTAATTTTACCCATCTAGCTCATTTACAATAGAATATTAGTGAACCATGGTATATTAACCTTTGTTTCACATCAGTTCGCCTAGAAACACTCCAAAAACAACACCGCTTGTTTTCAGAACCGTTGTAATTTATCCACGCCAACAAAAATACTACAAAAAAATATGGAACTGTGGTAAAACACCAAATTTATTACCTCGGTTCACCACGAACCGTAGTAAAAACACTCCAAAGATATAACGGTTATTTTCAGAACCGTGGTAATTTATTCACGCCAACAAAAATACTACAAAAAAAATATGGAACCGTGGTAAAACACCAGATTTATTACCTCGGTTCACCGTGAACTGTAGTAAAGACACTCCAAAAACACCACGGTCGTTTTCAGAATCGTGGTAATTTATCCACGCCAACAAAAATACTATGAAAAAACATGGAACGCGGTAAAACACCAGATTTATTACCTCGGTTCACCATGAACCGTAGTAAAAACACTCCAAAGATACCACGGTTATTTTCAGAACTGTGGTAATTTATCCACGCCAACAGAAATACTACAGAAAAACACGGAACCGTGGTGATTGTGTCCATAGGGGAAGCCCCGTTTTGTACTAGTGAAAATGAGTTCTTGGAAAAAGAACAAGAGGTTTATGTGCATACCTTGGGAGTAACCCTATGAGCACAATTAAGATGAAATGCATTATCAAGGGCAAACAAAATGTCATATTAGTGGACAACACACACAACTTCTTGGATCCCATAATTGCCAAAGAAGCAAGATTTGACTTGCAAGAATCCAGTGTGATGGCAGTAGTTGTTGCCAATGGAAATCAAATGTTCAATTAATAAATTTACAAGAATTTTGAGTGGGTGATGTAATGAAATAGATTCGATTTTGACATTGGGATTCTAAATCTAGGAGGATGTGATATGATACTAAGGATGGACTGGTTGAGAGAATTTAGTCCCTTGACTTTTGATTTTAAGCAACTTAAGTTGTCCTTTGTCAAAGGGGGTCATATGGTTAAGATGGATGGGTTCAAGGAACAAGCCTCAGTAAGGATGATGAGTGGTACAAAGTTGCAGAAACTTTGGAGGAAAAAGATGTCGTTGTTCATTACTCAAATAGCTCAATGTTTTCATGTGGAGCCACAAAAGATAAATCTTCCTATTATGATTTATGAATTAATGATGCATTAGAGGATGTGTTTACTAAACCGAAAGGATTTCCACCTATGAGGGGACATGAACATCATAATAACCTAAAATCGGATGATCAACCTGTATGTTATAAACCCTATGGATATCCTTGCCTACATAAGAATACAATCGAAAAATAGGTCATTTAAATGCTTGAGAGCTCTACTATCAGACCAAGTCATAGTCCATTTGAATCTCCCGCTCTCTTAGTTAAGAAGAAGGATGGAAGTTAGTATTTTTGTATTGATTATACGCAATTGAATGACTTGAAGGTCAAGGACAAATTCCCAACTCCTCACACAGAAGAGCTACTAGATGAATTACATGGTACTTGTCTTTTCTCCAAGTTAGATTTGAGGGAAGTTTATCCTGAAGTGAGAATGGCTGAAGAAGACGTCTCTAAGACTGCCTTTAAGACTAATCATGGGCATTTTGAGTTCGAAGTAATTTCATTTGGATTGACCAATGCTCCAACTACATTTCAATTTCTAATGAATCAGGGTAATTAGGCTATATTTGAGGAAATTTGTCTTGGTTTTCTTTGATTATATTTTGGTCTACATTGGAAGCTTAGAGATCCATGTGCAACACATGTCTAATGTCCATGAGTTGTTGAGAAAACATAGTTTGTTTGCCAAGTATTCTAAATGTGCTTTTACCCAAACTCAAATTGACTACTTAGGCCGCACCATATCTGGCAAACGAGTAACCACTGATCCTACCAATGTAGAGGCTATGATCTCTTGGCCTTCACCAAATACCGTGAAAGAGCTAAGAGGATGCCTAGGCTTAATTTAATGTTATAGACATTTTATTCATGGATATGGTGTCATTAGTAGGTCATTGACTGAGTTGTTAAAGAAGAACTATTTCCATTGGAATAAAGTAGTAGAACAAATATTCCAGCATTTGAAGAAATTGCTTTCCTCTAGTCATGTTCTAGGTCTACCTAATTTCTCATTTCCATTTTGATGAAGCAAGGACATCCACTACCTTACATCAGTAAAGCTTTTCATGGCCAAAACCTTCTTTTGTCAACCTATGAGAAAGAATTATTGGCTATGTTGTTATCAGTTGACAAATGGAGGCATTATTTGGAACCTTTCCATTTCTGTATTAGAAATAGCCACCAATAATTGAAACGTTATCTTGAGAAACATATTATCACCCACCTCTAGAAGAAGGCAGTCGTAAAACTCCTTGGTTTATTTTACTCCATATCCTCTAACAAAGTAGAGAAAACAGGGCAGTAGATGCTCTCTCAAGGAAATTTAATTATGGGGAAGGCAGCTGTGTTGTAGTCTTGATAGTTGAACCTACCTAGATGAAGCATGTGGAAGATAGTTACCTAGTTGATGCAATTTTAGTTGACATTATTGCTCAAAGCTTATTGGATGCTTCTTCTCAATATAAGTTCCAACACAATATTTTGAGTTATAAGGGTAGGTCATACATTGGTAAAAAGTTAGATTTCAAAAATCAACTCATTCAGGCTATGCATTTAGAACCTCTAGGTGGACTTTCAAGGATATATGACACTTACCAATGCCTTAAGTCCATTTTTATTAGTCTCACATGAAGCATTGTGTTGAGTAGTTTGTGAAGGCTTGTGACACTTGTTAGAGAAACAAGCATGAACACATGCCTTCACCCGACCTCTTCCAACCCCTGTCTGTTCTTGCACAAGCTTGGAGCCTGATTAGTATGGACTTTGTGAAGGTCTTCACCGTTCTCATGGCAAAGGTACTATTATGGTGGTGGTGGGCCGACTCACCAAATATGTCCATTTCATTCCTTTGACTCACCCTTTTATTGATGCTAAGGTGGCCACTGAGTTCATGTTCCAAGTGTATAATTTGCATGGCTTACCTGAGAGCATTGTATCTAACCATGACAGAATTTTCCTTAATCATTTCTGACAAGAGTTGTTCAAGTCCTTGGAAACTTTCTTGTACTTGACTTCGTCCTACCATCCACAGTCTGATGGCCAAATAGAGTGAGCAAATCAATGCTTGGAGAGCTATACCATATGTATGAACTTTGACAAACCAATCCAATGGGCCAAATGGTTGTACATACCTGAATGGTGGTACACCACCAACTATCACACGCGATTAGGCACAACTCTCTTCCAACTTCGTTATGGTCATGTTCCTTCTCAATTAAGAGTTGTCAAATTTAGACATTAGGCCGTGGGCCTACCTAGGAGAATGTGCATATGTATGGCACAAATGCGCGTATGATCCTAGCACATAAGCCTAGTGGGATTCCATCCTAAATTCAATTGGTAATAGGAGGAGTAGCCCATCAAGCTATTAGGCAAGTTATGTCCCAACTTTTAGATGTGCGATGAGTATTCTAACACTCCCCCTCAAGTGTGACGGGCCTACCTGGCCCGTTACACTTGAACCCAGGACCGAAACAGGCTCTGATACCATGTCAAATTTAGACATTGGGTCGTGGGCCTACCTAGGGAAATGTGCGTATGTATGGCATAAAGGCGTGTATGGGCCTAGCACATAAGCCTAGTGGGGTTCCATCCTAAAACCAATTGGTAATAGGAGGAGTAACCCATCAAGCTTATACACTAGACAAGTTATGTCCCAAATTTTAGATGTAGGATGAATATTCTAACAAGAGTCCATCCTTCTGCAATGACCACAACATATATTGAAGATTGTCTAGTTGAACGTGAACACATGCTACAATAGTGCAAGCATCACCTCCAACATGCTCAAGCAAAGATGAAACATTTTGCAGACCTACATAGAGTTGAGCGTGTAATTAAAGTAGGAGATCAAGTAGCAGAATATGCCCTTTGAAGGAAGCAACATGAGAGCATGTAGCACACCTCTTGCACCAATTCCTTGATTTTGAACTTCAAAAACCTTGAGGAAAAGGATTCTTAAGGGAGGTACCATGATAATTGTGTAAATAGGGGCATTAGAGGTCTCCTTGTGTAATTACCCGAAAGTGCTTTTAAGGAGGTGGGTGTGGAATTTCATTGGAATATTGAATAATAGAAAACAACATTCTAAACTCTATCTCTTTTTCTCCCTTTTTGGACTTTATGTCTCTTCCCTACCCATCTCACGGTTTCCCTGAGCTTCCATGGAAGCTCGTTTATTTGAAGATCTTAAGAACATCACATTACTATTATCTTGATACAAATGGGTAAAATATAAAAAGATAAATGAAAATTGGAAAAGAGAAGTGAACCAGATCGACACCAGCGTTTGTTAAAATAAATTGTGATGCTTATGTATTGAAATTTAGTAGATGCGGTTAGGGCTGAGCACGGGCTGAGAAAACTGAACCCGAACCCGACCCGAAAAACCCGAACCCACATGACTTCGGTTCGGGTTTCGGTCTGAATTTATTACGATTTCGGGTTCGGGGTCGGTTTTTAGTCTGTTTTTATGTACGAATGCTGTTTTGGCCTGAACCCGAACCGAACCCGAACATTCGGTTCGGTCTTCGGTCCCATTTTTTTAGGGTTTCGGGCTTTTCGGGTTCGGGTCGGTTCGGTTCGGGTCGGGTTTAGGCCCATGCTCAGCCCTAGATGCGGTATTGGTTTGGTTGCTCATGATGATGATGGTTGTTTTTGTTTTTTGTGTGTAAAGCCGATTCAATTTCTGATAGATGTCGAGTTGTAAGAAGGAGAGGTTGTGTTTGTAGCCACCTCGGAAGAGTCGACATCGAGAGTATTCTCATGTTGAGGTGGAATCTGTCTATTTTACCTTTGATTCCAAGCTCAATAGGTGGAATCTGAAGTATCTTCATGGTTGTATAAAAGAGTTGGCCATTGAATTTAAAGTTTGTAGGTGGAGTCACATTTCTACCTACTTACTTTTAGATCTTGTCTTCATTTGTTAACTTTGTGTCCTTTTCCTGTGAAATTGGTAAATTTGTTGGATTGAGATTTGAGGTTTGTTTGGTTTCCCAAGGAGAATGCATTAAATTATATTATTTGGCATTAAATTGAATTAAATAAGACATTTAATGTAAGATAATGTAACTTAATGTATTTTTAGGAATCCAAACAAACCCTTGGTTCTATATAGTTCATTTTGATAAAAAGGCTAATTACTTTCATAGTCCCTAACCTTTCACCTTTGTTTATAACATTTACAAATGTCCAATTTAGTCTTTAACCTTTGGTAAAGTGTCACTATTTAGTTCTTTGTCATTTTAGACTTTAAGATAAATTACATCAAACCTTCAAAATTTTAAATTGGTTTTCTCAAAATGCAATATTTAACATTAATTATAAAATTACCTCATTTTTGGGGAGGAAACTATAAACTATCACCTCTTATTTACACATTTTCACAAAACCACTAGTTTTTATTATGTTTTTTAAATTTGATAAAATGTACCACTATATTAAAAAAACACCCATTTAAATATATTGATCCCATAAATTTGGAGTTTTTATAAAATTTATATTAACATTGAAAAAGTATTAAATTTTAATAAAATTCCCATAAAAAGTTAAATTCAGCTACTTCTTTTGAATGTGAATATACTTAAGAGTCCCAACTACATATGTTTTTGTAAAAATATATAGCTTTTTCAAAAGTGGTGAATATTTATGAAAAAACAAGAGGAAGTTTTTCAAAAATATGCTTCTTTATAGTGCTTTAAACGATGATTTGCAAAGCTAAATTTCTAAATCGTACAATATCGTTTTTTGAGTTGGGATTATATGAGGATGATGCTTATGGTGTAATGAGGAGAAATGGTGGCCACTAGATCTAAGAAATGGGGACCTAAGATTAAAACACGTAGAGTGACAAAATTGTAAATAAAAAACTTTAACTATTTTTATTTTATAATTATTTTCTTTTGGAAAAAATGATTTCCCCCCCTCCCCCCAAAAAAAAAATCTATTATTCACCATGCATTTTAACATACTTACACATGTACTTAATTTTAATATATTAAACATGCACTTTAACATACTTATGCATTCACTTTATAGTATACTAAAATGCACTTTAACATACTAATCATACACTAGATAAAATGTACTTTTGATATACATGCTAAACATGCACTTTACCATATTAAGATGCACTTTCTATACTCTATGTAAATATTAAAAATGTGCTTATATATGCAATTTGGGTTCTTATAGATGCACTTTTGGTGCTTATATATGCACTTGAATAGTAATTCTATAGGTTGTTGTAATGCAAAAAACTAGAAAAAATATTATTTTTTAAGAAAAAGTTGTCGAAAAAAATAATTGCCGAAAAAAAAATTCAGAAAAAATATTTTCTAAAAAAAATATTTAAAAAAATAAAAATTACAATATTTATAATTTTCTCAATCCATATTTAATTTCTAATCTTAGCCCTCCATTTTTTAGATCTAGTGGCTACCATTGTTTCTCACTTTAACCCTAAGCTTACTATGTATGTGTAGGGGTGAGCACGGGCCGACGAAACCGAAGCCCGAACCGAACCCGGCCCGAAAAACCCGAACCGAACCCGAATCCATACTCCTTCAGTTCGGGTTTCGGGCCGCACTTTTTACCATTTCGGGTTTCGGGTCGGTTCGGGTTCGGTTCGGGTTTCGGGTTTTAGTGCATTTTTTCCCCTTTTCCCCCTTTGAGTGCTGTTTAGCCCGAACCCGACCCGAACCCGAACTGAACTGAAGTGTTCGGGTTCGGTCTTCGGTCCCATGTTTTTGGGCTTTTCGGGTTCGGTTCGGGTCGGGTTCTGGCTCGTGCTCACCCCTATGTATGTGAACTCTACTCTCATTTTTTAAAGATTAGTTTGTAGCAATTTCTTGTTTTATATGTGATTTATATACTTTTCAATTTTATGATAAATATACTCATACTATATATGTGATTTTATACAAATTGTCTGAAATCTTTTTCTTTAGTACATTTAGTACCTTCTACATTTTTTCTTAATTATATAACAATCATTCTAACGGGTAGAAATTCTGATTTGGTAATCATTTTATCAACTCAAAAAATGACATTTTGTGTAAAAAAAGAAATCTTTGAAATTATATAAAAAAAATCTGGTAAATTTCAAAACAATCTACTATATATCTACTAAAGTAGAATACCTGCTACGTCACGTGGCGCCCCCAAAATGAACCAAATTATTGGCTGTCATGTGGCATCACGATATTGAATTTGCCACATGTCGAGCTCTCATTTTTTCATTGATTTTTCAAAAATCAAAGAAAATAAAAACTATTCCCATATTAGCCGGATATGCACCCTAATATAAATATTTTGTATCATCTATTCCTTCCAAAAACGTAGCAAACAAAATATTCACATATTAGTCAGATATGCAACCTAATATGAATATTTTATAATGATAAATTTATTATGGAATAAACAATTATTATGGATATAGTAGATTATAACTTTTGCAAGTAATATCTATGCGTACGTATTGGCTCAAGAATATCCATAATTATAATTATCTTACTTAGAATTGTAATAATTGTTTATTCCATAATAAACTTACCACTATAAATTTTCAAATTGTCTACTATAAATAGGATTTGTGAAAATAATTGTATACAAAACTATAAAATACCATAAAAAAAACTTTCTACGACGACGAAAAAGAAACAATTGTAAAAGTTGTGCTAAATCTTATAACCTCTTTGATAATTTCTTTGAAACACATATAATTTGTTATAAGTGTAACTTTAGAAGAAGCCAAGATCTAAAAATTAATCATAAAAAGATGGAGACACCTCATCGGACTATGAGATTGTATGCTTCATCTACATATTACTTGCAAAGTTGCAAGACCTAAGCCTATCATGTCTAATTTACTATATATCTACTAAACAAGAACCTAATTATCTCACATGGCACTCCCTCGTTAAAACCGCCACATGTCAGATTCTGCTTTTTTCAATTTTTTAAAATGAATCTAATTATTAATTAAAGATTATTATCCTAAACCTATCACTCATTTTTTTCCTAATTTAAATACAAATCAAGCACAAAGATTACAATTTAGTCACAAAGATTAAAATCCAAAATTTCCTAATTTGGTATAAATCCAAAATTTCTTAATCTACTATATATCTACTAAACTAGAACCTAATTACGACACATACATGACACTCCCTCATTAAAACCATCACATGACACTCCCTCATTAAAATCACAATATGTCATTTTCTGCTTTTTTAAAATATTTTATAAGTCAAAGATTATTATCCTAAACATATCACTCACTTTTTTCTAATTTAATACAAATCAAGTACAAAGATTACAAATCCAAAATTTCCTAATCATATACAAATCCAAAATTTCCTAATTATGTACAAATCCAAAATTTTATAATCTACTATATATCTACTAAACTAGAACATAATTACACCATATTGACATTCCCTCATTAAAACCGCCACATGGCACTCCCTCATTAAAACCACCACATGTCATTTTCGGCTTTTTTTATTTTTTAAAATAAATCTAATTATTAGTTAAAGATTGTTATCCTAAACCTATCACTCATTTTTTCCTAATTTAAATACAAATCAAGCACAAATATTACACGTTAATCACAAAGATTATAAATTCAAATTTCTTAATTATATACAAATCCAAAATTTCATGATTATATACAAATCCAAAATTTCCTAATCTACTATATATCTACTAAACTAAAACCTAATTACGCCACATGATACTCCCTAATTAAAAGCGTCACATTATACTCCCTCATTAAAACCGTCACATGTAAATTTTTGCTTTTTTCAATTTTTTAAAATAAATCTAATTATAAATAGACAATTATTATCCTAAACTTATCACTCTTTTTTTCCTACTATAAATATAAATCAATCACAAAGATTACAAGTTAATTACAAAGATTACAAATTCAAAATTTCCTAATTATATACAAATCCAAAGTTTTCTAATTATATACAAATCCAAAATTTTCTAATCTACTATATATCTACTAGAGTATAACCTAATTACGCCACATGGCACTCCCTCATTAAAATCGCCACATGACATTCCCTCATTAAAACCGCCACATATAATATTTTGCTTTTTTCAATTTTTTAAATAAATGTAATTATAAATCAAAGATTATTATCCTAAACCTATCACTTTTTTTCCTAATTTAAATACAAATCAAGTACAAAGATTACAAGTTAATCACAAAGATTATAAATCAAAAATTTCCTAATTGTATACAAATCTAAAATTTCCTAATCTACAATATATCTACTAAACTAGAACCTAATTACGCCACATGACACTCCCTCATTAAAACTGTCACATGTTATTTTTTGTTTTTTTCAATTTTTAAAAATAAATCTAATTATGAATAAAAGACTATTATCCTAAATCTATCACTAATTTTTTCCTAATTTAATTACAAAACAAACACAAAGATTACAAGTTAATGACAAAGATTACAAATCTTAAATTTCCTAATTATATATAAATCCAAATTTTTTTAATCTACTATACATCTACTAAACTATAACCTAATTACGTCACACGACAATCCCTCATTAAAACCTCCACATGACACTCCATCATTAAAACTGTCACATATCATTTTCTGCTTTTTCAATTTTTTAAAATAAATCTAATTATAAATCAAAGATTATTGTCCTAAACCTATTACTCATTTTTTCTTAATTTAAATACAAATCAAGCAAAAAGATTACAAGTTAATCACAAAGATTACAAAAGCAGAATTAGGAAAAAGACTAATAACCACACAGCTCGGCAGTCATGGCAAACAAGGAAGAATATTTCAGGCAACAATATTGGATATACAATTTTGATTTCTCGCATGATTATGTCATCATCAGACACTTCATACCCGTTTAAGTTTCAATGAAGACAATTTCCCTTGAGTGTCTGTTTTGTTATGACGATAAACAAGAGCTAGGACCATTCTATTGCAAATGCCAGTTTGTATCTTTCACACCCTGTTTTCACTCATGTAGTTGTATCATCAAGAGTTTGTTGCATCATCAAGAGTTACTAGCAAGAAAGGTTTGTAGATTTTGATATACGACAAAAAACAAAAAAGATCTAATACTACAACCAATGTAGTATACGAGGAAGTTTTTTTTTAATAATTTCTAGCAATTTTGAACATCTTACGAGATTTTATGTTTAGGGTTTTATTTTCATGTATAAGACGAACATTTTGATTATGCTTTATCATTTTAGTAGAATTGATGTTAGGGATGTGGCTATCCCCATTTCAAAATTACTTAACCATTTTTTACTTTTAATAAAGTTATAGAGAGTTTCGTATCTCTTTCGATAATATTTTGTTAATTTCTTTAATATTTTGTATTCAATTAGTTCTTTTTTATATTAACATTCATCTATTTCTATAACCGTCACTATCTACATAATTCTATATCAATTAAATGTATAATTTAAATATACTATTTTTTAAAATATAAGAAAAAATAAACAAATCTCGTACAAGGCACGGATACTACACTACTGTCTGTAACTAAAGAAAAATCTCTCCTCCTTCTCTCTTCTTTCTCTCTCTAGTATGTTTGTGTACCGATTCCGATTTTGTTCAATCCTTTTCTCCCCCGTTTCTCTCTTTGTTCTTTTTTTGTTTCTTGTTCTTCATATCCATCCATGAAAACAATCAAGAAACTTATCAATTGACCTCTTCTTTGACCATTTCGCATGAAATCGTGATCCTTATTATCATCAAGTTTGGTATATCTCTTGAGCTTTTCAGTGACCAATGGACTTGTCAGCCAAAGATTTACCCTCCTATTTGGGTTTGGACACCAGATTTGGAGATGTATTTTCACTTTTCTTTTTTGATCGATCTGGATTACTCTAAACTCTACCTGAAGCTATCATTTTCATATCTAGCATGACGTATAGACTGATTTCTAGCAAGATTCTTTACTTCCTTCTTTAAAATCTTCTAGAAATACACTTGAAACTTCTCCTTCAAGTCTACATATCCCTTTCGAAGGTCACCTCCCCTCTATGTGATTCCCTTCCTCATGCAAAGGCTCCTCCCATTAGATTATGCTCTAGCCTTTCTAGTGCTAGACTGGACTCTCTTGGGGGATCTAGTATGTTTCTTATCCTTATCTCTCTTTTATTGCTATTTCTTGAACTATATTGCTCTCTCTTATTATATATGTTGACCTGACTTTATATCTTATAAAGTGAAAATTGTTGATCTTCTCTGTCTTCTAGATTTACATATGTGTTTTAGTTTATGGATTAAGTTGTTTTCAATTTATCCCTTTTTTATCCATATATGTTCTATTTTCTATGTACCTATGAATTACAACTTTGCATGCCCTATGGTTGTGTGGTTTTAGAGACTCATATGCTCTCTCAAGTCTCATCTCTCATTTTTCTATATATTGGTCTGCCCTTTTGGGTGTGATCTCTTTGGAAAGAAGATTGAGGTAATGAGCCCGATTTCATCTCATGTGGTTGGTTTCTGAGATGTTGGGATTATGAACATAGTCTTATGCTACTTGAACCATTTGATGACCACTTTGATGAACTATCCTTATGACAGTAGCATATTGAATCCTTGGTATGAAAATAATTTTGGGGAATTCATTAACTGCAAATGCTCTTGTGCTTGTTTTTAGACTTAATTCTTGTTGAATTGAGTCTGGTTACAAGTCCAACTAAGGTATTTGTAATATCCTGGATTTCGGTTGAAATTTTATCTGTTTAAATAATTTTGAAATTTGGATTTAAAAAATGAATTATATTTCTTTTCATTTATTGGTTGTATAAGTGGAGATAGTACTTGGATCTTGGGTTGCAGTTGAGACTTTATAGAATCGAGGTTAACATCCTCTATGAGATTGTTTATCTTGTTTTTGGATAATAGAAATCATATCTATTTCAAGGATTAAGTGAACTAGTTTGAATTGAATGTCGTATTGCAAAATTATGGAAATTATTAGTTAGTTTTTAAGTCCGGTATTAGGGGCGGGCACGTTCGGTTAACCGAGATTTCGGTTAGTAATTTACTATAACCATGAACTCAACCGTTAATCTCGGTTAACCGCAATTTCGGTACGGATAATCGGTTAACCAAATGACTCTAAATTAATATTATATCAACTTAAAAAATTAAATAATTATATATATTATAATGATGATTTTACATATAAAAATGGAAAGAATCAAAATAAGTTGTTATGTATACTAAGTTACATATTTAATTCAAAAACATACCAAATTTTAGTTATCATATAACATTTTAGAACATGGTTATTCTACAACACCAACTTTATTCTTATTTGTGTACGTGTATTTGCTACAAATACAAACTATACAACTTGTTCGACGTGTTGTAATAACCCTCATTTTATCATAAGGGTAATATGGTAATTTTAATTTGATAATAATAAAAGTTATAAAATTTATTTTATTTCTTTTAGAGGTGTAATTTAAATTTCATTAACTAAAGTTCAAAAGTTATGTTAAGATAATTTTTGTATAAATTATCAAATGGGCTATAATAGTATGGTAGAAATAAATAAATAAGTATAACAATTAATGTAGTTTTGGAGAATTAAGTATTATAATAAAGGTTATAAGAATTATTACGTTTATCCATGAAAGGATAAAATAATACTTATCCTTAGTAGGTTATCTCTTTAAGTTATGCAATATTTAAATTATTTTAACTTACGTTAATATTAAACAAAATAAAAATCTCTTGTTAAACATAAAGTATTTAAAGTAAGGATAACAAAATGTTAAATAAGATAAGGTTAAATTATGATAAAATGTAATTTAAGCTTAAAGCTAAGCTAAGTTAATTTTTATTTCAACTTAAATTTGGGTTAAAATAATTATACAAACTTAGAAAAAAAAAGTTTAGATAAATTTTGTAATTTTTAAGTTTAATAAGGGCATTTTTGCCATAACTTAAAAAGTTGGACAAAATAATGCAAATAAGCCAAAATTGGGGGAGGTCGTGCGTAAAAGGGGACCCTTTCTTCAACCTCTAGCCACCGAAATGGAAGGTGAGCTTCCATGGCGGTTTGGAGCCCGAGTTCGAACGCGTTTTGGCAAATTAGACCATGGACTTTGTAGATTAGACTATGTTGTGTCTAATTCTCATGAAATTGTTACGGGTATACAAGTAGGAGGAAACACACCCCTAAAAGCTAGCCAATAGGTGTGGGAAACCTCCCACTTATATACCACACAATGGAATTCACGACTTTCCAATGTGGGATGTAAATCCCTGCAATAGAGCACCGTCCTTGAGTGCCGACGTCTCGGCGGCACCGAACAAGAAACTGGGCTTCTCTTTGCCTCTTATGTTTTGAGTTCGGCACGCATGACAACCTGTAGGGTGTCGCAGGTCCTCCCTTTTTGGGTTCACCGAACAGGTTATCGCTCCGAGAGACCAACCCGGCGTTCTGACGGGCATCGGACATGGAAACAAGGCTTTTCTTTGCCTCTTACGTCCCGAGGCCGGCACCACGCGACCACCCTATAGGGAACTGGGTTTCTCCTTACCTCTTACGTTCCGAGGAGGGCATCATGCCGGAAGGCCGATCTCAGCTCTGATACCAATGTTACGAGTATACAAGTAGGAGGAAACACACCCCTAAAAGCTAGCCAATAGGTGTAGGAAACCTCCCACTTATATACCACACAATGGAATTCATGACTTTCTAATGTGGGATGTAAATCCCTGCAACAGAAATTGGGAAGAATCGTACAAGATAAGATCAAATTTGTCCCCGAAAGGCAAGAAATCGCATCGAACGCGTCTTTGCATTTTTTGGCGAAATTCGTTCCGAATCGGGATCAATTTGAGACAGGATATGAGTACTTCCGAGTGGCTTTGTCATTCAACAATTTGGGACTAGGTAATGAAGCTCGCGGAGTGAACGGCTTTGCAGCCTCTGGAGTAGGTAAAAGAGGGGCAGCTTTGTAGCTATTTGTGGGTGAGGACTTCAGGAAAGGGGCATAGGTGTGTTGTGGAGCGCAGGAGAACTTTGGTGGGGCTTGTTGGAGAGAGGATTCATGTAGTCTAGCCAGACGAGCAGCCTCCCCCAAAGTAGTAGGGTTAAATTGTCGTATGTGGAGCTGTAGGTGGGGAGCCATATTAGCAAGAAAAATGCTCAAAGCATGTGGAAGGGGTAAAGTTAATCTGGTTAGGGCACACTCAAATTTGTCCAGGTAATCCTTAATGGATTCAATAGTTTGCTTCAAATTCACCAGATCCGCAAGAGGATCGTCAAACAACCTTCTAAATTGGGTCGACACATCCACAATATACTCCGGCCAGGAGGGAAAATTGCCAAAACGAGTGTTCATATAATTATGATGCCATTGAAGTGCCTTACCTTCCATGTGAATCGAGGCGAGGCGAACCTTCATCTCTGGACTAGTCCCATCCAGTAAGAAAAACTGTTCACAGCGGTAGATCCACTCGCAAAACAAGGAGCCATCAAATTTAGTGAAGTCGATCTTGGTAAGCCGAGTTGACATACCATTTGGATTGATTGGAGCTCTGAAAATCGATGGCTGTTGTCGAAGGTTGGACAACTGACCGCCGGTGAGATCTGGAGGGTCCGTACGAATCGGCTGAAGAGGAGTTGATGAATTGAAGGTTTCCTGCGCCGATGAGCTCGCCGGATCGATCGGGGACTGCTTCGGCGTTCCGCCGCCCTGAGCAGAAAAGTAGTCGCGCATGAGATCTTTGAGCTCTTCCTTCAGCTCCTGATTCTGAGCCGCTTGCTCCTCCACCTGCTTAGTTTGTTGAAGACACAACTCTTCAAGTTGACGATTCATCTCGATCATCGATTGTTGCCTGGTGTCCATGGATTCCGCTCAGTTGACCGAGAATAGCTCCGATACCAATGAGACAGGGTGATAATCCAATCCAGAAATTCACACGAGAATTTGAGAATTGGTGATTCCAGTCTAGGAGTTACCTGTAACACAGAAGAGGAACTCGAAGGGAATGGAAATCAGGTGGTTAGGAAAGTTCAGATAAAGAGATTGAGAAATCTGTAAATTGATTGAGACCCTGCCAAAAGAGGAATAACAGACTACAAATAGTGATGAGACACTGAAACGGAAATTCAAACCGGAACAAACCGGGTTTAGGAAAAAGACATTAAAAGGAAATGGACCGGCAAAGCAAGAACCGGGTTTAAGAAGATAAAACCATGGAATCTTGTAACACAATTTGCGCCAGATTTCCCGTGATTGTGAAGCTCTCTTCATGGGCAATTCAACCCCTATAAATAGGGCCTCAACCATAGTCATTTCGGCACCCAATTTCAAGCCAAATCTCCCAAGTTCTTCATTCTAGGTTGCTGCTGTTCTTGGAGTTTTCCCGGCCACCTCGGTGCTCCTCCACCACAATTAGGGCCACCATTGGAACCGCCTCGATGTCCCCTTCAAAAGCCCCTTGACCCTGCACCCGGAGATGCGCCGCAGAGCCACTCCTTGCGCGCGTGAATAGTACTAGGGCGGGAGGTTGATGACGATGGCATTTTGGTAATTCTTGTCATTTGTATTAATTTGGGTATTTTATTTAATTAGGTTAATTTAATAATTCTTTAGGGTAATTAAATAATTAAGTGGGTAAAATATATAATTATGAATATTAATTTATTTAATTTAATTTGGGTTAATTTTAATTAAGGTTTTAAAATTACCTATATAAGTTAATGAGGTAATTAAATTATAAAATATGCACATATAGTTATAAATAATTATGTTTATAAAAAAAGGTTAAATAAATTAATTTTGGTCAAGTTATTTTAATTAGGTTGTTGATTTATGATTAAAGGAATTAATCATAACCTTACCCGATAATTGATTTATTTGGACTTAAATCAATCCAATTAGAAACTGATACGAGTAACGTTCAATTGTCGATTATGAATAAATTATCTTATTATAATTTATTTTTGTGTGAATTGGGTATGTATCGAAATCGCTATTGGGAACGGAAACGAATCAAGAATCCAGTTCGTTGGTTCAAATCGACTTTCTTTCGAACGACGTTACGCCGTTCAATCGATATCTTAATCCGAGGCAAGTGGATGTTCGCTCTTGCTATTTTATTCCATATTTTTCTTAATTGACAATTAATCTATTGTCTTATTTAAGTTGAGATAAATAATTTATTTGTCGTTTGGGAACTTGTGTGATAAAATGGTGTGATTAATGAACGTTTTTATTAGGTTGTATATTTTGCTAGCAACGACCCTTATATATATTATTATTAATAATATAGGGTGCTAGATGAACTTTGGTGTGAATTGTTGTGCATTGGTGTGAACTTATATGCTAGTTAGCATGAGTATTCGTAGGAATACTATTTACCTTGCGAGGTTTAACTGTTTCTTTATAACTTGGTATTAGGAGGATTGTTGCCCTAATACTTTTGGTCATGACCTACCCTTATTCGAATATAAGTGGTGGTGCACTTAGCTAGTGTCGAAATTCGGGATTCGTCCCATAATCTATATCTCATTGTGAGATTGGTGTGGATTAAAAGCTTTAACGTAAATGCATATTTTGGAATTAAATAAGATAAGTGTCGTTTTGCACATAAATAGTATATCCTCGAGCGAGAATTACAACGTGAAACTCGTCCGATCTCTTGTCTAAAGTAAGTCCCCTCTCCAATCTGGATTCGTATTAAGCGGTGAGGTTGGTCGATGACTCAAATATTCAATGATGCATTTTCAAAAACTTTGTGTGATAAATATAATGTTCCCAAACAAACATACATATTCCTATAAGACTTACCTTCTTTGGAGTCTTCTTTTGTCATATATCTCTTCTTTCATTTCAGTAAGAGTGTCTAGGTTATATATCGTCTATCGACTATTTTTCGAGAGACAGTGATAGTAACTGGAAACAATCACAAGAACCATTTTGTTTGAGCCATTGCGTAGTCTTTCATTAGATTGACCAACCTTTCTCTTTCCTTACATGGTTGGCTGATATCATCCGTCATATACGACACATCAGTGGTTGGTCTCAGACGCTTTGAAGTAACAAATCAAAGACGAAGGTTTGCAGTTGAAGTTTAGTTTGAAGAATTTTCAAGGTTGTTTAAATATAAGATTTAATTTTCTAATTAATGTAATAGGTGAAGTTGTTATATTCTAGTCATGTAAATAGGATTTATTTAAAGTCTTCCGATGTAATTTCAATATCGTTTGTAAACTATCCTTCTCGATTTACAAGAGGAATTTTAATAAAAGATTGAGCTTTCTTTATACAAAGTATTTCGCTATTTACTCTTTTATTATTTAATGTTCATTAGCTTAATTGTTCTAATTAAAGCCTTGGGTGACATTGGACTTTACAATCTGAGGTCATTGGCGTGTGGCACTACCGACGTAAGTCGAGGGTGTTACACGTGTATCTAAACACCTTTATTATAACTATGTCAACTAAATTAGATTATTCCATCACCAAAAAAATATTATTTATATGATCAGTTATTCGGTTAACAAAATATAGAAAAACAACTAACTAATTGTTACTTATCCATCAATTTTTGGTCGGTTAATTGTACCGTAACTTTGGTTCATTTTCGGTCGGTTAACCTAAAAAAGGCCATTTTTTTGTTTTTTTGGTACGGTTATTCGATTTCGGTAATTTGTGCCCATCCCTATCTGTATAATACTTTTGGTTATAGTTTATATATATATATATATCATGCTAGAATGCCATATTTGAAAGCTTGAGTATTTGACAATTATAGGAAATTAAATAATATTGCTTATGGATAATAATATTTATTTTTATTACTATTTTATATGTCTAATTCATGTGTTGGGCTAGACTTAATTTATTATTTTAACCTAACCTAATCTACCTTTATAAATACGTATGTTCAAACATTAGCCTCCACAATCTATTCCCTCTTCTAAGCATCCATCTTCCCTATTTGTGCAACATTGAATAAGGTCGATCTGGGTATGTTCCTAAACTCAAAGTTTTATGAAAATTTTATGGATGATATGTGACATAGTAGAAAGCATGTTTGGAAAATTTCACGATATTTGGATTTGTATCAAAGGAGATAAAATACATAAGTGATTCTCGGTATCCATGGAAAACTAGGTTGAACGATGTACTTTGAAAATTCATTATATATTGAGTTTATATCGTAATTAGATGTATGATATGTTGATTGACTTGTATTCAAGTCTAATTTATGTATATCTAATTTCATGATTTTTTAGGAATTTTGGCTATGATTTTGTATGGAAAACCGAGTTAGGGTTCGGATTTGGAAAGTAATGGATAACTATGGAGTATATTAGTGATATTTATTTTGTTTGAAGTCTGATTAAGGTGATTCTCGAGTCATTAGGTTCGTAACATTGAAGGCTATCTTTCTGTAAATTTTGAGGAATTTAGGACATTGTTTCTTCTGTTTTGTTTATATTTTTTAAGTTGACTCTCAAATGTTAAAGTTTTGGGTCTTACATATATAATTGTGTTTCAATGGTTGTTGTAATGATAAGTCTTTGATATTTGTATGACTTATTTAGGCCGAGTTTTAAATGACGGTCGATCTTCATTGACTATTCTTGCTTGGTTTAGAGGTAAGTCTCTTAAGAATTATTTAGTTGATTACATTGGCTTTGACCTGCATGACGATTGGATTTTTAGATTCTATTTGCAATTCCTGTTTTTCCTTGTTTTGTTACTTTGTTGCAGCGAGTGAATATTTTTTGTGGTTACCTTTTTATGTGTCGTAGTTATCACACATGGTGAGTTTGAGTTGTCGTTTAGCCTCTCATGGCAGAACAAAGTTTGCTTGTATATTTGGCGTTGTTGTGCTTGACCAATTGGTGTTGGGTGCTGTGTGCGTGTATATGTGTGTGTTTATTTGGGTTATTACTAGGTTGTGATTTCATGGTATTCGTTGGACTATCTTACTAAACTTTCTACTTTGATTGAGTTTGAATTTTGGTTAAACTTTGTTTGTAATTTGCCAGTTTAGTTTCTTGATTCGTGATTTGCGGGTTTTTTGTTGAGATACCAATTACTAACCCGGGTTACTCTGGGGTATTCTGTTTGGTTTTTATTTGTTTTCGATTACAGGTTATAGCTCTGCATAGATTGAAAAGCTACATGGAGGAGTTGAAGGTGCTCGATAGTGATGCTAGTGTAGCCTTTGGGCTTCATTTTGTATTTCATTGTGTACTCTGACATTATTGTTGAGTCTAGTTGACCATGAGTTAGACATTCATTTTATTTTCACCATTAATTTTATTGAGTTCCAGTCTTAAGTCGCTTTCACCTTTTATTCCGTTTGTTTCCTTCGCTTGGTGGGTTCCGGGTGTAATCCATGGCGTTGTGACGCCCCAGGTTTGGGGGTGTTACAAAAATATTATCAGAGCGTAGGTTTCGAGATTGGTCTTCTTCCTCCCGCTTCATTGGGTAAAGTTTGTCTTTATTGAAAGGGAATTTTTTAGGGGTTTGTCTAGAGTCAGCACCGTCGAGCCGCCAACGTCTTCCATGTGATTGGTGCATAGTAAGTTACTTCTTTATTGGCCGTTCGATTCCTATATGTGTTATATTTGCAGGCACGAATATAGGGTCATACTCAATGTTCTAAAAGACGCTAGGCGGGAGCTAGGTGGTAAGGGATAGCCTAGCGCCTAGGCAGTTAGGTGGGGGCCTAGACGGATTAGAAATGTATCGGAAAAATTGGAAACTAAATGATTTGAAGCAAAGAATGGGAAGAATTGAAAACAAAAAACACAAAATAGGACTAAACCTAGCCCACTTAGACCCGCCTAGTCCACCTAGACTCGCCTAGCCCGACTTGCCTGCCTAGTCCGATTAGAACCCGACTTGCCCGCCTAGGCCCCGCCTAGCCCCCCAGCCACCTAGCCATTCCGATTTGGCCAAAATCGGGTCGGTGTCGGGCCACCTAGCCCGATTTTTAGAACACTGGTTGTACTTTTGGACATAGTACTCCCTAATCCTTTAGTGATCTTTTGAAGTGCTTGAACGATTGATTGCATTAGTTTCCACCGGTATGGTTATGGGCATGGGGTAAGTCATTGAGAAAGTGACCCCCAGGTATAACCATGCGGCTAGGAGGGACCCCTTCTCGAAATTATGAAATATTTTGGCGGGTGCTCTAGTAGAGACTCAACCGGGGTTAGAAGTTGAAGTTTTGACAATGGACAACGTGTGAGTTGCGCGTTGATCGTTGTGTGCCATGAGTTGAGATCAGAGGGTTCCACATAATGGGTTGAGACTTCGAATTATGTTGGACGGTTGTTGTTGTGAGACTAGATACATGTGCGTCCGTGCTACGCACGGGTCTGTGCCATGTTTAATTCCATATTATGTTTATTGAGTGTGATTCCTGTACATAGCTACTTTACTGTGTAAAGTGCGAAATTTTCGTGACCCTTGAATTCAGAGCATGTAAGGCTTGGATAAAGCCATGTCAGCGAGATGAGGCATGAGGGAAAGGAAGCATGCGCCTCATTTTTTGTCATTTAGAGTGGCAGTGGGTGTAATTAATCGAAAAACCATACCCTTCCTAAACCTGAACAAAACCATTATTCTCCTGCACTCTTCCTCAAACACTCCCAAAAGAAATCATTGACTTCCAATCCAACTCTCTTGCATCTCCAAATCTCTTCCAAAATCATCGCAAATCAACGATCTCGCAAAGCAACGATCCAAAAAGAAAAATTCACGGATTGTGATGTGTTGAAGGAGCACGACTTGATTGCGACAACGATCCAAATCTACAAGCCCTAAAATTCGAAGAACATGGCGAAAGCGGGGAACGATTCGAAAGAAAAAGGAAAATCATCCAAAGGTAACTATCAGATCTTGTGCCTAATTCCATGTAACTATCAGATCTCGTGCCTAATTGCCATTTTTGTGCTCGATTTTAGCATTTTGTGCATCAATTTTAATCTGCCTAATTCCATGTAACTATCAGATCTCGTGTTGTTTCACTTGTTTGGATCGTTCATTATGCTTTATGATTTGATTGTTTAGGTTTCTTTACTCTTTCCTATTGGTACTTTTCACCGATTGAGATCACGATCCTAATAATCAGGGTTTCAATTGAACGTCGTTCGATTACTTGTGCGCTACAATGTAGGGGTAGCATTCAACTGAGGTTCGATGATGGATGCCGGTTTATAGGCTCATTCGTTCCTCTTGCAAACCTTGCTGAAATTGTGTGTCTGGTTGTGTAGTGTTAATTTTTGCTTAGTGCTGGAAATAATCTGAGCTTGATTAGATTTCCTTATAAAATTGATCTACACATGAGCTAGAGTTGAGGATCCCTTCTTTAGCTATTATTTTGGGAGGATTTCCTCATCGATCCACTTCTTTCCTGCCAAAATTTCCATTTCCTTAGACGATAATTGTCCTTTCTTCTATTACACTTACATAGCTTGGGGAAATTTTGATTATGCAATTTACATAGAGGATAGATCTTGATAAATCAATAGACATCAAATGGAAAGCAATCACATCGACAAGAAAACTTTTGATAGTTGATTGTTCAGAGTTTATTTTGTTGTCGTTTTGAATAAGATATTTATGTGCATGTATAAGAGTTTTATGTGCATGAATAAGAGCTTTTTGTGCATGAATTATATAAACTAACCGTTGTACTTGCACTTGGTTTCAACAAAGTTTATTTTGCTGCCATTTTGATGAGTGGTAACCAAATTAGGAAATATAGCTTTTGTGCATGAATAAGAGCTTTATCTGCATGAATAAGAGCTTTATATGCATGAATTATATAAACTAGATGATGTGCTTGCACTTGGTTTAAGCAAAGATTAACCCATTAGTTTAATTCATTAAGAATTGATTTCCGGAGTGCATGAATTATATATAGCAGTGCTTTAAGAAGAGTTGTTTGTGCATAATTAAGATATATATGTGCATAAACAAAATCTTCCACAAAAAATACTATATTGAATTGATTTCTAAAGTGTATGAATTATGTATAGCAGTGCTTTAATGCGAGTTGTTTGTGCATAATTAAGATTTATGTGTATAAAGCAAATCTTCTGCTAAAAAGACTTTATTGAATTAATTTCTAAAGTGCACGAATTATGTATAAGAGTTCTTAAATGAGATCTTTATGGGCATAATTATGACAATTGTATTTCTATCTTTATATTGATGTGTTCAGTTTCTGAATCTAGAATTCTTTACTGTTGTTTTATCATCAGAACTAATTTTTTGTTCCTATACATAGAGAAACTAAATGAAAAGAAGAGGCCAAGACAAGATCAAAGCCATACACCATCCCCAACGGGTTTAAGAGACAGGTTGAAGTTGCCACCATCTCCAAAGGGTCAACTCAAACAATTTCATTTGCCTCCAATCAATGATGCACATAAAAGGAAGAAGCTCATACATGATGACATAGATAGCTCAGAAGAAGATAGTGAGTTGCATGATAGTCAGATTGATAAAACTGATGATACAGAGGAGATTGAGGAAGACAACGAGACTAAAGTATAGTCTGAGAAAGAACAGGTTAGGCGGAACACTGTGAATGAAGAAGAGGGAGAAGATAAGAATGGGGAGGAAGAAGATACATAAAATTATAACGCAATGGAAGAAGATTTGATTGCTACTCAAAACACAACCTCTGTATTAGTTATTGCAAACTTGATGTTTTTCTTTGGTTTTTTATACAGGCATAAATAAATTCTCAACCCCTTCCCTTGTGCCTTTTGATTGTTTGTCTCCAGACTCTCCACTCAGCCCTCTGATCTTATTCTTCTTTACCATTGTTGGGGAGAAATCTTGTGGTATTTGAACATATGAATTTATCCCAAGTTTAAATGATTTAATTTAAATCATTCTCTTGGACTTGTATTTACTATTGATGCGACATATTATGCATATGGTGTCAGTGTGACTCTTGAGCTTGATCTGTGGGTTGATTGATTGATTCATCTACCTCTATATTGTATATGGTTTCGTCTGTATTATTTATCTAAACTGAATGTGACAACATATGAATGGGTAATGGTAACATAGACATTTAAAATCTAACCTTTTAATTCTCCCTTGCCAAAACAACAAACAAATACATATTTAATTGTAATTCTGTTGTTCAGAACTGTATACACAATCTGAGGTTAAATGAAATAATGAATATTGTCAGTCAATTGCCACCATGACAGATATCCCACGTCACACAAACACCTTAAGATTGCCAGGTTTGTCACACCCATTAACACTCCAAGATCCCCTTTGTCAAACAAGCCGCAACTAACCACAAGCAACAAATCACTAAACTCAAAAGGAAGGGAAGCCAACCAATTGTTGTTGTGTAGTTGTCACCAGAGATCCTTCTTCAAGTTTGTCCAATAACTTGTAAGCATGTGTTTTTTAAGAGCTCACTTCAGAAAGAATTTCACTCTCTTTAGTCTCTTCCACTGACTCCTTTGAGATAGGATCCACTGATGAAGGGGGAGAGCGAGCTCTATCTGAAGCCATGATGAGTCTCAGAGATCATCCTTCCAACACCAACACCACCCATGACACTAGACGTAGCGGAATCAATAACAAAGGAAGAAGACACAACTAAAAATATATACAATAGATGAAAGTGCACGAATAAGATACAATTGGTGCATTATTAACAACTTTTCCAAGGAATGAACGATTACAACAGAGGTGTGAAATATTAACAATGCGTGGAAGTGCACAAATAAGAGGACAATGTGTGAAAGTGCACAAATAAGGTGACAATGTGTGGAAGTGCACAAATAGTAATTGGTAATAGCATAAACATAGCAAAAAAGAAGGAATCAAAATCAACAAATTCACGAATAAAAATTTCACAGCGTAATTGAACGAAAGCAATTGAACGAAGGAATTGAACAAAATCTCATATAATATAACTGAATGAACGAAGGAATTGAATGAAGCAAAATAACAAATTGAAAGAAGCAATTGAACAAAGCAATTGATCGAAGGAATTGAATGAAATCTCATATAATATAATTGAAAGAAGGAATTGAACGAATCAAAACAACAAATTGAACGAAGGAATTTAGAAATTTCACGAACAAACCCTAATTTAAGAACAAGAAAAAAAATCGACGGAGAAGATAACGAATTTCGTAGACAAATCAAAATCAACGAATACCAAGAAGGAATCAAGAGAACAAGTGAATACTTTGATCCATGGCGCCGACAGTGGAGCAACAAAGGCAAGCTAAGCAGATTTCAATGGCGGACGGGTTCTTGTTCGATTTTGGCAAGCACGCAGACAATGGGTGGAGAAGGATGAGGCAAAGGAGGAAAAATAGATAAAAAGTGATAGAATTTACAATTATGCCATCGCATGACAACCCTTTGATCAACTCAATCCGACGGTCCAAAACACTCCCCATTTTATACCCAAATATCACTCCTCATATGATCAAAACTCTATGTTTATTATTATTGTTTATAATTAGATTAGTTGATATTTTTATAAAAAAAATTACAGTCAAATTTATCATAATTTATGATCAATTCTTAGATGGTGAAACGATATATATGAGGTCCAAAATTACTAATTACTATGTTATTAATGTTAAATGTAATGAAACAAACTTACTTTGTCAACTTTATAACAAAAGTTATATAATTCTATCTCAGATCAAATTATTATGTAGAAGTTACTTATACACCAACTGCTTAAATTTTATTTCAAGTATTATTTAAAAAAAAATCATTGTACTTTTATCATCCATTGTTATGAATCTACATTCTTAATTTACAAATATGTAACATTAATTCCAATATTATGAAGGAGTTTTTGACATTATTTTGAGAGATTGTCAAAAAACAACAAATAAGTGTAGTTTATGATATTTGACACGTCGATAAATAGATTAATATATAGGCCCTTGCTATTTCACGCACGGGTAAAATTTCTATTTCACGCACTGTTTCGTACGTGACGTACCAAATGAAGCCGCCCCTGACGAATGAAAGCACTCCGTCCGTGACGGACCACAGTAAACCGTCAGTGACGCACCAACCCCATCCGTGCGTCACGGATGGACATTCTGATCCGCGATACGATTTTGGAATCGCCATATCTTTTGATTCACTCGTCCAAACGCGCTGAAATTTGGAGGCGGTATAGTTGACATCTTGATCTTTAATCTGACGTTGGAATCACTCAATTCGGAGTTACGTAGAAAAAAGTTATACTTCTCCAAAGACGGGACAAAGAAATAGAGATCTCTTAAGCGCCAAGGCGAGTAGAGATATCTCAAACCATTAGAAAGAAGAGATATGATTGCTTCAAAACAAATGGGAAACATTTGACAATCGAGATGGAACAAGCTTTCTATTATCTTTATGTATGACCAATCTTATTGAACTTATAAGCATTATCAAGACTCTAATTTGGCCAAACATAGTTCATTTTAATATCGGTGTGTATATTATTTGCACTATACTTTTATATTTATTAAGCCACTAATTAAAATGTCACATAGTATTTTTTGCAATATATATACATAAAATATATTTTATATTGTTTCATGAATATATTACTTAAAGTTTTGTTACCTTTATGGAATAAATCATTCTCATGCATATTTATAAAAGAAACTTAATTTGTTTAACCGTCTGATTCTTACTTTAATAACATATGATTTACTTGAGCTACATAATCCTTCTCTAATTTTTTAGCATGCTAAAACAATATAATTATTATAATATTTTTTGTTAGTCAATAGCATCTTATATTATCAATTGATATACCATTAAATATATAGTATATATTTATCCAAACATGTACATGACACATGGACATATAGTAGTTATGTATTATTAACAGACTCTAATAAATATTTTTCTTTTCAAAAATCGGTTTATCTAGGTCTTTGTTTTGAATTACAATGCAAAATCTATCAAGTCATATAATTTAAAAACTGAACATAATCAGAATATGTTTATAAACAATTACTTTATTGATGTTAACATCAATAAAAGAAACTTAATTTAACGCATTGGTTCATCCGTGACGGACGAAACATGTTCATCCGTGACGGACGAAGCATTTTCATCCCTGACGGATGAACATGTTTCGTCCGTCACGGATGAACATGTTTCGTCCGTCACGGATGAACATGTTTCGTCCGTCACGGATGAACATGTTTCGTCCGTCACGGATGAACATGCTGATCCGCGACACGATTTTGGAATCGCCATAACGTACTTTTGATTCCCTAGTCCAAACATGCTGAAAATTTAAGGAGTTATAGTTGACATCTTGATCTTTAATCTAACGTTGGAATCACTCAATTCGGAGTTACGTAGAAAACGTTATACTTATCCAAAGACGGGACACAGAAATAGAGATCTCTTAAGCGCCAAGGCGAGTACAATAGCATTTAAGTCGGATTACAATAGCATTGCAATCATGGATCACAATAGGATTACAATGTGCGAGTACAATAGCATTTAAGTCGCCTTGTGACCTCGTCTCTTTCTTGTAGAAGAAGGTTCGAACGCCATCAGCTGAGAAACGAATGGAGAAGTATCTCTACTCGCTTTGGCGCTTAAGAGATCTCTATTTCTTTGTCCTGTCTTTGGAGAAGTATAACTTTTTCTACGTAACTCCGAATTGAGTGATTCCAACGTCAGATTAAAGATCAAGATGTCAACTATAACTCCTCCAAATTTCAACGCGTTTGGACTAGGGAATCAAAAGTTATGGCGATTCCAAAATCGTGTCGCAGATCAGAATGTGCATCCGTGACGCACGGATGGGGTTGGTGCGTCACGGACGGTTTACTGTGGTCCGTCACGGACGGAGTGCTTTCGTTCGTCACGGACGGCTTCATTTGACCCGTGACGGACGAACCGGTGCGTGAAATAGCAATTTTACCGGTGCGTGAAATAGAAATAACATCTTATATGAAACTGCTAATATTTATGTTTAAATTTCTATAGTCTTATTTATGAATTCTAATATTAGTTTTGAACACTTATTAGTTAAACACTAACCTTACATTAGCAAATAAAATCCTAAAAATTAAATTATGAACAAAATCCTAATAATTAAATTCTAAACAAAATTCTACAAACTAAATTATAAACAGTCTCTAAAATATAATTTTTTTTACTTTTGGAATTTATTTATCTTTAGTTCATTTTATAAAATATATTATATATAAATATAACAAATAACAATTTATTAAATTTACATTTGTTTAATCTCTTTATTTTTAGTTTATGGGACTTTTGAAATTTGCTTAATATTAAATATATTTATTGTATAGAATGTTAACTTTTTTAAAAGTAAAATGAAAAAGTTTATGAAAGAGTGGACATTTATTAAATAAAATTTATTGTACAATATGTCAATTTTTCTTGTTAGATAGAAGATTGGTTTGAGATATGCTACACACAACTAAAATGACAATACTATAAAGTCTTAAATCTACATCTTATGTTTAAAAACTGCAAAATACACTTTTACCATTCTATAATTTAGATAATATATTTACATTTATATAGTTGTTTGATTAACAAACAATTACTTAACTAGTTTAAACCCTCGTGCCATGCACGAGCCGATTTGACATTCTAAGTTTAAGAAATTTATGTGCATATACAGGAAATGAGAACATATTGACATGTAGTTATATTAGATTTTCACATACTAAAGAGAAAGAAAGTAATTGAATTTATATATATAAACATTATAGGAAAAAAATTAACTATAAGTATATGTAAAAATTACGATTGTACATGTTACTTATCCAATTATTAAAAAAAAATTATTATTGTATATTTAGAGTGAAATAGTATCCGGGATTGAAGTTATGAATCGAAATATACTATTTTTTTCTTCAATTAAAATAGGTTAGTACGATGTTATTTGTCATTCTTTCAACAATATGTTATAGATGATGTGTTTAGATCTACATTATTTTTAAAACTTCTTAAGTTTGTTGATAGAATATTACTTTTGTTAGCTTTTGATTTTTTTTTACCTTTTGTAATATTCAATTAAGATTTTAGACATTGAGATGATATTATTGAAAATAAAATCATATTAATTTACTCATTGTTTTATTATTATATATATGTTGTGCACTTATATTTATTCGTAATTATTAACATACTAAATTAACTCAATTGGAGAATCAAATAAAACCCAATTGAATTATATTTCAAATAGTATATTGATATTTTCATACATATTTTTTTTATCATCATTAATTATTTCAAGTTCATAATTATTTGTAATTAAATCTTGGAAATGTGAAATCTATCAAGTGAAGATTTTATTGCTAACAAATTTACGTGGGTTTATTTAAATTTCAAAATGTGAATGCATTGTAAGTAAATAAAAAATCATTAAAAAGATATGATATCTAAAGGTTATTACTAATTAACTTATATGGATTCACTATCTTGTTGCTATGTCAATATACTAATTAACTTATATGGGTTCATTTAATTTGCTAATAGTTTGTCACTAATTCGTGATATTTACCAAAAAAATCATTAACAATTATGGTATCTAAAGTTAAGTATATAACCTCACCTTATACAATATTTAATATTTAAATTAATTAAATTTTTTTTTTGATGATGTTAAATGTCAACTAATATTATTGTTGCATTAACAAAAATATATGTATCACATTTACAATTCCGTCAAATAGAAAATTACATTAACATTTATTACAAAAATAAGTTAGTTTGATAAGATTTTAAAATCTAAAGTTAATTAATTTACAAATCTTGTTAATGTCTTTTTATTAATTTATATTTTGCTATTTTTTTAATATAATAATAAATAGAAAAATAAAAAAATAAAATATTAACAACTTGGGTCTAAAAATACTCTAGTGACTTAAAAAGAGTCAGCTTTAATATAGATATATAGATTGATGGTTAAATTTATTTACAATGTTATTTATCACTTTAAAGTTTGGTTGGTGTTGAAAGTAATTGTAATCTAAATATTTACATATAAATTTTGATTTGATAAACGATTTTTATTTAAAGTAAAATAAAAATTTAAAATAACATATAGATATGATAGATCCAGAAGCGTTCTAAGAGCTCAAAAGGAGAGAGCTTTAATATATAGATATAGATAGATAAAATAGTTGGTAATTATAATCGATCTATATCATGAAATAAATATACTTTTACCATTCTGTAATTTAAATAATATATTTACATTTATATAGTTATTTGATTAACTAAACAATTACTTAATAAAATGGTTGGTAATTATAATCGATCTATATCATGAAATAAATATAATAAAAACAAAAGTATTGGAGGAAAAAATAAAATTTGTAAAATGTAAGTGAAATGTCTGCCCCAAAATTCCCCCAAAAAAGATAAATCAGAAGCCCTAGGGAGACACTTTCATGTCCAACGCTCCAATACTCTCGACGTTTTCTACAGTACGCTCTCCGCCTCGTCGCCTCCTCTTTCGTCCAGATCCGGCCGCCGGCTCGGCGCCTCCTCTCTCCATCTCCGAGCAGCTCGGTCGGGCGACGAAAGCCCTCGTGGGTAAGAATCTCGTACTAACCTCTGGAGCAATTACATCTAGTCCTCTACTTTCTTAAATATTGTAAAAGCACTGTTTTTCGAAGTATCAGCTCCTCGTGTTGCTTACGTTTTAAAAAAACAAAGATCTTACCTTATTTCATCAGAAACCCTTTTCGTTTCATCTTTGTTGATATAATTGTTTCATGAAAAGGCTGATGATTGTCTCACAAATTTCGTATAAAAAACACTGATTTTGACAGAAAGTTTGCAATCTCATGTTTTGTTTATCCAAATATTTTCCATACTGCTGTATGTTGTGCTAGCTAGCTAGTATGGTCCTGTAACCTGTTTATTAATTGCTGCTGTATATGAGTACATTGCAAAGTCGAGGCCTTTATCCTGTACTTCTTAATTTACTTATACAAGGTTGCCTCTACATGATTCAATTGAATCAACCAATAAAAAATCTGATGCAATTTCATTTTATATAAAAACACTGATTTTTGACAGAAAATTTGCAATCTGCTGAAAAAGTTGATGATGTAGTAGAAGTACTAATTGCAGAGGGAAAAACTGCTTATGGGGTTTGACTGATTAGGTTTATGGTACTCCATTTCCTGTTTTGTAGGGTTTCCACGACCTCTTCTAGGTCTTAATATATGTACTGTTAAGAACTGGTATCATGTTTCATCTGTTGATATTGATCCAAGTTTCCAGTGTTTGCATCAGGTTCATCTATGAGGTCTTTTGATTGACAGTGTTTCATATTTCGATTTTGAATCAGATAAATGTCAGACCGTCTAACTCGTATTGCAATAGTGAGTTCTGATCGTTGTAAGCCGAAAAAATGTCGGCAAGAATGCAAGAAAAGCTGCCCAGTTGTTAAGACAGGTAGTTATCTATCCACCATGCTAAAACAGTGTTCATAGATTTAACATGACGTCTTATCAAACAACTGAAACGAGTGAACAAGTGTACAAAGATGACCTTTTACAAACTTGAGAACTTTAGTTGCACAAGTTGTTTCCGGAAAGACGAAGGCACATTTCATTGAAGTCCTATTAATGGAGCTCTGGAATATGAGATCCTGCAGTTGTCTTGTAATCTAGGTCACAAAAATAGTTAACGGCATCTAGGTATGCTAAATAGTTATCGTAATGGTTATATAATAGGGGCTCAGTTTGCTGAATTAATTTCATTTATTCTGAACAAATGACAAATAAGGGACAGTACACCTTTTTACTTTGTGATTTTCCAAGAGCTTCATCTTGGTTTAGCCACCGCTCCTATTAAGTTAAGGTTATTTTCTTTTTCTTTTGATGATTGGTTGTTTGTGGGAAGTTAATCATATAGTTCATTACATGCTTTGAGGAGGCATACGAGTTATACATATCTGATGATTGATGGAGGCTTGTCCAGGCATATTATCTGATGGAGGCTTGTCCAGGCATACGAGTTATACATATCTGATGATTGATGGAGGCTTGTCCAGGCATATTATCTGATGAATTTGGTGTTTTGAAAGGTTGCATCAGTGATCAAAATTTACTTTATGTTTTACCTTCATATTTTTGTTGTCAAAATTTTAGGGAAGCTCTGCATAGAGGTTTCTCCTGCAGCAAAAATTGCATTCATCTCTGAGGAGCTGTGCATTGGTTGTGGTATTTGTGTGAAGGTGCTTGCTCTCTTGTATATTTCAAATCATTATTTTTTTCTATATTTTGTTACATGTGATCCTTCTCCTTGTCATGAGAAAAAAACAAAGAATACCAGCTTGGCCTAGGAAAGCTTTTGCATCTTGATGGTGGAAAAAAGCTGATTGTATCCTCTGCTAATGCAGAAATGCCCCTTTGAAGCAATTCAAATCATTAATCTGCCAAAAGATCTTGATAAGGATACAACACATCGTTATGGAGCTAATACTTTCAAACTGCACAGGTTGGTGACTGTTATGGTTCCGGGATGCAAACTATCTAGAATTGTCAGTTGTTTCAGTTTTAACATTTTCAGAGAATAATTTAATCCCAGGCTACCAGTACCGAGACCTGGCCAGGTTCTTGGTTTGGTTGGAACAAATGGCATTGGGAAGTCAACTGCCCTCAAGGTTTTGGCAGGGAAACTTAAGCCTAATTTGGGTCGATTCAGTGTAAGATGCTTAACCAGTCAATAACATTAGATCCCTGCTCTATGTGTGCTGCTTCTAACTGCAACAATGGCTTTTGCAGAATCCTCCTGACTGGCAAGAAATTTTGACATATTTTCGTGGTTCTGAGCTGCAGAACTATTTCACTAGGATATTGGAGGACAATTTGAAGGTGCACATAATAACTATCTTAACTTTCTTGAATTACACTAAAAATAATTCAATGTAGAGACAATATATTTCCCTTAAATAAATGATGGGTGGGTCTATGAGTAATATGCATTATCATAAAGCATCTCTCTTCATCACCTAGTTGCTTTGTAGTGACATGGTTAGTACATATGTTTGTAACACAGAAGACGTCTTATCTTTGTTTGCAGTCAATATAGTACTGAATGTGATCATTATTTGCAGTCAATCTCTTTGTTTGCAGTCAATTTAGTACTGAATAAGGTAGCATTTTAATTTTTAATATATTTGTTAAAAACATCTGAGTTGGTAAGTTACTTCTGCGCTTGGGTATATTCAAGACACTGTCTTTTTTGCAATCTTGGCTTTTCTACTATGGGACAGTGGTGTTTTGCAATCTGGGATTCTGGGTACTGTCATTCGACTCATACTTCTCGTCGGTGGACTTAACTTAATTGACCATTGGATGTTTTGTCGAAGGACACCTCTATCCCATTCTTCACCTCTTATAAATACCAGAAACTTCTATAACATTCCATATCCTTTGCAGCAAAATTGTCATTAAAAAACTCATAAAAATGGCTCATTTGTTTTTTATGCTGTGGGAAGCTTAAGAATACGTAATATTTAGATCTCATTACCTCCCAGTTAGCTTTGAATCTCTGATATATCACCAAGGAAGGCTTTATATTTTTGATTGATAAGTACTGGTATTCAGGTTGCCCTATTTTCTCATCTTTATTAGATGCTTATTAATTTTTTATCAATAATGTATGGTTGAATATCAGGCGATCATCAAACCTCAGTATGTAGATCATATTCCTAAAGCCGTTCAAGGAAATGTTGGGCAAGTTCTTGAGCAGAAAGATGAGAGGGATGTTAAAGCTGAACTTTGTAATGATCTTGAGCTGAATAAGGTTCTTGACCGCAATGTAGGAGATTTATCGGGTGGTGAACTCCAGAGGTTTGCTATTGCCGTTGTGGCCATACAAAATGCTGAGATCTATATGTTTGACGAACCTTCAAGTTATCTAGATGTAAAACAAAGGCTCAAAGCTGCACAAGTTATCAGATCCTTACTTAGGCCTAACAGGTATTAATGTGCTCTGTTGTCTTATATATGATGCTTCAATGCCTTTTTTTTCCGGATCACCATATCTAAAGCTGGCCTGATTTGTCTTTTCAGCTATGTGATTGTTGTGGAACATGACCTTAGCGTCTTAGATTACTTGTCGGACTTTATTTGCTGCTTATATGGAAAACCTGGTGCCTATGGTGTTGTTACCCTTCCCTTTTCAGTGAGAGAAGGAATAAATATTTTCTTGTCTGGGTTTGTTCCTACAGAAAATTTGAGGTTCAGAGATGAATCCCTTACATTTAAGGTACTACTTAATGGTTACATGCGACAGGTTTTTGGGGGTGGGCCAGAGGGATTATTCTCGTATCAGTGTTTTTCAATATCATTTTCTCATTGTCTTTATTTATTATTTAGGTTGCTGAGACACCGCAAGAAAATGCTGAAGAAGTGGAGACTTATGCGCGGTACAAATACCCTACAATGACAAAGACTCAAGGCGGTTTTAGGCTAAAAGTCGCTGAGGGTGAATTTACTGATTCTCAGATTATTGTCATGCTGGGAGAAAACGGGACTGGGAAGACCACATTTATTCGTTTGCTGGTACTTTTCCCTTTTGAATTGTCATCATTATGAACTTTCGGTGCTTGAAGGTGAATTACAAATCAAGTTCATGGACAGTTGTAAGCCATTGTATGTCTAATAAGTCCTTTTCATGGTTAAAAATTCAGGCTGGCTTACTGAAACCTGACACCGAAGGTTCGGATATGGAAGTGCCTGAATTCAATGTATCTTACAAGCCCCAGAAGATTAGTCCAAAGTTCCAGAATACTGTGAGACACCTCCTGCATCAGAGGATACGTGATTCTTACATGCATCCACAATTTGTCTCAGATGTAATGAAGCCTCTTCAGATTGAGCAATTAATGGATCAGGAGGTTGTGAATTTATCTGGAGGGGAGTTGCAGAGAGTTGCATTGTGTCTATGCCTTGGAAGGGTACATTCCTGTGCTCCTTTACTAAATTCTGTAGGTTGTTATGCGTGGTGGTTTATCCCTTTCTTTCACTATGATTTTTGTCTTTATATGAAAGTATCTGTTGGCCCCCCGAGATATTCAGGCAGCCTGAAACACATTATTTTCAAGTTTATCATTGGAAACTAGGCTAGAACGTCAATAATGATTTTCAGGCAGATGTCTTCTTTCTCTCCTTTTAGATGTGCTTTATTTTGCAATTTCTCCTCCCTCCCTCCCTCCTCTTGTTTGGGTGGGGGTGTTCGGGGCATGTTTGGACAAAGCCGGCAACCAATATTGTATTTACATGGCTCCACCAAATTGCACTAAACCAGTTATTTCTTATGAGTAGGACTCACTGTATTGCCTCCTCATGACCGTCTCTTAGCTGTTCAATATAAAATTTGGCCTAGGTTGTTCAATATGAGTGAGACTAGGTCGTTAAAGTTTCATGGAAACTAATTTTTTTTTGAACTATGGCACAAAATGGCCTTCTTGCACTGATATTATTAGCCTGGTCATGGTTATCCGACACATGAAAATGCTGAAAAAAAATATTCTGGTGCTAAATTCTTTTGAAAGGAGTTGGGTTCAAGCAACAAGGAGACTGGAATTCGGCATTTTGCTATTGGTGAATTATTCATTTTTTACGTTCCATTTATTATCACGTCCTTGTGTCTAACATGTTTGATACATACAGCCTGCAGATATCTACCTGATTGATGAGCCAAGTGCATACCTAGATTCCGAGCAGCGTATAGTGGCATCAAAAGTGATAAAGAGATTTATTCTTCATGCTAAGAAAACGGCCTTTGTGGTGGAGCATGATTTTATTATGGCAACTTATTTGGCAGACAGAGTTATAGTTTATGAGGGTATACCTTCAGTGGATTGTACTGCAAATTCACCCCAATCACTGTTGACTGGCATGAATCTTTTCTTGTCTGTAAGTTGCCGTTTCTTTTGCCTTTTGTTCATTGTTTGTTTTTCCTTTTTTAGGATGACTCTTAAGGCACAACTCATGGGAGAATAAGCAACGGGAACTTATTTATTTTTGGAAGAGAAAAGTTATTCTAGATGATAATTTATCTGAAAGAAAGAGGTACTTTTGGCGTTGACTTCCCAATAATCTGTTTTGTACTAATTTAGTACTGCTGAAAAATTGCAGCACCTTGATATCACATTTAGACGGGATCCTACAAATTTCCGTCCAAGGATCAACAAGCTGGAGTCTACAAAGGATAGGGAACAGAAGTCTGCTGGAACCTACTATTATCTGGATGATTGATGCAATTATCAACAGGTTTGTTTTTTAATGGGGATTATTCTTCCATCACTGGAGATGCATGACCCTAATCCAACCTTCTAATTAACAAAGAGACTTACCACAACAATCCTGGTGTTACAAATGGTTGTAAAAACTACACTCAGTAAAGATAACTACAAATGTATGTTGGAGAGAGCAATTGGATCATTGTTTGACACTTCGGAGAGACCTGTAATGGTATAAGACGGGTGGTCGATTGACTTTCAGTTGTCATTGCTCTGAGCTCTGTGCGATTTTCATTGTGTACGCTTGCTTTTGTTTGAGCCGAAGAATCATAGTTCTGATGATCTTCGGGTAATAATGTTATAGCCTGACAAATTTTGATATGTTTTGTTGGTTGTCGTGCTTTGACCCCCTTGATTCTTCTTCAACACGGTGTTTGATTTGTTCGAGTTACTCATTTTTCAGATGCATTTTTAGGGTTGAAATGGAATTGCATTTTTAGGGGTGTTTGTATTATGATATGCTAATCAATCCGCTAATCGGATGCTATATCTGGGATAGATCACACAACCCTAAATTCCTAAATCCTTAATAAAGAGCTTTAAATCTTAAACTCTAAAATATAAACCTTAAATTTTAAATTCTAAAATATCCTCAATAAAGAGACTTAAATTCTAAAATATAAAATATAAACCTTAAATCCTTAATTCTAAAATATAAGCAAGGAGCAAATAATTTAAAGTGCCCCAAAGCCCGCATCCCTTTTCCTTCTAAATTCAATCGAGAGGATATCAAATGTAAATATGTTTTTTTAATGCTATAGATTACCTAACTCAATGACGTAGAATCCTACTCCTAATACGAGGTCGAGGCTACTGCAAGAATCCTACTCGTGTAAATATGATTTTTTTTTCGGTGGGATCATGTAAATATGATTATGTTTTACGTTAATTTGTTAACCCATTGGATTAAAATGGAATTTGAGATTAAGATGGAGAAAGTGTTATAAGGTGTAAATTATCTCATCTAAACAGGGGCGAACACAGGGGCTAAAATCCTGTGTGGCTATAATCAATTTTAATATAACACATAAAATATTAAAAGTCAATTTTTTTTTAATTCTTAATAAATCTATAACTCATCAAGACCAATCTCAACCTCATAATTAGACAAATTCAGAAAACTTAGTGAATTCTCTAGGTTGGATAAGAACTTAATCCTGAATTTAGTGTTTTAGAATTTTGTAAAATGCTAATGCATGCAAACTATTTCTCCATTTATGTAGTAACTACATTTTAATGATACAATATAATAATAAATATATTATTTAATCTCTCTTTCAATAATAGAATTAAAAACTGTAAAGAATCATTTAATAAAAATAAATAATGCTAACAATACTATATAACATACATGAGAGAAATAAAAGAAAGTAATCATTAAATAAAAATAAAGGGTACACTAGCACTACCATACATGAAAGAAACAAAACAAATAAAAAAAGAGAGGGGAGTGGGTGACAAGATTCTTGATATACTTAAAGCTAGGAGGTGAAAGTTTACCACTAGGCTATAAGGATTTCTTAAATATATCTAGGCTTTTTTTTATATTTCAAAGGGGACTACAACCCCCAATGGGCATAATGTAGCTCCACCCCTGCATCTAAAGAGACTCTTAAATATTCGAAATTATATATTTGCATATCAATTAAATACAAAATCATATCTCACTCTGCTAAATCAAATTCGTGAAGGTTGGTAACCTATATACATCAAGAATTGAGAATGTTTTTCAAATCCACCTCAATTAATTTGTCATAACTACGACACATAAAAAGGTAACCACAAAAAAATATTCACTCGCTGCAACAAAGTAACAAAACAAGGAAAATAAAAATTTCATATAGAATCAAGAAATGCAATCGTCATGCAGACAATCAACTAAATAAGTCTTGAAAGACTTACATCGAAACCAAGCAACAATGGTCAACGAAGATCGGTTGTCATTCAAAACTCGGCCTAAATAAGTCATACAAATATCAAACACTTATCATTACAACATTGATACACAATTATAAATGTAAGACCCCAAATTTCAACATTTGAGAGTCAACTTAAAAAATATACAAACCAGATGAAACGATGTCCTAAATTCCTCAAAATTTACAGAAAGATAGCCTTCAATGTTACAAACCTAATGCCTCAAGAATCACTTTAATCGTACTTCAAACAAAATAGATATCACTAATATACTCCACAACTATCCATTGCTTTCCAAATCCGAACCCTAACTCGGTTTTCCATACAAAATCATAACTTGAATTCCCTCAAAAATCATGAAATTAGATATACTGAAAATAGCCTTGAATAAAAGTCCATCAACATATCATACATCTAATTCCAATCTAAACTCAATTTATATTGAATTTTCAAAGTACATCGCTCAACCCAGTTTTCCTTGAATATCGAGAATCACTTATGTATTTTTATCTCCTTCGATACAGATCCAAATATCATGAAATTTTACAAAAAATCTCTCTACAATGTCACATACCATCCATAAAATTTCGAGTTCAGTAACGTACCCAAATCGACCTTATTCTCTGCTGCACAAGTAGGGAAGATGGAGGCTGAGAAGAGGGAAGAGATTGTGGAGGCTAGGGTTTGAACGTACATTAGTATTTATAAAGGTAGATTAGGTTAGGTTAAGATAATAAATTAGGTCTAGCCCAACACACTAGTTAGACATATATAATATTAATAAAAATAAATACTATTATCCATAAATAATATTCTTTAATTTCCTATAATTGCTAAATACTCAAGGTTCCAAATATGGTATCCTAGAATGATATATATATATATATATATATATATATATAAATTATAACCCAAAGTATTATACCAGACTTAAAAACTAAGTAATAATTTCCCATAATTCTACAATATGACATTCAATTCAAACTAGTTCGCTTAATCCTTGAAATAGATATGATTTCTGTTATCCATAAACAAGATAAACAATCTCCATAAAGAATGTTAACCTCGATTTTATGAAGTCTCAACTGCAACCAAGATCCAACGTACTATCTCCACTGATACGACCAATAAATAATAAAAAATTAAAATCCACTTTTTAAACCCAAATTTCAAAACCATTCAAACAAACAAAATTTCAACCAAAATCCAGGATATTACATATACCACCAGTTAAATATAGTTCCGTCCTCGAAATTAGAAAGCAAGCAATCGAAACAATAGAAGCGAAACGACCACTTGTTGCCGAAAGATGTACGTATATATATATATAAGATATTCAAATAAGCCTATATGCATATGCTCAAAACATTGCATAATCAATATATTGCTAAATGCCAATGAAGCAACAATCAACGAACAAGTAGTACTCAAATCAATCAGTTAATAACGTTTATCGATGTGCTTTGAGCGAGAGTGCAAGGTTGGATTCTTTGCTAAGTGAATAGCGCTATGGTTATCACATAGCAGGACATACTTATCTTGCTCTACTCCCAACTCACGCAAGAAGTTCTTCATCCACAACATCTCCTTGCAAGCTTCAGTAGTTGCGATGTACTCTGCTTCAGTGGTAGACAAGGCAACACTCTTTTGTAGCTTCGATTGCCAGGAAACAGCTCCCCCTGCAAATGTCGTTACATAGCCGGACGTCGATTTCCTAGAATCGTTGTCACCATCCCAATCTGCATCTGTATAGCCCTTCAACTCAACCTTTCCATTTCCAAAGCATAGGCACCTCTTTGACGTACCTCGTAGATACCGAAGGATCCACTTGACAGCTGCCCAATGCTCCTTCCCCGGATTGGCTAGGAAGCGACTCACAACTCCAACTGCGTAGGCGATATCAGACCTCTTACATACCATGGCATACATAAGACTTCCTACTGCTGATGCATAGGGGGTAATCTTCATTTCCTGCTTCTCCTTCTCACTTTTTGGACTCTGCTTCGAACTTAGCTTGAAATGTCCAGCAAGTGGAGTGCTCACCGGTTTCGCTTTGTGCATGTTGGACCTCTCCAGCACCTTCTCAATGTATTGGTCTTGGCATAGCCATAGCAACTTCTTCGATCTATCACGAGTGATCTTCATCCCAAGAATTTGTCTTGCCGGTGGTCCCAGGTCTTTCATGGCAAAACACTTGCTCAAATCTTTCTTTAGAGCAACTATCTTGTTGCGATCATGACCTACAATCAAGATGTCATCGACATAAAGCAGAAGTATGAGGAAGTCACCGCCAACATACCTCTTCATGAAGACACAATGGTCATTCATGATTTTCTTAAAGTCATGATCTGCCATGAAAGAGTTGAACTTCTTGTACCACTGCCTTGGGGCTTGCTTTAGGCCGTATAGACTCTTCTTTAGTCGGCATACCAAATTTTCCTTGCCCGGGATCTTGAATCCTTCAGGTTGCTCCATGAAGATCTCCTCCTTTAGGTCACCATGGAGGAATGCCGTCTTGACGTCGAGTTGTTCGATCTCCAAGTCCAGAGTAGCTGCTAGACCAACAACAACTCGGATGGAGGACATCTTTACCATTTGAGATAATATTTGTTCAAAGTCGACACCTTTCTTCTGGTTGAATCCTTTCATGACCAATCGAGCCTTGTATAGGGGCTTCAAGCTACTATCCTCAGACTTTATACGATACACCCATTTGTTCTTCAAGGCTCTCTTGCCTTTCGGTAGCTCCACCAACTCATAGGTGTGGTTTTCATGCAAGGATTGCATCTAATCTTGCATGGCTTTTATCCACTCGTCCTTGTGAGTGTCGACCATGGCCTCTTTATAGCTCTGAGGCTCCCCTTCATCTGTGAGGGTCACATATTTGTCTCGACTATATCGTGTAGACGGTCTCTTGTCTCTGGAGGACCGTCTTGGCTCTGGCTGGGTACTAGAATCTCCTTCTGGCTCCAACTGCTCCTCTTCGTCCATCTCTCGATCATTCTGATCATGAGTAGTGATGTGATAGATCCCCGTGAGGAAAGACCGATCTAGGTTCGGATCATTGTTCTTCCCAAGCAAGCACTCGTTCTTTGCGTTCTTCGTGAACTCCTTTGAGGAAACAACTTTATGTCTCTTTTTCTTGAATTTGGCGGATCAAACCCTGGTGGCGGATGGGTGGAGGGGTTCAACATGATGAACACCCGAGGTGGTGGAATGAGGCCAACATGATGGCTCCTTAGAGATCTTCGAACTCGGCTAAGCCGATTTGGGGGAAGCCAAGAGATAAACTAGGAGTGACTCTCAACTATGTTTATCAAAACTCAACTTGAAGATTACAATGAGAGTTCAAGGGTATATATAGAAAAAACAAGGGAAAACTAGAGTTTCACAAGGAAACCCTAATGGACATTACATCATCTTAAAATGGAAAGGCAAGAAAAACACTAGTAAAGATATAAATAAAAAGTGGGGCCACAACCAAGGCGAGCATGCACCAACGAGACATGACCCATGAAACAATGGCACCAGGAGCACGCACGCCAGAGAGGCGCGACCCGAATATAGAACGACTTGGGAGCTTGCGTCAAGGAAGGCGCCCTTCACTCGGCGCCATGGGGGACCCCAAGGACGCGCGAATCAGTGATGCGCTAGACCAAGGTCTTGTCCAAGGTCACTGGACATCATTCTCCCCTTCTTAAATACGAATCATCCTCGATTCGTGCATGTAGGGATGAGGGAGAACGGATGAAACACATTGGCGCGCCTCCCCTTCTTAAAGACAAAGTTGGAGTGGCGGAGGGGGCCAATCATGCGAGTGAGCTGGTGGTGCTGTTGAAAGACCAAGATGTAGGCGCCATGCTCCCCTTCTTGGACCGAACATACTTCTCCAGGGTCGAAAGGGCAGGATAGGTGGCCCGGGATAGCTTGGAAAATGGTGTTGGAAACACAACACTCCATGTTGGTATGGTCGTGCTCAGGGAGTTCCATTATGAGTTCAGCGCATCGGCCTGACTTCAACTCATCCGTGTGATGGGACGGCTTTGATGTAGCAACCGTTATTAGAAAAAAAATGTGGAGGCACGACAGGTGCAAAGTCCTCGATTACCTGCACAACAGGGGAAAACAGTGGGGGTAAATCAAGCAAGACTTTGACAATTGAAAAATATGCAATTGGGGAAGGAAGTAAACACAAAGAACATCCTTAGAAATTGGTTGAACATTGTCGTAGTGGAGGGAGGATGCCGGACCAGGCGTGTAGCTGGTGATGGTCGTCGTGCCGACCAAGACCACATTGTCTTCGTCATTTGGAAGCACGACGGTCTCATCGGTCTGAGGCGCAACGCCTGTGTTGGACACATATGTGGCGCCATCGGGCGCGGGAGCGAGCGCTACAATAGGCTCTGTGTCTTGACCGGCTCGGTCAGCAGCGATCTCGGTCCGTAACTTGACGATGCTGGCATGGAGCGATACAAAGTCATAGGATGGAGTATGAGGCCGTTTAGGTCTTTGGATGTTGCCTGCAAAACGCAGTGTCATCACATAAGCCAGCTGGTCCCAAGTAGAAATGGGAAGTAGACGGCGCTCTGCACGCCCTTGTTTGAACCGAGACCACCATGCGCGAGCGTCGTGGGTGAAGTATGCGGTCGCCACCTCAACCTTCTCATAATCTATGTAGGCAAAGTGGCGCAAGGCAAAGGCCGTGTTGTGGAGCCAATCGTGGCACGTGTCGTAGTCACTAACACCGTCAAAGGGTTCAATGTACAAACTAGGGACACGGCAGATACTTTCAGTCGGAGCTCTCAGGCTATGGTCATAGTGGCGGCCAGGGTCATGAATGCAGTGTGCAATGTCTCGATCGTAACCATAATAGTAAAGGTCATTGTCACATCGTCGGTCATGTGTTTTTGTCTGGCTATGGCGCGTTGCACGTAGGCCGCGCTCCGTGTGGTGAGATGTAGCGCGCCTAGAGTAGTCGCCATCTGCACTCAAGGGTTGGTGTGCCTTCTCGATTGTACCTATACGAAACATGAATAAGCGGGAGTCAAATCAATCAAAAGGCAAGACAACCTAACGACAAACCAAGTCCTTGTCACAAGCGACCCAAAAATTTGGCACTCAAGGGCCGAGAACTTTGGGCAAGCGTGAGGTGGATTAGGCTTGACGTAAGGCTAAAAAGCAAATGAAGTAGCAAGCAATGATTCATGCAAGCGTCGTGATGCACAAAGTCTCAACAATTTTCACGTGTTAGAATTAATTCTTCTAGAGAGATAGCAAGACAATTCAAACCTTTTACAAGCGTTACGATTTAGACAATGGAGGGGAAGGCTTAGTGGAAACCTTGCGCCAAGCGGGGGATCTTTACCCTTTGTGCCTATGGCGTGCTTTTTGCCCTTGTCAATGCAATGTTTTTTTTTAAATAGACGGCACAAGATTATTATTTTTTTGAAGAAAGAAGTCACACAAAATTAATGTTGTTGTGTGATTGGAGGTGAGAAGAGACAATCAACTATTGAAGGAAGAAAGCAAGCACAACTTCAATCAAATTAAATCTAAAAGGTACTCAAGACAACTTTATGCAAAGTTATCTACTTGCATGAATCAATTAAATGCTACTTGGGACACATGAATCTTGGAAAAGTAAATTTCTTGGAAATTACTTTCCGACCTCGAAAATGGACGGTCAAGCAATGAAGTATCACGCTTGAACCGCACAAGTAAAGGTGAGCAGTAATGGGCGGGCACAAAGTGAAGAATCACGCATGCACTGACCTTACCAAGAGAACAATGGCAGAAGCAAATGGAGATAAGAACAAACATAAAAATGGGATTGAGTGCCAAAATTTAAAGATCGAAAGGAACACGAAACTTAGCTTGAGGAATGACTCTGATATGTGATCGATCCCCGTGAGGCAAGACCAATCTAGGTTCGGATCATTGTTCTTCCCAAGCAAGCACTCGTTCTTCGTGAACTCCTTCGAGAAAACAACGTTATGTCTCCTTTTCTTGAGTTTGGCGGATCAAACCCTGGTGGCGGATGGGTGGAGGGGTTCAACGTGATGAACACCCGATGTGGTGGAAGGAGGCCAACGTGATGGCTCCTTAGAGATCTTCGAACCCGACTAAGCCGATTTGGGGGAAGCCAAGAGATATACTAGGAGTGACTCTCAACTTTGTTTATCAAAACTCAACTTGAAGATTACAATGAGAGCTCAAGGGTATATATAGAAAAAAGAGAGGGAAAACTAGGGTTTCACAAGAAAACCCTAATGGGCTTGGGCCTAAGACAAAATGGCCCAACCCATTACATCATCTTAAAATGGAAAGGCAAATAAAACACTAGTAAAGATATAAATAGAAAGTGGGGCCACAACCAAGGCCAGCATGCACCAACGAGACACGGCCCATGAAACAATGGCACCATGAGCGTGCACGCCAGAGAGGCGCAGTGATGAGGCTAAAGTCGTAATGCCTATCAAAGTAAACCTCAAAAACCTAACTAATGTAGTAGGGTAAATAAGGATCGATCCCACAGGGAGGTAAGCAATCTTCCTAAGTGCAAAGGTTGTATGCCAATAGTAACAAAAGGGGAGATTTAGATTTGTGTCAAGTAACAATGTAAATTAATGCAAAAGATGTAATCAATGGGTGAGAAGTAACTTAGCCAGACAAATATCCACACTTCAGTTTGATTGGTTGATCCTAGATTATCTCCAATTCATACCAATGAATATTCCTATTCCGATCTTATGTATATAGACAGGTCAACTAGCCCTGAAAATACTTACCATTAAACAATCAAGAAACTATCAAGATTCAATCTAACGGCAACAGTAAGCATAGGAATTAAGCAGGATACATGCAATACTTAACAACTAGTCAGTACTCGACATGTAATCAATTCTCTTCACAATAAACATTCACAACTAGTTCATGTAAATCGTGGTTGCTACACAAAATAAGGGATTTCAACTAGAAATATCCAAACCCTAGCAATAGATAATCACTAATATCAACTAGATGATCAGACTAGTCACATCAGCAAGAATCAATGAGATGAAGCACAAAGAGAATCAATATAATCAAAGGAAAGGAAATATAGTTATAATCTCACAACCAAATATAAACGAAGGCTTCAATCGTCGGACTAAGCAATGGTTGCTTAGTTCTTCATAGTCTTCAAAGCATAAAAACTCTAAGGGAAACACTGAACGATAAAGTGATTGTTGAATAATGAAAAGGCTGCTAAATAATGAATATGAAAAACCTAGCAAACCCTATTATAAAAAGATAATAATAAAAGTAACCTAAAATATAAAAACCGGAATAAAAGAAAATAAAATAAAGGAAATAAAGTAAACAAAAGATCTCAGACGAGAAAATCCCGAAACGCTCTCCGCTCTGCGTATGAACAGTAACCGCGACATCTCTTCCGCGCCCGCGGTTCTGTGCGTTGTCGAACCCTTGCCTCTGTTGTAGATCCGCGACCGCGGCTCGTCTTTCCGCGCCCACGGTAAAGCTTCTGTAGTGACCATCTGCTTCTCGCACGCGGTCTTCTCTTATGGCTTCGCCTCCATCTTCAATGTCTTCACAAAATGCACTAAAATCCACCTTTCTGCCACTTCTTATCTCAAACTCCATTCTCCTAACTTGTGTTCTAAACCCATACAATTTGGTATCTAATATCCAGTAACAACTCCTAGTTACGCACTACAAAGTAGAGCGTATCAAATTCCCCCATGCTTAAACCTTGCTCGTCCTCGAGTATGCTAATAGAAACCTACTCCTCCAATGAAATACCCAAGGTCACAGGAAGCACAACAAAACTATCTCCACTAAGAATTGCACCTAATCATGAATCTCCACAGTACCAACACAACAACACAAAACACAAGCTTAAAGGAAATCAAAGTACTTCTCAAAAGCTTAACCCGAACACCATAGAGTGAATAAAAATATCTAATCCTAGCTCCAGTCTATCTTCTTATAACTCCCAAAGTGACCTACCCGAATCATCCTTATAACTCCAACACTTATGTCACAATGCCAGGAAAAATGAGGAATCCTAATAATCACTCTTCTTCTTTTCACTCATTTTGTCAAGGCGCCCTTTCGGGTTTTCACCTAGCCACTCATTTCATTTTTCTATAGATGGGCTCACAAAACTAACATCACTCTTGACCTCTTATTACCCCAGCCTAATGCTGGTCCAAGCCACCTGCTTATTGCCTAAGTCGCCTTTTCAGGTTTTCAACTTAGCCCAGGATTTTCTTTTATTTTTTTATTTTTCTTTTCTTTTCTTTCTCAGACGACTAGCAAGTATAGATTACTCCCCCATGCTTAAATATTTCATTGTCCTCAATATAATGAAAGACTAAAAGATGAAGCACTGGGGAAGGCAGAAAAGTACTCACACCGTCGCCGAGGTGGCCTGGACTTGGACGTTGGTGCTGGCGGTAAATCATTGAAAATACAAGTCTCTGGTGTTGTGGCGGTCCTACTCAAGCAAACTCCTCGTGCAAACAAATAGATCCACTGTAAGGTGAAGTGGTACATCAAAGAAACGGGGTTGCACGAGCCTTCTATGAACACAGATTTGGAGCCCTAGTGTAATCGTATGGCGGGCTCTATCGCTCCATATCAATAATCATATCTGTAGTTGGCTCTAGAGCTCCTCCTCATCAGCCGTCTAATGTCGGGCCATCATCGGTGCCAAATAAAAATGTCGGGCTAATGTCTATTCCTTGGCAGCATGGTGCGCACCGTCTCTCAAAGTAAAACTCGGACAGCTGGGCCGCGATCGCGGTTTTAAGGCCGCGGTGTCCTCAGGAAAAAAAATCAATTTTTTTTCAAGATAGGGAGACTTACAGTGGCGAAACCGCGGTCGTGGAAAATTTTCCGCGGTCGCGGATTCGCGTCTGTTGCGAGACGAACACCGTCTTCGAACTCTTGTCTTTGAGTCTCCTACCCGCAGGTTAGTCTAAAAAAAACGAAACAACAATAATGAAAACTTGAAAATAAAAGATATGGAAAGAATTACATACCTTGGGTTGCCTCCCGAGCAGCGCCTTGGTTACTGTCGTGGCTCGACATAGTGTCCTTCAGATCAACTTGGGTTGCTCACACCAACCGAACACTTGGGGTCACAATCAAGAGGGTGTCTCTTTGCATCATCAATGTTGTGTTCGACCCTCACCCCATCAAACTCCATGGTGAGCGAACCACTACTCACATCAATCTTCGTGTTCGCCGTTTTCATAAACGGCCTATCCAACATCACAGGGGCTGCATGCTTGTCTTGCCCCGTATCCATCACAAAGAAATCAGCAGGGAAAATCAGCTTATCGACCTCTACCAGAACATCCTGCACGACTCCTTTGGGATACACATAGGACATATCTGCCAATTGAATCACCGTCCCTGTCCCATGCAATGGTCCAAGCCCCAAAGATTCATACAACGAGAGAGGCAGTACATTTATAGATGCACCCAAATCCAGCATGGCTTTATCGAACGTGGTGTCACCTATCTTGCAAGGAATACTGAACATGCCTGGGTCACTGCACTTCTTGGGCATCCGCTTTTGCAGCATAGCGGATACATTTTCATTCACCTGGACCTTCTTCTCCGTTTTCTCCTTTGTCTTCCTCTTGATCTTACATAATTCCTTCAAAAGTTTCGCGTAACGAGGAATGCTCTTAACCAGCTTGATTAACGGGATGTTTACCTCGCAGTTACTTTCAGTCTCAAAGATTTCCTTGTCGTTCTCCGGCCTTCTAGTATCCTTCAATGCCTGAGGGAAGGGCGCGGGTGGCTTCAGCGAACCGAGCGGAGGAAAGTGTGGACGGACATAATCGTCATGGACGTCAACAGGCAAACCGCGGTCGCGGTTCAGCATCGAAAAGTTTTGGATCGCCAGTGACGAATCCGCAATCACGGTTGTCAATCCGCGATCGTGGATTGTCTTCAGAACTTTCTGTTGTCTCTGGGGGAATTCCGCGGTCGCGGAAATCCTTCGGAAATTGCTCCGCCTTCAGAGATGATTCCGCGGTTGCGGAAATCGGGCCGCGGTTCTTCCTCTGCAACATCCGTCACTTCATTCAATTTCGGTCCACTCCTTAGCGTCATCGCACAGACATTCTCTCTCGGGTTTGCTACCGTTTGAGATGGTAGTTTCCTCGAATCCCGTGCCTCCAGTTTGCTCACTGCTAGAGAAATCTGCCCCACTTGTTTCTCCAGGTTTTGAATGCTAGACTTCATCTCTTGATTCTATTGGACCATTGTGTTTGCCAACGTCGATACACTCTGAGCGAGAGACTTGATCATGTCATCACCGGACATAGACGAACTTGCGTTCTGGCCTTGAGGTCTAGGGTCATATTGTGCTCTAAATTGTTGTTGACCTTCAGGCTGCTGAAATTATTGTTACTACTGTAGGAACTGTGGCGGCCTCTGGTGGAACTCTTGATCATCCCGGCCCTGTGGAGGGTTCTGCTAGTTCCCGTATCTCAAATTGGGGTGATCTCTCCACCCTGGATTATAGGTGTTGGAGTACGGGTCGTATCTTGGCCTTGGAGGGCCGAAACCTCCTATAGCGTTCACTTCAACAGTGGGCTCTTGCAGCGTTGGACATGCATCTGTGGGGTGCATCGTGTCATAGCATATTCCGCAAGACTTGACTTGCTGCTGGTTTCCCTTCATCATAAACCTCCTCATCATCTCCTTCATCTCAGCCATTTCAGAAAGTAGTGAGGATGATGACTGGGAGTCTGCGGCCTTAACTGCCTGAGCGCTCGCTCTCTTGCTAAACTGTCTTGAGCCCTCAGATAGCTCAAAGAATATCTCAAATGCTGCAACCGACGTCTTGTTCAGAATATTACAGCCACAAGCTGCGTTCACCATCCGACGCTCATCATCAAGAAGTCCACCATACAAATATAGAACGAGGTCTTGGTCAGAATAACCATGGTATGGACAACTTGATATCAACCTCTTGAACCTCTCATAATACTCGTACAACGTCTCAGTAGCATGCTGTTCAATGTTGCTAATGTTCCTCTTTAAGCTATTAAGCTTCGTTGCATGGAAGTACTTCTCCAGGAAGGCATTCTTCATCGTCGCCCATGTGTCTATGCTTCCTGGGGCCAAATACTAGAACCAATCATTGGCCAAATCCTTCAGAGAGAAAGGAAAGGCCCTTAGCTTGATCTGGTCCTCAGTAATGTTCCTTGGCTTCATGCTGTTACAGACAACGTGGAATTCAGAAAGATGTTTGTTGGGGTCTTCTCCACCCATCCCATGTAAGTGGGGTAATAAGTGAATCAACCCAAATTTAAGCTCAAAGTTCACGCCATCCGCCAACTCTGGAAACTGCACAACAAGCGGCTGCTTCTTTAGATTCGGCGTAGTCAACTGCCTCAAAGTTTGTTCCTCAACCATCTCGAGTTGCTCACAAACTTTTCTGCGGTTCCTGGAAAGTGTTCGCTCGATTTCTGGATCAAGATCTAAAGTAGGAGAGTCAGTAGCACGGGTGTGGACCATAAGATAAGTCCACACAATAGTTGGCACACAAACAAACAAACAAGAAAAATTGAAACTTTTGCCTCCCCGGCAACGACGCCAAATTTGATGAGGCTAAAGTCGTGATGCCTATCAAAGTAAACCTCAAAAACCTAACTAATGTAGTAGGGTAAATAAGGATCGATCCCACATGGAGGTAAGCAATCTTCCTAAGTGCAAAGGTTGTATGCCAATAGTAACAAAAGGGGGGATTTAGATTTCTGTCAAGTAACAATGTAAATTAATGCAAAAGATGTAATCAATGGGTGAGAAGTAACTTAGCCAGACAAATATCCATACTTCAGTTTGATTGGTTGATCCTAGATTATCTCCAATTCCTACCAATGAATATTCCTATTCCGATCTTATGTATATAGACAGGTCAACTAGCCCTGAAAATACTTACCATTAAACAATCAAGAAACTATCAAGATTCAATCTAACGACAGCAGTAAGTATAGGAATTAAGCAGGATACATGCAATACTTAACAACTAGTCGGTACTCGACATGTAATCAATTCTCTTCACAATAAACATTCACAACTAGTTTCTGTAAATCGTGGTTGCTACACAAGATAAGGGATTTCAACTAGAAATATCCAAACCCTAGCAATAGATAATCACTAATATCAACTAGATGATCAGACAAGTCACATCAGCAAGAATCAATGGGATGAAGCACAAAGAGAATCAATAGAATCAAAGAAAAGGAAATAGAGTTATAATCACACAACCAAATACAAACGAAGGCTTCAATCGTCGGACTAAGCAATGGTTGCTTAGTTCTTCATAGTCTTCAAAGCATAAAAACTCTAAGGGAAAAACTGAACGATAAAGTGATTGTTGAATAATGAAAAGGCTGCTAACTAATGAATATGAAAAACCTAGCAAACCCTAATCTAAAAAGATAATAATAAAAATAACCTAAAATATAAAAACCGGAATAAAAGAAAATAAAATAAAGGAAATAAAGTAAACAAAAGATCTCGGACGAGAAAACCCTGAAACGCTCTCCGTTCCGCGTATGAACAGTAACCGCGACCGCGACATCTCTTCCGCGCCCGCGGTTCTGTGCGTTGTCGAACCCTTGCCTCTGTTGTAGATCCGCGACCACGGCTCGTCTTTCCGCGCCTGCGGTAAAGCTTCTGTAGTGACCTTCTGCTTCTCGCACGCGGTCTTCTCTTGTGGCTTTGCCTCCATCTTCAATGTCTTCACAAAATGCACTAAAATCCACCTTTCTGCCACTTCTTATCTCAAACTCCATTCTCCTAACTTGTGTTCTAAACCCATACAATTTGGTATCTAATATCCAGTAAGAATTCCTAGTTACGCACTACAAAGTAGAGCGTATCACGCAGCCCAGATATAGAACGACTTGGGAGCTTGCGTCAAGGAAGATGCCCTTCACTCGGCGCCATGGGGGACACCAGGGACGCGTGAACCAGAGATGCTCTAGACCAAGGTCTTGTCCAAGGTCACTGGCCATCAAGTAGGGGCACCGTCTTCATTTTCAGCATCATCGGTCTCGACCGCTTCTCCTGAGTTATCACGTCGTTCCTGAGTAGGGTGATAAGCACTACTTTGTAGGGCTTAAGTAAGAGTCATTAGAGGTTTTATTGGTGTCATTCGGGTAGATTTAGACACATTCATGTGTATGGCGTTTGGAGGCGAAGTTGGTGTATTTGGAGGTGTTTGAGCTATTTTGGAGATCATATGAGACATTGAGGAGGAAGCCACCAGTAGTAGACGCCAAGGAGTTATGAAGTATTGGCGAGGAGGTGCTGAAGACACGCTTTTGGGAGCTGAGGAGACAAAGGAGGAAGAAACGAGTTCACGGCGACCGCCGTGCAACTTACGGCGACCACCATCAATTCCCATCCAACAACATTGGCTACGATGTAATTACGGCGCCCGCCGTGGAAAGACGGCGCCCGCCGCGATTACGGCGCCCGCCGTGAAGGTTGCAGCGGCCGCTGCCCGTGTCAGAAGACCGCCGAGCCGGATTTTCCTTATATGTTATTTTGCATTATTTTATTACTTTTTATTATTTCGTTTTAGGTTAACTTAGCTTTATTTCCTTTAGTATTTAAGGGTTGAGAAAAGGCTTGTTTATTATCATCATCATAGTTTTATCTCTGGAACCTTAATTTCCTTTCTACGTTATGAAGAACTAAGCCTCCTTGGCTTAGTCAGACGCTGAAGCTTTCGTTTTGATTCAGTTGTGAGATTCTCATTCTTAATCTATTGCATGATTTTTATCTTTCTCTTGCTTAAGTTGCTTATGATTGATATTGATAATCTCTATTTGGACGCAACTAGGGTTTGTCGTTATTGATCTATTGCTAGATCTAGATTGTTACTGGTTGAGCATATCTATTTCAGAGTAGCAACTACATCGTACTAGTATCTGGTTGTGCTAGTCTTATGCAGAAGAGAGCTGATTTACATTCTAGGATAAAAGCTGGTTGTTTTATGCTAGAATTATATCCAACTATATTCCTATCCGTAAGGCTGCTGTTAAACTGAATCTTGATAGTTTCAGGGTTGTTTAATTAGTTAGTGTTAATAGTATCTGGTTGTGCTATTAGTTATATCTGAAAAGGAATTGGAATTTCCATTGCATGAGATTTTGAATGAGTATCTAGGATCAACTTGTCATACGAATAGTGGATGTTGTTTGACTAAGTGCTTTTCCCCATCACTGATTTCATCATATTTTACTTTGTTTACTTTTGCATGCTTAGGTTACTAAAACTCACAAAACCCCCCTTTGGTTACTTTGCTTTGACACATAATTTGCATACATAGACAGAATTCGCCTCCCTGTGGATTCGACCTTTACTTACCTAGGACTACGGTTTAGGGTTTGTTTGGATATTTTGCATAGCAGTTTTTAGAACGACAAAAAACCTGTTATCAAATTGGCGCCGTTGCCGGGGAGGCAATAATCTATTTTGTGTGTGTGTTTTGTGTGCCAATCTTGGTGTGAACCTATCTTATGGTTCACACCCGTGTTACTAATAATCTACCTCTAGCTTTTGATCCAGAAATCGAAAGAACTTTTCTTCAAGCTCGCAGGATGGCAGCTCGTGTTACACTTGAGTCTTTGATAGCTCCTAACTTGGAGCAACCAACTCGTGCTGTGCAATTCCCTGCCCTGGATGATGGGGTTAAATTTGAGCTCAAGACAGGAGTAGTCCATTTACTCCCGAAATTCAGTGGAACCCCGCTTGAGGATCCTTCTCAGCACCTGGATGAGTTCCTTGAGGTCTGCACCAGTATGAGGCCATCTGAGATTACTGAAGATCAGATGAGGTTGAGAGTCTTTTCCTTTTCTCTGAAGGACTCCGCGAATGACTGATATCATTCTTTACCGCCAGGAAGCATCACTACTTGGGTGAATTTGAAGAAGGTGTTTCTCGACAAATACTTTCCAGCTATCAAGTCCAATCAACTCAAGAAAAAAATATGCAATGTGGAGCAGCTGTCTAATGAGTCTCTCTATGACTACTATGAGCGCTTCAAGAAGCTGGTGAAGAGTTGTCCCTACCATGGCTATGCTAATCATGATCTGATTCTTTATCTGCATGGAGGACTCCGTGAAGATGATCGTCGGATGGTAAACTCTGCATGTGGTGGGAATATTCTGAAGAGGACTTATGAAGAGGCTCTAGAGATATTTGCTACATTGGCTGATGACTCTAGGCAATACAGTGGGAGAGGCTCCCAAAGCTTGGTTGTTGCGGGTTCTCAAGCGAAAATTGATCAGGCTGATTTTGATGTGTTGAGAGAGGAGGTGAGGCGTCTGAAGCTGAGAGGTACACCCCAGCAGGCTAAGGCTTGTGAGATTTGTCATGACGACTTGCATCCTACTGATTCATGTCCTACTCTACAAGAGGAAGTGAATGCAGTGGGAGGATATCAGCAGAGGCCCAGGAATGATCCTTACTCTAGTACATACAACCCTGGTTGGAGGGATCATCCCAACTTCAGATGGAGAGACCCAGAGCAAAATCAACCACAGGGTAATCCTCAACAACCTAGGCAGCCATTTGTGCCACAACCTCAAGGGCAGAGCTCGAATCCGTCCTCGTCTATGGATGACATGATGAAGATGCTGATGCAGATGCAGAGCAACGTCGATCTCACTGCGAATGTTAATAAGCTGACTCAGAGCTCAGTGCAATTCCAAGCAAATACACAAGCCAACATTCAGAACTTGGAAAGGCTATTTGGTCAAATTTCTCAAGTGGTGAGCAAGCTTGACGCGAAGATTTCTGGTAAACTTCCATCTCAAACGAAAGTGAACCCGAACATTAGGAATGTTAGTGTGTAGGATCGTGATTGTTAGATAATAACTTAAGGAACTCAGAATATGGATTCCAAGTTCTCTTCGCAACGGAAATAAACAATCAAACAAATGACAAGTTCCTTATAGTGGAAACCTTTGATTGCCAACTAGCAATCCAGGATAAAAACCACTACCTTTCTTTCGAAAGGATTTCAAGGTCTACTTCTTGATTTCTTATCTCTTTTGGTTATAACTTATCCTAGGAACAAACACACAGTTTCTTTGCCTTACACACAGTTAGGCAATCCTAGATAACTTAACACAATCAATAATTAATCCAAGAAACAGACCTTCACACCTAGGAACTATCACTTATAGTCACAGAAACTTAGCACTCAGCTCTTCTATTCCTTGACTGGTTCCTCTTGATCTCGGTTTGCTTTGATGATCTTGTTTGAAGGTTCACATTGGATATTTGCTAATGTGTGTGAGTCATGTTTTAGTGCTTGAAGATAACCCTTGTGTTAGTCTTCCTTTTATAGAGGATTCTTCGCAGCTTCTTCTCTTGGTTCCTACAGATCGAGCTTGCCCTAGGATGTGTGGTTCTCCTTGGTCCACGTTGTCTTTGACATATGCAAACAACCTAGGCAGCTCAGAATCCTTCTAGGTTAGTCAACTACTTCAGCCAAGTCATTCTCCAGCTTCCTTCTTCCGAGGTTCAACAATCTGGGCACTTGGGAACTGTCTTCTGGATAGTGACATCTCTATGAGCTGTCGCTTTCAGTGCCTTTGTCCGAGGTTCATTGTTCTAGGCATCTTGGAGTCTTGCTCTTGGATGGTGGCAGGCTTTTGGAAGCTTCTCTCAAGTCGCTTTCACCTCCTTTTGTCCGAGGTTTGGTGTTCCCAGATTTCTCGGGAAACGCAAAGTCACGTGTTGCATTTCTGGGCACACCTGGGTTCCTTTGGCTTGCTTGTTTGGTTTCTTTATCTTGTTTGGCTTCCATGGTTCCAACAACTGTCATGTGGTTCCTCTAAAAACATCTTTGAGATAAAACATTAGTATCAAAATATTTGTCATCTTCAAAAGTAGAGAAACTGAGGAAAAGAACTCTCAGGGAAACCGAAGTTCCAGAGTTTTGTTTCCTAACAATTTTTCCCTTTTTGATGATGACAAATATAAGGAACCTGGCAGTATAATAGGAACATGAAATTCATGAGAATAGTTGAGCTAAGGGATTTTCAACTTTAAAAAATATTGATAGAACATTCAATAGTTGCAAATTTCCCCCTAAGCAAATGAACTAAGTTATTTGTAACACCCCCAAAACTTAACCCTTTTGGAAAGGTATTACCGCCAGTGACCCCAGTGTTCCTTACCGAGATCACCCAAGGCTTTACCGTTTAAATACAAATCATGAAATACAATGATACAAAATGATAACCTTATTCATATAAAACACGAGTCCCGGGATTACATCCCAATCCCGAATAGGACAAACACAGAGTTTAAATAAATTACAACGGAAATCTTAAACAAGGTACAACGGAAGACTTTTAAAAGATATTACAAAAAGGGTTGTGATCGTAATGATCACCTGCCCAAGGATCTCAACCTGATTAAAAGAAATTATTAAAAACGTCGGAAAACCACCGTCGACTCCATAGTCCTTCTAGTCTTCTCATCAATACTCCAACTGATGTGCCGAATCGAACGGATGACACCAGCCCACATGCGGAGAACAAAGTTCGTGGGTTAGTCTACTTGAATAGACTAGCAAGGGTAAAAAGCAGAGTGGTTCGAGTGATCGAAACCGTTTACTATCATTGTCCCTCGAATAATAACCGAATGGAAGATACATAACCCGACACTTTCACGGAATAACAACAAGAGGTATGCATGAGAGAAGATTCTGAAAGACTTAATCTTCACAGAAATCGACCCGAAAGAAGACTCCAAGAGATTGAGTCTTTAAGGAAAAATGACAAATCTGGAATGTTTAAAGAATCATACAACAATGATTTTAAAAGTTGACTGAGATGCTTCAGTTCACGACCAACCTCATCGCACACAGCGAATCCAGATCGGAAAGAGAACGTACTATGATCAAAGTCCAGACGAGTTTTCCTAGCTGCACTATAACTTAGCTGCACTACTCGCCAAAGGTTTATTAATCATGTGCACTCGGGCACATATCTTATTTAATTACAAAACACACATTGCTGAAACACGTTAATGTTATTAAGAGCGACAACAAGGCTTAAATCACAGGGTGACAAACATGTCAACCCAAATTAAAACACACACAACCCACACGCGGGACTTAACATTATTATGCCGAGCAACAACAACGTTATTAATACACCGGGTGACCTTACGTTCACCCTGATTGCACTATTACAGTGCTTACACTTTAATTATGTGCTTAACTGCACTTATCTTATTAAATTACAACACACACACACACACACACACACTGTTGAGGCTTTTAATATTATTCCGAGAACACAGAAGTTATTAAGACACCGGGTGACCTTACGTTCACCCTGATTGCACTGCCACAACGCTTATAGTTTAATTTACAGGGTGACAGTTACGTCCACCCCAATGCACTAGCTAAGTGCTTAATACACAGGACTGCAATTAAGCTCATCCAATGGCGCTTGCAAGGCGCTTAAAACACTTCAGATCCTTACATGTGGATAAGAAGCATAGGTCATGACCCTTAAATTATTCGGCAATAACCCCGAGGAATATTATGATTTAAAGAAACGACAAATCCTTACTTGGATTAGCGTTTCCACGAATATTAAATTATAAAGAAACGACTAATCCTTACTTGGATTAGCGTTCCTACGCACATTAAGTTATAAAGAAACGACTAATCCTTACTTGGATTAGCGTTCCTACGAACACTCGCGTTAACTAAACAGTCTAACACAGCAATTATACACATTAAAGCCATCCAGGAAAACAACTTAAACATAGAGATAATGGAAACAGTTAATCCTTACTTGGATTAGTTTCCTATTAATCCACATAAATGCCCGGAAGGCGAACACAGATAATAGCGTCGTTCTAGCAGATATACAACCTATTATATGATTTTCCAAAACAATTTATAAAACCTTTTCCAGACAAACACTGTAATCATTCCAAATTAATTACTCAGATAAACAGCTGATAATTAATGTAAATATGGAACGATGAGCAAGAGCGAACCGCCACTTGCCTTAGTCCGCAGATCTGGAACAAAGCAGAGACAACGGGATTCCGGGCTCGACACGCGTATAGCTCCACTAGCATAAACACCTTCGAGTCGACCCAAAAAGGAACCCTATGTTAGATCCGACATAAACAGTACGCATCTAAACACGGCGAAAGAACACGGAAGGAAAGACGCCACGACGACAACCAACCAAGCCAAAGCCACGAAGGCATTCTGGGCACTGGCGGCGGTCGCCGTTCTTGGCGGCGGTCGCCGTTCTTGGCGGCGGTCGCCGCATTCATCACGGTGGTCGCCGTGAAGAACACGGCGGTCGCCGTGAAGAACACGGTCGACAGAGACGAGAGAAATCTCACCCCAAAACACGAGCGGTTCGGCCTCCTTCGACTTGATTTGGCTTCTAACCTCCAAGGCTAACCAAAAGCTTCACAAAGGCACTCAGGAAACACACCAAAGAAACACCGGCGAGACCTTCAAACTCCGACGAAAACCAACTCCGACGAGAAGGAAATCCGGCAGCGATTCGGGGTTGGAAAGGCTTCAAAACCCTCTCCCAAACACCCCTATTTATAGCCAAACACCTGGGAGCCTCAACCAAACCCTAAGACGCGGCCGAAAGCAAGATCGGCGTGCCTCGATTACCGCCGGCGACCAACGGGCAATGTCCACTGGACAAAACACGGTGGGCGCCGTTTTTAGCCTGCGGTGGGCACGCGGCGGTCGCCGTCGCTAGGTCTGTCACGGCCAGCTAGAAGCTGACACGCTGACTCCTCGGGCCCAACCACGGCGGTTGCCGTTTCTGAACGGCGGTCGCCGTTTCTCCCTTTTCCCGCCCATTCAACTTTGAACGAACCTGACGTTAAACCGGGATAAAAATTATCGTACGCGAACGACAATTAAAATCTAAGGCACCTTGTCTGTATATTATTTCACTGAGAAAAATATTACAGATACTGAGCACATTACAGAATGTCTCAAACTCTCTGTATTAAATCCGACGTACACAACGAGTACTCGGGAAAATTCCAAAATTCCCAGAATAATCCTTATAGAATTACGGGGTATCACATCACCTCCCCCTTAAAATAAGTTTCGACCCCGAAACTTGCATTAAGCCAATGAGGATACTACCTCAACACCAATCTTACCACCTGGATCCAACATCCTTAATCACTTCATCCTTGAAATGGATCACACGAGATATTATTCTTAATTCCTTAGGATATCATTCTGAAAATGATTCATCCGCCTTAATGCTCATGGCACAAACTCACGCTTGAGAGATAGCTCATGATCTCTCCGAACAAAACTCTACAAGTTCATTCCCTTTCCTTAAGAAATCTCGGAAGAACTCAGCGTATGAGATAACGCTTACCACAGTACTCCTTAGATGCGTAGACAATTCTCCTTACTGAATCTTTAATACATCGGGATCATCAACATATCCTTAACTGCAACCTTTCCTCTCAACATGACCGCTTCACCACTTAATCTTCCTCAAAGAGCTGCATCCGATCTTATAGATGACATACTCTATGTATGAAGAAGAATCTTAGGAGTGGATTTAGATTTAAACAACAGAGTCGACCCTGGGATTAACCACAAGGGAACGAACATCTAAGTTGTCCACAAAACTTCACCACCATAAGTCCGACAGTCATTATCCTTACTTGGCATAAGTTGTTCTCGACACTTACGAGGTTTCGTATGAACAACTAATTCGCAATGATAACACATTCTGAAATTTTCCAAAACACAGAAACACTTCATTAACATCCAAACATTACATTAATTGACAAAAGTCGATCAGGCAGATCTTACTACCACGGAGATTACCGACACACGTCGTTACTCCTTAATCTTAATGAAAGTCTTAACACAAATACAACTTAATGGATCAGGGTTCTTCTCCATTGGCTTGGCTCATTACAAAGAGTCGTTGCCCTTGGCCTGAAGACCTCATAGGCGCTTTGCCTTTACTACGAGCCATGGACTGCTCAGGAGTAGATACCACTGGCATTGGGTTCTGCCTACCTCCAACATTTGACGCCTGGTAAGACTGCATTGGTCCCTGACCCTTCAGTCTGCAGTACGCTTTTATGTGGCCCTCCCTTCCACAATTATGACACATCCTCTTGTCCTTTTGGCAAACAAAACTTTTATGCCCCACTTCACCACAATTGTGGCACTGAATTGCTCCGCCGCTCCAACCTGAGCCTCTGGCAGAGTCTGATTGAGTTGTCTCGGTCTTAGCACGACCAGACCTTTCAAACTTGGTAGGCGATGCCGGTCGTTTGAATAAACCAACCTGGCGATCCTGTTGCCCACCCTTTCCCTTAACTTGCTTCTCCCTCTTAAGGGCAGACTCCTCCAATGTGACTTCCGTCTTGTAGGCTGCATCCACATATTGCTCTAACGTAGTACAGCCATGACGCAACATTAGAGGCTTGATCTCTGGATTCATCCATCCATGGAAGTACCAGATCTTCTGCTCCTCGGTTGACACCTCAGGTCCAGCGTACTGCATCAAGTGATTGAACTTAGCTGCGAGCTCAGTCACCTTTAACCCATCAGTCTGCAGGTACATAAATTCCTTATGCTTCTCCTCCCTCATAGCTCGGGAAAAGAAACGATCAGCCATCTTTGTTTTAAACATGCTCCAATTCAGCACGGGATGATCTGCCAGACCGGTGCTCTCCCACCATTCGCTAGCCACATCCTTGAGTTGAAGAGAGGCGATGTGCACTTTCCCAGCCTCAGTGCAATTAATGTTCCGGAGCAACCGTTCCATATGCGAGAACCAATATGTCACCCTGACTGGTTCTCTAGTACCGTCATAGCTGTCAGGCCTCATTGAACTCACGGCTTTTAACGCTTGCCCGTAAGTTCCTCTGTTTCTGACAACATTGATCTGAGGTACTTGCTCCACTGACTCCTCGACTTCAGGAATAGCCTGAGGAACTGGACCACCTTGTACTTGTGGTGCAACTGGTCGCATAACATCTGTGATTGCCTGCATGACAATTCCTCGAATTGCCTCCACTGCTGCAGCATCAAACATCATCGGAGTGTTGGCCTGAGCTTGGCCATTGCCTCCCTGATTATTATTAAAGACAAGACTCACGCTCTCCTGTTGGGTCTACAGCATTCCTCGCATTTGGTCTGGGGTCATTACTCGGCCCATCACCAGCACGGATAACGTTCCTTGTGTTCACCATCTGTTTACCGATCAAATTCCAAGGATTTTATCACATTAGTATCTTCTGATATACTTATTGTAATAAAATCAACTTAGAATAGATCAACTTGGTAATTTCTATTGATGAACTCAAACCGAGTTACTAGGTTCTACAACCTTAACTGAAAATGAGAGAACTGGGAATTCAAGCCTTATTGGGTATAGCGAAACCACATTGGCTTCTCCCGGTTCCTCTGAAGAGAATAGAATACACCCATATCATACGGGGCAACGGGGAAGGAATTAGTCTTTCTAGATATAGAAGCAAACTTACTATATCAGACCATATAGAAGACAGGACTATGAACGGTGTTTTCAAACTCTTTTCACTTTGAAAAAAATTCAGAGCCCTTCTTAAAGCATTTTCAAAAACGGATAAATGATTTATAAAAATCCAAACCCGTTTTAAAACAACCTTTGGCTCTGATACCACAACTGTAACACCCCTAAAACTTAACCCTTTTGGAAAAGTATTACTGCCAGTGACCCCAGTGTTTCTTACCGAGATCACCCAAGGCTTTACCGTTTAAATACAAATCATGAAATACAATGATACAAAATGATAACCTTATTCATATAAAACACGAGTCCCGGGATTACATCCCAATCCCGAATAGGACAAACACAGAGTTTAAATAAATTACAACGGAAATCTTAAATAAGGTACAGCGAAAGACTTTTAAAAGATATTACAAAAAGGGTTGTGATCGCAATGATCACCTGCCCAAGGATCTCAACCTGATTAAAAGAAATTATTAAAAACGTCGGAAAACCACCGTCGACTCCATAGTCCTTCTAGTCTTCTCATCAATACTCCAACTGATGTGCCGAATCGAACGGATGACACCAGCCCACATGCGGAGAACAAAGTTCGTGGGTTAGTCTACTTGAATAGACTAGCAAGGGTAAAAAGCAGAGTGGTTCGAGTGATCGAAACCGTTTACTATCATTGTCCCTCGAATAATAACCGAAGGGACGATACATAACCCGGCACTTTCACGGAATAACAACAAGAGGTATGCATGAGAGAAGATTCTGGAAGACTTAATCTTCACAGAAATCGACCCGAAAGAAGACTCCAAGAGATTGAGTCTTTAAGGAAAAATGACAAATCTGGAATGTTTAAAGAATCATACAACAATGATTTTAAAAGTTGACTGAGATGCTTCAGTTCACGACCAACCTCATCGCATACAGCGAATCCAGATCGGAAAGAGAACGTACTATGATCAAAGTCCAGATGAGTTTTCCTAGCTGCACTATAACTTAGCTGCACTACTCGCCAAAGGTTTATTAATCATGTGCACTCGGGCACATATCTTATTTAATTACAAAACACACATTGCTGAAACACGTTAATGTTATTAAGAGCGACAACAAGGCTTAAATCACAGGGTGACAAACATGTCAACCCAAATTAAAACACACACAACCCACACGCGGGACTTAACATTATTATACCGAGCAACAACAACGTTATTAATACACCGGGTGACCTTACGTTCACCCTGATTGCACTATTACAGTGCTTACACTTTAATTATGTGCTTAACTGCACTTATCTTATTAAATTACAACACACACACACACACACATACTGTTGAGGCTTTTAATATTATTCCGAGAACACGGAAGTTATTAAGACACCGGATGACCTTACGTTCACCCTGATTGCACTGCCACAGCTCTTACAGTTTAATTTACAGGGTGACAGTTACGTCCACCCCAATGCACTAGCTAAGTGCTTAATACACAGGACTGCAATTAAGCTCATCCAATGGCGCTTGCAAGGCGTTTAAAACACTTCAGATCCTTACATGTGGATAAGAAGCATAGGTCATGACCCTTAAATTATTCGGCAATAACCCCGAGGAATATTATGATTTAAAGAAACGACAAATCCTTACTTGGATTAGCGTTCCCACGAATATTAAATTATAAAGAAACGACTAATCCTTACTTGGATTAGCGTTCCTACGCACATTAAGTTATAAAGAAACGACTAATCCTTACTTGGATTAGCGTTCCTACGAACACTCGCGTTAACTAAACAGTCTAACACAGCAATTATACACATTAAAGCCATCCAGACAAACAACTTAAACATAGAGATAATAGAAACAGTTAATCCTTACTTGGATTAGTTTCCTATTAATCCACATCAATGCCCGGAAGGCGAACACAGATAATAGCGTCGTTCTAGCAGATATACAACCTATTATATGATTTTCCAAAACAGTTTATAAAACCTTTTCCAGACAAACACTGTAATCATTCCAAATTAATTACTCAGATAAACATCTGATAATTAATGTAAATATGGAACGATGAGCAAGAGCGAACCTCCACTTGCCTTAGTCCGCAGATCTGGAACAAAGCAGAGACAACGGGATTCCGGGCTCGACACGCGTATAGCTCCACTAGCATAAACACCTTCGAGTTGACCAAAAAAGGAACCCTAGGTTAGATCCGACATAAACAGTACGAATCTAAACACGGCGAAAGAACACGGAAGGAAAGACGCCACAACGACAACCAACCAAGCCAAAGCCACGAAGGCATTCTGGGCACTGGCGGCGGTCGCCGTTCTGGGCGGCGGTCGCCGCATTCATCACGGCGGTCGCCGTGAAGAACACGGCGGTCGCCCTGAAGAACACGGTCGACAGAGACGAGAGAAATCTCACCCCAAAACACAAGCGGTTCGGCCTCCTTCGACTTGATTTGGCTTCTAACCCCCAAGGCTAACCAAAAGCTTCACAAAGGCACTCAGGAAACACACCAAAGCAACACCGGCGAGACCTTCAAACTCCGATGAAAACCAACTCCGACGAGAAGGAAATCCGGCAGCGATTCGGGGTTGGAAGGGCTTCAAAACCCTCTCCCAAACACCCCTATTTATAGCCAAACACCTGGGAGCCTCAACCAAACCCTAAGACGCGGCCGAAAGCAAGATCGGCGTGCCTCGATTACCGCCGGCGACCAACGGGCAATGTCCACTGGACAAAACACGGCGGGCGCCGTTTTTAGCCTACGGCGGGCATGCGGCGGTCGCCGTAAATGCAGCGGTCGCCGTCGCTAGGCCTATCGCGGCCAGCTAGAAGCTGACACGCTGACTCCTCGGGCCCAACCACGGCGGTCGCCGTTTCTGAACGGCGGTCGCCGTTTCTCCCTTTTCCCGCCCATTCAGCTTTGAACGAACCTGACGTTAAACCGGGATAAAAATTATCGTACGCGAATGACAATTAAAATCTAAGGCACCTTGTCTGTATATTATTTCACTGAGAAAAATATTACAGATACTGAGCACATTACAGAATGTCTCAAACTCTCTGTATTAAATCCGACGTACACAACGGGTACTCGGGAAAATTCCAAAATTCCCAGAATAATCCTTACAGAATTACGGGGTATCACATTATTCAAGTTCCCCTTTAGAAGTAGAATGAGTTCAGAGTTCCTATAAGTCCAGTAGTTCCAATAATTCAAGGTTCCTATCCATTCTTCCCCCTTTTGACATCATCAAAAAGATCAAGTTACTTATCAAGTATAGGATATCAATGTGAAATAAACAATTTGCGTTAAACCCATGACAGTGACCATAATAGAAACTTAAGGCAAAGACAAATGATGCATTAGAAACATTACCATAAGAGTTCATTAATCATTAAAGTCAAGAACATTGCCCAAAGATGCATAGTGGAAAGAGAAACAAAAGAGCACAACCAACTTGACATTAGACAAAATAAGGATAGAAGAGGGGAGTAGGACCCTAGGGAACTACTAGCACACTGTGATGTTATAGCACTGAGAACTAGGAGAGACGTTCCTATGGCAGCGTAATGGCCTCCTCTTCAGTTTCCTTCTTTTCTGCAGTTCCTTCATCTTGGCTTGTTGTTATCTTATCGGCCTAATTACCTCCAATTGAGCAAGGTTAAGATTGAAGTTTTTTTTTTGTCCATTTGAGGAGCTTTGTGTTTTGAGAGAGACGGGTGAACATGAGATTTGAGAGAAGGCGTGAGAGAACAGAGTGCTCGGCTCAATCAAACAGGAAACCTTAAATAACCCTTGAGCAATTTTGGAGCCGTTGAGAATCAAGCCGTTGGAGATATTTCTGGGAACTCTGAAGAGTTGAAACGGCTAATTTTCTTGAAGCTTTTGCGCCTTTGCAACGGTCACAAATTCAAAGATTAGATGCTCAAAATGGCAACTGTTCAAGGCTGAGAAGACGTCTCTGACGCTGTGAGATTTGCCATAAATACTGTCTTGGGAGGAGCAATTCTCTTACTAGCCGTTTTAAGGGGTAGCCCATCCTAGTTCCTTTCTGGCGATATTTTCAGTGTGCTAGAGGGATATATGAGAACCTTTGATGTGGGTTTTAAAACATAGGACCAGAAAGTATGTTCCCATTAAATAAACCGGGGAAGGCCATTTATCGCATCACACACTAATTCCCAGAGAGGGTAAAGACGAGGATCATAGGGAAATAGATTGTGTAATGAGGCAAGGGAGGGTCATAGTACACAATCATCATTTCGGCTTGTATTGTTGGGTTAGAATATGATCAGATTGTGACTTTTGGGCCAACAAAGAAACTTGAACAAAGACAGAGTTGAAAGAATAATGAAGACCAAAATATACAAACTAGAAAAATTTATCTAAGCCTTTTTATGAAACCATTATGGAAAAGAGGGTTTGTAGCAAAAATATAACACATAGATATCAAGACTCAACAAGTGAAAAATCTTAAACTAGTTAATCAGGGGAACTGGAAAAGAGCCTTTAAACTAAGGTCACTACTAGGTTATAGGAATCATTCTCAGTTCCAATCTAAGGTTCTCGAAGGGAACTCTATTCAAGGCTTTGATGAATATATCTGCAACCTGATCTTCAGTTCTACAAAATTTCATAATGATGTTTCCTTTCTCAACATGATCTCTAAGAAAATGATGTCTTATATCTATATGCTTGGTCCTAGTGTGATGCACAGGATTCTTTGAAATATTTATAGCACTAGTGTTATCACAAAGAATAGTGAGAGGACCATAAGACATACCAAAATCCGCGAGTTGTTGCTTTAGCCAGAGAAGTTGGGAACAACAGGAGGCAGCCGCAATGTACTCGGATTCTGTGGTGGAGAGAGAGACTGAGACTTGTTTCTTTGATCCCCATGACACAAGGCAAGGGCCTAGGAACTGTGCCATTCCAGAAGTGCTCTTTCTATCCACCAAGTATCCAGCATAATCAGCATCAGTGAAGCCCATTAGCTCAAAGGGACACTCTTTGGGGTACCAAATGCAGAGAGAGTCAGTTCCCTTGAGATATCTAAGTATTCTCTTCACAGCAGCCAAGTGGGTTTCTCTTGGACAGGATTGGAACCTAGCACACAATCCAACATCAAAAACAATGTCTGGTCGACTAGCAGTTAGGTACATGAGTGAGCCTATCATACCTCTATAGAGCTTCTCCTCCACTAGAGGACTCGAATGGTCCTTATCCAAATGGGCAATGGTGGATAAGGGAGTGGAGAGAGGCTTGCATGAATCCATTTTGAACTTCTTCAGTAGTTCCCTGACATACTTCTGTTGGTGAATTTGTATGCCATCTTTCTTTTGAGTGATTTGTAATCCGAGGAAGAAGGTGAGTTCCCCTATTAGGCTCATTTCAAATTCACTGCTCATCAAGTCTTTGAACTTATCTACAAGGGACAGGTTAGTGGAACCAAAAATGATATCATCAACATAAATTTGAACCACTAAGATGTTACCTTCTTCTTCTAGGATGAAGAGAGTCTTATCAATGACTCCACGCCTGTAGCCATTTGAGAGTAGGAACTGGGAAAGACGATCATACCAAGTACTGAGAGCTTGCTTGAGGCCATAGAGTGCCTTGTCTAGAAAGTAGACATGATCTGGATGATCGTCGTCTTCAAAACCAGGTGGTTGCTTGACATAGACTTCTTCTTGAAGAATTCCATTGAGGAAGGCCGTCTTTACATCCATTTGGAACAACTTGAACCCTTTGTGAGATGCGAAGGCAATCAACAATCTTATTGCTTCGATCCTTGCCACTGGAGCATAAGTTTCATCATAGTCGATGCCTTCTTGTTGATTGTATCCTTGTGCAACGAGTCTAGCTTTGTTCCTTATCACAGCTCCTGTATCATCTAGCTTGTTTCTGAAAACCCATCTAGTTCCTATGATGTGTTTATCCTTGGGGCGGGGAACTAGATGCAATACTTTGTTTCTTTCAAACTGATGAAGCTCTTCTTGCATAGCTTGGATCCAGTCCGCATCCTTCAGTGCCTCACCTATGTTCTTTGGTTCCACAATAGATAGAAAGGCACTGAAGGCAAAGAAGGTTAGATGTTCGAACCTGACTGGAGGCTTGATGACTCTTATTTCTCTGTTAGGAGCTAGAGCATTTGATGTGGAGATATTCTGAGTTGAGCATTCAGCTTCCTGGTTGGGATCACATTCTCCATTGAAGATCATGTGGGAAGATGAATCATTGAAGTCTCCACAAATGTTGTCGTCATGCTCCTGGTTCCCAGAGATGGATTGTTGTTCATTATCCATGGGAACTGGTGGAGGAGCCATTGGAGGGTTCCGAGCAGCAGGACAGGAACTGGGTATAGTGACATCTTCATCTAGATCTTCTTGATATGACTTGGGAAACGGGTCTTCAAAGGAATTGGTGGTGTTCTGCACAATCTTTCCAAGTGATTTTTCATTAAAAATAACATGAACACTTTCTTCTACCTTTTTAGTCCTTTTGTTGAAGACTTTGTACGCCTTGCTACCCGAGGCGTATCCAATGAAGATTCCTTCATCACTTCTTGGGTCGAATTTGCCAAGATTGTCCTTCCCATTGTTGTGCACAAAGCACTTGCATCCGAACACCCTCAGATGTGAGATGTTGGGAACTCTTCCTCTTAGGAGCTCTTAGGGTGTCTTTTCTGTGATTGGGCGAAGCATGGCTCGATTGATGATGTAGCAAGCTGTGTTGATCGCCTCAGCCCAGAATGATTGAGAGAGTCCACTTGAGATCAGCATAGTCCGAGCCATGTCTTCCAAAGTTCTGTTCTTCCTCTCCACTACTCCATTCTGTTGAGGAGTGTATGGTGCAGAGAAATTGTGATCAATTCCATGCTCACTGCAAAAGATTAGAAATTCTCCATTTTCGAATTCGGTACCATGGTCAGACCGAGTCAGACCGAATGGCATTGAGTGAACAATCAAGAGATTTTTCTAACAAAGGAACCAGATCTTTAAAGCGGTCAATAACTTCACTCTTAGATTTAATAAAGATGGTCCAAGTAAAGCGAGAGAAGTCATCGACAAGAACAAAGATATACCTGTTCCCTCCTAGGCTCTGAACTCTTATGGGTCCACACAGATCCATGTGGATGAGTTCAAGAGGCCTTGAGGTGCTTACCATGTTTTTGGACTTGAAGGAACTACGAGCCTGTTTCCCTTTTACACAGTCAGAGCACAGTTCCTTAGATGTGCCACTTAGCTTTGGCAGCCCTCTGACTAGCTCCTTTGAGTGTAGCTTTTGAATCAGCTTGGTGCTAGCATGACCGAGGCATTGATGCCACAAATCAGCTTGGTCATTCACAGTTGAGAGACAAAGTTTCTCCTTGGGAACAAAGGATGGATCAATTATGTAGACATTGTTGAATCTTTTCCCTTTTAGGATGATTTGTCCCGAGGAGTCAAGGACTGAACATTCGTTTGATCTGAATCTAACTTCATTGTCTCCTTGATCACACAGTTGTGACACACTTATTAGGTCAAAACCAAGATTATCAACAAGGTGAACTTTGTTTACCTGAATGTGATCGTTGAGTTTCACAGTTCCTATTCCACAGATTTTCCCTTTGCTTTTGTCTCCAAAGGATATGTTCCCTCCTTGGAGAGGTTGAAGAGAGGTCATTTGATTTCTTCTTCCAGTCATATGGCATGAGAAACCACTGTCGATGTACCATAGTTGAGGTTGTCTCTCTTCTTTCTGCACATAAGGGAACTAAGATTTCCGAACCCAGCGAAGCTTGGCTTTACTGGGGGGATTAGCATTGCGAGTCTGTGAATAACCAGGGAACTGGTTCCTTTCATGGTAATGAGTACTTTTCTCCTTTTCAAAGTTACTTTTCTTAGCACAATCAGTGTTGTAATGACCATTCTTACCACATTAGGTACACAAACGATTGTAAACAACATGTCCATATTTTTCTTTTCCTGGCCTAAAAGGTTTTTCAGTTTTCCTTTTGTTAAAATCAACATTGTTTCTAACCTTGCTATGGGCCATGTCAATATATCTTTTGTGAGCAAAGGAATTGGTGAACCATTGGTTTTCAGGAACCATCTTTTCTTTTCCCTTAGGTTCCTTCTTAGGACTTTGAGAACTTTCATTTAGACGTTTGGCAACCTCAGCCTTGTTCTCAAGAACCATGATCTTTTCTGATAGGAATTGATTCCTATCACGAGAAGTGGCAAGAGCAGTACTGAGGTTCTCATTCATCTCAATAAGTTCTCGCCTAGCCTTTTCATTTTCAGCATCATTGTTCCCTTTGTTGTTGACATATCCTATTCCATGACGTTGTCTCACAAAAACAGTTTGATTTATCGTTTTTTCATTAATAGAATCAGTGAGAATGTCCAATCTATCAATTATGGATTGAAGCATGTCATTTCCAGGTAAGTTAGCATGCAAGGGAACTTTGACAGAATCTATGCTAGTTTCATCACAAGATTTGCAAGTTTTAAGGTGACTAGCATGCACATTCCTAATATCAATGAGTTTGGAGTGAGTTTCAGCTAGGTCTTTCTCAGTTTCATCAAGTTTCTTACTCCAAACAGAATTCTCAACAGTCAAGCAAGCAATTTCATCTTCACAATCATCAAGTTTCTGTTGAAGGGAACTGGTTTCCTTTCCTAGTTTCTTTATGATCTTAAGAAGTTGTTTCTTATCACAATCAACTAGGGATTTTAAGAGATCGTCAGAAGTTACCTCAAGGTCTTCTGAGTCGCTTGAGTCTCCTTTTGCCATGAGGCATCTTTCTCCAGAGAATCCACTCAGATCCAGTTCCTCATCTGAGTCTTCTCCCCATGAGGCTACGAGAGCCTTCTTTCTTTGAGGTCTTTCTTCTTCCTTGGAGTCTTCCTTGTTGGGACAGTTCTTAACATAGTGTCCCTTTTCCTTGCACTCGTAACAGGAGACTTCCTTGAGATCCCTTCTGGGTCCATTATTGGAGGAACTGCCCTTTTGGAACCTTCCCTTCACAAAGAATTTTTTGATGTTCTTTGAGAAGAGGGCGGTTAGTTCGTCCTCTTCTTCTTCTTCTGGGTCTGAGTTCTCTTGTTCCATCTCGAGCCTGGAGAAGGCTTTGGAGATTTTAAGGGTGATTCCTTTCTCCAGTTTCTTGTCGGCATTGGCTTTGGTGTGCTCTCCTTCTTCAACTTCCAGTTTCCCTATGACTTGGGTCAAGGGAAGGGATTGGATGCCTGGAGTGTTCTTCATGATTCCCTTGAGAAGGGTGAACTTGGAGTTGAGTCCGTTGATGACCACTAGGGACTTGGAAACTTCATCAAGGTCGACTCCCGCCGCTGTTAACTTTCCAATCAATCTGTTGAAGCGGGAGTAGTATTCTGAGATGGTCTCAGTTTCCATCATTTTGAAGGTGTGATTTTATCCTTCCAAAGCAAATTTTCTGCTTTGCTTTAGTTCCTCACTTCCTTCATGCATCTCCTTGAGAGCTTTCCACATTTTCTTGGCCGTCTTGATGCCTATGACCTTGTCCATGTCCTTTTTGTCCAATCCATTGAGGATGAACTGCCTGGCCTTAGCATTCTTCTCCATGATAACATAGTGTTCTGGTTTCCAATCTTCTTCCTTCATGGTGAGGTCGACATAGCCATCTCCATTTTTGACTATCCTCCAGCATTGGTAGTCGTTGGTTTTGATGTGGCTTTCCATGCACTTTTCCCACCATGTTTCTTCTCCTTTCTTTCGGAGATGTGGCTTGTTGGTGGAGATTCCGAGCTCAAACTTGCTTGGTTGAGACATGATATGCAAACTTAACAAAGATCTATAGCTTTTCCTGCTCTGATACCAATTGTAGAATCGTGATTGTTAGATAATAACTTAAGGAACTCAGAATAAGGATTCCAAGTTCCCTTCGCAGCGGAAATAAACAATCAAACAAATGACAAGTTCCTTATAGTGGAAACCTTTGATTGCCAACTAGCAATCCAGGATAAAAACCACTACCTTTCTTTCGAAAGGATTTCAAGGTCTACTTCTTTATTTCTTATCTCTTTTGGTTACAGCTTATCCTAGGAACAAACACACAGTTTCTTTGCCTTACACACAGTTAGACAATCCTAGATAACTTAACACAATCAATAATTAATCCAAGAAACAAACCTTCGCACCTAGGAACTATCACTTACAGTCACAGGAACTTAGCACTCAGCTCTTCTATTCCTTGACTGGTTCCTCTTGATCTCGGTTTGCTTTGATGATCTTGTTTGAAGCTTCACACTTTGATGTTTGCTATGGAGTGTGATTCTATTGTGAATGCTTGAAGATAACCCTTGAGTTAGTCTTACTTTTATAGAGGATTCTTCGCAGCTTCTTCTCTTGGTTCCCACAGATCGAGCTTGCCCTAGGATGTGTGGTTCTCCTTGGTCCACGTTGTCTTTGACATATGCAAACAACCTAGGCAGCTCAGAATTCTTCTAGATTAGTCAACTACTTCAGCCAAGTCGTTCTCCAGCTTCCTTCTTCCAAGGTTCAACAATCTGGGCACTTGGGAACTGTCTTCTGGATAGTGACATCTCTATGAGCTGTCGCTTTCAGTGCCTTTGTCCGAGGTTCATTGTTCTAGGCATCTTGGAGTCTTGCTCTTGGATGGTGGCAGGCTTTTGGAAGCTTCTCTCAAGTCGCTTTCACCTCCTTTTGTCCGAGGTTTGGTGTTCCCAGATTTCTCGGGAAACGCAAAGTCATGTGTTGCATTTCTGGGCACACCTGAGTTCCTTTGGCTTGCTTGTTTGGTTTCTTTATCTTGTTTGGCTTCCATGGTTCCAACAATTGTCCTGTGGTTCCTCTAAACACATCTTTGAGATAAAACATTAGTATCAAAATATTTGTCATCTTCAAAAGTATAGAAACTGAGGAAAGGAACTCTCAAAGGAACCGAAGTTCCAGAGTTCTGTTTCCTAACACAGTGCTATGACTCTGAGGAGCGGGAAGAGGCTCGAAGAGAATGATTCTGAGGTCAACAAGGAAGCGGATCAGGAGCTGGAACAGAACAGCGACGGCGACCGCTGTGCAACTTACGGCACCCGCCGTGACATCGACGGTGACCGCCGTGAAGACCACGGCGCCCGCCGTGAAAATGACCTTGCTCTCGACTTGTCTGATAAAAATTGCGGCGACCGCCGCACTTATCACGGCGCCCGCCGTGACGGTGAGCCAAACTTTGAACTTTCTGGTGATGTTCACGGCGCCTGCCGCACTTCCTACGGCGCCCGCCGCCCCTCTGAAGCCGATGCTGAGGCTGAGAAGGAGTATGTACCTCCAATTTTTCCTGAGTGGAAGCCCGTTGCACCATTCCCATCTGCATTGAAGCGTACCAAGCCACTTGCGCAGGACAAGGACATGTTTGAGATGTTCAGAAACGTTGAGGTCAACATGCCTCTCCTAAATTTGATCAAGTTTGTCCCTCGTTATGCGAAGTTCTTGAAGCAGATGTGCACCACAAAGAGGAATCAGGATAAGAACAGCAAGAAGAAGGTGAAGGTAAGCGAGCATGTCTCGGCGATTTTTCAGAAGCGCTTACCCAAGAAGTGTGGCGACCCATGTATGTTCACCATCCCCGTCACCATTGGAGTTACCAAGTTCAATAAAGCTATGTTAGATTTGGGTACTTCCATAAATGTTTTACCTTCATCTCTTTGTGAATCCTTAGGATTAGGACCCATGCATGCGACCAAAATTTCCATTCAGCTAGCTGATAGATCTAGTGTGCGTCCTATAAGGATAGTGGAGGATGTTTTGGTTAGGGTTGGTGTTCTTACTTTTCCTGCTGACTTCTATGTGCTTGATATGGAACATGATATGCATGTAGCCCCTATTCTGTTAGGGAGACCCTTCTTGAAAACTGCCAACACTAAAATCAACGTGAGTACTGGTTCCTTGACTATGGAATTTGATGGCCAAACCATTAGTTATAACATCTATGAAGCCATGAAATTCCCCTCTGATGGTCATTCTTTGTGTGCAATTGATGTACTTGAGCCTGTGGTGCAAGATATTTTTGATGAGGACCACCTAGATGACACACCACCTATTGTTGATTCTAGCTTGTATATTGCTATATCTACTGACTTGCAGGAAGGTGTTGCTGAGTGGGACGCTTGCTATAAGCTCCCTCCGGAGCTTCCAGGTAAATCACCTTTGCTGCTAACTCCGAGCAAGAGGCTCGTTCCCTCTTTAGTGCAGGTCTCTGAAGTCAAGGCTAAACACCCCCCTGATCGATCTAAGCATGGGGTAGACGCGACTAAGAAGGTCAAGATGGAGAAGCCGCTGAAGAAGAAGCATGGTCTAAGGTTCAAACCTTTCCATGATTGGTTCAGGAAGGAGGTATGGATTAAGAAGGTTCCTAAAGAGCCTGACGATATGGATTGAGGATTTTCGAGCAGTATGTCGAGCCAACGACATTAACTAAGGCGCTGATCGGGAGGTAACCCGATGTTAGGTAGTTTATTTTCCTTCCCTTAGTCATTTTCTTTTGTTTTTCCTTTTAGTTTTTCCTTTCTGTGTCGAACTAACCTGCAGGAAGCGTTTCAACGTGAAGAAGGAGTTCACGGCGCCCGCCGCCGACCTTACGGCGCCCGCCGTTTTCACCTTCTCCGACACTTTGCTCGCGGCAAATGACGAAGACCGCCGTTTAATTACGGCGACCGTCGCCATTTTCAGGTTCGTTTTCTTATCAAAAAAAAAGAAAAAAAAAATAATTTGAAAAAAAAAATGGGCCCCGAAAAAACCTTAAACGGGGAGCAAAAGACGACAATGAAATACCCCGAAAAGACCTTAAACGGGGAGAAAAAGTCAAAAAGTCAAAAATAAATAAATAATAATAAAAAATAATAATAATAAAAGTTCCATCGGAGGCCAATTGTCCGAGTTTTTCCGTGGAGAGATGGTGCGCATCATGTTGTCAAGGAGGAGACATTAGCCCCACTTTGTATTTGACAACGATGATGGACCAGCAGTTGACAGTTGGAGAGGAGGTACACCAGGTCCCAACCACGATGACATCTGGGCCCATTTTTTGAAGGCCATGCAACCCCGTTCCCTTGATAGACCACTACTCACCATAGTGGTTCCTTTTGGTTGCATGGTACATGTTGATGGAGTTGAAGGCCGTGCAACCCTGATTTCCTACATAACCACCACACCCTACAGTGGTTTCTTTTGGTTGCACGGTAGATGATGATTTTGGCGTTGATGCCGATATCCAGGACATGAACTTTCATGAGTCCACCGCCAGCGACAAGGAAGTGTCCAAGCCAACTCGGCAACGTTGTGAGTTATTTTTTTGCTTTCCCCTGTGCTTTATTCTTGTGTCTTTCATTACATTGAGGACAATGCAATGTTTAAGCATGGGGTGGAGTTTTATACTTGCTACGCTGCTGAGGAGAAAAATGAAAAAAGCCAAAAATTTGAAAAAAGGCTAAAATCGAAATCCTGGGATAGGTCGAAAACCTGAAAGGGCGGCCTAGGTAATAAGCAGGTGGATTGGACCAGCATTAGGCTGGGGTAATATGAGGTCAAGAGTCACGTGAGCTTATGTGAGTACATCTATTGAAAAATGAAATGAGTGGCTTGGTGAAAACCCGAAAGGGCGCCTTGGCAAAATGAGCGAAAAAGAAGAAGAGTGATTTTAGGATTTCTCATTATTCTTGGCGAGACGTCATAAGAAGAGGAGTCAAAGAAGGATTGTCGGGTAGGTCATTCTAGGAGACATAAGGAGCAATAGATGGAGGCTAGGATTAGAGGTTACTCACACTATTGGATGTCCGGGTTAGCTTTGGGGAAGTACTCTGCTTGCCCCTTAAGCTTGTTGAGTTGTGGATGTGTTGTGAATGAGATTGGTGTCAGGAGCTTGGCATGGGTTAGGTGACTCTTAGTTGGAGGATATGCTTCCTGAGACCTTGGATGCTGCATTGGATAAGTAGGCTCTTTATTAGTTTACTCGTGGACGAGCAAAGGTCTAAGCATGGGGTGGTTTGATAAGCACTACTTTGTAGGGCTTAAGTAAGAGTCATTAGAGGTTTTATTGGTGTCATTCGGGTAGATTTAGACACATTCATGTGTATGGAGTTTGGAGGCGAAGTTGGTATATTTGGAGGTGTTTGAGCTATTTTGGAGATCATATGAGACACTGAGGAGGAAGCCACCAGTAGTAGACGCCAAGGAGTTATGAAGTATTGGCGAGGAGGTGCTGAAGACACGCTTTCGGGAGCTGAAGAGACAAAGGAGGAAGAAATGAGTTCACGGCGACCGCCGTGCAACTTACGGCGACCGCCGTCAATTCTCATCCAACAGCATTGGCTACGATGTAATTACGGCGCCCGCCGTGGAAAGACGGCGCCCGCCGCGATTAGGGCGCCCGCCGTGAAGGTTGCAGCGGCCGCCGCCCGTGTCAGAAGACCGCCGAGCCGGATTTTCCTTATATGTTATTTTGCATTATTTTATTACTTTTTATTATTTCATTTTAGGTTAACTTAGCTTTATTTCCTTTAATATTTAAGGGTTGAGAAAAGGCTTGTTTATTATCATCATCATCGTTTTATCTCTGGAACCCTAATTTCCTTTCTACGTTATGAAGAACTAAGCCTCCTTGGCTTAGTCAGACGCTGAAGCTTTCGTTTTGATTCAGTTGTGAGATTCTCGTTCTTAATATATTGCATGGTTTTTATCTTTCTCTTGCTTAAGTTGATTATGATTGATATTGATAATCTCTATTTGGACGCAACTAGGGTTTGTCGTTATTGATCTATTGCTAGATCTAGATTGTTATTGGTTGAGCATATCTATTTCAGAGTAGCAACTGCATCATACTAGTATCTGGTTGTGCTAGTCTTATGCAAAAGAAACTGATTTACATTCTAGTATAAAAGCTGGTTGTTTTATGCTAGAATTGTATCCAACTATATTCCTATCCGTAAGACTGCTGTTAAACTGAATCTTGATAGTTTCAGGGTTGTTTAATTAGTTAGTGCTAATAGTATCTGGTTGTGCTATTAGTTATATCTGAAAAGGAATTGGAATTTCCATTGCATGAGATTTTGAATGAGTATCTAGGATCAACTTGTCATACGAATAGTGGATGTTGTTTGACTAAGTGCTTTTCCCCATCACTGATTTCATCATATTTTACTTTGTTTACTTTTGCATGCTTAGGTTACTAAAACTCACAAAACCCCCCTTTGGTTACTTTTCTTTGACACATAATTTGCATACATAGACAGAATTCGCCTCCCTGTGGATTCGACCTTTACTTACCTAGGACTACGGTTTAGGGTTTGTTTGGATATTTTGCATAGCAGTTTTTAGAACGACAAAAAACCTGTTATCATAGGGTGAGAATCTTTGCTCCTACTAGCTCTTGACTTTGGCTTCTCCGATCTCCTGATATCTTCAATTGTATGGTCCTCAAAGAACACGACGTCTCGACTTCTGACAACCTTTTTGTTGATCAGATCCCAAAGCCGATAGCCAAACTCATCTCTGGGTGAACCAAGATAGATGCACTCCTTTGTCTTGGAATCTAACTTGGCCCGTTCGTCCTTGGGAATGTGAACGAACGCCTTGTACCCGAACACCTTTATATGATTGTAGGTGACCTTCTTTCCTGACCATACCTCTTCTGGGACATCTCCATTCAAAGGAACTGACGGTGTGAGATTAATGATGTTGATCATAGTCATCACGGCTTCTCTCCAAAATGACTTGGGTAATTTGGCATGAGAGAGCATGCACCGAACCCTTTCTTCGATTGTTCGGTTCATCCTCTCAGCTAGCCCGTCAAGTTGTGGCGTCTTAGGAGGTGTCTCACCACCGTTGTCGGATCAAACACACTTGAGTGTCTGGCCCGTCTCTCGTTCTACTCGGGCTACGAACTCCTTGAAAGCATCAAGAGCTTGATCTTTGGATTTCAACAGATGCACCCAATCCTTCCTTGAGTGGTCATCGATGAAGGTGACGAAATAAGATGCACCACCAATGGATCTCTCGGACATGGAGCACATGTCGGTGTGCATGAGATCAAGGATGTGGTTCCTCCTTGTAGGTATAGAGGATCTCTGGAAAGCGACTCTATGTTGTTTACCAGCTAAACAATCAGGACATGGTTAGAGCGATGTACCTTTCATATCAGGGAGGAGTTTCTTTCGAACGAGGATGTGTAGACCCTTCTCGCTCATATGCCCGAGCCGTCGGTGCCATATCTCCATGTCAGGGCTTGCAAGATTTACCTCCCCCTTTCAAAGCTTAGCTTGCATCACGTACAATGACCCTTCTTTCCTTCCTCGATCCATGACCAAGCTTCCTTTGGTGATCTTCCACTTCCCGTCACCAAAGTGATTCATTAAACCGGCATCATCGAGCTTTCCGGTAAATATAAGATTGAGGCGCATGTCGGGAACATGCCTTACATCCTTGAAAACAAGCTTACATCATGTGTTTGATGTAAGCATGACATCCCCCTTTCCGACAATTTTGCTTCTTCCTTGATTCCCCATTTGGACGTTACCAAAGTCGCCACTTTGGTAGGTTGTGAAGAAGCTTTCATGAGGGGTGACGTGGAAGGAAGCACCAGAGTCGATAATCCAAGAACTATCATCAGAGCCAATGTTTAGCAGATTACCTTCTCCAATGAGATATAAGTCCTCACCTTCGCCTGCCACGGCAGTGGTGGTGTTGTTATCCTGCCTCTTTGTTGGGTTGAATTGGTTTGGCTTGACGTTACCTGCCTTTTGATCTTTATTCAGAAACCGACAGTCTGATTTCTTGTGGCCCGTCTTGCCATAGTAATAGCAGGTAACCCTCGGGCGTGACTTGGATCGTCCTCGAGATTGATCCCGACCTCGACTTTTAGTGCGCCCACGTGTCTCGTCTCTACCCCGGTTATCAACGACGTTCGCCTTCGAGTGGGTATTCGTGCCACGTTCCTTCCTCCCGGCTTCTTCATTTACAAGGCTATCATTGACGGTGTCCATGGTAAGCTTTCCCTCTGGTGCCGAGTTGCTGAGAGTGACGACCAACGTGTCCCAACTCTCCGACAGGGAGCTAAGGAGTATAAGGGATTGCATCTCATCTTTGACCTTAGTTAGCTGATTCACGAGCCCCTTGAAAATTTTCAAGTGCTCCATCATGCTCTGGCCATCCTTATACTCCAACTTTACCAGCCGTCGAACAAGGAGGGCTTTGTTACGAGGCATTTTCTTTTGAATCATGGACTCGAGTTTTGTCCATAATTCAAAGGCATTTGTATAAGTAGAGACATGATCAAAGAGAGTTTTGTCGATGTACTTACGGATCATGGCGACAGTCTTTCGGTTTAAGAGCTCCCATTCTTTAACGCTCTTTCCTTCGGGCTTGTCCTTGGTAGTGATGGGCTCATGCAAATCCTTGCAATACAAGTGATCCTCCATCATCGGCTTCCAGTACCAGTAGTTGTCCGCCGTAAGCTTGAATATGTCACCATCGTAAGTGACGTTACCCTCCATCTTGAACCACACGAGCTATCGGGGATCGCAGACGAACCTTTGCTTTGATACCACTTGTTGGCAAAAACTAGACTTTTCCCTCTTTCGTGTGATTAAGATGGGAAATAGGACAACTAGGATTGCAAGCTAATATTTATATGCTAGGAAAGAGACTAGAACAAGACTAGTTAATTCTATAGAGAAACTTGAGTAGTTAGGGAACTCACCTTGCTTAAACTCTCTTAATTTTCTTCCAACTTTGCTTGGTTTTGGATTTCCAACACCCCCCCTATTTATACTAGGTGGATGTCGGTCATAATTTGCACAAGCCACAACCGCCATTCATCAATTACAAAGTAGATTTTTTCCGTAATAATTCAAGATTAGTCTATAACCTTGTCAATTTATTTCTAGAATTATCCTATAATTGGGTTTCTAGAATGGAAAAAATTAGGCCCATTTGTTTTAGGCTAATGGAGGGAGCCCAACACATAACTCACATGTCTCAAACCAATCTCATAATAACAACCGTCCAACATAACTCGAAGTCTTAACCCATCACGTGGCACCCTTCGGTCTCAACTCATGGCACACAACGGTCAGCGCACAACTCTACACGTTGCCCATTATCAAAACTTCAACTTCTAACCCCGACTGAGTCTCTACTAGAGTACCTGCCAAAATATTTCATAATTTCGAGAAAGGGTCTCTCCTAGCCACATGGTTATACCCGGGGGTCACTTCCTCAACGACTTACCCCATGCCCATAACCATACCAGTGGAAACCAATGTAATCAATCGTTCAAGCATTTCAAAAGATCACTAAATAATTAGGGAGTACTATGTCCCAAAGTATGACCCTACATACGTGCATGTAAATATAACACATATAGGTTACGAACAACCAATAAAGAAGTAACTTTCTATGCACCAATCACATGGAAGACGTTGGCGGCTCAACGGTTCTAGCTCTGGACAAATCCCTAAAAAGATCCCCCTTTTAAAAATACAAAATTTACCCAATGAAGCGGGAGGAAGAAGACCAATCTCGAAACTATGCTCTGATACCATTTATATAACACCCTCAAACCCGGGGCGTCACAACGTCGTGGATTTCACCCGGTACCCACCAGGCAAAGGAAACAAACGGAATAATAATGACGGTGAAAGCGACTTAAGGTTTCACCTTGTGAAAATGAAATGAATGTCTAACACATGGTCAACTAGGGCTTTTCGATTTGAGGGCTTTCGATTGCGTTTTAGGGTTGTTGTCGAAAATGTAGAGGGATTTCGATTTTAGGGCTTTTGTAATTTGAAAGTTATGGAAATGATCACATCTAATGACTCTATAAGCAGAGGCATGTGCTTTCCTCTCACCTCTTGTTTTGACATGATGAACTGTGGAGCTATTTGAGTAGAGGTCTGCGCTTGGTTCTTATTATTTCTGCTTGTTGATTATGTATTGCATGCTAATCTGCTTCTTAGGGTTGTTGAACCTGGTGTTGAAATCATTTTGAATTCTGCATTTTTTGTTGCTTCTAGTGTTCGTGTTAGTTTATTAGGTGATAACTTTGACTATTTGGTGATGGTCACTAATCACTGATATCACTGAATTTTTTCAGTTTATGTTGGTATTCTGAAATTAATTGATGTGGAAAAATGTTGTTGCAGACCTTAGCTTGATGTTTAACACTACCAAAGAATCTCTATTGTGTTTGAATTATAGAAAGATATTGAGAGTTGCTAGGTTGTACTTCCTTCGTTTCCGGAATTGTGATTGCCATTTGATTGTTGCTCTGCAAGAATTTGGCTTTTTAACTTGGATGTTTTATTTGAACATGTGTGTAATCAATAAGATATTGTAAATTTCAGTTTAACGTGATCAAATGAGCTTTTGAAGTACTTGTAAATAAATTTTATAGTTTGATGTGTGTTTTTACCTATTTTGATGATTCATGATATAGATTAATAATTAACAAATATTGGCATGATCTGCCTTGTGGCGCCAATGGCCCTTTCTTTTTCAATATGAAGTTTGAGGTTGCATAATTATTCTCACTCATGAAGGGCCTTCAGTTGAATGTATCTTTTTTGCTCCCCAAAAAAGACAGTATACTTTCAATTAGACTGGTTGGGTAAGGGTGCATTTGAGATTGGCATAGTTGGTGTTTTTTTTGGTTTTAAATATTGTTGCTCATAAGGTGTTTGATGTGCAACTGAGTGGTTGTTTAACTTGCCCAAACATTGGCTAGTTCTAAATTAACAAAGTAAACGAGTTCATCTTTTAGCAGTTTTAAGTTAGTTTGAAGATTCGATGTGTGTCTATTATGTTAGTCAATTGTACTTATAGACTAATAAATAGATATTCATATGCTACACTTTTTAGTTTGGTTCTGAATGGGCCTTTTGGACTAATGATAGACTAAAAAATATCCTTTTGCTTGACTTTTATGTGCTGCAGAGTGATAGATTACATGTACTGCCTATCACTTCTTTGTTTATTTAATTTTCTCTCCGTACTACAAAGTGGTACATTACATGCATAATGGACCAGGAGCATCTTCTCCGTTTACCAAAAAACAGATTGTGACGAGGACGACAAGGCAATACCAGGCAATAGGCATTATCTCTTATGTTACCGGGCAAGGTTTCCGATACGGAGATGTTGACGTGGAGATATCTATTCCGCTGCTTGTTGCGGCGGTATCCATCAGGCTGTTGGACATGCACTTGCACCTCCGCTGTCACCGCCTCCGACACTTCATGGAGATGTGAAGAATTCGACGACACATCTTTTCCGGAAGAAGAAGGAACTGAGATTGCTCTACTCTCAACTTGCTCTTCATCCATCTGAAGAGAAGGTCTGAAGCGAGATTGGATAATTGATTTAGTTAAAGAGTTACCAAATATTTTGTCGTTTAGAAAGAATAGTAGTTGACGACGAACTGAAAGTTTGTTGGTGATCAGCTCTACTTTGTAGTGCTTATCTATGAGTTGTTACCGGTGTTTAGGGTGTCATTTGTAGGGATTTAGAGCACAACTGTGGAGTATGTAGTTGGAGAGATGAAGTGTGGATATGGTGGTTTGGAGGAGCTAATTGAAGACATCTAGAAGACGAGGAGAAAATCACCTGAGGAGACGAAGAAGAACAGAAGAAGAGCCACACAAACGGAGCCAAGAAGAGGCTGCCGCGACCAACCGCGACCAAGGGCAAAGACAAGAGGATGCCGCGGCGAGAGGCGAACAACGGAGCGAAATGTGTCACTTCCGCGACCGCGGAAATCTGGCCGCGCCCGCGGAATATTCAGACCTGGGCAAAAGTCGAGAGCTCGAACCTATTTTCCGCGACTGCGGAATTGGTGTCGCGACCGCGGAAGCACACGGGAGGCGGCCCGAAGAGCTTTTCCGAACTTTGTTATTTTCCCCTTTTTACGACTTTTCTTTATTTTTTTATTATTTTCGATACTTTAGTTTTATTTCCTTTTAGATGAGGTTTGTGATCTTGGACTTTAGGTTAAGTCTATTTAACCTAAATTCCATAGCCTCCATTCATATATGATCTAGATCATCGACATTTGCAATCACGTTTTATCATTATCGTTGTTTCCATTCAGTATTATTTTCCTTCGAAGACTATGAGGAGCTAAGCACCTTTGCTTAGTCCGACAATTGAAGCCTAAGTTTGAATTTGATTGTGAGGTTATTCCTTTCCTTTATCCTTGAATGTTATTAATTCTTTTATGCTTCATCCAATTGAGTTATATTGATTTCTCTAGATTAGCTACCTAGTTTTATCGATATTATTCATACTGCAGGATTAGGATCTTGAATAGTATTGGTTGGATCTAACTCATTAGTTGTTGTGATTATCATTATTAATATTAGTTTCCCTAGCCTGACAACCTAGTTGAGATTAGTATTATCTATAGTGTTAGTTACCTCTTTCTGGTCAACTTGTTGAGATCAATATTATTCATCCCTAATTCAGAAGTAGCAACCACGATTTACTGGAACGAGTTGTGAATGTTTATTGTGAAGAGAATTAATTGCATGTCAAGTACTGACGAGTTGTTAAGTATTGCATGAGCCTATTTATTCCTGAGCTTATTCTGCATGTCAAGTACTGACGAGTTGTGAATATTTATTCCTGAGCTTATTCCCGAGTTGATGTATAAGAGCAGTATGTCGAGCCACGACAATAACTAATGCGCTGTCCGGGAGGCAACCCGAGGTATGAATTTTTTTTCTTGTCTTTTCAATTCTTGTTTTTAATTGCTTTTGTTCGTGTGTTTTTGCTTTTGTCTTTGTTTTGTTTCGAACTAACCTGCAGGGAGGAGGCCCAAACCATAATGAAGAAGGTGTTGCCCGCACCAATGTAAGTTCTCCTATTGCCCTGCCCCCAAAAAAAAACCGAAAAAACCTTAAACGGATTAAAAAAAAAAGTTCTACCGAAGGCCAGCTGTCCGAATACCCCATGGAGAGATGGTGCGCATCATGTTGTCAAGGAGGAGACATTCGCCCCACATATTTTTGGCAACGATGATGGCCCTACAGTCGACAGCTGGAGAGGAGGAACACCAAGGCCCCCACCACGATTACATCTGGGCCTATTTTTTTGTGTTCGTTGAAGGCCGTGCAGCCCTGATTTCCTTGATGACCACTACACATTACAGTGGTTCCCTTTGGTTGCACGGTAGATATGAGTCGATGACGCCCGCCGCAGCACCAGATACCTGAGCGTTCATTGCTTTACCGCCAGCAACAACTTCAGTGTCCAAGCCAACTCGGCGACGTTTGTGAGTTAATTTTTTTCCTTTCCTTATGCTTTAGTCTTTTTGTCTTTCATTACATTGAGGACAATGCAATGTTTAAGCATGGGGGAGGGTTTTATACTTGCTACATCATTGAGGAGAAAAATAAATATAAAGAAAAAGCCAAAAATTTGAAAAAAAAAGGCAAAAATAGAAATCCTGGGATAAGTCGAAAACCCAAAACGGCGGCTTATGCAATAAGCAGGTGGCTTGGACCAGCATTAGGCTGGGGTAATAATTGGTCAAGAGTGATGTGAGATATATTGTGAGCCCATCTATTGAAAAATGAAATGAGTGGCTTGGTGAAAACCTGAAAGGGCGCCTTGGCAAAATGAGTGAAAAGAAGAAGAGTGATTTTTAGGATTCCTCATTTTTCCTGGCGTGGTGTCATAAGAAGAGGGGATATAAAGAGGATTCGGGTAGGTCACTCTGGAGCGATAAGAAGATAGATGGGAGATTAGGATTAGATTTGTATTCACTCTGTGGTGTTCGGGATAAGCTTGGGGGAAGTACTCTGCTTTCCTTTTAGCTTGGTTGTGTGTGGTGATTTGATTGGTGTTGTGTGTTGTGTTGTGTTGTGTTGAGCATATTGCGTTGGTACCTTGGAGATTCATTGTCAGGTGCAATTCTTAGAGGAGATGATTTTTCTATGCTTCCTGAGACCTTGGGGATTTGATTGGAGGAGTAGGTTTATTTTAGCTTACTCGAGGACGAGCAAGGTTTAAGCATGGGGGAGTTTGATCAGCTCTACTTTGTAGTGCTTATCTATGAGTTGTTACCGGTGTTTAGGGTGTCATTTGTAGGGATTTAGAGCACAATTGTGGAGTATGTAGTTGGAGAGATGAAGTGTGGATATGGTGGTTTGGAGGAGATAATTGAAGACATCCAGAAGACGAGGAGAAAACCACCTGAGGAGACGAAGAAGAACAAAAGAAGAGCCACACAAACGGAGCCAAGAAGAGGCTGCCGCGACCAACCGCGACCAAGGGCAAAGACAAGAGGCGGCCGCGGCGAGAGGCGAACAACGGAGCGAAATGTGTCACTGCCGCGACCGCGGAAATCTGGCCGCGCCCGCGGAATATTCAGACCTGGGCAAAAGTCGAGAGCTCGAACCTATTTTCCGCGACCGCGGAATTGGTGCCGCGACCGCGGAAGCACACGGGAGGCGGCCCGAAGAGCTTTTCCGAACTTTGTTATTTTTCCCTTTTTTCGACTTTTCTTTATTTTTTTATTATTTTCGATACTTTAGTTTTATTTCCTTTTAGATGAGGTTTGTGATCTTGGGCTTTAGGTTAAGTCTATTTAACTTAATTTCCATAGCCTCCATTCATATATGATCTAGATCATCGACATTCGCAATCACGTTTTATCATTATCGTTGTTTCCATTCAGTATTATTTTCCTTCGAAGACTATGAGGAGCTAAGCACCTTTGCTTAGTCCGACAATTGAAGCCTAAGTTTGAATTTGATTGTGAGGTTATTCCTTTCCTTTATCCTTGAATGTCATTAATTCTGTTATGCTTCATCCAATTGAGTTATATTGATTTCTCTAGATTAGCTACCTAGTTTTATCGATATTATTCATACTGCAGGATTAGGATCTTGAATAGTATTGGTTGGATCTAACTCATCAGTTGTTGTGATTATCATTATTAATATTAGTTTCCCTAGCCTGGCAACCTAGTTGAGATTAGTATTATCTATATTGTTAGTTACCTCTTTCTGGTCAACTTGTTGAGATCAATATTATTCATCCCTAATTCAGAAGTAGCAACCACGATTTACTGGAATGAGTTGTGAATGTTTATTGTGAAGAGAATTAATTGCATGTCAAGTACTGACGAGTTTTTAAGTATTGCATGAGCCTATTTATTCCTGAGCTTATTCTGCTGTTAGATTTATCTTGATAGTTTCTTGATTGGTTTAATAGTTAGGGTTACCAGGCCGAGTTAGACTGGTAACTATTTCAAAACAGGAATTAGGACATTCATGAGGATTGAGGACTAGGAATAATTAATGATCAATCAACCAAACTGAAGGTGAATATTTGTTTAGCTAAGTGTTTTTCCCTTAATTGAATACAAATCTTTGCTTTGTTTGTTTTGTTTGCTTATTTGAAATGAATCAACCTTAAAAAAACCCCTTGTTACTTTGCATGCAAATCTACATAAAGAAAACAACTCATTCATGTGGGATTCAACCCTTGCTTACCCAGACTATTAGTTTAGGTTTGTTAGGATTTATTTTGACCAGGTAACACGACTAAAACCTGCATGTCAGTTGGAAACTTGGAATTGAAAATTTCACACTCTTTCAAATTTGACCATTTCCCCGCCTGAAATGATTCAAATTACATTATTAAGAGTTTGATTGTTTTCTATGCTATATACTATAGATTGATATAATAATATATAATTGTATTTGATTATTTGTCTAAAGAATTTATGTAATTTTTATAACAAATACAAGGTTTGAGATAAGACAAATAAGTTAGACAAATGACATAGAGTTGACATGAAAGTGTAAAAAGGATGGGCTAATTGTTTCAAATGTGTGACAACTTTTTATTTTGTCGTCCAATAGATTTAGAACTCGCTTATAGAAGAGTTTTCATGATCTATGATTTTCAATCTTTACAAAGTATACAATTTAAAAAATAAAGAAAGAGCGCTTACAATATATGGATTTGAAAACTCTATGAATCAAAGTACAATTATCTTAAACAAATCATGACAACCTAACTAAAAGAGCAATTTTAACAAACCAGTACAAGGGCTTTTTGTTCAAAAAATATCATTTGTTAACATCAATAAGTATTTTTTACCGAACATACATAAGGAAAATAAGTATCAGCAACAGCATAAGTATCAGCATCAGATAAGTACATAATTTACATCAGCATCGTTTTACCGAACAGATCCAAAGAGATTTATTCATCATGCTAAGAAAAAGGTCTTTGTGGTGGAGCATGATTTCAATCATGAAAAGCCCCCATTTTTGGAGTTTTCTACTACAAATGCATGTTGGATACATCAATTTGATCATTGTTTGACACTACAGAGCGAGACATGTATGGTATACGACGAGTGGTTGATTGACTTTCAATTCTCATTGCTCTAAGCTATGTGCGATTTCCATCGTGTACACTTGCTTTTGCTTGAGCCAAAGAATCATAGTTCTGATGATCTTTAGGTAATAATGTTATGGTTTGTCAAATTTTGATACATTCTGTTGATTGTCGTGCTTTGACCCCTTCTTGATCCTTCATGAACAAGTTGTTTGATTTTCTGTGCACATTATGAGTTACTCTTTTATTAGATGCATTTATTAGTAGGCACTGCAAAATGGTTGAAATGGAATTGCATTTTTAGGGGTGTTTGTATATTGATATGCTATTCAATCCGGCTAATCGGATAGGCTATTTGGGGGAGATCACACAAAATATAATTCGGATCCGACACAAAAATATTTTGTATACCCGCAAATGTAATTAGGATCCAACCCAAAAATACTTGTACCCGAAGATCTAGTATATATGTTTACACAACTAGGATCCGGCCCAAAATTTTATGTATAGCCACAAATATAATTAGGATCCAATCCAAAAATATACCTGAATAACCGGTATATATGTTATATTACACAACTCAAAAACCGATTTTGAAAAGATCCCATCTAAAGTAGGAACGGCTGAATTTCAAGTTTGGTATAAAAGAAGGATCTTGAAAGACATTTTTTCAACAAAATTATTGTTTTATTAATGTGTATGTTCTAAGGAAATAAAGAAATAAAGAGATATATATATATCTCCATCTAAATTCTTGTTTTAATTGTATGTGTAACAAATAAACTTGTATGGTTGTACGGTACACAAGATTGTATTTTATGTATTAAAGAAATAAAAAGACATCACTCTCACAACCTCTATTGAAATTGGAAACTAGGAAGAGGTACATCCATATCTATATACTAGGTTAACGCACGGGGAAGATAATCCCGTAATTTGTTGTTTTTCTTACTGTATGAAAATGTAAAATTGGTTTATCATGTACGAGTTTTGTTATTAAAATTTATTAGATCCCTTTTTTGTTGGATTGGAAAAGTCAAGCAATTGAAAAATATTAAGAAAACAATGTTTGGAAAAATGTGAAATGCATTGAAGTTGAACTGTAGTAATATGCATTGAAGTATTTGATGTTTTGACTGAAATCGGTGACTTTTGGATTCATGGAAAGTGCTATGAAATTTGTTTTGAATTGAAGTAAGTGCATGTTAGGTAAGCGTGGTAGGGAGCAAAATCTTCTTTGTTTGTACTTTTGGATTCATGAAGTAAGTACATGTTGAAGTACGTGCATGTTAGTAAGTGCATGTATGTTGCTTGGCGATGCCGAATAGATTGCGTTTACTATACACTTGCAAAATTCATGGTCTGTTAAATGTTGCGTGCAACTAACTTTTGGTGAATGCCAGGGTCGGCCTTTTGCCTTGTTGGACTTGGGCGATGGCCTAGGGCCCCGAGGTAATAGGAAGCCCAACCCATTTATCTATGTAGTAAGATTAGTAGTGGTATGATGGGTCATTTTACTCCTAAGAAAAAAGTTGGGCCCTTTTACTCCAATGGGTCATTTTACATTTACTCTTAATTTTAATTAGGTTTATCAACAATTAATAAATGTCATTTATCAGAAGAGGGTGATGCGTGCAAGTCTGTGCAAGAAATACTATGCAAGATGGGCCCCGAGTTAATATTGTGCAAGAAATAAATATGTATCTTCTCCCCTCTCCTCCTTCCTTTCCACACCAATATCCATCATTGTAACTTAGATGATTGGGTCTGGATCGTTAGGAGGGGTTTTGGGATTTTTTTCTGGTTGGACCGGCTTTTGTCGATAAGAACCGTAAAGTCATGTTCAATTCATGCAATTTTTTTTAATTGTTATTCAAAAATTTTAAGGATATGGCTTTGTTTGGGTTTACGTACAAGAAAGCAACTGTGTAAGTTGAAACATTGAATTGGCTTGGTTAATTTCATTGGCTAAATATTAATAAGGAATCTTATTAATTTATGTAAATTGGATTATAATATAATTTATTTGTTGTTTCTAGCCGGTAGTCATGATTTTAAGGGGTTGATATGTATGTTACATTGTTACTATGTATGTAGAGCAGTGTAAACTTGAAAGTGGTTTGTTTACTTGATAGGCTAGATGTTAACTATATAGTTTTTTAATTAATTTGTGTAGGTTAGACCTAATACGGTATGCTGCAACTTATTTTGTTCTTTCCAACCAGTTCAATTGTCCATCATATACCAGTTTTTATGATTCTAATTAATTATTACCAAAAAAATCTAACTAATTTGTTCTTAATTTAATATTTGATGTAGAAATTGTAGTATTCTAATTAGTTTGTTCTTGATTTTATAATTGATGCAGAAGTTTTATATAGTGAATAGGAATTCGAATTTAGATTGGAATTGGTCATATATTGTTTACATTTTTCCAAGTGTTTTTATTCTTTTCTACATTATAATTGTGTTAATATGTTCCTATAAATAATTTATCTGCTAGTGAAAGAAGGAGAAAAAGAAAATAATTGGAACAATGTTTAGCATCACAAAGAGGACTTATTGATAAGTTTATTTTCACATAAGTAGGTCACGGAAAATAAGGGATCCTCATTTTATATTATGCCAAGGGCCTACAAAAACTCAAGACCGGCCTTGGTAAATGCTCAGGCATCTGATGAAGTTGATGCTACATTAGTTATTTATCGTATTTCACGAGACAAATCATTATGCATTACATGACGTAAGTGAAGTATTGTGAACTATCCTCAAATTCATTCATACCTTGTTTCTAATAATGGTATAAGTTAACGGTGGACTAAAAACGTGGCTTCAATGCATTAAAATAAGCCGTTAAATGGAGTCACGCAACAAATTTAAAAAAATGGGCAACTGCATGTTGGAGCAATAAGTTACCAACATTGCGTTATGTAGATTATAGAGATTTACTACTGAAATTATAAATACATCCTAACTCAAGCGTTCGAAGCAGAATCATTAAGAAGCAGGGAGAGACACAAGATAATCAAATCACGAAAACGCTTCAAAGTCTACCAATGTATAAAAACCAACCATGTATGCTAAAAAATGAGTGTGTCCTCTTTTGAAGCCGGTCAGCTACATCATCGAAAATGGTAGTCGGACATGTACATGTGTGATGAAGTTGATGCTATTTTGATCATGGTTTGAGCCGTAATTCATAGGACAAGCCTTGTTGTGTCACATGGCGAAATTGAAGCATTATTACAAGGAAAATTAGATACAGTAAATAATAGAAATTACAGAAATACATGGTTGTTAGATATCTTTACAAAAATTCTGAGTTCACCTGACATTTGTTTGTGGTATAATCTCTTGGATATGACCACATGGAGATTCTTGCTTAGTGTTTGTTCTTTATTTGATCTAGTTTGGTCACAGTTGTGAGTCTTATGACATGGTGTATATTTTGTAAAACATGAAAAATCAACGTTTTTTGTTTGTGAAGTAGCAGAACATCTATGCTGAGAATTTTATGAGAATGCTATCGTCCCCATTCGCGTCTTTATGAGAAACGCGACGCTTATGTTTACACGTACATGTCATATTCATCCTCTGAAGAAATGTCATGCTTATGATGATGATGATGATGCTCATCTTCATCTTCAGAACCTTTGTCGTGCTTATGCCTACTACGATGCCTAGACTCATTGTCCTTGGAAGAGGAATGTCTTTTCATGTCCTTATGCCTTTCCCTACTGCGATCTCTATGGTGTGGCGAAGAATGACGGGACCTAAGTTTCTTCCTTGAATGTCTTGTCATTTTCCCGTCACTTTCTTCCTCCCTCTGATCTCCCTCTTCGTCTTGTTCTTCATGATTTTTGGACCTATAATGTCGCTTATTCATGGAAGCCTTCTCATCCATTTCATGAAACTGGGTCTCCTGATCTTGTGGTTGGTTTCGCTTCTGCTGAAGGACCCTGAAAACATTCTGACAAAAAGAAAATTGATATTGAAAGAGAAATAGAAAACAAACTGACCAAAACAAGAATAGACATATGAATGACCTTTCTTTTGGATTGCACTGTTTTTTGTTGGGCAACATCCAGCATGCTTCGAAGCTGATGCTCAACTACCAAGCTCTTCAAACATTCCCAAATAAAAGAATATGAATTACAAACACATTTTGGATATATCCAGAACAACTTTGAGATGACTTTGAGAAACTCACTACATAGTTAGTCATGTCAAGTTTCAAACCTAGCAAATCCCTGATGACATCATGTGTCATGCTTTTCGCTGCAGCCAATCAGCTGCTCGGCATGCAATACTTGATTCACGCCAATTACTTTAGTGACTCACATACTTGAACATACAGATTACTCAAACATTAGTAGATTCATGAAATTAGAATCAAAGGACTTCAAAGTTATAAATTTAACCTCATGTTTACTGGGCAACCAACACCTCTAGGTCTTCTACACGAGCTTTTTCAGTTGACAACTCATGATCCTTTTCCACATTTCATTTGATGAACCAAATTTGATATGCACTGGAAACAAATAGAGCTCTTTAATACAAAAAAAAAGATAGAACAAACAAAGAAAAAAGATTGAAACTCTGAAGGAAGAATAAAAAAAATATCTTAATGAAGAGTGGAGAGGGAAGAGAGGATGAAAATGTAGGATTTATTTATGAGAATGAAAGTGCAAGATAATGGAAGGAGATTAGAAAGACGACATGAACTTATCAAAAGAGATAATATATTCAGTTAAGTCTAGGGTTCTTGCCTCTTTTTTTACTTAATGGCCGACCCGTTAGGAATTTTTATCCTAAGGCCTTGATATCTCTTTTTTAATGGAATAATAAAATAATAAATATAGATGTCAACATGTTATGACAAGTTAACCTTTCTAAAGACAGATTTTCCCCTTAATTAGAGTCAGCATGCTATGCTACTCACTTTATACGGAGTAATTTTTTATAATTAATTTCAAATTTTAAAAAATAAATCGAAATTGCCTCACTTATACAAATAACCAAAATGAAATCTCTAAAATCTAATGAACAAAGTGGGATAAACAATAAGTAGAAATTACAATTGGATACAAATAATGATTGAGTTGAGTGGATAGCTCCAATATCATGACTAAATGAATCAACATTGTACACAATAAGAAAGTTATGCAAGACAATGTGTATAATTGTAACAAATATTTAGTCTGTCCAACACTCTTTCCTCCATGTCTCTTCAATAAATTTCACCAATTGAAACACTCTAACACTTCACTACATTTAAGGTGGTTGGGGTTGTATTAACCTCTTGAAGCATGGCAACGTCATTTCCTCTGTCACCTTTAGGCAGTGTAATTCTGTCGGTTCTGACCTTCATCATTCTCGTACCATGTAAACCATCTACACCGTTATTATGTAACTTGGTTGTCAAGATAAAACTGGCAAGTGGCAATGTACAACAATTAATGTTCTATGTGAACACTCTAACACGGAAAATTTGAAGGAACTTACAAGAGCTTTCCGTTTGAGGGAAGAACGAAAACATATTACAGAAGCACAACCAACTGTAGTCTCCAAGAATGATATCTCCAACTGCGGATCCAGAGTAAATGGCAGGGGTTTTCCATCGATTATCAAACCAAATTTATTCTCTAACCTTTTCCAAAGATGACTGAGATATAATGAAACATGCATAATGTTTTAGTCTGTTAGTGAAAAAATATCATGTTGATGATAGTTGACATTGACACCCGTAAAATTTACCTTGCAGCAACCGTTTTGTCAATTTTCTCCATTGCAATTATGTCATTTGAGTCCAATGAAATCCCTTGCTGCAATAAGGGGCATGTGTATCTGAGCAATATAAGAGTCTCGTGCATTATATAAACCAGGAAAGCTGGAAACTAGAGAGAAAGAGAGATTCAATTATAATCAGCTAATAATACCCAAAATCAATTGCATTTTCCATCTTATCCCCGGTTAAGATCCATATCTTATGTCAACCCTTCTAAGCTTATCAATGCACTTTGGAACCTCTGAAATAGATAAACTCGTATGTTTGAGGATTTTGTGATCAAAGAAGAATCTGGGAAATAGTTTCGAAAAATGCAGAAAACAACATGAAAGAGTATAAATGTATAATCACCTCTAAAATCACCTTACCCGAGCGTGTTCTCTTCAGCAGAAGATCCCGTTGTCCTCTCAAGGGTCTTACTAAATAAAGTTCAGGCTATTAACATGGAGGGTCCATTAAACTTGATGCACCATTCAATCCTACATATAAGCCACTAATTATATGTTTGTATATAGGGAATTGCATATTCATATAGAGAATCAACTTACGATAGAGAGGTTTTTAAATTTAAAACCATCTAAATGTTTATTTGGTTGTGATCACACATTTCTTGTGAGACATTTGATCAAACACATTGTGCACACCACAACCTCCCCAATTGAAACTTTTGAAAATTAATCACTAAACCTAATGAATATGACCATATATATTTGATGTAATTAAAGACACATGTAGCATGCAAAGTATAAATCAGAACATAGAAGCGCAAATATACAAATTGATATGGAATTGACTCCAAGAACCCGCATGATCATAGAATAGAGAAAGCGGAATTTGCTCACTGAATCCACAAATCTTAAACCAACACCAAATCGTGGATGTTCCATCTCTTGTTCATATCCCGCTACCAGCTTACGCTCCCATTTCGTCCCTTCGAAACTGCCGGAGACGAATCGATGCCGAAATTCGGCAGCGAGTCTCCAAGCTCATCTCGAGCAGCTTGTCGGCGAACAATGACGGGGACGATTTCTCCAGATATCCAAACCATTTGGTGGAAAGGAACGGGGGTAGTAAGGGCAGTTGTGGTGGTGTTTGAGGAGTTTAAGGAGATAACTGGTCTTGAGGAGCTTCTTCTTAAGACCTTGCTTTCCGATCTCGCTCTCCCGGCCGACCTTTATCACCAGCGAAACATCGTCCAGACATCCAAAATCCATCTCTTATGCGTCGACATGTCGAAATCCTCCTCCATTTGTGGTGGTGTGAATCGACTAGAAGAGAAGTGGGGGGCGAGGAAGAGAAGCGGTGTCATTCTAGTAAATAACCCCTAACTCCAGGTGTACCTACAATCAACAAAACTGTATTAATAGAAAAAAGTAAATAAAAATAGAAAAAAAAAGTTAAACACAAAATTACAAGAACCAATAGATTATCTACAAGTAAGCAGAAACACTTTGCTATCAATCCTCACAACTCACCAAATAATCACTTGACCAGATTTTTTCAAGCATTTCTCAATGAAGGTAAACTCCCTCTTGTATAGCAGTGCGAATATACTAAAGAAAAACATTAAATTCTACGTGTCGACGCCACGTTCAATTTTCATACGTCTTATCATCACATTAATGATAGAGGATCAGGTACGAAGTACGGACGGATCCAAGCCGTCCGATTTTTTTGTCAATAATTTGTTTTTCGTCCCCTGATCATTATGAAATAGCCTATATAAAAGGTTCATAAATAAGCTCTTAATATTTATTTATTTGTACACTCAAGTTCACAAATAAGCATTAAATATTTAAAGACGTGTTTGAACATGAACATGTTATATATGAACCTTACGGCACAGATAATGAACATTTAGTACTTAGATGTGAACGTCAATAATTGTTTATTCCAGAACGATCAGAGACGGAAAATAAAATAAAAAATTGTTGACCGAAAAAAAAAATCGTCGTATTTACGGTTATGTCACCGCGTCACTATTCACTCTTTTTCACTCATTTTAATCTCACCCCTCCTTACTTTAAGAGGCAAATGTATGGGAACTCACCTCTCACATTAACTTTGTCTATGTGTCAACCTCTTATATATGCAATATGTCACATTATCCGGCCTTTTATAAACATGTTAATTAGCGGATTCCGCTTTAATTATATATTAAACTTTGTTTAAATTAATAAATCAAATGATATTATTCCTCATCAATTTTTATACATCGTTCTATTCTTCTGTTCAGGTTTTTATTCTTTTTAAAAAACTGCATCCATATAAATAAAATTGAAAACTAAGATAGGTGTGGAATTCCAGGTTTTTTTTCTCGACAAACAAGGACATAATTCCCTCTCACGAGACTTTGATTCTCAATCCCAATTCGCATTCTGATTAAAAAAAGGCAATGGCTAAATGCACGCGGTTTCGCGTCTAAATGGACGCGAAACCGTGCGCGTAGCTTAGCAGCACGGTTTCGTGCTGCTAAGCTACGCGCACAGGGGTAAAACGGGCATAAACCTGTGCGCGTAGCTTACGCGCACAGGAAAAAAAAATGTCATTTATCCATGCGCATAAGATACGCGCACAAAAAAAAATTGAATTTTTTTTTCTTCCCATAATCATGTAGAGAATTTCAATACGAGTCCGTGCATATAAAATGCGTCCAAAACGGACATCGTTTGCCCCTCCAAAAGCCCAAAAAACAAAGCCTTCCTACCCATTTTTTTTAGGCCCATTAGCAAATATACCAGATTTGGAAAGCCAACTTGCAAAAAACCAAGATTTTGAAAAGTATTGCAAGAATATCAGATTTTTGTACAGTTTATAGCATTTTTGCTATTGATGAAGGTTAAATTTAACTTTTCTTTTAAATCTAAAAATCAAATAAATCATTAAAACTATTAAAAAGAAAAGCTAAAAAAAATCTTAATTCTACTAATATCACACTAATTACTCCCAAATCTAGTACTTTTCGTCATCTCTCTTCCTCTTCTATCTTCCTCCTCTGCTCTCCGACCTCCACTCCCTTCATCTTCCTCGTGGTCCTCCGACTTTAATTTCTTCACTTTGGGGGGTTGCTTCCTTCACCGGAATTCTTCCATCGCTTCCGCCCTCAACCTGCTCAGCCGAGCAAGGCTCCATCTCTGGCCCTCCACTCCGCCTCCTTCGTCGTCGGCACATGCTGAGCAAGGCTAATTCTCACAATCCCTCTTCTTTCTCCGCTTCTGAGGACAACTCGTTCACCTCGCCGACTCCTCCTCCTCTGACGCCGCCGCTCTTCCGACCGCGGACGGAGGGAAGAAGACGACCTATTTCAATTTGTGGTTTCGCCTGTCAAATTTGCAGTCTTCAAGGTACAATTACAAACCCTAATTTGCTTCTGAAGCAGTAGCACAAGTTCTGATACGAAAAGATCTTTTAGATTCGAGATTTGAACTGGTCAAATTAGGAAAGGGACATCATTTTTTATTTAGAAAAGTACTGAATTTGATTAGTTTAATCCCCTGTTAGTTTTGAAAAGGACTCATAGCCGTTACTCCGCTATGATTGATGATCTCCAGTTTTCAATGGGTCTTGTTTCGTGGATCCCTGGTGTATGAGTATGACTAGTAGCAGCTTTCAAGTTTCATTCCTCTTGATTTTTGATGACAGATCAAAACCGACGTGGAGACGCAAGGGGACTTCATACTTTTCTTGATCAAGGAGGTTGAGAACGCTGCATTTACTGACATAGAAGATGTGGTTTTGTTTGTCAAGTGGCTAGATGATGAACTTTCTTACTTGGTATGCTAAGAATTTCTAAATAACCCTTGAATATATAGCGGTTTTAGCCTTGTTTTATGATAGTATTTTGGTTTCGATATGTGTAGGTGGATGAACGTGTTGTTCTCAAACACTTCAGTTGGCCTGAGCAAAAGGCTGATCCATTGCGAGAAGCTGCTTTTGAGTATTGTGATCTGAAGAAGCTTGAATCTGAGGCATCCGGGTTTAAGGATGATCCAAGGCAGGCGTGCTCTGCTGCTCTGAAGAAAATGCAAACATTGTTTGAGAAGTATGCACACAGAAAGGCTAGATTTTCCTCTTTCACACCTTTATCTAATCAATGATTTCAGCTGAGTGTGATGTGATATTCTACGAATAGGTTGGAGCATGGCGTCTATAACCTGTCAAGGCTGAGAGAATCTGCTAAAAACCGATACAAGTCGTTTCACATCCCTGACAAACAAAACCACATCTGAACTTCTTTGTGTGCTTTGAAACCGATACAAGATGTGGTTTCGATAAAAGATGTGGTTTCGAACTGGAAATCAAGAACTCCAGCAGCAGAAAAACACTCGCCAACATTCACGCAAAGAAACTGATACAAGTCGTTTCACATCCCTGACAAACAAAGCCTCCAACCTGTCAAGGCTGAGAGAAGTTGTTGCCTAGGAGGGGCGGGCATCTTAGAGCTCCACCAGCGGTTATCAGTTTTATTGTTCTTGTTTTCTTTGTGTGCTTTGAAAGTCTCTAAATTGTAAATTGATGGGAGAAAGATCAAAGATTTAGTCATGCATTTGTACTGGATTTTGTCCAAAAGCTTGTTTATGTTTATAGTAATGTGCTTGCTTTGCCTAATCTTATTCTACACAGGTGATCGTTTTTGGTATGATGAAGTGATGGGCCTTATCTAACATGGGTCTAAATTCTAAAACACTCTTATATGAGTTTTAAAGATGCTTCATTTGCATTATCCTTATGATCTCTAGGTTAAGCTCCTACTATTTTACTGTAAGATTCAACTACATACGTTTCTAAATTCAAGATATCATGGACCAAAATATCCAAGTTGAAGGCACTCCTTACTCTGATATCATGATATCATGGACCAAAATATCCAAGTTGAAGGACACATTTATACGAATTCAGGTCAATGCTCTATTATATCACAAAATTTCAAATGTTAGTCAATTTCAAATTTTCAGAGTGATATCCACTTTATCAGGCTATATTTGTACGTTGTCAGGTCATTACTCGTCTAACATTTGAAATTTGGTGATATAACAGAGCACTGACCTGACTTCGTATAAATGTGGTCTGACTTCGTATAAATGTGGTCTGATAAAGTACATAATGCTCTGTTATGTAACAAAATTTACGAAAATGAAGTTTTAAATGTTAGGCGGTTTTAAATGTCATAGCAATATTTACTTTATCAGTGCAAAATCGATTTTTTGATGGTAGATAGTGTTTCTTATTACGGAACCAACCAAGTAGGAATGGTGGTTTAAGGCATATTTCTCTTATCAAAACTCATAAATATTTTGAGTAGTTATGCAAATTTAAGTGTTTCAAATTTAAAGTTAACATAATAAATGCAAATTTAAGTGTAATTTCAGTTACGGGATGAAGCAAAAAAAGAAGGAATAACACTACAAGACACGATCTGGTTGGGTCGCCAATTATGGAGAGTGTAAGACAAGGAACGCACTGTCCCGCCGCTTCTACAACGTTCATTACAAGATTCGAATTTACAGTGTGTTAGCAACTGATTCTGTGTTTATCAATTCAACGATAATCACAACTAAAAATGTAAATTTAAGTGTTTCAAACTCAAAGTTAATATAACAGAGTAATGACCTGACTTCGTATAAATGTGACCTGACTTCATATAAATATGGAATGATAAAGTACAAATGTGGTCTGATAAAGTGAATATTGCTCTGACATTTAAAATCGGCTAACATTTAAAACTTTATTTTCGTAAATTTTGTTACATAACAGAGCATTATGTACTTTGTCAGGCCACATTTATACGAAGTCAGGTCACATGTATACAAAGTCAGGTCAATGCTCTGTTATTTCACAAAATTTCAAATGTTAGTCAATTTCAAATTTCAGAGCAATATTCACTTTATCCGACGCATCCCCAAGTCGTCTCCCTGACTAGAGGTAGAAATTCCCGAGGTTGGATTTCTTTGTGCTAGTAATATCCCTTATATTGTTGGACCCATTGGTAATAAGCCATGAGTTTGTATTTACTGGAACCTTTCTGTGCAGATGAGTGAAGGGTTCTACTTCCTGCTCCTGCTATGTTGCTACATGAGTTTTAATAAATTTAAAAGAGAAAATCATGGGAAGCACGATCATCTCATCTCATCTATGTTGGCGAGTAAAAGATGTTCATGAAGAAAGAGCCTTCTGAACTTCTTCACTGACTTGCGTCTGCGTGATTAGTGTTTCTTATTACGGAACCAAGTATGAATGGTGGTTTAAGGCATATTTCTCTTATCAAAACTCGTAAATATTATGAGTGTTTATCAATTCAACGAGAATCACAACTAATAAATGCAAATTTAAGTGTTTTAAATTTAAAGTTAATATAAAAGAGTAATGACCTGACTATGGACAAATGCAGTCTGACAAAGTGAATATTGCTTTGAACTTTAAAATTGGCTAACATTTAAAATTTTCTCATATAACAGAGCATTGACCTGACTTCGTATAAATGTGACCTGAGTTCGTATAAATGTGACCTGACTTCGTACAAATATGGCATGATAAAGTACATAATTCTCTGTAATGTAACAAAATTTAGAAAATAAAGTTTTAAATGTGGCCTGATAAAGGTTTTCCATGCACAAATCGGCCCGCTTTGTGCATGGAAAACCAGAACTCTTAAATCATAGATCCCTCTCATATTTATGTACTTTATGAGGCCAATTTATACGAAATCACGTCAATGCTCTGTTGTATCACAAAATTTCAAATGTTAGCTGATTTTAAATGTCAGAGCAATATTCACTTTATTAGGCCACATTTGTACATAGTCAGATCATTTTTTAGTTATATTAACTTTAAATTTTAAACTAATTTTCCCTTTCTCTTACAATAGTCCAGTGTATATAATTGTGAAATTATATGATTTTTAATAGAAAATTATTTCTTTCAATTTATAAATATACACATGACTATTGTAAGAAACATGGAAAATTAGTTTAAAATTTAAACTTAATATAACAAAAAAATGACCTAACTACGTACAAATGTGGCCTGATAAAGTGAATATTGCCCTGACATTTAAAGTATGCACCTTGTAACCACAACTTGAAACATTTTGCACAAGCTTAGACTTACTCACGACACAAGGGGCACTTCTCTTGCGGAGACGCTTCCTTCAATACATTTAAATTTGCATTCTCGTAAATTTAAAACTTCATTTTCGTAAATTTTGTTACATAACAGAGCATTATATACTTTGTCAGCCCACATATAAACGAAGTCAGGTCACATTTATACGAAGTCAAGTCAATGCTCTGTTATATCATAGAATTTCAAATGTTAGTCAATTTCAAATTTCAGAGCTATTCACTTTATCATGTCATATTTGTACGTTGTCAGGTCATTACTCTGTTATATTAACTTTAAATTTGAAGCAAACATTCAGTATTGACAAAGTGCTTTGATCCTGGTAAAATATTAAAGTGGTCTGATAAAGATATTTCACCCCGTAAAACACAAGCCTCCCGATTAATTTTTTTTGTCTCAACACTTGCATAAATTGACCCATCCGTATTCAAATGACACAAGTACAAAATCAATTTTTTAATGGTGGTTAGTGTTTCTTATTACGGAACCAACCAAGTATGAATGGTGGTTTAAGGCATATTTCTCTTATCAAAACTCGTAAATATTATGAGTGGTTATCAATTCAACAAAAATCACAACTAATAAATGCAAATTTAAGTGTTTCAATCGCTTAAAGTTAATATAACAGTGTAATGACCTGACTACGTACAAATGTGGCCTGATAAAGTCAATATATACTTTAGTGCCCCGATATAAATGTGGTCTGATAAAATGAATATTGCTCTGACATTTAAAACCGACTAATATTTAAAACAGTATTCAAATCTACTTTATCAGGACACATTTATACGAAGTTAGACCACATATATACGAAGTCAGGTCAACGCTTTGTTATATCACAAAATTTCAAATGTTAGCCGACTGCGAATTTCAGAGCAATATTCAATTTATCAGGCCACATTTGTACGTTGTCAGGTCATTACTCTATTATTTTATTAAATTTAAATTTAAAACAAATGTTGGTTGGTTCTGTAATGAGAAACACTTAAATTTGAAACGAACGTTGGTTGGTTCCGTAACGAGATACAAGATCAATTAACCTATAAATTTGAACCAACTTTACATTCAATTACAACGTATTGTTTCTGTTTCCATCAGCAAGGGTAGCAAAGAATCAAAGAAATGAAGAGCTTCTTTGGGCCCTTTCTCAAACACTACAGATGTGACAACATCATTTAGCAAGGACTGCATCACATCTCTATTGTAATCTATCTTGAGAATTTCACTTTTTTGGATCAAATGTCGATCTCCACAGCAATGAAACTGGGCAGGAAACGTAGTCTAGAGTACTTGTGAAGCAGTCCAGCAAGGAATAGAGGCACTTCCCTTTTGCAGCGCAGGTGAGGGTAATGGATGTCTAGAAAACATTCTTAGTTGTTGTGCCGATGTTTTGTCATAAAAATATGTCTTAAACATCTTTTTTACAGATAACAAAGCATTAATAGCTAGCTGCAAGTTCAAGTTAACAGTATGTGAGCTCAGCAACTGCTTCTCTATTGAGAACAACTCCAAAACCTCTGCTCTGGCAGCTAGTGACTAGGGATAGAATATGTGGACACAATCACCATCGAAGTCTGCACCCAAAGGCCCACACATGAGAGGGTTGATTTTAACTGTGTGATCCTCATGGATATACACGCAAAATGTCCCCATCTATGATTTTAACTATGCGATCCTCATGGAAATACACCTCTGATTTTAACTGTGTGATCCTCAAGGTCTGAAGGATCAATATCTATCTCAATTCCAATCCATTTCATGTAGTGGTTAGCTGCAAACCGCTTACCTTCAACATAATAAACTCCAATTAATGCTTCCACAACATCTGCCAAAGTCTTGCTAGACAGAACCCTGTATGAGCTTGAATCACCTTCAACCTCACCGTCTTCCATTTCATCATCTTCATAGCCATCCCAAAGCTCTATTGCTTTCTTTATAACAGCAGTCGGCTTCTCCTCGTTGAACAAAGATGGATTATCATCCTTGATATCCTCGTCATACACAGGCAGAACACCAGGAGCAGCCCATCTTGATGGAGCAAAGCGGTCTGCTTGAAGTCCTTTCGACATCGCGTGCTGATAGAGAATCATGTTGCTCACCATCTGCTGTCGCATCCTTGTGAGTTGGCCCTCGTGGTTCTGGGGATATTTCAGAAAAAGAAACCGGCTAAAAGATGCCCAGAACATTGCTCTTGTTTGGGAGACAATTCAAGACTAACTGGATGTGATCTTGAAAATGGAACCCCTCCAGTACGCGATAGATGGGAGAATCGATTTCCTAAAGATCAGGAGTGCAAGATTCGTGAGCAGGACATCGATTCGAGGAACGCCAGTGCTGGGGGAAAGGGAGCGAATCTGAGGCGGTCGCTTAGCCAGAAGAAGTCAAACTTTCTCTCCTTCGCGGCCATCGAAGTCGACGCCAGAGTGGTTGAGGTTAAGGAGAAGAGGCCGGAGCAGCTCCCCTTAGGGTTGCGCTTGGTGTGGACTGTGGAGGAGAGCAAAACGGCGGTCGTCGGAGGTGAGACAACGCCAATTTTGGGAAACGCAACTGCCGGCGACCCTTGATTCCAGAAGGAGCTCTATCGCCACCTCCAATGGCAGAATCACCAAGCTCGAAATCATCCTCACAACCCCAACCTTCGTCCTGCCCCTTCGCAGGAGCTCGAACCCCTCCACCACCTCTACGATAACCCTGATTGAAGTTTTGCAACATCTGGCTTGGAAGATGAACTGGATTTTTTAGATTAGAGAAAGGGGGGCGTAGGAGATGGGAGATGGGAGATGGAAGATGTTGGGTGAAGGAGATAGTTAAAAGTATAATTTATTTTGTTAATTGTAATTATCTCTTGTTAAACGTAGAGTTTTATCAAAAGAAAAAGGTAAAAGCAAATATAAGTTTATCTTTTTTCTAGAAATAAAATTATGCAGCTTTATGACATTTTTGCTATACTTTTCAAAAGCTGATATTTGTGCAAATGACCTTTGAAAATCTGGTAGTTTTTGCCATTCTCTCTTTTTTTTTTACAATTTGGCACGGCATATTGCGCATTGAAGTGAAACTTTTTGGTATTTTTTGCATTTTTCTACTATAATTTTGTATAAAACTTTAATATGAGTCCGTACATAGACCTGTCAAAAACCGACCCAACCCGAAAGGACCCGAACCCGACCCGAACGTCACTGGGTCAAGAAGGACCCGAACCCGAAGGACCCGAACGCAAATTCGAGCTCGCAGGTCCCCTTTAATTTATATATTTTATTTCATTTATATTAAATATTTTAATATACTTTATTAAATAATAATATAATATTAATTATATTTTTATAATTATTTTATTAAAGTTAAAAATCATAATAATAATCATAAGAAAAGGACATGTTCGACCCGCCGGGTCAACCCGAACCCGCCCGACCCGAAAATTTTACCAACCCGATATGACCCGAACTCGACCAACCCGACCCAGTTGACAGGTCTATCCGTACATATAAAATTCATATAGTTATACTTATGTACTATAGTATTTCATTAAATTTCGTATAGTTATACTTATATACTATAGTATTTCATTATATTTCATATAGTTACACTTATGTACTATAGTATTTCATTAAATTTCGTATAGTTATACTTATATACTATAGTATTTAACTATATTTCATATAGTTACACTTATGTACTATTGTAATTCATTAAATTTCATATAGTTACACTTATATATAGTATTTCATTAAATCTAGTATACTTATACTTATATACTATAGTATTTCATTATATTTCATACAGTTACACTTGTATATTATAGTATTTCATTAAATTTCATATAGTTACACTTATGTACTATAGTATTTTATTAAGTCTAGTATAATTAGACTTATATACTATAGTATTTCATTATATTTCATATAGTTACACTTATGTACTATTGTAATTCATTAAATTTCATATAGTTATACTTATGTACTATAGTATTTCATTAAATTTCGTATAGTTACACTTATATACTATAGTATTTCATTATGTTTCATATAGTTACACTTATGTACTATAGTATTTCATTAAATCTAGTATACTTAGACTTATATACTATAGTATTTCATTATATTTCATACAGTTACACTTGTATATTATAGTATTTCATTAAATTTCATATAGTTACACTTATGTACTAGAGTATTTCATTAAGTCTAGTATACTTAGACTTATATACTATAGTATTTCATTATATTTCATATAGTTACACTTATATACTATAGTATTTCATTATATTTCATATAGTTACACTTATAAAATACGTACATAAGTGTAACTATATGAAATATAATGAAATACTATAGTATATAAGTCTAAGTATACTAGACTTAATGAAATACTATAATACATAAGTGTAACTATATGAAATATAATGAAATACTATAGTATATAAGTGTAACTATATGAATTATAATGAAATAATGTAGTATATAAGTCTAAGTATACTAGACTTAATGAAATACTATAGTACATAAGTGTAACTATATGAAATACTATAGTATATAAGTCTAAGTATACTAGACTTTATAAAATACTATAGTACATAAGTGTAACTATATGAAATATAATGAAATACTATAGTATATAAGTCTAAATATACTAGACTTAATGAAATACTATAGTACATAAGTGTAATTATATGAAATTTAATGAAATACTATAGTACATAAGTGTAACTATATGAAATATAATGAAATACTATAGTATATAAGTCTAAGTATACTAGACTTAATGAAATACTCTAGTACATAAGTGTAACTATCTGAAATACTATAGTATATAAGTCTAAGTATACTAGACTTAATGAAATACTATAGTACATAAGTGTAACTATATGAAATACAATGAAATACTATAATATATAAGTCTAAGTATACTAGACTTAATGAAATACTATAGTACATAAGTGTAACTATATGAAATTTAATGAAATACTATAGTACATAAGTGTAACTATATGAAATATAATGAAATATTATAGTATATAAGTCTAAGTATACTAGACTTAATGAAATACTATAGTACATAAGTGTAACTATATGAAATACTATAGTATATAAGTCTAAGTATACTAGATTTAATGAAATACTATAGTACATAAGTGTAACTATATGAAATTTAATGAAATACTATAGTATATAAGTCTAAGTATACTAGACTTAATGAAATACTATAGTACATAAGTGTAACTATATGAAATATAATGAAATACTATAGTATATAAGTGTAACTTTATGAAATATAATGAAACTCTATAGTACATAAGTGTAACTATATGAAATATAATGAAACACTATAGTATATAAGCGTAACTATACGAAATTTAATGAAATACTATAGTACATAAGTATAACTATATGAAATAAAATGAAATACTATAGTATATACTATATTATATAAAGTTTTTATTCTCGATTTTTGGCTTTTTGGAGGGGAAACCGATATCTATTTTGGATGAATTTTATATGTACGGATAGACCTGTCAACTGGGTCGGGTTGGTCGGGTTCGGGTCATATCGGGTTGGTAAAATTTTTGGGTCGGGCAGGTTCGGGTTGACCCGGCAGGTCGAACATGTCATTTTCTTATGATTATTATTATGATTTTTAACTTTAATAAAATAATTATAATAATATAATTAATATTATATTATTATTTAATAAAGTATATTAAAATATTTAATATAAATGAAATAAAATATATAAATTAAAGGGGACCCACGAGCTCGAATTTGCGTTCGGGTCCTTCGGGTTCGGGTCCTTCTTGACCCAGTGACGTTCGGGTTCGGGTCCTTTCGGGTTGGGTCGGTTTTTGACAGGTCTATGTACGGACTCATATTAAAGTTTTATACAAAATTATAGTAGAAAAATGCAAAAAATACCAAAAAATTTCACTACAATAATGCGCTATATGCCGGGCACCAAATTGTAAAAAAAAATGGGTAGGAAGGCTTTGTTTTTTGGGCTTTTGGAGGGGCAAACGATGTCCATTTTGGACGCATTTTATATGCACGAACTCGTATTGAAATTCTCTACATGATTATGGGAAGAAGAAAAAAAATTGATTTTTTTTTTGTGCGCGTAGCTTACGCGCATGAATAAATGACTTTTTTTTTCCTGTGCGCGTAAGCTACGCGCACAGGTTTATGCCCGTTTTACCCCTGTGCGCGTAGCTTAGCAGCACGAAACCGTGCTGCTAAGCTATGCACACGGTTTCGCGTCCATTTAGACGCGAAACCGCGTGCATTTAGCCTTTCCGTAAAAAAAATACGTAATTCTAAACTTGATAACAGTTGAAGTGTATCCTAAAATAAATTAACTTTATATATATTAAAGAAAAGACATAAATTTACGTGTCAGCACCACTTTCGATTTTCATATGTGTCATCATCACATTAATTTTGTCTATGTGTCGACCTCTGATATATGTCACATCATTCAGCTAAATTAGTGGGTTTAGCTTTAATTATACACTAGCTTTATTTCGCGTGCCTTGCACGGTTGATTAATTTTCATAATTTATATAGTATTGATATATAATTTGCATAATAGTTATCATATCGAAATGAAATAATAATAAAAAACTAAAAAGTTAACAAATATGTGCAATAAAAAATAAGAAATTTCTTATATGTTTTGCTAAGGAGAGTCATCATGACATAAGTTGAGAATAATGTAAAAAGTATATATATATATTATAAAAAATAGAAATTTCTTATATGTTTTTCTCTTCAAGTTGAGCAGAGTCATCGTGGCATAAGTTGAGAAAAATATTTGAACTTAAATCATTATGAATTTTGAATAACTAACTCTCGTACTCATAAATTTTGTTCAACTTCGTGTCACATTCAAACTTCAATTCTAATGAAAAGTTAATTTCTATCACAATTCACAATTTTTGTCTAATTTTCAACCACAATAAGAAGGTTAGAAATAAAATGATTGTTTTGAAAAGGTTTGAACGTTTTTTATAGATATATGATTAAGGGTTTATCTTAGTTTTTTTACTTTTATTTATAATTGTTAAATAAAATTATAAAAATAGTAATTTTGAAATATCCAAAAATATATTTAAAATATTTTCATAATAATCTTAATGTTGAAATTGGAAAGAAAGAAGATATAAATTTGATTTAAAAATATTTGTGATTGATTTGTAATCTTTGTGATTGATTTGTATGTAAATTAGGAAGAGATTATGATAGATATAATAAACAAATCTTGATATATAATTATATTTAATTGAAAAAAGTGAAAAAAGAAGAAGAAAATAACACGTGTCAATATTAATATGGGGATGTCATGTGATATAGGGAAATTCTAGTTTAATATATATAGTAGATTAAACTTTCTCTAAATTAATAAATCAAATGATATTATGTAACACCCCGGGCCAGAGGTGCTATAATGCCATAGTCCCGAAGGACTATAAGGCGATTTTAGAAAAAATGAAAACCCAACATACTTCCAATTACACAAAGGTTATCAACCTTAAATCCCTGTTTCAAAACTGAAATGACATTTAAGCCTTACATCAAATTCCATATCTCAATTTATATCCAAAACCACAAGTAGTTAATACACATTTACAAATCTGATGCAAAAACAAATCTTTAACTGTGAAGACCAATCTGCGATCCAGAATCCGCTTGTTGCTGCCTACCTGCAAAGCCTGGTTGACTGGTGGACCCGATACACCAGCCAACCACGTAACCATAACCCGAGGTTGGTTAGTCTACTGAAAGACTAGCAAGACTCCTCAAGCCAAAACAGTTTTAAAACACAGCTTTAACATATCAACAACTCATACCAAGCAACAACATGCCACACAATATATATACATATATCATAATATCAACTATACTTAATCATTCTCATACCAACCAACCAATCACACGTCAAAACACAAAACATAAACACACACTATCACATAACCGATCAATTACCCATACTTATCCAATTCTACACTATACTAACCTCTTTCAATCCAACCTCAATCTCATCACAAGCATAAACGAATAAAACGATTCAATCTAACTTTCTTCTCTACTATTAACACCTCAATTATCAACTTACAAAACATATATACATATCTTACTACCAACATGTAACCAAGGCTAACCAAACATACCGAACTCACTACTGTCACTACACACAAATGTCAACACACACAACTGTCAACGCCCACAACTGTCAACACACAATCCAACTCACACAACTGCCAACACAACAAAGGTCAATACACACAACTGTCAACACACACACAACAACCAATCACACACAACAGCCAGTCGCACACACAACCAATCACACACAACAGCCAATCACACACAACTGTCAACACACACCATCCAACACACACAACTGTCAATACACACACAAAAGTCAACACACACAATCCAACACACGCCATCTAACCTTCGATCCAACCTCCAATCCAACCCACCACCGGATGGGAATTTCAACCATCCAACCCAGCCTTAACCAACGGAGGTCACACCCTCACGCGGTCGGATGAGGTTACACCCTCACCCCGGCTCCATAACCAACCATCACCAATCCACCAATCACCCACCACCGGATGGGACTTTCAACCATCCAACCTAGCCTTAACCAACGGAGGTCACACCCTCACGCGGTCGGATGAGGTCACACCCTCACCCCGGCTCCATAACCAACCATCACCACACCGACACCCAATCAATTATTACACACGACAACGATTAACACATATTCACACATATATATAATCAACCAAGCAACTTTAAATTCAATAATCCAATCAATCCACAACAATCAATTCATAACCATCAATCCACAACAATCAATCCACATTTAGTTATGACCAACTACCACATCACATTCAATCAAACACAACACGAGACAATTACTAACACACCCACACATTCACACACACACACACATATATTCAACTACATAATTCTACATCCAATAATCCAGCACATAACCAATATCTGCCAACAATCAAGCAACAACCAATATTCTACACAAAACAGTAACCAAACACATACCAATATCTGCCAACAACCAAGCAAACAATCAATACCCAGCACAAGACCAATAACAAAACACACAACTGGTATCCGATGCACGACCAATAATTATGCACACAATCGATATCTAAGAATTCAATCAATATCCAACACGAGACAAATACTAACACACACACACACACACATTCAACCAAGTAATTCCACAACCAATAATCCAATTTAACATACTCAAACAAGAGTAAAATTAATTACTGAACCAGAAAGGAAGCAAAAGTAATTTTATAAAAAATAACGAAGGGTTAGCAAGAATCATCTTGTGTTAAACTCGACAACCACGACCTCAGAGATCTCCAACCAACTCGAACGAACCTCAAATCCAAATTAACAAAACCCTCACAAATCAACCCATTGCTCCAAAGACCGATTGTGGGTTACACAAGAGATTCAACCAATCAACCACACGAAGACTAGGGCTGCACAGATCCAACAATTTCAGTCAACAGACAAATATATATGCTGTCCATAACCCTTGAATTCAGCCCAATCTGTCAACCAAAGACAGTAGAAATTCGCAACCCTAAAATCATTGAAGAACCCACACATACCTTGTTGACAACCAATCTGTGGCCACCGGAATTGCCCCTCTCGTCGCCGGAATTTGCAGCGGCAACCACGACTGGACACGGAAGCAGCAGCAACCAAACACAGCAGCAACATCTCGGCCTTCAGCAGCAGCGGCTCGCTCAGCAGGGTTTGAAGGCAGCAGCAGCACCACGACCACCAGCACAGCTCCAGAACAGAGGAGGAAGAGGACGACGCACAACGGTGGTACGGTCGAGCTCACCGGAGACGACGCTTGGCTGGGTTGGCTCGTCGTGGGTCGCGCGAACAGAGGAGGAGAAGAGGCGGCTCAGCTGGCTCACCAGAGGGACGACTTGGCTGGGCATGAGGTTGGGCACGCGAGGAAGAAGCACAGTGAGCAGCTGGGAAGGGGAGGCTAGCGGAAGAGCTTCACGAAGGAGAAGATGAAGACTCAAGACCGACTTCGGCTCCTCCTTTGCTCCCTTTCCCGATTTTCTAAAATCCCCAAATTTCAGATTTCTGATTTTTGTTCCCAAATTCTGATTTTTAGAAGTCCAAAAATTTTATTTACCATTTTGCCATTTTTATAACCTTTGGGGTATTTCATATTATTCCTCCTCAATTTGTAGACATCGTTCTATTCTTCTGTGAGGTTTTTATTCATTTTAAAAAACTGCATCCATTGGATAAAATAGAAAACTAATTCCGGTTTTTTCTCGACAAACAAGGACATAATTCCCTCTCATGGCCATGGGACTTTGATTTTCAATCCCAATTCGCATTATGATTCCAACAAAATATGTAATTCCAAAATATGATTCCAACAAAATATGTAAATTTGATAACAATTTAAGCGTATCCTAACAAAAATTAACTTAAATGAATTTATAAAATTTGCTAATTTGTTGAAAAATGTATTTTTTGTTAATATCAAATCTGATTTGAAAAGAATACAAAAATTAAAATATTAAATCTCTACTAAAAAATCTTTACTATTTTTTAATAAAATTTAGTTCATTTAACAACTTTTGTTACAAGTCGCATTTACATTAATTTAGTTTCTAATTAATGTTAATTATGTTAATAAAATAATTAATTCTACAATCTTACAAATTGCATTCTTATCTTTTCAACAAATCTCTATAAGTAATTAAACATAAGTAATCTAAATTTATTGTTAGAAAAATGTTTATATGTAAATAAATAAATAAATAAATAACTAACATATGATAAAATAAAAACAAAGTTCACGAGATAATTTTAGCAAAATTTGGAACGTACTTATATAAAATAAGATAAGATAAAATTAATTTATATTAATAATGTTACATACAACTATAGATATATAGTAGTTAGTAGAAGTAATTTCATTGAACTTAAGATAGCTAAATATGATTTCTATTTAACTTTGATTTCGACAACTTTGATGATCTTTTTTAGTTATTGTTTTTCTTCAAATAGTATGACATTTTCTATGAGCATTAGCTTATTAAAACTAACCATCTTATAATACCACGAAACATATTTAACATCTTGGATTTTATTGTTTTCCTTCAAATAGTATGACATTTAGTTCCTTACGCAGTGGAATAATAAATTCAAGTAAAATAAGATGCAGTTTCTTATGGTGGAAACCTTTGATAACCAACTAGTTATCCAAGATAAAACTCATCACATTTCCCTTGGAAAGGATTTTGAACAAGTCTACTTCTGTATTGACGATTCGATTATAAGAAGATCAAGACAACACACAGATTTATTCTTAAACACTCCTAAGCATAGCCCTATCAACCTAGTAATCAATCACAAACACACAAAGAACTTACTCAACGTTTTGCTGAAAAACACTTCTTCCAGGAAACACAATCACTCACTTTGATGCACTAGATGAACTCCGTTAATGCATAACTATCTAGAGACAACAAGATTAATATTTATATCTTTGAGAACAGTGTTGAGAAAGCTTCACAGTAGATCTCAACAACTCAGTCGAAGGAATAAATAACATATGTTGTAAAATCAGAATGGATATTATTTGTTATCAAATATATCAAACAATATCTTTTCGAGATTCTGCACAACAACCTACAGCTAACAATTACAGATAGCAATCTCTGAGGTTGTACAAGATACTCTTCATCAGCATAAGGAAGATCACGTTCCAACTTCTTCAGATGTTTCGTTAATGTTCTTTGGTTCCCTATCTTGGTTCCTTTTGCAATTCCCTGCAGTTGTTCTCTTGATTTGTTGAACTGATAATGTTGCCAATTTAAACTCATGGAAATATTAGTATAACATGTGTTTGTCATCGTCAAAAGAGAAGAAAAGAGGAAATGAACTTGCAAGGGAACTTGCGTTTAGAGAGTTCATTTCCAACAATAATTAATAAATCAATGATACACAAGTTCCCTTGCAAGGGAACTTGCGTTTAGAGAGTTCATACATGGATACTATGCTAGTTACACATAAATGTTGTATAACTTGTTTTTAGATCTTTTACTCTACAAATTTGATATAAAAGGACATTCCTTGTAATGACATTTTTTTGCCATGATATTTTGTTCACCAATAACGGGACAATGATACACCTACTAGGTTAGTGTATAAAATTTCTCCAATAAAAATCATCCACCTGATTTTCAAATTATAAAATAAAACATAAATTAATTAATTGCATGTCTACTTTTGTCTTTTCAAGGTTGATCTTTTTTTAGTAGTTTTATGCAAAAATCAGTTACTTTCATCAACTCTTCATCTTCCATGGCTGCCTGCCTCTCAGCCTTTCCACTGACCGTTGCAGCCACCTATTCTCTGACTACCGCCATTGTCGCCTCTCTTTCGGCCCGTCAATGCCTCACACCATCATATCTAACCAATTCTATTTTTCTTTTCCATCTTTTGTTGCTTCTTTGGAAATAAAACATAGATCTAAAGAAAAATTGTGCTTTTGATTCATATCTTGTTGGAACTTTGGTTGAAAAAAACATCCATGTAAAAATCTCTTAAACCCACTGATGACACCCATTTTATATATGTATAGTACATGCATTTAGGCTATAGTTTAGGCATTTCTAGGGTTATTATCTTACATTTATAGCTAGCTGTATCGTTTTCTTTAGTTTAGATGTCTACACTAGTTTCTGCGTGTTTTCAGGTAGATTGGTGGACTTTGGAGGTGCGCTCCGAGGCATGGACATCATTGGAGGATGCTATCGAGCTAAGAAAAGCCAAGAGGGTGAACTACACTAGCCAAAGAGAAGGATTATGGTGCCAAGGAGAAGTGCATGGCCAACAACTGTGGATGCAAGGTCAGCTGCAAGGACAAGCAATGGAAAATGGCTCACTGGAGTTTGGCACGGTTTTCTACAAACCATGCACCAATGTCACAAACTGTGCCGCCTTCTGCTGCAACTCTCTGGTGAAACGCACGGTTAGTGACAAATCGTGTTGGTCTGTTACTCATCTTGTGGGCATAATAGAAAATATTTCTGTGAAAGTGGGAATGTTTTTTCATACCAAGATATTTTGGGATACTTGATATAGAGGTTAGTGATAAGACACCCATCATCCTTGGGAGACCATTTTTAGCCACCGCTGAGACTAATATTGATGTCAAGAATAGGAAGCTTTCATTCACAATAAGGGAAGAGAAGTTCACAATAGGGGAAGAGAAGATTGAGTATAAATATTTCAAGGATTACTTTCTTGAGATATACAAAGACATTCCACCAAATCCTATTACAAGTACGTGTTGTAAGATTGAGGTTGAACCTGAGCATGATGAGATCGTATCCAACACTGCTCAGTTGCTTGATATATCCTTGGAGGATTCGGACTCGAACAATGGTGAGACCATTAAGGTGATGAAAATGGGAACTCCAAAGAAAAGAAAAAAGACTAGAACAAAGGTTGAGCTCAAGAATGGAAATATGGTGTCGTTATCCCATGAGAAATCTGACATGTTTCCATGTCCTAAGGGGACAAGATGGTCAGGACCATATCGGGTGACTCGAGTGCTGAGAGGTGGGACAGTTGAAATATGGCATAAAAACTCAGGAAAGTTCAAAGTGCAGAGTCATTGTCTGAAGCATGTTGTCACGCCTGATCCAATCAAGCAGGGTACCACCGACCCTCTCGATCCGAGTACTTGAAAGTGGTGGAAGCTCAAGCTAATACCCAAAACAAGTGTTGTTTGGCAACCCAAGACTCTTGATGTGAGTTTCCTCCTCTTTTGTTATTTTTCTACATTGGGACAATGTAGGGTTTAGTATGGGGGGAGCAATTCACATGTAGACTTGCATGTTCATATTAGTTGCATGTTCATCATAGATTTAGTTGCATTTCCTTTGGTTGTTTTTGCATTTTGCATCATTATGAACTTGTTTCCATGCATTGTATTATGGATGTTGGATTTGACCATTTTTGCTTCCCTTGGGTTGTTTTTTCTTGTAATGTATGATTTATGAATCATCTCAATATGTTTTGGTTGTTGATATTGCAATTGCATTATGTGCATGATTATGAGGGCTTGAACTTTAGACAATTAGCTTGAACATGTGACATTTGATTGAGATGTGTTAGGACCGACACTCTATATAAAATGTCGGTGAGATTTTGGCCTTTTTAGGACTACTTCTGTACAAGTCCTCTCTTTTTCTATATGTGTGAATCTCTATTTTCCTACTAATTCTAAAACTTGTATTAAAACATTTTTTAAGACTGCATATATGATTTATGTACATGACATTAATATGATTGAGACATTTTTCATATTAGCTATTTATCATTGACTACCATATATATATATTTCTCTCCTTGAAGCCCTGTGTCCCTTAATTGCCTTTTCTTTAATCCCTAAACCCAACAACTACGCAAACACCAAACCCTTTCTCTTCCACTCTCTTTGCATTTCCCTAAATCCGTCATTTTCATCTGAGCAAGAAACAGATGTTGCTTCGACGGTCCCTCCTCTCCAAATTTGTCGCCCTCCACCGCTACTTCAGCCACTTCGTCGCCGCCGTTGTTCTTCCTTCCGATCTGGACATTCCGCTCACCTACCTATAGGGGCTTCCAAGACCAGACCGAAATTCGCCGAGATTATAAACGTGCTTCCCAGGTCCAAATCCGGCAAGAAAATCGCCGCCATGGAGCGAAAAGCAGGTCGCCTCCCCAACATCGTCCTCGAACAGCAATGCCCGCGTTTTTCCTCTCTGGGCTTTTCGATCTCAAGGTCCGAACCGATTTTGTCAGATAATGTAGGAATTCCACTGAGATTTAGGTTTAGGGGTTCTTCATTATATTGTAATGGACAAGTTAACTGGAGTTGATTCAATTTTGTGCTCAATTGATGGATTTAGGTTTAGAGGTTGAACTTGATTTGGCTCCCGATTTATGCCTGTTGCTGAATGAGTCGGTGGGGAGCTTCTAAATGAAATTTTAGTTTGATGTTTCTACTTTCTAGTATTTTTCTCCCATGTCTAACTTGTGTAAGGCCACCTTTAACCCAAGGCTTTTAATGGGGCTTTTAACCCAAATATATTAAAATAATAGAAATCACCTAAAAGCCCCATCTGGGGTCTCGAATTTGAGCATAGAAACGGGACTGTCCCTTAGATATAAATTAGAGGCTTGTTTGGTTGACAAATTTTTTTGGCTTTCGCATAAGCAAAAAACGACGTCTTTTGCCTTCAAACCAAACGCCCTCCTATTCATTTCTGCCATGTACAGTGTCACGTGGCGCTATATGATTGGCGCGCGCTAGCGCGCCTGATGTGCGCCACGTGGCACGCAACGAACGGCCAGGATTTATTCTTGGCCGTCCGTTTTTTTTTTTTAAATCGTTTTATATAAAAATCGGCTGGTTAAAAAAAAAATCATAAATCTAGTTACATTTTTCTCTATTCATAGACATTCATTTTGGATATATTTGATAAATTTTAATATTTTTTTTGTATTATAGGTATCATTAAGTGAAAATAAATCATTTTATTATTATTATCGTGTCATGTTTGTCGTTTAATATTGTCATTTGGTTTAGTTCATGTTATTTTCGCATGTTGTTTTGTTTTCTTGAATGTATGCATCCCCCTTTTGTTGATTTTCCATCAATGTATGTTTTTTTCCCTTAATTTTAAATAAATATTATAATTATATAATTAAAATAAAATATAAATATTTTAATGTATGATTTTATCCATAATTGAGTAAATGACATTTTTGTAATTTCAATCCAAACCAAGGATATAATTGTACATAGAACTTATCTAAAAACCCCATCTAAAAGCCCCTCACTAAAAGCCACCAATATACCATGGGACTTTTAGCAAATAAATACATTCAAATCCTCCTAAAAGCCTCAACTAAAAGCCCCCCATTAAAGTTGTCCTAACACCAATAATGGTGTTTTGTTTTTCTCTAAGTCCTCCATTGATAAGATGGAACGATGAATTGGGGAAAAAACCCAATTTTAGGTTTTTTAATTTTATTTTTTTTTAATTATTTTTAAATTTTATTTCACATAAAATATTCAAAAAAAATAACGTGTGATACCGTAATTAACAAATTTCAAACGGAGTCAGGAGATGGGTGATGATTTATTGACGACATGCATATGTAACTTGGGTGGTTTTCGTAATATCAAAAAAATATGGGTGGTTATGGGCAATATGGTCTATTGAACGGGTGATTTTCGATAATTGACTCTTAAAAAACAAAAACAAAAAAAGAAGAAGAAAAAGCAAACAAAGAAGAGAAAGGAGCCAATTTAGCATAAAAGGGTTTTGTTGTATGGGTTTGAAGAACGAAATTTGATGTGAATGATTGTTTTAAGCTTGGTGTCGTCTTGGTAAATATATTTTCCCGGATTTAGCATCACATGGCCTAAATATATCCTTATCTTACTCTTATACCCTGATCCCATTACAACCCTATAAAGTCCTTATAATTTTTGTTATGTACATGGTCTTCAGTAGTGGAGATTTAGGACATTGTTGCAATCTTATGGTAGTTTAGAATTCAAAGTAGAGAATTGAGCGAAACACAAACCTAAACACATGAGTGGAGTGACTTTATTTCTGTATCCTGATGAGGTTTAGAGTAGAGGAACTAACTACATTTATGTCAGTGGTTGCAAAGCATGCTATGATTGCACTTGTCTTATGTTTGATTTCATGATCATTGCTCACTTGTCTCTTGGCTAGAAACAACCTTGATATATTTTGTGATTTATAGATTGTGTACTTGCTTGAGGACAAACAAGGGTTAAGCTTGGGGGAATTTGATGACATCCATTTCATACATGTATAGGACATGTATTTAGGTTATAGTTTAGGTATTTCCACGTTTATTATCTTACATTTATAGCTAGTTGCATCGTTTTCTTTAGTTTAGATGGCTACACTAGTTTTTGTGTGTTTTCAGGTAGATTGGTGGACTTTGAAGGTGCGCTACGAGGCATGTACATCATTGGAGGTTGTTATCGAGCTAAGAAAAGCCAAGAGGGTGAACTACACTAGCCAAAGAGAAGGATTATGGTGTCAAGGAGAAGTGCACGGCCAACAATTGTGGATGCACGATCAGTTGCAAAGACAAGCAATGGAAAATGGCTACCTAGAGTTTGGCACGGTTTGCTACAAATCGTGCACCAATGTCACAAACCGTGCCGCCTTTTGCTGCAACTCTCTAGTGAAACGCACAGTTAGTGACAAATTGTGCCGGTTTGTCACCGACCATGCCATTATGTTCGCGGCCCAGATTTGTTATTTTCCACCCCTTGTTATTTCTGGATGATATAAGTACTTTTTAGGGATGAATTTTTAGCTTCTTCTTCTACGTTTTGAGACTGTCGTTCTAGCCCTAGTGTGTTTATGGGAGTTCTTTTGAAGATTTCTGAAGATTGGAGATTATTTCTCTGGATTTGATCAAGTATTTCTCTTCTTCTAATCTAGTTGAATGATTTCTTTTGTTCATATGATATTTTTGATCGTTTCTCCAAGCATGTCTGGCTAAACTCATATTTCTAGGGTTGGAGTGATTCCAACTATGTGTAGATAGACTTGTTTGATATTTGCCTGAATGGAAATTTGAAACTTTGTTGATTCATTCATAGATGCTTAATGTCCATAGTAGCTTATGTGAATTGGAACCTATTAGGGTTTGAGACCGAGAGGTGATAACGTTAATAGGTAGATAGATAGGGTTTGAGACCGAGAGGTAATAACTTCTATTGGATTCCTATGATTTGAACCTGAGATTTTATTATTACGAGAGCGTTTTAATTTCTCTTGGGGATTACTAACTATCATAGAAACCCTAAGTTTAGATTGGACAAGTCACGAGAGTGGATGTTAGTTCAGTTTAACCTTAGATTCTAAGTACTCAAAGGGTCTAGATCTTGATTAGCAAGTTGTGAGACTGGATGTTAATTGAATCTAGGCACATTTACTATCATTCGAGAGGATTTAGTAATTATCCAAGATTGTTACCTTCAACAAGGTCATGCTAATTTCAGGCATTTATCTGGTTGAGTCTATTGAAGCATAGTTGTGAAGATTCCATAGTCCTAGAACATTTCCCCAATTGTTTACAACCATCCTTTGCAATTCTTGTTTCTTAGTTTTTAGTTGTTAATTAAACATATTCTTTTTTTACGGCTTAGCTTACCAGTTTAAGTTACGAAAGATATTACATAGTCCTTGTGGGAACGACACTTGAAAAGCTACAACTGATCTCATACGCTTGTGGGTAGGTTTATGTCCTATCAAGTTTTTTGCGCCGTTGCTGGGGACATAATCGTATTCCATCCAAGATGAAACGAGTCTATCTACACGCTTGTGGGTCCGTTTTTGTCCTATCAAATTTCTGAAAAGCTGTATATTGACATACCTTTCAGAAGTCCTCACTCAAATACCAACGTATGCTAAGTTTTTGAAAGAGATCCTGATTAAGAAGAGAAGGTTGGAGGACTATGAGACACTGTCCCTAACAATGGATTATGCTGAGATGATGTCAAAGAAACTACAAGATCCATGTGAATTCTTTATCCCTGCATATTTTGACAATCTCACCTATAATTTATCTTGTGCTTTGCGAGAGCATTTTAATTTCTCTTGTGGATTAATAACTATCATAGAAATCCTAAGTTTAGATTGGACTAGCAAGTCGCGAGAGTGAATGTTAGTTCAGTTTGACCTTAAATTCTAAGTACTCAAAAGGTCTAGATCTTAATTAGCACGTCGCGAGAATTGATGTTAATTGAATCTAGGCACATTCACTAGAATTCTTTTTACTGCAATTTGATTGGATTGTGCCACTATAAAATTTGCAAATGCAACATAATCATTACAGAAATATTAGTAGTTCTAACCAAATAAGCATTAGATTTGAACTTCATGAAGATTTCAGTGGACTTTCTTTGTTGTTAGGTAAACAGTAGTTCTTGTATCATTTAAATATTAGTATGTCTGCGGATAAGATACAGGTGAACTGTGACTATGTAGTAAAGCGCTTATTTTGAACTACAGATGTTATCACGGTTACAATTCTTGGAAGGAATAAGGGAAAGAAGAAAAGAAATAGGATATCATGGCAAAAGATAGATGGTTTATCTTCATATTTACATTTGATAGTGCTCTAAGAATGCGAAGGATGCCTTTTCTTAGTCAAAGTGCACATAGGATAGCTTCACTAACTAAAATTTGAACTAATTACTTGGAGATTTTTGTAACCGATTTGGCCATTTCAAATCTCTCATCTTCGCTCTGTTCATCTTCTTCTCGAAGTTGTTCACTTAATCTGGAATAGGACTTAATATTCTCTGTTCTATTAACACGTTAGGCATTTTATTTAGTATATATAAAGTTAATTTATTTTAGGATACACTTCAATTGTTATCAAATTTAGATTTAAATATTTTTTTAATCAGACCCTCTTAATTTTCAATTTTATTCAATGGATGCAGTTTTTTAAAAAGAATAAAAACTTGAACAGAAGAATAGAACGATGTATAAAATTGAGGAGGAATATAATCATTTGATTTATTAATTTAAACGTTGTTTAATATATAATTAAAGTAGAACTTGTTAATTTAACTTGTTTTTAAAAGGCCGAATGATATGACATATATCAAAGGTCGACACATAGACAAAATTCATGTGATGATAACATATAATTGAACGTGATATCGACGCGTAGAATTTAAACCTTTTTCTTAGTATGTATATATATAGATGTAGCTCTTCCAAGTTCTCAATTTCAATAGAGGTTGTAAGAGTGATGTCTCTTTATTTCTTTAATACATAAAATACAATCTTTTTTTTTTTTTTTGCCGGAGCCGGGTGTCGGGCCACCAAAGTGAGTCCACTAATCCCGTCTCCCCTCTGCCAGGCCCACGTTGCCAGGCCCACGTTGGAGCCCAACCGCAGATGCCCCCCAGCTCAGGGGCGTTAAATTCACGGGCGCGTTATCTGTGCTTCCACCCCTACGTTTCGAACACGGGGGGATTGCCCACCCCATGTTTCTACTCCCCTGGGATTTCCACTCGACTACGCCCGCGGGGCACATAAAATACAATCTTGAGTACCGTACAACTATACAAGAATTTAGATGGGTATATATGTCTTTATTTCTTTATTTCATTAGATCATACACTTTAATAAAACAAGAATTTTGTTAAAAAAAGTCTTTCAAGAAATTTTTTTTTTTTTATGAGGAAAGATTTCAAGGTACCCGACATAACCACATCGAGTAGCTCGAGAGTCCGATAGAATCGGCGTCGGTACAAACCGAACATAAAGAACCAAAGACAAGCACGGAAATTACATCAAAACAGAAAGGAATACAATAATCTAAGGCAGGCAAGGAGTCAGCTAAGACTCAAGGTTGCCATCGAGAAAGGGTCAAACAGGAACACCTGCGAAAGTGTTGAACGGGCTGTCTTGACGTTGTCTTCACCAAGATGAAGGATCTTCAAGAGCCTCAACCATGACGTTGCCCTCGTTCGAAAGGGGTCTTCATTCAGCCACAGACACGACCGACGGCTCAGTCAGAACCCAAGATATATTCCACAAAAGCCGCGTCGGAGCCTCAACCATGATGTTTAAAGTCTTTCAAGATCTTTAAACATCTCTACCGGATATCCGGGTACATTTTCGAATTGTATCCTGATTATATTTGTGGCTATTCATAATACTTTTGGATCGGATCCAAGTTGTGTAAACATACATACCAGATCTTCGGGTATAAGTATTTTCGAGTTGGATCCTAACTACATTTGCGGGTATACAAAATATTTTTGTGTCGGATCCGAATTATATTTTGTGTTATCTCCCCCGATAGCCTATCCGATCAGCCGGATTAAATAGCATATCAACATACAAACACCCTTAAAAATGCAATTCCATTTCAACAATTTTTCAGTGTCTGGTGCCCCTGAGTTTAGGGTTATTCATATTGGTATCACACGATTAAGTTTTTTCTAATTGATACCCCTAAGATTTTGATTTGTTCGCTTTGTAACATAAATTTTTCATTTCCGTATCATTTCGATTCGAATTGATCAAATCAAAGCTCATCATTATGTTTATTGACCTCGACTTAGTAGGATTCGACTCCTAAAACAATCAAACACATACTCGAACCATTTCGATTTGAATTCTTATGGTTGAAAACGGATTGTTGCTTCGGAATTCAAATCGACATAGTTCAAACATGAATTTGGGTATTTTAGGAGTCAAATTTTACTAACTTGAAGGCGAGAAACACAATGGTGAACTTGGATTTAATCAATTTAAAATAGAATGTTACAAACATGAAAAAGTTTGATTACAAAACAAACAAACCCAAACCTTAGAGACACCAACCGGAAAAGACTTAATCGTGGAACACCAACAGGAATAACCCTAAATTCAGGGACACCAACAGGAATTTCCCAAAAATTAAACGTGTTCATGAAGGATCAAGAAGGGGTCAAAGCACGACAATGAACATATCAAAATTTGACATGCTATAATATTATTACCCGAAGATCATCATTTCTATGATTCTTGGGCTCAAGAAAAGCAAGCATACACGATGGAAATCACACATAGCTAAGAGCAATGACAATTGAAAGTCAATCAACCACGTCTTATACCATACATGTCTCTCTCCGAAGTGTCAAACAATGATCCAATTGCTCTCTCCAACATACATTTGTAGTAGCAAACTCCAAAACTGGGGCTTCTCATGATTGAAAACCTAGAAGTAAGCAGCACGCAAAATTTCCATATAAGATCATAAGATTGGCACAAAACTTAACCGTATGTGTGATCTACTGAGTGTAGTTTTTACAACCATGATTTTTTTTATAAGTCTCTTTGTTAATTAGAAGGTTGATTAGGGCCATGCATCTCCAGTGACGGAAGAATAATTCACATTAAAAAACAAACCTGTTGATGATTGCATCAATCATCCAGATAATAGTAGGTTCCAGCAGACTTCTGTTCCCTATCCTTTGTAGACTCCAGCTTGTTGATCCTTGGACGGAAATTTGTAGGATCCCGTCTAAATGTGATATCAAGGTGCTGCAATTTTTCAGCAGTACTAAATTAGTACAAAACAGATTATTGGGAAGTCAACGCCAAAAGTACACCTCTTTCTTTCAGATAAATTATCATCTAGAATAACTTTTCTCTTCCAAAAATAAATAAGTTCCCGTTGCTTATTCTCCCATGAGTTGTCCTTAAGAGTCATCCTAAAAAAGGAAAAACAAACAATGAACAAAAGGCAAAAGAAACGGCAACTTACAGACAAGAAAAGATTCATGCCAGTCAACAGTGATTGGGGTGAATTTGCAGTACAATCCACTGAAGGTATACCCTCATAAACTATAACTCTGTCTGCCAAATAAGTTGCCATAATAAAATCATGCTCCACCACAAAGGCCGTTTTCTTAGCATGAAGAATAAATCTCTTTATCACTTTTGATGCCACTATACGCTGCTCGGAATCTAGATATGCACTTGGCTCATCAATCAGGTAGATATCTGCAGGCTGTATGTATCAAACATGTTAGACACAAGGACGTGATAATAAATGGAACGTAAATAAAGAATAATTCACCAATAGCAAAATGCCGAATTCCAGTCTCCTTGTTGCTTGAACCCAACTCCTTTCAAAAGAATTTAGCACCAGAATATTAACTTTTCAGCATTTTCATGTGTCGGATAACCATGACCAGGCTAATAATATCAGTGCAAGAAGGCCATTTTGTGCCATAGTTCAAAAAAAAAAAAGTCTCCATGAAACTTTAACGACCTAGTCTCACTCATATTGAACAACCTAGGCCAAATTTTATATTGAACAGCTAAGAGACGGTAATGAGGAGGGCATTACAGTGAGTCCTACTCATAAGAAATAACTGGTTTAGTGCAATTTGGAGCCATGTAAATACAATATTGGTCCCAAACAAGAGGAGGGAGGGAAGGAGGAGAAATTGCAAAATAAAGCACATCTAAAAGAAGAAGAGAAAGAAGACATCTGCCTGAAAATCATTATAAGCTGTTCTAGCCTAGTTTCCAATGATAAACTTGAAAATAATGTGTTTCAGGCTGCCAGCAGATATTTTCATGTAAAGACATAAAAAAATCATAGTGAAAGAAAGGGATAAACCACCACGCATAACAACCTACAGAATTTAGTAAAGGAGCACAGGAATGTACCTTTCCAAGGCATAGACACAATGCAACTCTCTGCAACTCCCCTCCAGATAAGTTCACAACCTCCTGATCCATTAATTGCTCAATCTGAAGAGGCTTCATAACATCTGAGACAAATTGTGGATGCATGTAAGAATCACGTATCTTCTGATGCAGGAGGTGTCTCACAGTATTCTGGAACTTTGGACTAATCTTCTGGGGCTTGTAAGATACATTGAATTCAGGCACTTCCATATCAGAACCTTCGGTGTCAGGTTTCAGTAAGCCGGCCTGAATTTTTAACCATGAAAAGGACTTATTAGACATACAATGCCTTACAACTGTCCATGAACTTGATTTGTGATTCACCTTCAAGCACCAAAAGTTCATAATGATGACAATTCAAAAGGGAAAAGTACCAGCAAACGAATAAATGTGGTCTTCCCAGTCCCGTTTTCTCCCAGCATGACAATAATCTGAGAATCTGTAAATTCACCCTCAGCGACTTTTAGCCTAAAACCGCCTTGAGTCTTTGTCATTGTAGGGTATTTGTACCGCGCATAAGTCTCCACTTCTTCAGCATTTTCTTGCTGTGTCTCAGCAACCTAAATAATAAATAAAGACAATGAGAAAATGATATTGAAACAGTGTAACACTGATAGGAGAATAATCCCTCTGGCCCACCCCCAAAAAACTGTCGCATGTAACCATTAAGTAGTACCTTAAATGTAAGGGATTCATCTCTGAACCTCAAATTTTCTGTAGGAACAAATCCAGACAAGAAAATATTTATTCCTTCTCTCACTGAAAAGGGAAGGGTAACGACACCATAGGCACCAGGTTTTCCATATAAGCAGCAAATAAAGTCCGACAAGTAATCTAAGACGCTAAGGTCATGTTCCACAACAATCACATAGCTGAAAGACAAATCAGGCCAGCTTTAGATATGGTGATCCGGAAAAAAAAAAAAAAAGGCATTGAAGCATCATATATAAGACAACAGAGCACATTAATACCTGTTACGCCTAAGTAAGGATCTGATAACTTGTGCAGCTTTGAGCCTTTGTTTTACATCTAGATAACTTGAAGGCTCGTCAAACATATAGATCTCAGCATTTTGTATGGCCACAACGGCAATAGCAAACCTCTGGAGTTCACCACCCGATAAATCTCCTACATTGCGGTCAAGAACCTTATTCAGCTCAAGATCATTACAAAGTTCAGCTTTAACATCCCTCTCATCTTTCTGCTCAAGAACTTGCCCAACATTTCCTTGAACGGCTTTAGGAATATGATCTACATACTGAGGTTTGATGATCGCCTGACATTCAACCGTACATTATTGATAAAAAAAATTAATTAGCATCTATTAAACATGAGAAAATAGGGCAACCTGAATACCAGTACTTATCAATCAAAAATATAAAGCCTTCCTTGGTGATATATCAGAGATTCAAAGCTTACTGGGAGGTAATGAGATCTAAATATTACATATTCTTAAGCTGCCCACAGCATAAAAAACAAATGAGCCATTTTTATGAGTTTTTTAATCACAATTTTGCTGCAAAGGAAATGGAATGTTATAGAAGTTTCTGGTATTTAAAAGAGGTGAAGAATGGGATAGAGGTGTCCTTCGACAAAACATCCAATGGTCAGTTAAGTTCACCGACGTGCTTGGTTTTAAAAGGCGCAAGGCGCACCGAGGCACAAAGGGTACTGGAGCCTAGGCGCAAGGCGCACGAAAAAAAGCGTGCCATTCGTAGGCGAGGCGCACCTTTTTTCCAAAAAATAGTAAATTAATTTAAAAAGATATATTATAAGTTCAAATTCAACAAAATAAAAATCAAGAAAGAAAAAAAAAATCAGCAAATAAGCCACTGTTCATATTCAGGAAAAAAAAATCCAACACTGCAAAGAGAGAAATAAAGAGGAAAGGAGAAATGAAAAAAAAAAGGTAACAAAGAGAAAAATAAAACAATTTCTCACTGAGACCGAGAGAGAAATAAAGTGGAAGATGGTTCTGAACTTCTGCACAGAGAGACCGAGAGAGATCAGAAGACAAGAAGATCGACCAACAGACAGGAGAAGAAGACCGAGAGAGACCAAGAGAGAACGAGAGAGATCAGAAGGAGAAGAAAATTGAGGCGCAAAGACAGGAGAAAGAGGAAGAAGTAGAGGAAGAAGATTGAATAAGTAAACTTACCTGGAGAGAGAATTTGGGAAGCTGAAGTGGTAACCCTAGTTTTTCAATCGTGTATTTTTCTCTCTTAAAATCCTTATATTACACATTTTTTCCTCTTTTTTTTTTAAAAAAAAAAGCCTCAGTACCGCTTCCCCCAAAAGCACTAAGGCGCAAGCGCCTCTACCCTTGTGGAAGGCGGCCAAGGTGCGCGCCTCTTGTATTGCGCTGCGCCTGACCTGTTAAAGGCGCCGAGGCTTGCGCCTCAGGGCGCCTCGCGCCTAGGCGCGAAGAGAGATAAGTATGAGTCGTATGACAGTACCCAGAATCCCAGATTGCAAAACACCACTGTCTCATAGTAGAAAAGCCAAGATTGCAAAAAACACAATGTCTTGAATATACCCAAGCACAGAAGTAACTTACCAACTCAGATGTTAAAGCAAATATATTAAAAATTAAAATGCTACCTTATTCAGTACTATATTGACTGCAAACAAAGATATTGACTGCAGATAGTGATCACATTCAGTACTATATTGACTGCAAACAAAGATAAGACATCTTCTGTGTTACAAAATATGTACTAACCATGTCAATTACAAAGCAGTTAGGTGATGAAGAGAGATGCTTTATGATAATGCATATTACTCAGAGACCCACCCACCATTTATTTAAGGGAAATATATTGTCTCTACATTGAATTATTTTTAGTGTAATTCAAGAAAATTTAAGATAGTTATTATGTGCACCTTCAAATTGTCCTCCAATATCCTAGTGAAATAGTTCTGCAGCTCAGAACCACGAAAATATGTCAAAATTTCTTGCCAGTCAGGAGGATTCTGCAAAAGCCATTGTTGCAGTTAGAAGCAGCACACATAGAGCAGGGATCTAATGTTATTGACTGATTAAGCATCTTACACTGAATCGACCCAAATTAGGCTTAAGTTTCCCTGCCAAAACCTTGAGGGCAGTTGACTTCCCAATGCCATTTGTTCCAACCAAACCAAGAACCTGGCCAGGCCTCGGTACTGGTAGCCTGGGATTAAATTATTCTCTGAAAATGTTAAAACTGAAACAACTGACAATTCTAGATAGTTCGCATCCCGGAACCATAACAGTCACCAACCTGTGCAGTTTGAAAGTATTAGCTCCATAACGATGTGTTGTATCCTTATCAAGATCTTTTGGCAGATTAATGATTTGAATTGCTTCAAAGGGGCATTTCTGCATTAGCAGAGGATACAATCAGCTTTGTTCCACCATCAAGATGCAAAAGCTTTCCTAGGCCAAGCTGGTATTCTTTGTAGTTTTCTCATGACAAGGAGAAGGATCACATGTAACAAAATATAGAAAAAAATAAAGACATCAAATATACAAGAGAGCAAGCACCTTCACACAAATACCACAACCAATGCACAGCTCCTCTGAGATGAATGCAATTTTCGCTGCAGGAGAAACCTCTATGCAGAGCTTCCCTAAAATTTTGACAACAGAAATATGAAGGTAAAACATAAAAGTAAATTTTGATCACTGATGCAACCTTTCAAAACACCAAATTCATAAGATAATATGCCTGGACAAGCCTCCATCAATCATCAGATATGTATGACTCGTATGCCTCCTCAAAGCAGGTAATGAACTATATGATTAACTTCCCACAAACAACCAATCATCAAAAGAAAAAGAAAATAAACTTAACTTAATAGTAGTGGTGGCTAAACCAAGATGAAGCACTTGGAAAATCGCAAAGTAAAAAGGTGTACTGTCCCTTATTTGTCATTTGTTCAGAATAAATGAAACTGATTCAGCCAACTGAGCCCCTATTACATAACCATTACGATAACTATTTAGCATACCTAGATGTCGTTAACTATTTTTGGGACCTAGCTTACAAGACAACTGCAGGATCTCATATTCCAGAGCTCCATTAATAGGACTTCAATGAAAAGTGCCTTCGTCTTTCCGGAAACAACTTGTGCAACTAAAGTTCTCAAGTTTGTAAAAGGTCAACTTTGTACACTTGTTCACTCTTGTTTCAGTTGTTTGATAAGACTTTACAGCTTATAAACATTCTACTTTATCTAGTCTAAATTATAGAAATTTATTCCAGTGAACCAGGCTTTGCAAGACCGTCATGTTATATAAGCCTCTTCTTTTCACAAAGATTTGTCTTTGTAACTTGTAAGAGCATTTTCTCAAAGATAAAGACCTTTTAAAACAAAAAGAATAGCATCACAAGTATGATGATGCATGTTAGGAAAGCTTTTCAACAAGTTGGAACAATAATCACACAAATGATCTAGGAAGACATGCAGGTTCCCTTGACCTAAGGCACTATCTATTAGCAAATCTCTGTTATGGACTTATGGCAGCACTTCCCAAAGCTAACAGCCATATTAGAATCTAGTCAAATGTAAATGTATGAACACTGTTTTAGCATGGTGGATAGATAACTACCTGTCTTAACAACTGGGCAGCTCTTCTTGCATTCTTGCCGACATTTTTTCGGCTTACAACGATCAGAACTCACTATTGCAATACGAGTTAGACGGTCTGACATTTATCTGATTCAAAATCGAAATATGAAACACTGTCAATGAACCGTATCTGAGAGAGAACAGGCTACAAAAACCAGTAAGAAGCAAATAAAAAGACATCATAGATGAACCTGATGCAAATACTGGAAACTTGGATCAATATCAACAGATGGAACATGATACCAATTCTTAACAGTACATAAATTAAGACCTAGAAGAGGTCCTGGAAACCCTAAAAAACTGGAAATCGAGTACCATAAACCTAATCAGTCAAACCCCATAAACAGTTTTCCCCTTTGCACTTAGTACTTCTACATCATCAACTTTGTCAGCAGATTGCAAATTTTCTGTCAAAAATCAGTGTTTTTCTATAAAATGAAATTGCAGCAGATTTTTTATTGGATGATTCAATTGAAACATGTAAAGGCAACCTTGTATAAGTAAATTAAGAAGTACAGGATAAAGGCCTCGACTTTGCAATGTACTCATATACAGCAGCAATTAATAAACAGGTTACAGGACCATATTAGCTATTAATAAACAGGTTACAGGACCATATTAGCTAGCTAGCACAGCATACAGCAGTATGAAATATATTGGGATAAACAAAACATGAGATTGCAAATTTTCTGTCAAAAATCAGTGTTTTTATATACGAAATTTGTGAGACAATCATCAGCCTTTTCATGAAACTTATATCAATAAAGATGAAACGAAAAGGGTTTCCGATGAATTAAGGTAAGATCTTTGTTTTTTGAACACAAAAGCAACACGAGGAGCTGATACTTCGAAAAACAGTGCTTTTACAATATTTAAGAAAGTAGAGGACTAGATGTAATTGCTCCAGAGGTTAGTACGAGATTCTTACCCACGAGGGCCTTCGTCGCCCGACCGAGCTGCTCGGAGATGGAGAGAGGAGGCTCCGAGCCGGCGGCCGGATCTGGACGGAAGAGGAGGCGACGAGGCGGAGAGCGTACTGTAGAAAATGTCGAGAGTATTGGGGCGTTGGACATGAAAGAGCCTCCCTAGGGCTTTGATTTATCATTTTTGGGGGAATTTTGGGGCAGACAAATTTATTTTTTCCTCCAATATTTTTATTTTTATTTTTATTATATTTATTTCATGATATAGATTATAGATCGATTATAATTACCAACTATTTTATTAAGTAATTGTTTAGTTAATTAAATAACTATAGAAAATATACATATATTATTTAAATAATAGAATTGTAAAAGTGTATTTTGCAATTTTTAAACATAAGGTGTAGATTTAAAAGTTTATATGTCATTTAATTTGTGTGTAACATGTTTATTAATAATTTGATTAATTAAATTGCATATCTCTATAAACATAAGTACACGTGTATATAATTTTGAATTGGCTATTTTTTTCAGTAAAAAAAAATTAGGGTGATGGATTGGTGTTCTAATTTAAAGACATAAAAAATTAAAAGGCTACATGTAAGACGACATCTTATCATACTTCACTAGACTAATTTCTTGAAATTATTTTGAACTGGTTAATTATATACCTTACATATATAATAATCCTAGGTTCTTATTTCTTTGCAATAAATTTGTTCAAATAATATATTCAATTAGATTAGTCAAATATGTATTATGTGATTAACGTTTTAATTTTTAATGACTCAATTATATATATGCATTTTGTTTACAAGTAGTAAATATAACAATAATATAATATATATATATATACATCTACATAATAGTTGTGAGTTGCAAGTTGTGATAATAAAGTACTAGTCTAAAGTATATGTCATGAAGTATACTAATCTACATATATATATATATGGGCGCGCTCTGGTAAAACGATAATTATGGTAAAACGGAAGTACAATTAAGGAGCGTTGGATTGAAGATTTTGAATGACTGGATTTGAGGGTACAAAGAAGCCACATGGGGATGGTTCTCATCTGATTTGAATATCCTACAAGATTTCTTGAATTATCGAAAATAAACTCCTACAAAATAGGAAGTTGTTATATGATTTGGAAAGAGATTGGAGAGAGAGAAAACACAAATAAGATAATTATTTAATTTTTAATTAGAAAATTTTAATAATTGAGATTGTTAGATGAGAGAGAAAACACAATATTTTCTCTTTCGTTTAATAAATTCGTTTAGATTTAAATCTGTTCTCCTCGTTTAATGATATTCCAGCGTTCGTGAATATCGTTAATGTATTCACGAATATCGATCATTTGTTAATGAATATCGTTCATGTTTGTTTGAATATCGATTTCTATTTAATAAATGAATATTTAATATCTTAAAAATGTGAATATCATCACTTAAATCATGAATTTCACCACTTGATAATATGAATATCACACTAAGTTACATGAATATATCAATTAATCACATGAATATCAAATTCACTTACATGAATATCACCACTCAATCTGTGAATATCACTACCCATTTTGTGAATATCGCCCACCACCCAATTACATTAATATAGTCACCCAAGTACATGAATATCATCACCTAACTACACGAATATCACCACCCAATATCTTCGAAACTTTGATTCATGGCGGTAAGGTTTAACAATGACATTGTCGCGTCGATTTTGGGTCGTATAGTCGCACGATCAACCTGAATATCAACATTATTATAATGAATATCAACAACATTATATTGAATATCACATCATAAATTTTAAATATCGACTATTCAACGCATGAAACCTCATGAATATGAACAATATTATAGTGAATATCACATCAGACAATTTGAATATCAATTTCAAATAGTACAAACAACATCATCAACAAGCAATTTGAATATTATAATAGCGATATTCATTCCATATGTGATGATATTTACGTATTTTGTACGCATAGTCATACAAGTAAGTAGTCGATATTCATAAAAACAGTGTCAATATTCAGAGTTTAATTCGCACATGATGATTATTTAGAGTTTAGGTGAATATCACATCATAAATATCAAATACTGAACGCATGAGACCTACATCCAGTATGAATATCAAAAGCATTTGTATGAATATCACATTAAACAATTTGAATATCAATTACAAACAATACAACAACACCCCAAAACACCAAAACTGATCCAACATGAATATCAACAACATTATAGTGAATATCACATCATAACTTAAAAATATCGACTACTCATCGCATAAAACCTACTTCCAACATGAATATTAACAACATTATAGTGAATATCACATCATAAAACTTGAATATTAATTACTCAATGTATTAAACTTTAATGCACCTTGAAGAAGAGAAAATACTAACAACTTCTACACATAGCTGAATCATCTAGTGCACGACGGAGCACAATTTTGCAAAACAGTGTAAAAGATCAATTCAAATCTCGAAATTCCAAACAATCATTCCTAAAAATCCTACCAGAAAAATAAGGAAGAAATAAAAAAAAAATCCCAAAATTTGACATGCCAAGAGACACATGCTCAAACTTGAGAGAAATTCAAGCGGGAGAGAGAATTCGACCCTGAATTGAGCATGCCTTCTACATCATATAGCTTCTCGTTTTGCTTACTGCAACCGATTTGGCGTTGGCATTACCCGCCTCCTCTTCTTTGGGTTCCATTGCCTCGTCCTCACCATCCTCGTTCATATTGCCAACTTCATCGCTTTGAGCGGCTTTCTCTGCTCCACCCTGTTTGTGAATGTAAAATAGTTGAGGTATTCAGCACAACATCTGACATAATAACTAGAGCACAAAGATATTGATGTTTGAAAATGGAAAGTAGGCTAACCTTGAGCATCTTCTGGTAAAAAAGAACAGTAGGCTAACCTCGCTCCTCGCACAGGAGATCCACGCAAACTGGGCAACCTTCTGAATTCCCATCATCTGCAAACTGGCGCGGGTCGACATGGCGGGGTGGGTCGCCGAAGACAAAGGCGCGGGAGCAGAGCTTGTACAGCGTCATCATCGCGTCCTTCTTCCCGTGGCTCGATCCGTTGATCAGCAGCGACACTAGCGGCGGAATCGCCCCGTACGCGCCGATTGACAGCGTATTGTCCTCCACCATCGTCAGGCTCATCAATGTCGCCGCCACGTTTAGGAGAGAACTTCACATGGCCAAGAGAGCCAGAGTTGAAATTGATGGTTAGGGGATGAAGTTTTTCGATTTTGTGGGGTAGGAAAACAACGAAAAAGATGAATTTGAGAGAAAAATGATTCAAAAAAGCTTGCAAAGGCAAGACTGGATCAGATCTGGAGTTTCTTTCATGGTGGTCAAGAGCTTGGAGGCAGCTGCGTGGGCAAAGTTCGGGAGCGTTTTGCTTAACCGTCGGCTGAAGATTGGAGGCCGTCGGATCTTCGCCGCCGCGGATCTCTTCGCAGCCACCGATGGCGATTGGAGGCCGTCGATGCAGATCTTGACCGTCGGCTGAAGATCCTCGGGAAAAATACTCTCGATAATCTCCGTCGAGAAGCCATCTCGCAGCAGGAACCTCGCGCAAGGCTCGTGTATGAGGGAGACGATGCAGATCCAAATTGGCGAGATGAGGTCGAAACTGGGGAGATGAATGAGTCGATATGTAGGAGACGAAGAGAGAATGGAAACTGAAAAGAGAATGGAAACTGAAAGGTCGGTCTTGGTTAATAGAATCCCAAAAAATCCGGTTATTTGATTTCAATCTGGTGTATGCTTTCTATAGTAAAATATGTGTACCCTCCAAAATCAAATCTGGACCATTTATTTGATTCTAATCTAAAGGCCCTTAATTGTACTTCCGTTTTACCCTAAGAAGCCGTTTCACCAGATCCAAGTTCTATATATATATATTATATAATATATATATAATATATATATATAATATATATATATATACATCTACATATATATAGTGTTGGTGATTTTAGTGTCATCATGAGATTGTTCCCTTGGAGGGAACAATGTCATTTAGTGTGATCGGGATTCATACAACACTATAGGAACTCATTTCGTTATAACACATGTTTGGGGGTGTGGAGTACAAACGTCACACGTGTGTAAGCGGACTAGAGTTCTAGAGGGAAACAATAAGGATTTGTTACATGTGAAGAGCAAGTACCCTTGGAGAGAACTTTGCTGCTTTGTTCCCTTTGAGGAAACAGTACAGGGAACTGTACAGATGGCTGGTTGATTTGAGCATGTTAGCCACGTTGTTAAATTGAGAACGTGTTGAGAACATGCTTGTTACTGCTGTGCAACTGCAGTTGTGATCTCTCTTATAACCACCATGACTTATGTAACTCCCTTGTAAACCGCCGGTAACCGTCGGGGACAGTTACCTAAGATGGTAACTGTCATAGGAGCGGTTGTAACCGCTTGGTAATCATCCAGTAACTATCGGAAACTTTCCTAAACTTCTATAATTCGTTTATAGAAGGCTCCCACTGCCTATATAAAGGCTTTTCGGGGTGATAGTGTGTGTGAGATTAGAAGAGACGATCGAGAGACATCAAGAGACGATGTGATCTCTCATTAGATCGAATCTATCCAAAGTCATACATCCTCATTACATGCACTCTAAAGTTCAATTCCTTTCTGATAGCCTAGATCGGAATTGGGTTGGTTTGTCTTATCTCACTTCAAATTTCGTGGATTCCCTAAGGCTATACTAGGGGCGAAATATTGATTTCGGAAAGCTCACAAGTGATTCAAACCTATATCAAGTTATTGTTGCCTATGATTGATCTATGGATGTGGAGTCGTCTACATCAACGTCCACGAAGGGGAACCCCAAATCTGCCGGGAGCATTTTAACCGTTTTGCAGATTCATCATCTCAGAGTGTTTAGTTCCTCGTCAGCAGCTTCAGTGTCTTCCGAGGGAACGTTCCAGAGAAGGGTTACAGAAACCGTCAACACCTACAATCGAAATCAATATTCTGAGATCAAGTCATATGGCAATGGACATGATAAGACAACCAATATGAAGATGGTGGAGACCCAAAAGAAGGTTGGTCGTTTCTACCATGGAAGGGATATTAAAATCCTTGATCCGAAGGTTTTGATGTATTATGTCCCAAAATTGATTTGGGTACATAAAAGACTATTTGGCTTTGATATTATTCATATCACTGATATGTGTGATATGATAATGGTTAGATGTAAACCATGTATGATCTTTTGATCATAGGATAAGATACGTACATCAATGGAATGGTTATGTTAACATGTCCATGATTTCTCATTACTATTCGATGAGAAATGATAGGTGTAAAACATGTATTTTGATAGATCATATATGATATATTATTATATGATTGTATAAGGCCAAATTGAATCTGTGATCAACCAAATTTTGGATGATCGTCCGTTGAAAGGGAAACGTGTCCATTATGTGGACTTTGGTGATTTGGGTGATTTGCATTTAGATGCAAGAGTGACTCTATGTAAGTCACGTGGTACAAGCAAAAGGACATTTACATGATGTCAAGAATACTATTACCATGGACATTGAAATATGATCATGTGTTCACCATTTACTTAGGTGAAGGAAAGGTGTCATAACCTTTGATTATATGATATAAACATATTGTTTATAATATTGTTATTATCCTGTATGTAAGGATGATGGAAGTTTTTTCATATAGAAGTTCGTACTCTGAATGGGTAGTTCCTTTGAAGGGAAATGTCCCTAGTAAGAGACGTTTGTTCCCTTGGAAGGAACTGTGTCTTGATAGGACTAGTGTTCTATAAAGGGTATGAAGGAGATATGTAACAATCTTGTTTGATATATGAATAATGATGGACTGATATTTGCATCATCAATGGACTGATGTAAAGTTCAATTGTTGCGACGAGTCCTTGGATGTGTTCCCCTAAAGGGACATGTGTTTGTTAAAGGGCGTTAAACTATTTATATGCATATTTTGATCAAAGTGGTGATCATGGATTGATCATGAGGATTCATGGTTGAGATTGCAAGGGTCGGAAGAAACGAAACTAAAACGTTCAGATCTTGAGACCTAGATGAGGTCTGAGGGAATGTTCCCTTGTAGGAAAATGTTCCTATATGAGTCTACTACACGGAATGTGTAGATTACTCATGGTTGTATCTAGATTACGTACTTCAAGTCTACTGTATTTTAGTACAGATTACTTGGGTAATGTCTACTAGATATCAGATTACTTAGCTTAAGTCTATTGTTCCCTTGGACAGATTACTTTGTCAAGTCTACTGATTAAGGCCCTACTGTGTTCCACAGATTGGCTATTTGACTCTACTGTATTTTATATACAGATTAGTCGGTTTAGACCCTACTATACTTTTTGTGTAGATTGGTCTTGTTTCATTCTGATTTGTGGTGACTTGTGATATTTATGTATGGCAAAATAAATGCTAGACATGGTTAAAGTTTCATAACCAAGGCTGTATATCAACAATGGTATGAAGTGTACACGTTGTATAAGATTTCACACATGATAACATTATAGTTGGTCGAAGAGGGTGAATGTGTTATTCCCCACATGACAATGTAATGATGTGTCATAGGAGATCCTTATGTCATTGAAATTATGGTGAAAGCCATGTTCCTTACTTGGTATAAGTGATAAATTATGGGAAATAAATCTCATAGAGGGAAATATGTCCCTGATGGTGGTCATATTCTCTGAGGAAAGCGATTGTTCCCCTGGAGAGAGCTGTTCCCTAAAAGGAATACGAGTCCTTTGTTATTTCTTAAAAAAAGGTTCTTTATGAAAGAACAAAGATGATCTCATATGAACTTTGGTTTGACAGAAACTAAACTTAATTTATTTGAGTTTGGATCTAGGGCGGTCAATGGACTACCCATGCCTAAGAGAAAAGTTTGGGCAAGATATATGTTGATGGCCTCTTTGGGTATGCAAAGTATTCCAAGAATTTTCAGATCAATTTTATTGAGCTGAATGATTTGAGAACGGTCCAAACCGTGATCAAGTGAAGAGGTACAATATGTGATGAAGTTCGCTTCATTATACCGAGACCAAATACATGTTTCCAAGGTTTAATGGAAACATAATGTGAGATTGATTCTTCAAGAAATGATGTCACTAGAGCTTCGTTGTAATACGAGAGCAAGGAGGAAAAAGATATTCAGTTCCTGATTTCAAGCTTACTTAGCTAAGGAACTAAGGATGATAAACTACTCAAGTTTGAGAGTGGGATGATAGGATCTTAAGTGGACAATAATAAGTCTCAATTATTACCTTTTGATAAAGGTGATGGAGAATGAGATGGGTTTTCTCATAGGTATGATCATACGCGTGTGAGCGAAGTTCCCACTGGATCACAACAATTACGTGATAGATATATTTCCTTAGGGAAATATGGCCAATGAAAATTTTGGTATTCTTATGTTGGGACAACAACATAAGGTTTGCATAATCATGTTGTGAATGAGACAAAGAAAACACCTAAGTGGTGGCATCAAAGATGATGTTTGTCTAGTGGGTTCAATATCAAGAGTACATAAATGGTGGATCTTATTATGGATTCATGACATCAATATTCCTTATGAAGCATATGGGGGAGGTCAAGATGATCCTTTGCATTAGGATCGAAATGAGACTGAAAGGAAGTGTCTGTCAAAGGGAAGTGTCCCTTGATGGTAAACGTATCCCTCATAGGGAAACGTGTCCTTTAGTGTCTCATTTATGCCCCGTGTGTACATGATGGAATCTTGACTATAGTTTTCCTGAGTTTAGGAAACCTGATGTACAAGGAAGAGTACATTGTAACATGCAACGCTGAATACGCCTTGTTTTGTGGCGGTTTAACAAGTACTCAAGTGCTACGAGTTGACCATGGTTTATGGTCATGGTTGTTTTGGACACCTTGTTTATGGTAGTTCTAATGAGTACCCAAGTACTTGGAGAAGATCATGGTTTATGGTCTTGGTTGTGTCAGAATCTTTCCTTGGATATGGAGGAAAAGTTGGATCGTCAAATTAGATTATTCATCTAAAAGTGGACGGAAAGTTCCCTTGTGGGGAAGTTTGTCCTGTATGGACTTCGTCTGTTCCCATGGAGGGACTAGATATGTTCAGTTCCGCTTGAAGATAGTGCCATTTCATGGACTTCGGAAGGAATGATCTAGCATCCTGGATTCAAGAATGGAGATTGGTAGTGGTTAGTTGTAGCCAAGGTTATGGCAAACAACTATGGAATTAAATCTACCAAATTTCCTTAAGGCCGAAACTGATTTCAATTATGTGAACATAATAACTCTGGCCAGAGGGAACAATGAAATATGCTATAGAGGTCACATCCCTTGGATGTGAGGTATGGCATGGTTCGTGAGCTCGTGCTCATGGTACATAATGTGATTTCAGTTGTCTTGATTTGATCAAAACCAGTTTGCTTACCACTTGACGAAGTGGTTGGCTGAGGGGATGGGATTCAAAGACCCACATAGCTTTCTAGAGGTGAGATGCCCAATTCCTACCTAACTAACGTTAGGGACAAATTCAATGTGACAAAGCTCACACCTAGAAATCTGAAGCACAAAGATGAATATCCCTGAGTGTGTGCTTGGTTCCTACAAGTTGGGAGGTTGAAGATGAAGTCTTCTTAATAGTTTCTTTGAAAAAGTGCAAATTGTAGGTGCACTATTGGGGTAACGTCCCACTAAAAGGATCTACCTATATGGATGTGAAGTTTGGGCGCTTCATGAAGCTTTGGGTTGGCTTCACATACGTTCACGAATAGATATGGACTCAAGGCCCTTAGAGTCAAGTACAGCTTTGGAGTTGTAAAGAAACTCATGTGTGTGTTATCTTTAGGCACCCAAAGAGGTTGATTGGTTCAATCCTTTGGACACCATGATTCTGGGGTGTTTGGAATGTGTAATTACACTAAGCGAAAATTCAATCCTTGTGATATTTTTGTTTATGCATAGAGTTTGGGATAAATGCTTGCTTATTTTGTGAATCAAGGATTACACTAAAATGGGGGAGGATTGTTGGTGATTTTAGTGTCATCATGAGATTGTTCCCTTGGAGGGAACAATGCCATTTAGTGTGATCGGGATTCATACAACACTATAGGAACTCATTTCGTTATAACACATGTTTGGGGGTGTGGAGTACACACGTGTGTAAGCGGACTAGAGTTCTAGAGGGAAACAATAAGGATTTGTTACATGTGAAGAGCAAGTACCCTTGGAGGGAACTTTGCTGCTTTGTTCCCTTTGAGGAAACAGTACAAGGAACTGTACAGATGGCTGGTTGATTTGAGCACATTAGCTACATTGTTAAATTGAGAACGTGTTGAGAACGTGCTTGTTACTACCGTGCAACTACAGTTGTGATCTCTCTTATAACCACCATGACTTATGTAACTCCCTTGTAAACCGCCGGTAACCGTCGGGGACAGTTACCTGAGATGGTAACCGTCATAGGAGCGGTTGTAACCGCATGGTAACCTCCCAATAACTGTCGAAAACTTTCCTAAACTTCTATAATTCGTTTATAGAAGGCTCCCACTGCCTATATAAAGGCTTTTCGGGGTGATAGTGTGTGTGAGATTAGAAGAGATGATCGAGAGACATCAAGAGACGATGTGATCTCTCATTAGATCGATTCTATCCAAAGTCATACATCCTCATTACATGCACTCTAAAGTTCAATTCTTTTCTGATAGCCTAGATCGGAATTGGATTGGTTTGTCTTATCTCACTTCAAATTTCGTGGATTCCCTAAGGCTATACTAGGGGGAAAATATTGATTTCGGAAAGCTCACAAGTGATTCAAACCTATATCAAGTTATTATTGCCTATGATTGATCTATGGATGTGGAGTCATCTACATCAACGTCCACGAAGGGGAACCCCAGATCTGCAGGGAGCATTTTAACCGTTTTGCAGATTCATCATCTCGGAGTGTTCAGTTTCGCATCAGCAGCTTCAGTGTCTTCCGAGGGAACGTTCCAGAGAAGGGTTACAGAAACCGTTAATACCTACATATAGTATACTAATCTTTCTTCTCATAATATATTATTATATAATAATCAGTATTATATATGTCATTGAACAATTAATAAATAAATATACGATTGATACATGCATGTAAAGATAATATATGATTCGTAAATGTATGTTAATCAAACCGACGTTATAAAATCAACAATTTCTACGTTAAATCAATCGCTAGATTCCTTAATCATGATATGAGTAGTACAAATGATAATTTTTCATGGATTTGAACGAGAAATTAGCACAAAAAAATTGAGAATTTCATCTGAAAAGCATGTTTTCATTGTCTTTCAACTACTTAAGGGTGAATAGAGTTTATCATCGTATTCTCTTTCCTTGTTGTCTCTATATTGAAAATGATGAAGACTCAAATTATATGTTTTTTATTATACTTTTACAAGAAAAAATCCATTAGAAAATAGAAACCAAACTTAATGGCACTTTCAATTTACATGATTATATTTGTTTTTTTGTTTGGTGGAATATTTGGAGGCATAAAAATAGTATCATTTCGTGAAGAGGGGGCGACGAAAAAGGATATTGAACCTTTAACAACAAAAGCAAGAACTTACCTCATTTTGATAATAGCTTAATGAGATAACTTCAAATCCTCGTTTAATTCTTCTTCATATGACATGCTTGACATGTTTAGTTTTTTACTATACTTTTTTACTCTTAAGAGTTTGAGAGAAGTGGGACAACTTTTGTTATTGTTATGAACAAGAATATGAAATACTTGTGAGAGAATTACAATTATTATAGACAATAATCGGTCATATTAATGGGTTGGATGTTGGTAAGTAAGAATAGTAAATGTGTTTTTAACTATCAACGTTTGAATTTGTCCATCCAAAATTTGTCCATCCAAAATGAAAGAGCAATGCATGACATGTTTGTCGAAAGGTAAAAAAAAAGCAATATGTCTGTCGTTTTTCGATAGACAAAATACTTAAAAAATTTCGCTCGCATAATTGTCCATCCATTTTGGATGGACAAATGCACTAATGTTCATTTAGTTTTGACGGACAATATCATAAAAGTCAACCTATTTTTGACAAACAATATTCTTTTCTCGTACATGCTCATGTTGTGTCGTCCGTTTATATTAGACTAGGTCGTCACGGGCTTAAAGTTAGATATTAGGCCAAAGTTAATTATTGGGCCCAATAAGATGTAACAACGTATAGGTCGTCATGTCCGTGCTTCGCACAGGGTTTATGTCGATGTTCTTTTATCTTGAGTTTATCTTGGGGACATGTAGATTGGGTTAATTATGTCGTTGTTCTCTACACAGAAGATAAACCTTGTCGAAGCAATATAATTTTTCATTATCTTAATAATTTTGACATGATCTAATTTAAATATACATAATAGTTAAATTTGTCGAAGCAATATAATTTTGCTACGTGTGATGGCCCGGTGTTTGTATAGTGGATGTATGAGTATACGTGTAGGTGTTGGTCTTGTATGTGAAGGCCATATGTCTGCATGCATGAAATTTAACATGTTGTTTTGTGCGTATAACACATGTCTTCATTTGATGATGTGTAATTCCAGTATTTGAATAGTGAATTGTTTAGTTTTTTTAAGGCAAGATAAATTGTTTTTTTTTCAAGCTTGAAGTTGTATATGTATGCATTAGTCATGCATTTTACCCAAATACGTGTCCACACTCATGTTGGGGCCCAAAATTAAATGTTGCACAATGTTTAGTAGTCTTGTTGAAACGATACTTCATGGATGTGTAAGTTGGTCGGTGCAATATGGGCCGATAAATCCAGGGCTTTACTATATGAAACCCAACACTTCGATTGATAAAACAAAGTTTCTTTCAAGTAGAATATTGGTCCAAGTAATATAGGTACCACCCAAGGATATAATACATAGAATAGATATGCATTTTATAATATATATAGAATGCTACAAAATTTGTTATACGATAGATATGTAATATCCCGCATTTTATAAGGGTATTTTAGAATTTTTCTTATGCCCGTATGGCTAAAAGGATGTTCGGGTACAAATATATTTAACCCGGGGTTAAAAGAACTCGTACCCATACTTTCCTCGCCCATACAAGGCGACCTTTTAGCAAAATTGTCATAACTTTTGATTCCATAATTCATACAATATAAAATTTGGAAGGATTAAAATAGACTTCTAGATCTAACTCCTCGATTTGGAATCACCTCATTTGGAGTTCGGAGCTGAGAGAACGGCCCCGTAGAAGTCAGGACGATTTCCTGATGGTCTCGGCCGCACCCGCGGCAAGTCGGCCACCGCACCCGCGGCGAGCGCTGACAGCTTCAGCTTCGTCTTCGCGATAAGATTTCTGAAATCTTATCTCTTTGGCCACTTGATCCACTTGCTCCACTTGTTGTCTCTTGTTCCCTTGACTTCGTGGGTTGTTGTCCCCTTGTCCCCTAGCTTGTTCCCTTTGAGGAGGCTCGGATTGGAGCTATAAAAGGGAGTTGAATCCAAAGCCATGCTCACTTCGTCTTCCTCCTTTGCTCTCCTCTGTTTTCCTCTGTTTTTCTCCATTAAAGCTTCAAGCTTGTGAGCTTCGTTTGAGAGTGTTAGGAGTTCCCTTTGATTGGTCAAGGTGCTCTTGAGTGGTGTTTGATGATATAAGGAGGTTAGAGATCGAACCCCAATCGAATCGAGGTCTAACAGATCGAGTTGGGTGAGTTTTCTCCTCTTCACTGTCGAACCATTGTTTCTGTGCAGCCACCGCACCTCGCGGCACGAACCTCACCGCACCCGCGGCGAGATAGGTTCGTGTTGTGGTTTGGTGTGTTGTGGTCTTGTGCGAGGGTTGGTTCCTTCGATTCTTTTCGTATTCTTTTAGATTCATATATAAGTATATTGGATCTAAGTTAGGGTCTCGTTGTGGGTCGTTTCTTTGGGATTTATTATTCCAGATATGTTCCAGTTTTGGACCCAAGAGTCATTGTCTCTAAGCTTTGCTTAAGCTTCTGCGGATTCATACAAGTGGCTGTTCGCTCTTGCTCATCATTCCATACTTTCATTAATTATCAATTGTTTGTTGTTAATTAATTTGGGATGATTCATCTGTTTTAGTTGGGAACAGTTTTGATAAATTATTTGATAAAAAGAAGTGTTGTTATAATAGGTTGTATATTGCTAGATACAGCGCTATTATGTTCATAATGGTTTTGTTGTGGATTTTAAAGGTGAACTTCATATGAAAGATTATAATAGGTTGCATATACTGTTAGTAGCAACGCTATTTTGATATATATATATATATAGATTGTTAGATCTATGATGTTAGCCTTGATGGCTTTGTTTTGATGTGATATATGACTGTGTTGAACTGTTTAGTTAGCACGAGTATTCGTAGGAACGCTATGTACCTTGTGGGGGTTTAGCTGTTTCTTTATAACTAGTACTTGGTGGATTTTTCCCCAGTACTCTCTAAGGTCTTGACCATGCCCTTACTCAGGGTGGTGCACTTAGCTAGTGCCAAATCTTTTGGGATTTATTCCCTCCGGTATCTCTTGTGAGGAGATCCGATATCTCTTGTGAGGAGATCTGATATCTCTTGTGAGGAGATCCGATATCTCTTATGGGGAGATTTAAAAGCTTATAATGTGATGCGTGTTTTGGAATTAAATCAGATAAGTGCCTTTAGTGCACATAATTAATATACCTTCGGCGAGTAGTGCAACTAGGTAATAGTGCAACTAGGAAATCTCATCTTGACTTTGATCAGAGTAAAGTTCTCTTTCCAATCTGGATTCGCCCTGGGGCGGTGAGGTTGGTTGTGAGCCGAAACATCAAGTCGTTTTTGAACGCTTGTGTGTAATTAATTAATGTTCCCCAACATTTGTCATGTTTCCTAAGGCTCATTTCATTTAGAGTCTTCTTTTTGGGATTGATTGCTGTGAGACTCGGTCTCCAGAATCTTCTCTTGTGCATACCTCTTGTTATTCCAGTAGGAGTATGATGGTTGACTATCGTCATCGGTTATTATTCGAGAAGCGATGAGTCTAACCTAATACGACTGCTTCGAACCACTCTGCTTTGTTCCCTTGCTAGTCTATTCATTTAGACTAACCAACCGTAATTTTCGTTGCATGGTTGGCTGGTGTCATCCGTTCGATTCGGCACATCAGGTGTGTTGAAGATCCGAGAAGGCTAGAACGACTATGAAGATGAATGGTGTTTTGAAGAGTTATTTTGTTTTAAAAGTCTTCCGCTGTATTTATTTCTGATTATGTATTTTTGATGTTTTTGGTCGTATTTGGAATTGTGTTGACATTCCGCGACTGTGGTTTAATAAAAGTTATGATATTTGGTATTGTAACTGTGGTTTGATGGTTATATCGTTTGGAAAAGCCTGGGGTGACTTCGGGGTTTTCGTCCGGGGTCATCGACAGTAATACTTTCAAATAGTGTGAAATTTGGGGGTGTTACAAGATATGCCTTTCATAATCGAGGACATGCCTGCAACGCATAGGTCGCCGATCTACCATCTTCCATAATTAGATTTTTGAGATAATACTAAAGACCAAAATGAGATTAATGTCTACCATATTCAGTGGAAAAGGAGTAAGTACAATAGTGCGATTTCAACGCGGCTAGATAAGATGAGGGCGCATATTCTCGATGTTCGTTATGATTGTTTCGTCCATATCTGGAAAGAAAACACAAAACTTGAGGGGGTTGATCCATTGTTTGATCACAATGTCATGCCACCATCCATGCTTCATCCAGACGTCCACAACCATACCGAAGAAGTATTGAGGCTTCGATACGAAAGGTGGAGGAAAATAGAGCCTATGAGACTGGACGACTTCCTTTGTGCGCGTTCTCTTGTCATCTTCGAGGAGTGTAAAGTATTCAATAACGTAGTAGTCATGGAATGGTGCGTCCACGATTTTTCCCTCATAGCAGGACCCAAGAAGATCTTCGCGGATGTCGGCGACTTCGACAATGTCACCTATATGGAACAACCGTCGCTCCCGCCTGTTCAGCCGCAAGCATATCGAAATCGATAAGATTTTTATTGTGGAGGAGATGTAAAATGTAGCCATAAGGAGAAGTACGAGCTTACCTAATGCTAGTGTCAGCTGAGCTTTGCATGATAACCGTTCCTAGGTGATGATGTGCCATTCTAAAGAATGCAAACCTTGATGTAAGAGGGGGTGTTATGGATGAGATATTGATACAAGACCTACGTTTTTTTGAAAGGTAGAGAAATGATGGAGCCTCTATTTGGAGTGAACGTTGAATAAGTATGTATATATAGAAGGCCTTGTGCTTTTGTGCACTTGTGAGTTTAGTGAGAATCTTGATTAGATTGGTTGTAGAATATTTTTAACATGTGACATTCTTGATTGACATGCAAACACAATTAATTGAAATATGGGTTTTGCAATTATGTTGCTTCTATTTTTTTCATGTAGAGATTTATGTACAAATGCTATCAATCCATGCAATATATATTGTCTGTGATTTTTTTCCTTATATATAATATTTCAAGTGGAAAAACAATTATTACAAACTACATATAAAAGTGGAGAAACAATTATTACATTATGCATGTCTACATACACATTTAACAAAATACACGAACACTTCTTAAAAATCAAAGTTGTTTATATATTTATTGAAGTGTTATAATCACATGTATAGCCAAAATAATATAGAAGGGAATGCTTTTTGAGTTGCATGTGCATGCTTCTCTTCCATCGAATATCAACCAAATCTACTCTCTCCCTCATATCAACATGCAAAATTGTGGTTGCACTTATATGTTGATGAAAGAGGGAGATGGTGTTGATGGGTTATCTTCAATTAAGTTAGATACAAAGAAGTCCACCTGTCACATGTTGAGGGGGATGATGTTGGTAACACTTTCATGTATAGCACATGGATAAAATGAAAATGGAAGGAAGAAATGACGACATAAGTAATGATGTCAATTGCATCACTTTAACATACAACACACATTTGCATGCAAAAGGGTGAATGCATGTGTATGTTGGTGAAAGAAGGAGATGATGTTGATGAGCTATCTTCAATTATGATACTATGGAATATAATTCGGCTACATGTGTATATTGTATATTGTATATGCCGTCGATTCTTTTTTCATCATTCACGTATGAGTAAGAAATTAGTTGCATGTGCATGTTGAAGAAAATATGTTGTCATAACATTTCATATAGTAATTATGCCGGCTTTGACATATTGTTGCATGTAAAACTAAGATTATGTTTCCATCTAGATTAATAAATACGTACAATCTCTTTGGATGTGCTTGAATGAATATAATTTTTAGGGAAATTCCATTTAGTACCCCTGTATTTAAGGTTATTTCAGTTGGTGTCCCATGTTTAAAAAATTTCTTGTTGGTACCCTTGTACTTTTGATAAAGTTTGGACTGTATCCTAAGCTTAAAATTTGTCATACTTTCCGTTAGTTTAGTCTAAAAGAAAAAAGAAAAAGAAACTAATTCATAAACTCTACCAGAAAAAAGAAAAAGAAAATTCTAAAACTAAAAGTCACCTTTACCTATGTAAACTAAGGGCTCGTTTGGTATAACATCTGGAATCGGGTTGGAATCAGGAATCAGAATGGAATTAGAAATCAAAAGAAATCATTCTTGTGACATAGTGTTTGGTATGTTTCCGGAATCAACCATTCCAAAAATTTATTGTTTGGTTAAATGTGGGAATCAAATCTCATTTAATGTTATTGATGAGAGATGATGAACTCTTTTTTATTTTGGAATGGCTCATTCCATGATTTTAGACGGAGAATCAATTTGTTCATAAGTGTTGGAATGGGTGATTCCAAGGAATCAATTTAATTCACGTTCCGAGCTCTACCAAACGTAAATATGGGAATCAACCATTCCCATACCAATTCCTCATTCCCTTGGAATCGTACCAAACGAACCCTAAAACACATACCGCCATCGGAGAGGGAGAGCAACAACATAGGGCAACCCGACGAGGACGATGGGCAAGGCCGGCAACACGACGGAGGGGAAGCCATCGAAATGACCGAGGGAAAGTCGACGACGGGGAGTGATGCGTTTCAGGCTCGACTCAAGTCGGGCAACGACGAGCCCAAGACGACCAAGACCCTAGCGTCCCCTGTGGCAAAAGACGTAGTCATATTTAGGCTATATTTATGTTATTTCCATTTTTAGCATGTTTCCTGTTTTAACATTTCCATTTCAGTCATTTCTATTTCGGGCGTGTGCTCCACTCTTGTAGAGTGGGCTAACCCATTAGTCTATTTCGCGGCCCAAGCCCATTAGGGTTTCGCCGAGCCCTTTTGCCTTTAAATAGGCTTCGTTGTATTCATTATTCCCTACATGGAGATTAAAGCTTAAGCCTTGCAGTTGAGATCATCTCCTCCCCTTAAGCCTCGACGTCACAAAACTGGTTAGACCCGATTGAACCACGTCACGGTTCACAAACACAATCTATCGCTCCATCGCTAGCTTCCGCCTGCGAGATCCTCTCGCCCCAACTCGGTCCCGCCGAGAGCAAGAAAGCCGATAACCGAGCCCACGCTTGGTTGCTACCTATCCCGGTTACTAAGGAGAAGGATCGAGGCCGTTTCCTGCCTAGATCCGACGTCAAACGTGGTCCGAACCCATCGGATCACATCAGGGAGGGATTATCGGCGATAGAGATGGTGGAGGGCAACCATACGACAAACTGATGTGTTTCTGTGCTCAAATTTCTGTTTTTTTTTTAATTTAGGGTGCGATTAGGAAGAATGAGGATGTGATTGATCTAATTTTTACCATTATGTGCTCTTATTTGGTTCAATTTATGACGTAATTTGAGTTAGGATTGATTTTGGGGTTTGAATTTTCAATGATTTTTAGTTAGGGTTTGCTGTTGTTTTATCAAATTAAGGTTGATTTTTACCAACTTAGTATCAAAATTGTTATTCTGATTAAGATTTTTTGGGATAAAAGTTGCTACTTAAATTATTTAATCAAAACTAATGGAGGCTTGGGGCTATGAGTGAAAGAAGCCAACAACAAGCTTTGATAAAATCATCAATGGAGGGAAAGCTTTCTGCAGAAAACTTGGAAAGAGGGTGTGAACTTTAAAATTTTGTTTTTCATATTTTCCCTTTTTATCAGAAGATTTTAGGAAGATTATTCCTTTCCTATTTATTTTCTGAACATACTAACGGAAAATGATAGATTTTAAGCTTTAGGGTATGGTCCGAACTCTTTTAAAAATATAGGGTACTAACATAAAACTTTTCAAACGTAGGACACCGTCTGAAATAACCCTAAGTACAGGGATATCAAATGGAATTTCCCTAATTTTTAATATACAAAAATACATGAACAATTTTTATAAATTAGAGTTGTTTATATCTTTATTCAAGTACTCTAACCACATGTATAACTAAAATTATATAGAAGGGAATATAAATTAGTTACATGTGCATAATGAAGAAGATATGGTGGCCTTTAAAGGGTGAAAATGGCACATGGATAAAATAAAAATGGCAAGAATGAAATGACGGTAGAAGTGATGATGTACCATGTCACATGACTACTATAATAGCACTATAACAACAAATTGTATTATTTTATTTTTCTTTGTACGTTCAAATTACATATAAAAGTGGATGAACAATTATTATATTACGACTATATGTCATTAGGGGATTAATATTTCTGACACCTAACACACACCTAATACACTTATAACTTGACACCTAACATATTGAAGAAGATATGGTGGCCCTTAAAGGGTGGAAATGATACATGGACAAAATAGAAATGGAAAGAATGAAATGACGACAGAAGTGATGATGTATTATGTCACATGGCTACTATAATAGCACTATAACAACAAATTGTATTATTTTATTTTTCTTTGTACGTTCAAATTACATATAGAAGTGGAGGAATAACTATTACATTACGACTACATGTCATTAGGGGATTAATATTTATGTCACTTGTAAAGTAAACTCGCCACTTGTTCTAAATCATACAACACCATGCATCATTTACATTTACATAACCCTTATATATACCTCAACCATTCAAGTTATTTACTTGTATAAACATTTCTTCTGCCTTGGCCAAGACTTATACACAAGTAAGTAATTCCTCAAGTACGTTGGAAATTTCTACTTCATTTTGTTATGATGTGCCTCTATACTTCATTGTCTTTGCATGATATACGTTTCTTTGCATGATATACTTCATTTCGTTGCTTTGTAATAATGTATTTGCATGATATACGTTTCTTTACATATTTTTACTCCATTGCCTCTATGTAATATGTTGTATCATGTGCAAAGCATTATGATGTTTAAATCTCTAAAATATACAATGCCCTATTGTAGCTTGATACCCGATGGCAAGTGGTAGCAGTGACGAGTACAAACCCAAAACTCCAGTGTACTAGGAGCTGTGGGAGATGCTCGAAAGTGCAAGGAGGGTTGACCATCTGGATGGTAGTAATGAATTTATTTTGTTTCAATTTTAAATAACAATGGATTTCATATTATGTATTATAGTGTGTTGACAAAAATGAATTTGGATTTAGGGCGGAGAATTGAAACCGAGATTTGGATGTCTTATATGCGATTTATAATAGAGGGTGACTGTAGGATGAGCAAGCGTTTGGAAGAACACGAGAATCTGATGAAAAGGTTAGATGAGTTGAATAAGTGGATTCCTCAAACTCTTGATGAGGTTCGGGCCAAGTGGTCGGATCTCCACCAGGTAATTTTTCAGTTTTTCATAGAGTGATGTCTATATCATCAAATTGTATCTCACCGTATGTTATATGATTTCCAGATCGAAAGGGAGTCCATAACAAATGAGTCCCTAACGGTGGGTGAAATTGAATTTGCAATGCTCGTGAGGTCTGCGATTAGGATGATGACTCTCCCTTGATGTATATGGCTTGATAATTCGTACCCTATGTTCTAGTGTTTTAGTTTATGGCCATCGTATGTAAGGATAATTACTCTATTTTGGTTTTACTGGTGGTTATGTAAGGATTGTTATGTATAGACATCTTTTAGGAGGTGACCCTCCCTTGATGTTTATAGCTTGATAATCTCTGATTTCTGTTCTAGTGTTTTAGTTTATATCTGTCGTAGGTAAGGATAATTACTCTATTTTGGTTTTGCGGGTGGTTATATACTTATATATGGCTTGTTATGCTATGGACAGCCCCCGACCTTTTCATTTTGCAGTCGAAGATAAAACTGAAATCTTCTCTATTTTTGGTTTTACGATTCTCCCTTGATGTTTATGGCTTGATAATCTCTACTTTGTGTTCTATTTTGGTTTTACGACGCCTTGCTTCGCATGGAGAAAATGTAATCCCAAGCTAGACCTTCGACATGCCTCGGGTCTTTGAAGAGTCATACATATTAAACTAAGCAATTAAATTTGTAATGAATTCAATTTTTTACACATGATAAATAACACAATAATAAAATCCTCATAAAAATATCAGGCAAAAGGCATGAGCCAATTGAAATATAGCCTTCATTCTTCAAACGGTTGGACCACGAGCAAAGTCACCGAGCCAACTTGAACTTCTCTTGACGCTTCATGAGCCATTAGTCCCTCCATGAGTCTAGATTGGACTCTATATGCTCGGGTTCGGGTGATCACGTTGGGGGATGGGTCATGGCCTCCATTTGATGTAGGAACCCTAGTAGAGTCGGGGAGTTGAGAACGGGTGAGGCGTCGACCAGTTCTATTTTGGTTTTACGGCGCCTTGCTTCACATGGAGAAAATGTAATCCCAAGCTAGACCTTCGACATGCCTCGGGTCTTTGAAGAGTCATACATATTAAACTAATCAATTAAATTCGTACTGAATTCAATTTTCTACACATGATAAATAACACAATAATAAAATCCTCATAAAAATATCAGGCAAAAGGCATGAGCCAATTGAAAGATAGCCTTCATTCTTCAAACGGTTGGACCACGAGCAAAGTCACCGAGCCAACTTGAACTTCTCTTGACGCTTCATGAGCCATTAGTCCCTCCATGAGTCTAGATTGGACTCTATATGCTCGGGTTCGGGTGATCACGTTGGGGGATGGGTCATGGCCTTCATTTGATGTAGGAACCCTAGCAGAGTCGGGGAGTTGAGAACGGGTGAGGCGTCGACCAGGCAAACAGGATCTTTCCTCAGCGCTCCCACCTTGAGGGGTTGGCATAGGACTATGGAGATCCAAAGTCACCGGGATGCCCGGTGGAAAGTGGCGCAGGTGGTCCATGGCCTAGGTGGACTTGGGCGTCGCGAAGGGCCTGCGGCGAGCGGCGTCGGGGTTGGCAGGATCGTTGACATTGGCATAATTTGCCTATCTTATAGAAATTTTGACATGTGATATATAACATCATAATAAAGTCCTCATAGAAATATCAGGCAAAAGGCACGAGCCAATTGGAAGATAGCCTTCATTCTCAAACGGTTGGACCACGAGCAAAGTCACCGAGCCAAGTTGAACTTCTCTCGGCGCTTCTTGAGCCATTAGTCCCTCCATGAGTCTATATTGGAGTCTATATGGTCGGGCTCGGATGATCACACCGGGGGGTCGGTCATGGCCTCCATTTGATGTAGGAACCCTAGTAGACTCGCGGAGTTGATAACGAGTGAGGCGTCGACCAGGCAAACATGCTATTTCCTCGACTCTCCCACCTTGAGGGGTTGGCATAGGACCATGGAGGTCCATAGTCGTATAGTTGAGTTGCATATCTCTCTACCATCAATTATTAACCAAATCTACCCTCTCTCTCATATCAGCATGCAAAACGGCGGATACATGTGCATGTTGGTGAAAGAGGGAGATGATGTTGATGGGTTATCTTCAATTATGATATTATAGAATATAATTTGGTTTATTTGTTATATTTCCATTCTAAACAATAAGTACGTACAATCTCTTTGGTTGTGCTTGAATGACTATAATTCGTAATATACAAAAGTATATGAACAATTTTTTTTAAAATTAGAGTTGTTTATATCTTTATTCAAGTACTCTAATTACATGTATAGCTAAAATAATATATAAGAGAATATAAATTAGTTGCATGTGCATGTCGAAGAAGATGTAGTGGCTCTTAAAGGGTGCAAATCACACACGGCGCGTCAGAGGCTCGCCGGATTGTGCTACAGCGCAATTGGTAACAAGTGGGAGTTAAGCCGCTTGTTAAAGCGGGAGGTCTCGAGTTCGAGCCTTGCGAACAACCTCCCCAGTTTGGGGGATGGGTTGGGATATATGGGTTGCGGCCCATGGGGGATAGAAATGGTTGGGCCAATGCGCTCGGAGGCCCCTATCCATTGTTGTATGATTCTTTAAACTTTCCAGATTTGTCATAATTCCTTAAGACTCACTTCCGTTGGAGTCTTCCTTTGAGTTGATTTCTATAATGATTCAGTCTTCCAGAGTCTTCTCTTGTGCATACCTCTTGTTATTATTCTATAGAAGTATGAAGATTGATTATCGTTATCGGTTATCATTCGAGAAACGATAAGTCTAACCTAATACAACTACATCGAACCTTCTGCTTTGTACCCTTGCTAGTCTATTCAAGTAGACTAACCCACGAACTTTGTTCTCCGCATGTGGGCTGGTGTCATCCGTTCGATTCGGACATCAGATAGAAAGTAGTTCAGAAGAATAGAAGGACTATGGAGTCGACGGTGGTTTTCGAATGTTTTAGTTATTTTATTAATCAGGTTGAGATCTTTTGGGCAATGACTTTGGTTGTAATGTGTTTTATAAGACTTCCGTTGTACCCTACTTTATAAGACTTCCGCTGTATTTGGTTTAAACTTTGTGTTAGCCTATTCGGGATTGGGTTGTAATCCCGTAACTCATGTTTCTTTGACAATGTTATGTTTTGGAATTGAATGTTTTGATCATTATGTATCATTTGTATTTCATAAATTGTATTTAAATGGTAAAGCCTTGGGTGATCTCGGTAAAGAACACTAGGGTCACTGGCGGTAATACCTTTCCAAAAGGGTTAAGTTTTGGGAGTGTTACAGTTTTGTTCCAGGAGACGTACGCTATCGATGAGTCGATTGATATATGGGACCACGGTGGATGGTGGTTAGGCTACGTCACTACGGTTCACAATGCTCCAACCAAATATGAAGAATTTTTACCTTTTCGCAAGACTGTGGTTGAGGCCAGAAGATAAAAAATGAGACCACGGGGAATATAGACAGCGTACTTGTCACAAGCCTACCTTTCCAAGACGACAGTTGTGTTGAAGCAGTAAGTTTTTCTGGCTATATCGACACAAGAATGCGATAGACTTTAGACTAAGCTTTTTATATTACCTTTTGTGTTTTGAAATGCACATTTGTGCTTGTAGGCCATGTGGTATTTAAAGTGTGCATATGTATTTTGCCTTTACTTTCGTTTTATAGGCAAGGAAAAATAGATCTTTGTAGTATAATATACTTACAAATCTAGGGGGAAAGCGCCTACTAAAATGTATCTCCTCTTTTGTTATGTAGTATGGCATGTTAGATATATATTTCCATTTTCTCAATCTTTGTGCGAAATATTATTAGAAGATGATTGACTTTCCTTTTAATGATGCCATGATGTTACAAAATCTTATTAGAAGATGTTACAAAGTGCGAAGCACATGCATTACGCTATCGGCGAGTCGATCGATATATGGGACCACAGTGGATGGTGGTTAGGCTACGTCACTACGGTTCGCAATGCTCCAACCAAATATGAAGTATTCTTACCTTTTCACAAGACTGTGGTTGCGGCCAAAAGATAAAAAATGAGACCACGAGGAATATAGACAGCGTACTTGTTACAGACCTACTTTTCCAAGACGACAGCTGTGTTAAAGCAGTAAGTTTTTTTGGATATATCGACACAAGTATGTGATAGACTTTAGACCAAGCTTTCTAGATTATCTTTTATGTTTTGAAAAGTACATTTGTGCTTGTAGGCCATGTGATACTTAAAGTATGCATATGCATTTTGCTTTTCCTTTTGTTTTATGGGCAAGGAAAAATAGATCTTTATAGTATAATATACTTACAAAACCTAGATTCGTAGTGATGTTGTTGAAAATGATTGCCTTTCCTTTTAATGATGCCATGATGTTACAAAATCTTATTAGAAGATGATACAAAGTGCGGAAAATGTAATTCCAAGCTAGACATTTGACATGCCTCGGGTCTTTAAAGAGTCATACATATTAAACTAAGCAATTAAACTCACAATGACTTGAATTTTTGACACTTGGATACATCATAATAAAGTCCTCATAAAAATATCAGGCAAACGGCACGAGACAATTGGAAGATAGCCTTTATTCTTCAAACGGTTGGACCATGAGCAAAGTCACCGAGCCAACTTGAACTTCTCTCGGCGCTTCATGAGCCATTAGTCCCTCCATAAGTCTAGATTATAGTCTATATGCTCAGGCTCGGGTGATCACGTCGGGGGATGAGTCATCGCCTCCATTTGATGTAGGAACCCTAGCAGAGTCGAGGAGTTGAGAACGAGTGAGGCGTCGACCAGGCAAACATGCTCTTTCCTCGACGCTCCCACCTTGAGGGGTTGGCATAAGACCATGGATGTCCATAATCTTCGGTTTTCCCGGTGGAAATTGGCTCAGGTGGTCCATGGCCTTAGGTGGACTTGGGCGTCGCGGAGGGCATGCGGCGAGCGACGCCGGGTTGGCAAGAGCGCAGGTGAGGGCATTGGCATAATTTGCCTATCTTATTGAATTTTTGACATGTGATAAATAACATCATAATAAAGTCCTCATAAAAATATCAGACAAAAGTCACGAGCCAATTGGAAGATAGCCTTTATTCTTCAAATAGTTGGACCACGAGCAAAGTTACCGAGCCAACTTGAACTTCTCTCGGTGCTTCTTGAGCTATTAGTCCCTCCATGAGTCTAGATTGGTATCTATATGCTCGGGCTCTAGTGATCACGCCGGGTGGTTCAGGGCCTCCATTTGATGTAGGATCCCTAGTAGAGTCAGGGAGTTGAGAACAAGTGAAGCGTCGACCAGGCAAACGAGTTCTTTCCTTGGCGCTCCCACCTTGAGGGGTTGGCATAGGACCATGGAGGCCGATAGTCATCGGGGTGCCTGGTGGAAAGTGGCTTAGGTGGTCCATGGCCTTAGGTGGACTTGGGCGTCGCGGAGGGCCTGCGGCGAGTGACACCGGGGTTGAAAAATTGAAGCTTTAGCTACAAAGAAGTACACTTGTCACATGTTGAGGGAAATGATGTTGGTAACACTTTCATGTATGGAACGTGGATAAAGTGAAATGGCAAGAATGAAATGACGGCAGAAGTAATGATGTCAATTACATCACTTTAACATACAACACACATTTGCATGCAAAAGGGCGGCTGCATGTGTATGTTGGTGAAAGAAGGAGATGATGCTGATGTGATATCTTCAATTATGATACTATGGAATATAATTCAGTTACATGTGTATGTTGTCAATGCCGTTGATTCTCTTCTCATCATTCACGTGTGAATAAGAAATTAGTTCCATGTGCATGTTGAAGGAGATATGTTTTCATAGCATTTCATATAGTAATGATGTTGAGGGAGATGATGTTGGTAACACCTTCATGTATGGCACGTGGACAAAGTGAAATGGTAAGGAAGAAATGATGGTAGAAGTAATGATGTCAATTGCATCACTTTAACATACAACACACATGCAATTTGGGTTTGATCCTTGATCAAAACGAGAAATTAATATATGCGTCTCAACCAAGTCCGCCTCAGAAGAGATCTTTATTAGGGTTTGTGATCACCAGGTTATATTACCGCCTATTTCGTCGACTGCATCACTTTAACATACGAGAAATTAATATATGTGTCTCAACCAAGTCCGCTTCAGAAGAGATCCTTATTAGGGTTCGTGATCACCATAGTTGACATAGGCATCATATTATATTCTGCCGACTGCATCACTTTAACATACAACACAATACTTTGATATTAATAGTGATTTTGACCTTGACATATCATTGCATGCAAAACTTTTATTATATTTCCATTCAGTTTAGTAAATACGTACAATGAAGTGACATGTTATGTACCTATTATAATAGCAATCGCTAGGTTTAGTATTCCAATAATTTTAATACATGTTGATTTATCCATTTATACAACTCTTGATTCAACATTTGTGTTAGCTTCTCCAGTTATTTTAGGTTGTTGCACAACTCGTAGCTCAGTCTTAACATTCAAACGAAAAGAAAATAGGGTTATTTAGTATTTACCAAAATCACTCAATTAAAACAAAACACACTATACCACCTTTTACATTAAACCTCTTCCGATAACTTGTCATTAACATTTATATACGAGTCTCTAGGTGATGTAAACCGAGATTGGCTCTGACCTTCTCCGTTTGACTCCATTTGAGTTCTAGGTTCACAAAATTGTCTCCAAACTTGACTTTCTCTCCGATCGTTCAGCTTACGGGTGAATGATAATGATAACATTATTTCAATTGTTTAGAGACATTTTAGGATTATATTTAATTGTAATTCTAAATTATCTAGTTGTTAAGATATGAGATATTTTTTCTCATTAGCTGTTATTCTCTTGTGTATCTATATATATATATATCATACTATTATCAATAACACAAGTACACTCTACGCTCTTCCTCCTAATCTCTATACCAACAACCTTCAAAGCGGCAGTAGTAGGAATAACATTTTAAGTGGCATTACAATCTCTTTCAGGTTTGGTTCAAGGGGCACGCTTCGAAGCGGTGAGGACAGGTTCATCACCGGAATCATGATGCTCATCAAGAGTACCAACAACCTTCAAGGCATCAGTAGCTTGAAACTTAGCAGTACTAGCAATAGGCTTGTTAAAACATACTCTACATATTGCACACATACAATCGCATTAACCCCTTATAATCACAAGAGAAAAAAAGCATCAGAATGAACAAATGGACGAGTTGAAAGACCTAGAAATTGTATCTAAAACTTATAAAAAGCCTCGAGAGAACAAATCGTCATTTATCTTTACAGTTCCTCTCTCCCTGTAATACAAAACAATAACACAGAAAGAGACAGAAAAAAATTAACAGAAGCATTGACAAAGGGTCAGTACGCTCTTTCTCCTAATCTCTATATGGTATCAAGAGCAGGTCGATCATGACCTGTTTTTTTCTTGCTTCCGCCAATAAAATTAGGCTTCGGCCTATACAAAACCGGCCTTTGGCCAACCCATTCATGGCTTTCGCCAACAAAACTTCGGTTTGACCGATTCCATGAAGTCTACGACTGATCCAGGTGATTCCACACGAAACCAGTCCACTCCGGACGAATCCAGCTCCACTCCTCTTTAGTCTGGACGACTCCGGCTTCACTCCAATAAAACCAGTCCACTCCGAGCGAATCTATATCCACTCCGACAAAACCGGAATCGACTCCGATCGGATCCACCCGATTCCGATGAAACCGAGAGCGGCTCCGCCCGACTCGGATAGCTCTATTGGAATGGGAAGATGTGGCACTAGAATCATCAAACTCAACTGTAATAGGATCAACATTCGAAGCGGCATCAGTAGCTCCAGCGGCATCACCCTTAGCTCCGTCAGGTTTGACTACATAGACATCATCAACCCCAATGTGGTAGGAGCAAGCTTCAAAGCGACATTGATAGCATGCATTTAGGCTAGTTTAGGTCACCTTTATTTCTGCTATTTTGGTTTGTTTCGTTCATTTTCCTTTTAGTTTTATTTGGTTTTAGTAGATTTGTAGTGTTCGGAGTCTACTCTTACGTCTGTTTCATTTCAGGTTCTTTAGGAGGCATTTTTGGAGAATGTAAGCTTCAATACGAAGATGTTCGAGTAGTGGGCTCGAAGGGATGATGCCAATGTCAAGTGTGCGGATGACAAGAAGGAGGCGGGACTAAGGAATCAATCTCTCTTGTCTGAAATTCCTGGGCGTTGGTCCAACTTGTAAAACTTCGTTCTCCCTGCTCAGACCTCCAAATGCAATGATTCCAACTCGAGGAGTTAGATCTACGAGTCTAGTTTGCCTCCTCAAAATTTCAGACCAAAATAATGAGTGAGCAGAAAGTTATGACAATTCTCCTGAAGTGTCGCAGATGGAGGTGTCGAGACCCGGCCGAGTTTCGGCCCGAGTCAGGAGCCACCTCAAGACGTCAACTGGGAACAACTCGATCGTGACCCGACCGAGTTTGTGCCCGAGTCACCCAAGGAAGTTAACCGAGAACAACTCGGTCCAGACCCGACCGAGTTGCCTCTCGAGTCAGCCCAAGAGTTGTTAACTGAGAACAACTCGGTCATGACCCGACCGAGTTGTCGCTTGAGTCAGCGACGCTGACTGAAACTCGGCCCGTGACCCGGCCGAGTTTCTGGACCGAGTCGGGCTACTTGTTTTGTCTCCGACTTGTTTTGTTCCTTGGGTCGTTTTGCTATTTCGAGGGGGTATAAAAGACTTGTAAAAACTTCTATTTGGGAGACCTAGCAGCTGCATCTACGTTTTTCTAGATCTCAAAAACCCTAGGGGAAGATTTTGGAGATTTTGCTACATTGGATCGTTTGAGAATCAAATATCTTTTGGAATACAATTGGTATATTGTCTCTTTCAATGAATTTGATTTCTCTTTCTCTCATGTCTAGCTAAACCTTCTTTTCTAGGGTTGGGTGAACCCAATGGTGAATTAGGTAGGTTTGATTGCGGTATTTGATTGAATGAATATGTGAATGAGATTTGATTCTATCCTAGGATGCTTAATGACCTAATTGATTCGTAATTAGGATTTCTATTGGAATTTGAGACCGAAAGGAGAAAATGATAATAGAAGATTGATACATGATAGATCCCTAGGATAGAACTTGAGGATTATTTGTGCGAAAGTGACTTAATCCCTCTTGTGTTACTTGACTATCGAATTGATTTTTGGATGAGTAGATTCCGCGGAGCGCGAAAGCGAATGTTGTTTCTATTTGTTCATTGATCTTTACAGAACTTAATGGACCTTAATGAGATTAGCTTTGTGCGAAAGTGACTGCTAGTCGAGTCTAGGTACATGCACTATTCATCTGAAAAGAGGTAGTGTTGACATTAGATAGTGAGTCCTTCAAATAACATTCATATTGAAATCTAATCAGATATTGTCTAGAATCTACCGAAACACCATTGTGAGGATCCTAACCTTGGAAGCTTTTTCTCAACTGATAATTCATTTTTACTTGACATTTGTTACCATTGAAACTGAATTACAAACCTTTCTTGTCTACGACTTAGTCTATTAGTTGATCTAGCAATTGATACTACTTCATAGTCCCTGAGTTCGACACCTTGGTACTACAACCGAACCCGTACACTTGCGGGGTAGAATTTGGACCTATCAAGTTTTTGGCACCGTTGCCGGGGACTATTGCTAGTATTGGTTGTTACACGCAACCGATAGATTAGGTCTTATTTTGTTTTTGACTTTGTTTCTTTTGTCTTTGGTTTCAGATATTGTTCTCACTCCTATGCGAAGAGCCCTGAGCGCTGGTGAATTCTACGAACCAGATCCTGAACCCGAGCGTGCTTTTCACAAAAGAAGAGGAGAGCAGGAAGAAACTAGAGCCTGAGCAATGGATGAGGCGGCACAACAGCAACAACAACAACAACAACAACATGAGTTGCTGCAACAACAACAGCTGCAACTACAAGAGTTGCAACAACAACTACTAAATCAGCAACAGGAGATGCAACAGTTGTTGAATGTGCCTCCGCCCATGACATTGGGTGACTATGTGCTGCCACGTCACCAAGGACCCACATCTGGTGTGGTCCGACCTCCAGTTCAGGCCAGGAATTTTGAGCTGAAGCCATCTCTGATTAATATGGTTCAGTAAAATCAGTTTGGAGGTCTTCCATCCGAGAATCCTCACCAACATCTCAACACTTTTCTGGAGCTTATGGATATGGTGAAGATTCATGATGTCTCGAATGACGCGCTTTATTTGTGCGCCTTCTCATTCTCTTTGAGAGACAGGGCTAAAGCATGGTTCAAGGCCCTGCCTCATGGCACTATCACAACATGGGATGAGTTGGCTAAAGCTTTCCTAACCAAGTATTTCCCCCCAAAGAAGACAGCTGAGATGAGGAATCAGATCAGTTCATTTCAGATGAAAGATGGGGAGTCTCTGTATGAAGGTTGGGAGAGATTCAAAGAGCTCTTGTTGTTATGTCCTTACCATGGACAAGATAAGTGGGTGTTGCTTCACACCTTCTACAATGCTGTGGACAACGCTACTAGATTGCTCATTGATGCCTCATCTGGAGGCACAATCATGAATATGCATGTTGATGTGGCTTGGGAGAAGATTGAGAATATTGCCCAACACAACCACTATTATAATGATGCTCGATCTACTCCAGGCTCTAAGAGAACAGCTGGTCTTTATGAGGTTGACAATGAGGTTGCGCAACAAGCAAAGATGGAGGCTATGGCTCATGAGATAAAGCAGATGAAGTTGAGTATGAGTAGAGCTAAGCTTAAGAATGAGGAGAGTCCACCTCCGGTTGTTTCAAATGTGGTTTGTCAATTCTGTGGGGCAGGTAATCATACTATATCATCTTGCCAAGTGTTTGCTTCTAAAAATGAGCCACAGGAGGAAGAAGTGAACTACATGAACAACTTCAACAGGGGTCCTAGAAATGATCCATATTCCAACACCTATAATCCCGGTTGGAGGAATCATCCTAATTTTTCCTACAAGAATGATGATGCGCAGCAAAGACCACCTCCAGGGTTCCAACCGGAACTCTCTCGACTGCAAGCACCCGCTCAGACCTTTGATAATTCCGCACTTCAGTCTGTGTTGAGGGAAATGGCTAAAAATCAAGGGATCATTGCTTCTCAGTTGGAAGCCCTATCCAAGAAGGCTGAAAACTTTGAGAGCTTGCCTAAGAGGATGGACCAATTGGAGAGTCAGTTGGCCCAAATTGCTATGAATGTTCCTAGGCCTACTGGTCAACTTCCTGGTCAACCTGAAGTCAACCCTAGGGAGCATTGCAGGGCTGTCTCTCTGAGTGAAGAAAAACAGTTGGAAGAGAACAGTCCAAGAGAAAAAGAAGCGACAAAGGAGCCTGTGGAGAAGCCACAAGAAGAAGAACCCAAGTATGTTGCTCCCCCGCCATACAAGCCACCTCTTCCTTTTCCTCAGAGAAAGATTCAGATACAGCTAGAGCACCAATTTATGAAGTTTAAGGAGATGATGAAGAAGCTGTATGTTGACATACCTTTCACAGATGTCCTCACTCAAATGCCTGCGTATGCTAAGTTCCTAAAAGAGATTCTGATCAAGAAGAGAAGGCTAGAGGACTATGAGACTGTGGCCCTGACAATGGACTGCGCTGAGAAGATGCCAAATAAACTACAAGATCCGGGTGAATTCTTTATCCCTGCATATTTTGGCAATCTCACTTATAATTGTCTTTGTGATCTCGGGTCTAGTGTCAATGTTATGCCTTTGTCAATCTGTAAAGAGCTGAAATTGGGTGAGCCTGTTCCATCCAAGATGCGTCTCATTATGGCTGATAGGTCTATTACTCATCCTGCTGGGATAATAGAAAATGTCCCTGTGAAAGTGGGAAAGTTCTTCATACTAGGAGATTTTGTGATACTTGTCATGGAGGTTAGTGATAAAACTCCCATCATCCTTGGGAGACCATTTTTAGCCACTGTTGGGGCTAATATTGATGTCAAGAATGGGAAGCTTTCATTCACAATAGGGGAAGAGAAGATTGAGTATAAATATTTCAAGGACTACTTTCTTGAGATATACAAAGACACTCCACCAGCTCCTATCACAGGTACCTGTTGTAAGATTGAGGTTGATCCTGGGCAAGAGGAGATCTTATCGGACATAGCTGGTTTGCTTGATGAGTGTTTGGGAAATCTGGACTTGGATGCTTATGAGAATGCTAGTGCGAAGAAAAGGCAAACACCAACGAAAAGGAAGAAGGCCAAGACAAGGGTTGAGCTCAAGAGTGGAAATATGGTGTTGTTATCCCATGAAAAATCTAACATGTTTCCAGGTCCTAAGGGGACAAGATGGTCAGGACCATATAGGGTGACTCGAGTTCTGAAAGGTGGGACGGTCATGTTATGGCATAAAAACTCAGGAAAGTTCAAAGTGCAAAGTCATCGGCTGAATCCTATTATCACGCCTAACCCGATCAAGCAGGGTACCACCGACCCTTCCGATCCAAGTACATGAAAGTGGTGGGAGGTCAAGCTAATGACCTAAAACAAGCGCTGGGCGGGAGGCAATCCATCAGATTCATGGTGAGTACTTCTTTTTCCTTACGCTTTTACTCTCTACATTGGGGGCAATGTAGGTTTTAAGCTTGGGGGAGGGGAGTATTTTCATTTTGCATTGCATATAGTTTGCATGATTAGTTGCATTTTTGTTTGCATTTGAATTTTTAGTTGCATATTTGCCATGCTTGATCCTTTGTGGGTTCTCATAACAGTACATGTACCATGAATCCTCTTAATATGCCTTGGTTGTTGATATTACAAATTGCATTATGAGCATGATATGATTGATCAAACCTATGACAATGACCTGAACATGTGGACTTTGACTAAGATACGTTAGAACCGACACTCTAGACAAAATTTCCTAGCGAGCTTGTTGGCCTTCCTTGGACTACATTTGCAAAAGTCTCTTGTTTTCTTCATGTGTGTGAACTCTCTTTGTGTGCTAACTCTAGAACTTGCATTAATATCTTCTTTGAGGCCACGCTCACGACTTATGTGCATGACATTAGTAGGATTGAGGCATTGTTTTTATTAACCCTTTTCATCCTTGGCCACCCTATTCATGTATCCTTTGCTTGAAGCCCGTTGTGCCTTATTGCCTATTCTTTGGAAACTCCACAAAAGCATACCGAGCCTATAAGTTCATCCTTCCCATCCGGGGATTAGTATAGTTGAATTTTTGTTGCTAAAGTGGATTTTAGCCAAGCTTGGGGGAGGTTACATATATGGTGGTTAGAAATGTATATAAATTTGTAATGTGTCTCCTTTCCATGTGTCTTCTTTGACTTCTAAAAAAAAGAAGAAAAAAAAAGAAGTCAAGTAAAAGAAAGGAGACCATGTCATATGTAAGGGTTAAGTTGTATGGGTTTGAAGGTTGAAATTCAATTAAAGGGTATTTTCGCTTGGTGTTGTCTTGGTAAGATCCTCTTCCCCGGATTTAGCTCCTCGTGACCTAAATACTCCTATGCCCTATGTTATACCTTGGCCCCATTACAACCTTGGAAAATCCCTCATGATTTTTGTCGTGTGCATGGTCTTTAGTGGTGGAGATTAAGAACACTGTTGCAAGCTTATGGTAGTGTAGCATTCAAAGTTGAGAATTGATATTGAGTGAAACACATGCTTAAACACATGAGTGTGAGTGACTTGTTTTTTTCCGATTCTGGTGAGGTCTTGAGTGAAGGAACTGATTGTACTCTTGTCATTGATTGAGAAGCATGCTAGGACGGAATTTGTTGTTTGTTTGGCCTTTCATGGTTATTGGTCATATGTCTTTTGGATAGAAACAATTGTTGCATATTCTGTGTACTCATTGTCATGCACTTGCTTGGGACAAGCAAGGTTCAAGCTTGGGGGATTTGATAGCATGCATTTAGGCTAGTTTAGGTCACGTTTATTTCTGCTATTTTGGTTTGTTTCGTTCATTTTCCTTTTAGTTTTATTTGGTTTTAGTATATTTGTAGTGTTCGGAGTCTACTCTTACGTCTGTTTCATTTCAGGTTCTTTAGGAGGCATTTTTGGAGAATGTCAGCTTCAATACGAAGATGTTCGAGTAATGGGCTCGAAGGGATGATGCCAATGTCAAGTGTGCGGATGACAAGGAGGCGGGACTAAGGAATCAATCTCTCTCGTCTGAAATTCTTGGGCGTTGGTCCAACTTGTAAAACTTCGTTCTCCCTGCTCAGACCTCCAAATGCAATGATTCTAACTCGAGGAGTTAGATCTACGAGTCTAGTTTGCCTCCTCAAAATTTCAGACCAAAATAATGAGTGAGCAGAAAGTTATGACAATTCTCCTGAAGTGTCGCAGATGGAGGTGTCGAGACCCGGCCGAGTTTCGGCCCGAGTCAGGAGCCACCTCAAGACGTCAACTGGGAACAACTCGGTCGTGACCCGACCGAGTTTGTGCCCGAGTCACCCAAGGAAGTTAACTGAGAACAACTCGGGCCAGACCCGACCGAGTTGCCTCTCGAGTCAGCCCAAGAGTTGTTAACTGAGAACAACTCGGTCATGACCCGACCGAGTTGTCGCTCGAGTCAGCGACGCTGACTGAAACTCGGCCCGTGACCCGGCCGAGTTTCTGGACCGAGTCGGGCTACTTGTTTTGTCTCCGACTTGTTTTGTTCCTTGGGTCGTTTTGCTATTTCAAGGGGGTATAAAAGACTTGTAAAAACTTCTATTTGGGAGACCTAGCAGCTGCATCTACGTTTTTCTAGATCTCAAAAACCCTAGGGGAAGATTTTGGAGATTTTACTACATTGGATCGTTTGAGAATTGAATATCTTTTGGAATACAATTGGTATGTTGTCTCTTTCAATGAATTTGATTTCTCTTTCTCTCATGTCTAGCTAAACCTTCTTTTCTAGGGTTGGGTGAACCCAATGGTGAATTAGGTAGGTTTGATTGCGGTATTTGATTGAATGAATATGTGAATGAGATTTGATTCTATCCTAGGATGCTTAATGACCTAATTGATTCGTAATTAGGATTTCTATTGGAATTTGAGACCGAAAGGAGAAAATGATAATAGAAGATTGATACATGATAGATCCCTAGGATAGAACTTGAGGATTATTTGTGTGAAAGTGACTTAATCCCTCTTGTGGTACTTGACTATCGAATTGATTTTTGGATGAGTAGATTCCGCGGAGCGCGAAAGCGAATGTTGTTTCTATTTGTTCATTGATCTTTACAGAACTTAATGGACCTTAATGAGATTAGCTTTGTGCGAAAGTGACTGCTAGTCGAGTCTAGGTACATGCACTATTCGTCTGAAAAGAGGTAGTGTTGACATTAGATAGTGAGTCCTTCAAATAACATTCATATTGAAATCTAATAAGATATTGTCTAGAATCTACCGAAACACCATTGTGGGGATCCTAACCTTGGAAGCTTTTTCCCAACTGATAATTCATTTTTACTTGACATTTGTTACCATTGAAACCGAATTGCAAACCTTTCTTGTCTACGACTTAGTCTATTAGTTGATCTAGCAATTGATACTACTTCATAGTCCCTGAGTTCGACACCTTGGTACTACAACCGAACCCGTACACTTCCGGGGTAGGATTTGGACCTATCAGGCATCATCCTTAGTTCCATCAGGTTTGACTCCAGAAACATCATCAGCCTTAGCAGTAGTAGTTACAAGATTTAAAGTTGTGGAGACATCAACAACTTCATCAGTAGTACAAACAACATTCGAGGCGACAATGGCACGCTTCAAAGCGGTGGGATAGTTCCATCACCAAAATCATGATGCTCATCAATAGTACCAACTGATAATGATAACAATATTTCAATTGTTAAGAGATATTTTATGATTATATTTAATTGTAATTCTAAATTATCTAGTTGTTAATATATGAGATATTTTCTCATTAGTTGTTATTCTCTTGTGTATATATATCAGACTATTATCAACAACACAAGTACGCTCTACGCTCTTTCTCCTAATCTCTATAGAGTATCAAGAGCAGGTCGATCATGACCCGTTTTTCTTGCTTCCGCCAATAAATTTAGGCTTAGGCCTATACAAAACCGGCCTTTGGCCAACCCATTCATTTCTTTCGCCAATAAAACCTCGGTTTTGATTGATTCCATGAAGTCTAGGGTTGATCCAGGTGATTCCAGACGAAACCAGTCCACTCTGGATGAATCCAGCTCCACTCCACTTTAATCTGGATGACTTCAGCTTCACTCCAATAAAACCAGTCCACTCCGGACGAATCTATATCAACTCTGACAAAACCGGGATCAGCTCCGCCCGATTATGACAAAACCGAGAGAGGCTCTGCCCGACTCCAAACAAACCGAGAGCGGCTTCGACCGACTCCGACGAAAATGAGAGCGGCTTTGGCCGACTCTGACGAAGTTGAGATCGGCTCCGACCTTCTCCGTTTGACTTCATTTGAGTTTCGGGTTCACAAAATTTTCTCCAAACTTGACTTTCTCTCTAATCGTTCAGCTTGAGGGTGCATGATAATGATAATAATATTTCAATTGTTTAGAGACTTTTTAGGATTATATTTAATTGTAATTCTAAATTATCTAGTTGTTAAGATATGAGATTTTTTTCTCATTAGTTGTTATTCTCTTGTGTATCTATATATATATAAGACTATTATCAATAACACAAGTACGCTCTACGCTCTTTCTGCTAATCTCTATACCAACAACCTTCGAGGCATCAGTAGTAGGAACAACCTTCAAAGCGGCAGTAGTAGGAACAACATTTGAAGTGGCATTATAAACTCTTTCAGGTTTGGCTCAAGGGGCACGCTTTGAAGCGGTGAGGACAGTTCCGTCACCGGAATCATGATGCTCATCAAGAGTACCAACAACCTTTGAGGCATCAGTAGCTCAAAACTTAGCAATACTAGCAATAGGCTTGTTAGCTTATACTCTACATACTGCACACATACAATCGCATTGACCCCTTATAATCAGTAATCACAAGGGAAAAAAAGCACCAGAATGAACAAATGGACGAGTTGAAAGACCTGGAAATTGTGTCTAAAACTTATAAAAAGCCTCGAGAGAACAAATTGTCATTTATCATTACAGTTTCTTTCTCCCTGTAATACGAAACAATAACACAAAAAGAGACAGAAAAAAATTAACAGAAGCATTGACAAAGGGCCAGTACTTTCTTTCTCCTAATCTCTATATGGTATCAAGAACAGGTCGATCATGATCTGTTTTTCTTGCTTCCGCCAATAAAATTAGGCTTTGCCCTATACAAAATCGGCCTTTGGCCAACCCATTCATGGCTTTTGCTAACAAAACCTCGGTTTTGACCGATTCCATGAAGACTACGGCTGATCCAGGTGATTCCAGACGAAACCAGTCCACTTCGGACGAATCTAGATCCACTTCTATTTAGTCCGGACGACTCCGGCTTCACTCCAATGAAACCAGTCCAATCTGGTCGAATCTATATCCAATCCGACAAAACCAGGAACGACTCCGATTGGATCCGCCCGATTCCGACAAAATTAGGATCGGCTCCGATCAGATCTGCCTGATTCCGACGAAACCGAGAGTGGATCCGCCCGACTCGGATAGCTCTATTGGAATGGGAAGATGCGGCACTGGAATCATCAAACTCAGCTGTAATAGGATCAACATTCGAAGCGGTATCAGTAGCTCCAACGACATCACCCTTAGCTCCGTCAGGTTTGACTATAGAGACATCATCAACCCCAATAGTGGTAGGAGCATGCTTTGAAGCGGCATCATCCTTAGCTCCATCAGATTTGACTCTAGAGACATCATCAACCTCAACAATTGTAGTGGCAATATTTAAAGTTGTGGAGACATCAACAACCTCACAAGTAGTACGAACAACATTCGAGGCGACAGTGGCACACTTCGAAGCGGTGGGGACAGTTCCGTCACCAAAATCATGATGCTCATCAAGAGTACCAACTATAATGATAACAATATTTCAATTGTTAAGAGATATTTTAGGATTATATTTAATTATAATTCTAAATTATCTAGTTGTTAAGATATGATATATTTTCTCATTAGTTGTTATTCTCTTATGTATATATATCAGGCTATTATCAATAACACAAATACGCTCTACGCTCTTTCTCCTAATCTCTATACCAACAACCTTCGAGGTATCAGTAGTAGGAACAACCTAGAAAGCGACAGTAGTAGGAACAACATTTGAAGTGGCATTACAATCTCTTTCAGGTTTGGCTCCACGGGCACGCTTCGAAGCGATGAGGACAGTTTTGTCACCGGAATCATGATGCTCATCAAGATTACCAACAACCTTCGAGGCATCAGTAGCTCAAAACTTAGCAGTATTAGCAATAGGCTTGTTAAAACATATTCTACATACTACACACGTACAATCGCGTTGAGACCCTTACAATCACAAGGGAAAAAAAGCATCAGAATGAACAAATAGATGAGTTGAAAACCTGGAAATTGTGTATGAAACTTATAAAAAGCCTCGAGAGAACAAACCATCAATTATCTTTATTGTTCTTCTCTCCCTGAAATACAAAACAATAGCACAAAAAGAGACAGAAAAAATAACAAAAGCATTGACAAAGCGGCAATACGCTCTTTCTCCTAATCTCTATATGTTATCAGGAGTAGGTCGATCATGACTTATTTTTCTTGCTTCCGCCAATAAAATTAGGCTTTGACCTGTACAAAACCGGCCTTTGGCCAATCCATTCATGGCTTTCGCCAATAAAACCTCAGTTTTGACCGATTCCATGATGACTACGGCTGATCTAGGTGATTCCATAATCCAGACGAAACCAGTCCACTCCGGACAAATCCAGCTCCACTCCACTTTAGTCTGGACGACTCGGCTTCACTCCAATAAAACCATTCTACTCCGGACGAATCTCTATCCGGCTTCGCCCGATTTCGACGAAACCGATAGCGGCTCCGCCCGATTTCGACGAAACCGATAGCGGCTCCGCCCGACTCGGATAGCTCTATTGGAATCGTAAGATGCGGCACTGGAATCATCAAGCTCAAGTAAATTATCTTAAGCAAAGTTTTCAACTACCAATTGGTATATGCAATGAGATAGATAAAATAAATAAGATTGTTTTTTTGGAATAAGTCAACCTCGAACCATCATCCTTTAATTAGTTGGGAACATATATGTCAACCAAAAAAGTTTGGAGGATTAGGATTAAGAAAGGCAGAAGAAACAAACAAATCTTTGCAAATGACATTATTATGGAAACTACTAGTTGAACCAGATAACATGTGTGTAAGGGTTATAACAAAAACATATCTAGGTTTAGGTGGCATCTTCTCTTATAATAAAAATTCGACACAATCATGAAAATTTGAAAGACTACTTAACATCATAGATATGTTTAAACAAGGTATTTTTTGTTAATTAGGAAATGGACAAACTATCAACTTTTGGACAACTCACTAGATTCCTGACTATTTTTTATTACATTGATAAGGAAATTATCAACCTCAAAGTTTGAGAGTTCATCACCTTTAATAAAAACTGGAATATTAATAAACTACAATGAAAATTACCAACCTATATTGTCAACAAAATTTTAAATATAAGAATCCCAAGTATGAATATTGAGGAAAGAGTTATTTGAAAAATATCCTCTCGTAGAAATTTTCTACTAAAATAGTGTATAAATTAACAAATCAGAGAAATTTAACTTGTACAGAATATGATTGGATACGAAATTTAATACTACTTGTTGGGCCCAATATACTCCAAAGGGATCGGAGCAAGCGAGTTGGGCCGAGGTCCAAGCGAAGTCGAAGGCCAGAAGAGACCAGAAGGAAGCGTCGGACACTCCTCAGACGCGTGGGATCCGACCAGCTCCGAAGATCTCACCCAGGGCATTAATTGCTTGATCGATGGCAACGGCGATAACATTAAATACAGAGATTATGCTGGCAGTCAAGAGCAAATCCCGAAGATCTCGCCCATAATTAATAGAAGATATTGCAAAAGATAAGTAACGGACACAAGATAAGATTACCATATATAGATCACGACAAAGCAATCGACAAAAACACGTCTGCATCCAACATCCGCTCACTTACCCTAAAAAGAACTTACGAGTACACCCACTCCAGTTGAGACTCCTCGGAATATTACCCGACCGGTGCCGGTCGAATCACGGAAACACCTGTCAGACAAGACTCGATCCTTTATTCTCTAAGGATAAGTTGTACTTTGATCTGATTCAATCATCAATAGAACTATAAATTACCTTGCTATTTCGCATCCATTCTTTGCTTGTTGATTGTCTATTTGGTTTGGATTGATTTTATTTATTATCTGATCGACTCGTTACCCCGTCTAAGGCGATTTAGGTCGTCTGATCTTTTCGCCCCAAAACAATTTGGCACCCATCGTGGGGCAACTTGCCGATCACCATCTCAAAACCTTCCAACCATGACTATCAACCCACCTATTGGTACCGAGGAGCCATGCCTCGAAGACAACACCCAAGCTCAAGGAAACACAACCGAAAATCCTACTCCAAACCAACTCCAAGAGCTTGCCCAAAAAATGACTGCCCTACAAGAGGAACTTGCCCAGCAACGCCAAAATACCGAAGCCTTAGCTACCTTATCCACCCAATCCGAGGCCGAGATTGCACAACTAACCCGTGAAAATGAGTCTCTTAAGTCGCAGGTACAATCAATGGCTTCTGGATCCAGGTGGATGCCCATCCATAGCAACGTCCAGACGCGTCTTGACATGGATGGCGTCGACCTGACCCCCCCGAGCGTACGGCGTCCCGGACATACTGAGGGTACATCTCGAACTCCTCTAGTCAATCCATTTTCAACTAACAATGTTACTTTCTCCACACCAATCGGGTCAACAGGGACCCGAATCGACGAACCACAGGTTACCAATCCTCCCGACATCCTGGCCCTCGTCTAGCAGATGCTCAGTCAGCACATGAAGACACTTGACGATCGCATCGCTAGAATTCCCGGAGTTCCACAGCCAATCGAGAAGGAAGCGTCGGGCGGATATGAAGAATTTCCATTCACCGGAGAGATCGCCAGGGTCGAAATCCCAAAGAAGTTCCACCTTCCTAGCATGGCGACCTTCGACGGCACTAACGATCCAGATGATCACATTTCTCTCTATAAACAAAAATTAATGACTGCATCAATTCCAAGGGAGAGCCGCGAGGCTGTCATGTGCAAAAGCTTTGGCACGACTCTCGCGGGTCCCACATTGACCTGGTTCATGCGTTTACCCTAGAGAGTGATCGCCTCATTTGCGGATCTAGTCAATTCCTTCAAGATCTAATTCGCCAGCAGTCGGAGGCTCGAAAGGCAGTCGAGTGATCTATATCGAATCACCCAAAGGTATAATGAACCTCTCCGAAGCTATCTTAACAGGTACAATAAAGAAAAAGTCGCGATTCCCCATTGCGACGTCACCACCTCCATCGAAGCTTTCCGACAAGGTCTGATCAAGGACATCAACCTCTACAACGACATCACCAAGTACCCGTGCAGAAGTTTCGAAGATGTCCAAGCCAAAACCATGGCCGAGGTACGTTTGGAAGAAGATCGTGATTCGCGAAAAGCGTCCCATGGACCCGACCAATCCGATCGCAAATCCTCTTCCGACAACCGTCGAGACAGACGTCATCACCCCTACCCTCGTAATCGAAATGAGCAAAATCAGGTAAACTTCTTCCAGGACAGGTCCCAAGACTAGAGATATGGTCCAACGTTGCCTCCCAGGGTTCAATCTTACAACTTCAGTATTTCCGTGTCGGAGCTCGTCAAGAGTTTCGACAAATATGGAAAAGAGGTAAGATGGCCCCGAAAGAGCGACCGACCGGACGTCAAAAAGGACATGAGCAGGTGGTGTGAATTCCACGGTGACCTTGGTCACTCAACGGACGAATGCATCGCCTTACGTAAAGAGGTCACCAGGTTACTCGCGCAGGGGCTCTTGCGTGACGTAATCTCGGAATGAGCCAAAGCTACCATGGAGCGACGAGATCAGGTAAAACAAGATAAACCCCCGTCTCCTGTCCATACAAAAACTGTCAATACCATTTCAGGGGGATCGGACGTATGTGGGAACACATACTCCGCGGCCAAACGACATGCAAAAGAAAGCAAAGGCAGTAAGCCCGAAACGCCAGAGTTCAGACAAACCAAGGTCTCCGACCTCCCAACTGTCACGTTCGACGAGTCCGATGCCGACGGGTCGGAAAACCATCACGATGGTCTGGTAATCTCTATATCTGTCGGGAACTGTTTGATACGTAGAGTTCTAATCGATACATGATGTTCGACCAATCTCTTGACCTTCGACGCCCTCAAAGGGATGGGTTTGGGCGAAGATGACCTGATCAAGAAATCGATTCCACTAGTCGGATTCAGTGGTAAAGTCAAACACTCTATCGGCGAAATCGTTCTTACGACATACGCCAGGGGAATAAACCAGCAGGTGAAATTTCTGGTCCTAGACTGCCCATCTCCCTATAATTGCATTCTTGGCAGGCCATGGATACATGCTATGAAGGCGGTACCCTCGACGTACCATCAAGTCATCAAGTTCCCTACCAAGTGGGGAGTCCAAGAAATCAAGGAAGACCAGAGGATGGCCAAGGAGTGCTACGTCGCCTCCATGAAAAGCGCTGTCGAGCATAAGGTCGCATAGCAATCACAGATCGGCGAAGAATCTAATCGATACGTCGAACCAGAAATGGAAAAACTTGATGAGATCGTACTAGATCCATCAAAGCCAAACAAAACGGTAAGGGTTGGGTCGGACCTGGACGACTCGACCAGACAACAAATTCTGGATTTCCTCAGGTCTAATGCTGATTGTTTTGCATGGTCACATGAAAATATGGTCGGTATATCTCCAAACATTATTACTCATAAATTGAACGTAGATCCATCTCACCCCCCTGTAACGCAAAAGCGCGGGAAATTCGAAGCGAAACAAGATTGTTGACGACGAAGTCAGGAGCTTGCTGAAAATAGGAAAGATAAGGGAAGTCAACTACCCCGAGTGGCTGGACAACGTGGTCGTAGTCCAAAAGAAAAATGGCAAATGGAGAGTATGCATCGACTTCACCGACCTCAACAAGGCTTGTCCCAAAGATTCATTCCCACTTCCTCACATCGACGCCATGGTCGACGCAACGGCAGGACACGAAATGCTATCCTTCATGGACGCGTTCAGTGGCTACAATCAAATCCTCATGGAACCAGAAGACCAAGAGAAAACGACATTCGTCACAAGTCAAGGTATCTATTGTTACAAAGTAATGCCCTTCGGACTAAAAAACGCAGGGGCTACTTATCAACGACTAGTCAACAAGATGTTCAAAGATCAGATTGGGGACACGATGGAAGTCTATATAGACGACATGCTGGTCAAATCGAAAAAGAAAAAGGACCACATCGACCACCTCCGCGACAGCTTCGAGGTACTAAAGAGATATAACATGAAACTAAATCCTATGAAATGCTCTTTCGGAGTGTTGTCAAGAAAGTTCTTAGGGTACTTGGTAACACAAAGAGGAATAAAAGCCAACCCATAACAAGTCAAAGCCATCATCAGCCTCCGATCCCCTCGGTGCGTCAAAGACGTACAGAAGCTGACAGGTCGAATAGCAGCTCTGAACAGATTCATCTCAAAGTCATTCGACAAATGCAAACCCTTTCACGACGCTCTCAAGAAGAACAAATCCTTTCAATGGACGGAAGAACATGAAGTTGCGTTTCAGGACCTAAAGAAATACCTTGACAGTCCCTTGTTGTTGACCAAACCCAAAGACGACGAGCCATTATTGTTGTACCTGGCAATATCAGAGTCGGCTGTAAGCGCAGTTCTAGTCAGAGAAGAAGACGGCAAGTAATCGCCGATATACTACGTCAGTCGAACATTACTACCAGTGGAGACAAGGTACTCGTCGTTAGAAAAACTTGTACTATCATTGGTAATGACATCGAATAAACTCAAACCGTATTTCGAATCCCATACTATAATTGTCCGCACTAACCATCCCATGAGAGCAATCATGAGGAAGCCTGAGTTCACAGGACGGATGGCCAAGTGGGCCATACACCTCAGCGGCTATGACATTGAGTACGAGCCCAGAACAGCGATCAAGTCGCAAGCCCTGGCTGACTTTGTGGCAGACTTCAGCCTGACCCTAGAGCAAGAAGCCGTCAAAGAAGCAACACAATTGTTTACGACAGATGAAACATAAAAATGGGAGCTCCACACCGATGGCACATCGAATGCTAGAGGGTCAGGGCTAGGGGTCGTGTTGAAATCACCACAAGGAGACAAGATAGCCCAGGCCGTGAGATGCGAATGGGACGCAACCAACAACGAAGCTGAATACGAAGCACTCATATTTGGGCTCATCCTGGCGCACGACCTAGGAGTCCGAGAGATCGAATTCATTTATGACTCCCTCTTAGTCGTAAATCAAATACAAGGGTCGTACAACGCCAAGGACGACATGATGATAGCTTACCTGGACATGGCCAAGAAGCTAATCGACCAATTCCAAACATTCGACATCAGGCAGGTGCCTAGAGATCTTAACTCTCAGGCTAACGCACTAGCCAATTTAGGGTACGTCTTGGATACAAAGGAATTTCCAAATATCCCACTGGCGCACGTCATGACACCAGCTATTCCAAAAACATCCAAGGAGTCGATCACACCATTGGAGGAACTTGTCACGATGAAGATAGGTGACCGAATAGAGGACGACATCGTCAATAATAGTGACGACTGGACGTTACCTTACATCAAATGGCTGAAAGACGATATCCTACCCAATGACAAAACAGAAGCAAAAAGGCTAAAGGTACAAGCTCTCTCCTTCGATATTATAAATGACGTCTTGTTCAAAAGATCTGTCACATGGATACTCCTACAATGCCTCAAGACTCCAGAAGTCAGACGTATCTTACAGTCATTACATGAAGGAGAGTGTGGGAACCATATCGGCGGACGAAGCCTCTCGGGAAAAGCTTTGCGAAACGGATACTACTGGCCCATAATGAATAGAGACGCGATGGAGTACACCAAGAAGTGCGATGCCTGCCAACGACACGCACCCATTCCTCATCAACCCTCAGAACTCCTCCATCCGACTCTGGCGCCGTGGCCCTTCATGAGATGGGGGATGGACATCGTCGGGAAACTCCCACATGCGTCGGGTCAACGAGTCTTCTTTCTTACCATGACATACTACTTTTCTAAATGGATCGAAGCTGAAGCCTACCGAGAGGTAAAGGATCAACACGTCATTTCATTTATAAAATGCAATATCTTGTGCAGATTTGGTGTCCCGTCAGAAATTGTGTGCGACAATGGCTCCCAGTTCATCAGTCATAAGACTCAAGCCTTTCGCGACCAATGGAACATCAAACTGGTCACATCTATTCCTCGATATCCGCAATCTAACGGACAAGCCAAGTCTAGCAACAAAATCATCGTCAACAACCTCAAGAAACACCTCACAAGGTGATGCGTTCCTGCTTGTGATGCCGGATCTCTAATCTTGGTGGGAAGTCGCACGTGTTGGGTCTGAGGTTGAAGATATGGAACGCGGTGTTTGGATGATGGTTCGAGATGGAGAGCGAAGCCGTAGCATCGGCAGCGGAGGAGATAGACTCGAAAGAAATCAAGTGATTGGTCGTAGCGTCGGCAGCGGGGTTGGATAAACTCGATGAAGATCGAGTGGAGGCCATAGCGTCGGCAGCGGAGGAAGGAGATGAGAAGACAGAGATTGGGGTGACGCAGATCTAAGAGAATGGAGGCAAAAGCTCTCGACAAGTAATCTTAGATTAAAATGATGCGTAACTTAGTACATAAGGTCGAGTTGACCTTTTATAAGAGATAGAGGGACTCGGATAGGCCGAGTCTCGCTTAATGGGCCGGCCCACGCGACACGCGTGGAACGCACGCCCCAAAAGAAAATAACTTAAATAACAATGTTCAAAAATTCTAAAACAATAAGATAGATTGCGTTCAACTGATGGTTGAGAGAATCTTCACGGAGAACACGTTCTCTTGACTGGATTGAAGGCGTGTGAGAGAGAACGCGGTCTCTTGCGTTCCTTGGCTTGCGACGACGCGGGCAATCATTGATTGTGTCGCATCGGCAATTGCTTTGGCATGCGCTCGTGTTATTGGCCCTTCTGAGTGAATGCTCATAGCTTCCTCTTCCTCTATAGCAGTCATGATGGGTAGGGGCGCATCACCCTCCCCTACTTGGATGTTAAGCGTCCCCGCAATTCACCATCATTGAACTCTGTCTCCACATAAGGATCCAAGTCGGCGACGTTGAAGGTCGCGTGGACACCGTAGTCTGGTGGAAGCGCGATCTCGTATGCATTGTCCCCAATTGCCTTCACAACACGGAAAGGGCCATCACTACGTGGGACCAGCTTAGATTTGCGTTTAGTTGGAAAACGGCATTTGCGAAGGTGCACCCATACCAAGTCCCCTGGGGCAAATATAACGCAATGGCGCCCACGGTTGTGCTGTTTGGCATATTGATCAGCGCGGTGTTCCAGTTGCTCCCGCGTTCACTGATGTAGATCATGGATCATCGCGGTGCGGTTGGCCGCGTTAGGGTGCTCATTATCCTTTAGAGGATGCGGCAACATGTCCAGTGGAGTCAGTGGGTTTTTGCCATAGACCACCTCGAACGGTGTAAGCTTCGTCGCGGAGTGTCTGGACCTATTGTAAGAAAACTCAACAATTGCAAGTAAGTCTTCCCAACACTTTGGGTTGGATTTGAGCATGGTCCTAAGGAGGGCTCCTAGGGTTCTATTAGTTACCTCAGTTTGGCCATCTGTTTGAGGATGGTAACTAATGGAAAACAAGAGTTTGGTACCCAATTTTCCCCAAAGGGTTTCTCCAAAAAAGGCCTACAAATTTGGTATCGCGATCACTCACGACAGTCCTTAGTATCCCATGTAAACGGACCACGTTGTCAAAGAACAACGCGGCGATCTCACTAGCGGTGTGTGTGGTCATACACGCGATAAAATGGGCCATTTTTGAAAACCTGTCCACAATTACAGAGATTGAATCTTTACCCTTATGAGAGAGAGGCAAACCTGTGATGAAGTCCATGGACAAATCTTCCCAAGGGCCTAATGGGATGGGCAGGGGCGTGTAGAGACCATAAGGATGGGAGGTAGATTTTGCGCGTTGACACGTGACACAACTGGTGCAATAGTGCGTCACCTGGGTGGTCATGTGCGGCCAAAAGAAATGCTCGCGAAGAGCAGCTAAAGTCTTGGTAACCCCAAAATGACCGCATCCTTCATGGGCTTCCTGGATGAGGAGTTTCCTAATAGGTGAGCTAGGAATGCACAAGCGCCCTGCTTTGTACAGGTACCCCTCATGAAAGAAATATGTCTCAAACTCGCGGTCCCTAAGACAGTGTTCTACAATTGGCTTAAAGAAGGGATCAATCAGATATAAATCCTTAATCAACGCAAAGCCAAGAAGTTTAGACTGAAGATGAGTAAGGAGAACATACCTGTGAGAAAAGGCGTCGGCGACCACATTCTCCTTACCTTTTTTATGCACGACGACGTAAGGAAACATCTCCATAAATTCCACCCAACGAGCATGGCGGCGGTTTAGATGGGCTTGACTCCTTAGATAGCTGATGGCCGCGTAGTCCGAGTGGATCACAAACTCGCGTGGCCATAGGTAGTGCTGCCATGTCTTGAGAACGCGAACAAGCGCGTAGAGCTCCTTGTCGTAGGTGGGATAATTCAAAGTTGCCCCGGTTAGCTTCTTGCTGAAGAACGCAATGGGCTTCTTTTCTTGGTGGAGGACTCCACCAATCCCTACATTGGACGCGTCACATTCCACTTCAAAGTGTTTGGTGAAGTCTGGGAGTTGTAGTAGTGGCGCGTTGCACAAGGCATCTTTCAATGCGTTGAACGCTTGATTGTGGATGTCCTTCCAATTCACCACAGCATTTTTCTTTGTAAGCTCATGGAGGGGCGCGGCGATGGAGCTGAAGTTGCAAACAAATCTCCTGTAGAAGCCTGCCAAGCCAAGGAAGCTTCTAACCATTATCGGTGTGGTGGGTGTTGGCCAATCCCGGATGGCCTTCACTTTGTCTTCATCTACGCGGAGTCCATCCTTGGAGACCACGTAGCCTAGAAAGTTTGTAGTGTCGGATGCAAATCGACACTTGCCAAGATTGGCATACAATTGTTCGCGTCTCAAGCACTCTAACACAAGCCTAAGGTGCTTTACATGATTTTCAAGACTATGCGAATACACCAGAATATCATCAAAGTAAACTACCATAAATTTCCCTAGAAATTCCCTCAACACATGGTTCATGAGCCGCATGAAGGTGCTCGGTGCGTTGGTGAGACCAAATGGCATGACTAGCCATTCATACAGCCCATATTTGGTCTTGAACGCGGTCTTCCATTCATCACCCTCTTTCATGCGAATCTGGTGATATCCGCTCCTCAAGTCAATCTTGGTGAAGTGTGTCGCGCCATGCAACTCATCGAGCATGTCATCAAGGCGCGGTATTGGATGTCTGTACTTGACTATGATCTAATTGATGGCGCGGCAGTCGACACACATGCGCCATGAGCCATCTTTCTTTGGGACCAGGATCACTGGGACTGCGCAAGGGCTTATAGATCCCCTTACGTAGCCGCGATCCAGAAGTTCTTGGACCTGGCGCTGTAGCTCATTGGTTTCATCTGGGCCAGCGCGATAGGCAGCGCGATTGGGAAGGGAGGCACCAGGCACCAAGTCAATTTGGTGCTCAATGTCTCGCAAAGGTGGAAGGCCCTGGGGAAGCTCCTCTAGGAATAAGTCTTTGAACTTATCGAGCATCTCAGAAATCGTGTTCGGCAAAGCTTCCTGGATAGGGCTCTCTGGGTTGCAACGCGTGGGCACTAAGAGGAAACATGGGGCCTTGCCATTCAAGGGGGCAGTGAGGTGGCTTGGCCGTGCCAGGAGCAGTCTGTGCTCATAGGTTCCTTTCAAGTTGGTGCTTTTTGGCTTGGGCTTTGTCCCTTCATTGGAACGCGTTCGATTATTGGACGCGTTGTCGGTGGTTTCGACCTCGTGACCAGTGGAAGAACGCGTGCTATTTGGACTATGTGTCTTGGTTGCTTCCAGTGCCTTCTGTCGATCACGCTCAACCTGGTCCTGTAAAATCTCATGAGGAGACATAGGTAAGAGCGTGACGTGTTTCCCGTGGTAAGTAAACACATAAGTGTTTAAATAGCCATCGTGAAGAACACGCCTGTCAAATTGCCATGGGCGCCCCAACAAAAGATGTGTGGCATCCATTGCAATGACATCACAAAGGACAGAATCTGTATATTGACCAATGGAGAAAGAAATCTGACATTGACGAGTTACAGTGTTACCAGAACTCAAAGAAATCCATTGTAGCCCATATGGTTGTGGGTGAGGAGTGGTGGGGAGGTTGAAATGAGTGACCACCTTTTCATTGATTATGTTGCAACAGCCGCCTCCATCGATGATGACGCTCAAGGATGCGGTCTTGACCAAGCAATGCGTGTGGAATAGGTTCTCGCGTTGGTCACCAAGAGTGGCTTCCTTGACAGTGAGGAGACGTCGCGTTACAAGGCTCAGAGGTGTGCCTTCATGTAGCGCGGTGGCTTCACAGGTGTAAGCCTCCTCATCATCTTCGAACCCTTCTTCGATGGTCTCAAGGGGTGTGTCCTCGTCCTCATAAGACTCATATCCGGCGGAGATGCTGGAGAAGAGGACCTTCTTGTTGTTCGGGCAATTTTTCTGGTAGTGCCCTCTTCCTCCACACTTGTAACATTCCACGTCACGCGCGCATTCTGGAGTTGGTGATGTGCCCTTTGATGGCGGCGCGCGAGGAGCATTGTTGGATGTTGTCGCGATCTTTCCCTGTCTGGTTTGATTTTATGCGGTGGTTCCTGTGGGTGGACCGCGCACATTAGTAGAAGGGAATTGACCAGAGTTAGAATTGTACCTTTTTTGACCCGGAGTTTGCCAAGTGGATTGCCGACAACGCGTTTATTGTTTGTAGATCTGCATCGCGGTGTGAGTCAAGGTATTCAGATCCTTGATCGGCAAAATCTCGAGTTGGTCACGAATGGAGACATTCAAGCCACTGAGAAATTTCGTTCGCAGTGTGGACGAGGCGACACTGATGCTGGCTTTGTAGTACATGTCCTCCAACTGGGAGAAGAACTCCAGAGGTGTTTTGGAGCCTTGCTGCGCCATAGCGATCTCCATGCGCATCTGGTTTCGGTAGTCTGATGGCACGCACTTCTGGGTCATGACATACACGAGCTGGTACCAATCTGTGATGGGAGAAAGGTGTCGACGAATGCGATCGTCCACGAACCTATGGTACCAAACGCGTGCAGCACCTCGGAAGTGTAGAGTTGCCGCGTCAACATGCTCTTCTGGGGGGACTTTGGTATAGCGCAAGGTATATTCTGTGGCCTGCAACCACTCAATAAACACAGCGGGATCATATTCCCCAAGGAAATGCTCAATTTTTACTTTTACCTCATGACGGCTAAGTCTTGGTGGATGTTGAGAATGTGGTGGAATCCAATCTGCGGGCCTATCTTGGAGCTCAATGGGGTCACCAAGGGGAGGATGGAAGGCGCCTGGATTGATGAGCCATGCGTCTTCCATCTCCTCATCGTCGAACTCATTGAAATCATCATGAATTGTTGGCGTCATCGATCCATAGCCATCGGAACCATAACGCGGAGTGCGCGTACTTTGATGGCCAAGGTGGTCGTGGACGTCGAAAGGCACTGGGTTGGGATCATGGCAGCGGTGACGCGGCACAATGTCTGGGGCGCGATTGGAATGACGCGGCAGACCTGAGTCGCGTTCTTCTCATCTCGCTCGGCCGTCAATCGGTGTTGAGAGAATCTCGCAGTGGCGTCTTGTCCCCCTTGCTTCATGCATGTCATTGAAGTCAAAGGGTTCAGAGTACTCACCCTGGGAATCCTCGTCGCGGTCGGAGTCGATGTCGTCGCCGGTTGGTGTTGCTTGTGGTGCATAGCGGTCATGATGCAACACATAGCCTTGGCGGCTTTCGATCACCGATTGGATCCTTTGAAGACGCGACTGCAAATTGGAGGAGGAGGGCATCAATCCTTTTCCCTTGTCAACGCGCTGTTTACTTGCTCGACTTCAGTTTGATGCGGCACGCCCAGAGTGTCCATTGGGACCATCAACATTGGTGTGGGTTAGGCCAGAGCAACGCGTTGCATGGCTTGAAATTCGGCAACTTGGCGCCTAAGTTCTTGGATCTCGCGTTGTTCCTCCGAGAGCTCCAGAATGGGGTCTTGTGGGGGAGGATTGGCGAGTGGGACCACTTCATGTTGCGCGATCTGTTGCTGTGGTGGGTGGTTGTTGCCTTTTCCTTGGACATTCCCACCGGTGGGTGCCGTGAGGGTACCTATCACAATGTGACCAGACATCGCGGGTAAAAATGAACAAAAGACAAAACAGAACCAAAGAACAAGCAAGCAACTTAGCAAATAACAAATGTTCACGTAGGAGGGCACGTTCTTTTGGCCATGAGGGCGGCTAAAGGCAAGCAAAGCAAGTGTGATATGCAAGCACAAGAGCAACGAAACCAAAAGAAAGAAGTCTTAACCTCTTGTGTAACAACACGTACACACAAGACACACTTCCAAGCGTGATACTAGACGGTGGGGAGATGAAGAAGATGAGCCTAGTCGTTGAGGGAAGAAGGTTGCCTTATTTTGGCTTTCCTTCTTTAAAAAAAAAAAAAAATTGTCGCGTTCTTTTTTGTTTAATGCGACTTGACTTTTTTTTTTTTGAATTTGAAATTCAAATCCGAGATCTTAGTCTTAGATGAAGATCGGATAAGAATTAAATGAAACAAAATAAAAATAAACGGCTAAGTAACTTATGGAAAGAAATCGCGAGATTTTCGCGATATGAGAGAGACAATTTAATGCAGATTTATGACGGTCAACACAAGCAAATATGGCAAGATATGCAAGCGAGATTCACGTGATTAATTAAGGAAATCTTTGAATTAATTACGCAGATTTCATGCAAACAAATCACACAATTTTCGTAAGGTGATCAAGCAATTATCGGCCAAGAGATTCTCTTATAGAAACCGAAAGGACAAGCATGTGTATGAGAGAGAATTTTTTTTTTAGTGATTATGGCGGAAGCAAGGATGATGGGGTTGAAAAAAATTTCGTGAACAAATGACACTTGACAAGCGACTTATAAGATCAAAGGCTCTGATGCCAGTTGATGCGTTCATGCTTGTGATGTCGAATCTCTGATCTTGGTAGGAAGTTGCACGCGTCGGGTCTGAGGTTGAAGAGATGGAACACGGTGTTTGGATGATGGTTCGAGATGGAGAGCGAAGCCGTAGCGTCGGCAGCGGAGGAGATAGACTCAAAAGAGATCGAGTGATTGGCCATAGCGTCGGCAGTGGGGTTGGATAAACTCGATGAAGATAGAGTGGAGGCCGTAGCATCGGCAGCAGAGGAAGAAGATGAGAAGACAGAGATTGGGGTGACGCAAATCTAAGAGAATGGAGGCAAAAGCTCTCGACAAGTAATCTTATATTAAAATGATGCGTAACCTAGTACAGAAGGTCGAGTTGACCTTTTATAAGGGATAGCGAGACTCGAATGGGCCGAGTCTCGCTTAATGGGCCGGCCCACGTGACACGCGTGGAACACACGCCCCAAAAGAAAATAACTTAAATAATAATGTTCAGAAATTCCAAAACAATAAGATAGATCGCGTTCAACTGATGGTTGAGAGAATCTTCACGGAGAACGCGTTCTTTTGACTGGATTGAAGGCGTGTGAGAGAGAACACGGTCTCTTGCGTTCCTTGGCTTGCGACGATGCATGCAATCATTGATTGTGTCGCGTCGGCAATTGCTTTGGCACACGCTCGTGTTATTGGCCCTTCTGAGCGAATGCTCATAGCTTCCTCTTCCTCTGTAGCAGTCATGATGGGCAGGGGCGCATCACCCTCCCCCACTTGGCTGTGAAGCATCCCCGCAATTCACCATCATCGAACTCTGGCTCCACATAAGGCTCCAAGTCGGCGACGTTGAAGGTCGCGTGGACACCGTAGTCTGGTGGAAGCGTGATCTCGTATGCTTTGTCCCCAATTGCCTTCACAACACGGAAAGGGCCATCACCACGTGGGGCCAGCTTGGATTTGCGTTTAGTTGGAAAACGGCCTTGGCACGTTGTTGAGCTAGTTCCTTCTGGAGAACGCTTATGGTTTTTGCGAGCTCTTGGATTTGAGAGTCTACGACTGGTTGACCGTTGACGTCTCTAGCCTGATTCGTGACTTGAGTATTAGCTTGGACTTGATCTTCGACGAGGACCATGGGGTCTCCCGCGTTGGCCATGATGAGATGAAAGTTGAATTGGTGATTGGATCGCTAATTGACTAGATGCCCCACGGTGGGCACCAAATTGTTTTGGGGCGAAAAGATCGAACCGACCTGAATCACCTTAAGAAGGGCAACTAGACAATAATAAGATCAGTAGTGTTTTGGGGTGAAAGGATCGGACGACCTAAATCACCTTAGACGGGGTAACTAGTCGATCGGGTGATAGAGAACAATCCAAACCAAGCAGATAATTGACAAGCAAAGAATAAATGTAGAATAGTGATATGATTTTATTAGATAATGTATTGATCGGATCGAATCGAGATACAACTTATCGTAGTTTAGACCGAGTGGTCGTGTAGGACTCGACCGATGACTTTTAGGTGGCGACCGGTGGAGAGTAAGCGCAGATGATTGCTAGAGAGCTAAGCGGGCAGCGTAAGTGTTGATCTGATTCGTTTGTGAGTAAGGATGCTTGTGTTTCTAGCGTTAATGTGTTCGTATCCTCTTATCTTCTTCGTCGTCCAAATATGATAAGTTCTTTTCCATTGTGTGTAACACCCCCAAATCTTAACCCATTTGGAAAGGTATTACCGCCAGTGACCCCAATGTTCCTTACCAAGATCACCCAAGGCTTTACTGATTTAAATACAATTCATGGAATACAATTGATACATAATGATCAAAGTATTCAAATCAAAACATCAATCAAATGAAACATGAGTTACGGGATTACATCCCAATCCCGAATAGGCCAAACACAGAGTTTAAACAAAGTACATCAGAAGACTTATAAAAGATATTACAAAAAGGGTTATGATCGTAATGATCACCTTCCCAAGGATCTCAACCTGATTAAAAGCAATTATTAAAACATCCAAAAACAACCGTCGTCTTCATAGTCAATCTAGTCTCCTCATATCTTCGCTCTATCTGATGTGCCGAATCGAACGGATGACACCAGCCCACATGCGGAGAACAATGTTCGTGGGTTAGTCTACTTGAATAGACTAGCAAGGGTAAAAAGCAGAGTGGTTCGAGTGATCGTAACCGTTTACTATCATTGTCTCTCGAATAATAACCGAAGGAACGATACATAACCCGACACTTTCACGGAATAACAACAAGAGGTATGCACAAGAGAAGATTCTGGAATACTTAATATTCACAGAAATCGACTCGAAAAGAGACTCCAAAAGAAATGAGTCTTTAAGGAAATATGACAAATCTGGAACGTTTACAACATCATACAACAATGATTTAAAAGTTGACTGAGATGCTTCGGTTCACGACCAACCTCATCGCATACAGCGAATCCAGATTGGAAAGAGAACGTACTATGATCAAAGTCGAGACGAGTTTTCCTAGCTGCACTATAACTTAGCCGCACTACTCGTCAAAGGTATATTAATTATGTGTACTAGGGCACTTTATCTTATTTAATTCCAAAACCCACATCACGTTATAATCTTTTTAGATCCCTCGGGAACTAAATCCCTAAGGCAGAGTTGACTCGGGAACTAAATCCCAAGAGTCGAATCGAGAACTAAGTCTCGCGGAAACTAAATCCCTAGGAGCGGAGTTGACTCGGGAACTAAATCCCAAAAGTCGAATCGGGAACTAAATCCCGCGGGAACTAATTCCCTCAAGGCGGAGTCGGGAACTAAATCCCTACAAACGGCATTAGAGAAGGATGGTAGGAACTAAATCCTAACCACCAGGTTATCAAGAAACGACTAGCACTCGCAATGAGATACACAGTAGCGTTCCTATGAATACTCGTGCTAACTAAACAGTTCAACACAGTAATCAATCACTGATAAGCACTACTTTGTAGGGCTTAAGTAAGAGTTATTAGAGGGTTTATTGGTGCCATTCGGGTAGATTTAGACACATTCATGTGTATGGCGTTTGGGGGCGAAGTTTGGTATTTTTGGAGGTGTTTGAGCTGTTTTGGAGATCATAGGAGATCATAGGAAGCCACAAGGAGAAGACGCCAAGGAAGTGAAGAGAAGAGTAGAAGAACAGTGGGCTGAATTCAAATGGTTCGTTCTCTCTACTCAGATGTCCAAATGGAGTCATTCCAATTCGAGGAGTTAGATCTTGAAGTCTACTACAAGTCCTCAAAATATGAGCACAATCCGAGTTGGAAATCAAAAGTTATGGCGTTTTTACTGAAGTGTCGCAGAAGCTGAAGTACTGGAATCCCACCGCACCCAGCGCCAGCCTCACCGCACCCGCGGCGAGATCGTCAGAGAACTGGAGTTTCTGTTAAATGGCCGCACCCGACGGTGGAGCCACCGCACCCGTGGTGGAGACGCTGAAAGTCTTTTACGAGTTTTCTTATTCCCGTTTTATTTTATTTCCGAAACTTTATTTCCAAGTTTGTTATTTTTCTTTTCTTTATTTCTGAATTATTACTTTAGTATTTAAGTTAGGTTTAAGACTTTTTAGAGAGGATCCAATTCTAAAAACCTAGTTGCCACAGAGAAAATAGTTAGACCTAGTTTCATTCATCGTTGTTTTTCCCTTTTGCTCAGGCAGACAATTGAAGCCTTTGGATTGATTGGATTGTGAGGTTATTCCTTTACTCTTTCTATGATTGTATTAATTTTCTCTCGTGCTTAATCTCATTGATCATATATCGATTCCCCTTGATTTGTTGATTAGGAAATCAATTAGATTGTTAATAGTAGTTCCCTCTAGTCTGACAACCTAGAGAAATTAGTATTATGCTATTGGTTCCCCTTTTCCATACAACCTGTTGAGATTGTTATTGATCATACTACTAAGGATTAGAGGATACTGGTTGAGAATCTAAATCCCTTAGTTTGTGTAGAGAATTAATTGCATGCAATTGTATGACTGGTTGCTACACTTGCATGTACCTATCTATTCCTGAACTTCCTGCTGCTATTGAATTAAATCGTGAAGGTTAGTAGGGATTTGTTTAATAGTTAGGGTTATCAAGACTGGTTGGACTGGTAACTATTTCAGAACAAGGATTAGGACTTTCATGAGTATTGAGGACTAGGAATAACCAATGATCGATCTATCAATCTGAAGTGTGGATATTTGTTTGGCTGAGTTATTTTTCCAATTTGATTTCAAGTCTTTGTTTTTATTTATTTTGGTTTTAATCAGCAAACCCCCTTGGTTACTTGTTGGTATACAATTACATCATTGGAATAGTATTTGATTCTCTGTGGGATTCGACCCTTACTTACCAGACTACATTAGTTAGGTTTGTTTAGAATTATTTTGTATAGGTGTCACGACAACGCCTATCAATCACAACAAAGCCATTGCGGCCAGAAACAGATAAAATAGCGTTGTTCTAACAATATACAACCTATAATAATATCTGTATTAATCACATATATATATAATAGCATTTTTCTAATAGATATACAACCTATTATAACATCATAATTTAGTTTTCCAAAACAGTTAACAAAACCGTTTCCAGATGAACACAATAATCATTCCAAATTAATTACTCAGATAAACTACTGATAATTAATGTAAATATGGAACGATGAGCAAGAGCGAACCGCCACTTGCCTGGAATAGATTCGGCGATGAATCTGGATGAGACGACTATCGAAAATATCATTTCCGAGGATATGGCTTAAGCTTCAGAATATTTCTACCAGAGTACGAGTCCACACGCAATCCAGCCGATCACGTTCTAACTGAAAAATTAATTATCTATCAATTAATATGACTGGACGAATTTAAGGAATTATATTTAATAAATTTCTATGATATTAAATTATAAAATATTTATTAAATTTTCCTAAGAAAAAATACGGACGAAAGGGTATCGAAATTATACCGCTCGAATGATTTCGGGTCGAATCTGGACTGAAAGGGTAAATGGGCTTCTCGGCCCAATACCGAAACAAAGCAAAGGAAGGGCCCCACGGCCACTGTTCATCATCTTTCCAATTCAAACCAACCATTTCACGTGAAAGAAAAACAGAGGGGCAACAGGGGGGGTTCTCGTCTTCGACACGACGACGCCGGGGATGGAGCGGCGCAGACGGGGAGGAAGAGCACCACGACACCACTGCAGCATGCACTGGAGATGAAGGCTTCACCTTCAACAGTGGCTCACCGGGGCCTACGTCGACACCGGGGTGACGAGCTCAGCAGGGGCAACGACGAGAAGGAGCTGGGAGGGAGACGACGTCGGGTCTGAGCCACCACAACTACACCGCAACCACGACCTAGCGCAGAGGAGGAGGAGCTGCGCGGTTGCGAGCTCGAACTGGGGACGCGAACAGGGCTCCAATGGCTACAGCTGCGGTTCAGCGGAGCACGTCGGGGCGGCTCGACGACTTCACTGGCCTCCTTGGTGTCGGAGATGGGGCGGCGACACCAGCAGCAACTCAGCCCGGGAGGCGAGAGGGAGGCGAACTGGAGATCGGGCTCCGCTTCGCCGGCGGAAGACCGAAACAGAGGAGGGAGTGAGCAGGGACGAGAGACGAGAAGGAGATCGAGAGGTCTGACCTTCGTGTCCTTCAAGCCTTCAAGACCACCTCCATATATAGCCCAAGAGCAGGGCAGCTACTCCAACCAACACAAGGCTCGAGAAAGCTAAGCCGGGGAAAGGCTCGAGAAAAGCTAAGCAGGGGAAAGGCTCGAGAAAAGCGTAGGGGAGACAAGGTTTAGAATATTAAAATGGGGATGGGCATTTAATCCCGGGAATTATCTGTTTGTCTTCAAACAAATATTCTAAATTCCAAAAATACATCGAATGTATTTTATACCACTCAGGGAATTATTTGGGATATCATGGATATTTCAGAAAATCCAAACTTCACTGAAAGCGAAATAATTAATTAGTGAGGGTTGGGAAAAATTACCCGAATATCCTTACTAAAAATTGAGGGATATTACATTGTGACCGTTGTGTTTTTTCTAATATCTTCATCTTCAATGCCGGGAGCAATGGCAAGGATTATGCTATTTAATTGCTGCAATTATAGTGGTTTGAATGTTGTGGACGTTGTGTGATCTGGGCATTAAATGTATGGCGAGATTCTCGTGATCCTGTCGGAGGGCATTCGACTAGAGAAGCCTTGTCGCCTCCTCTGGGCCTCCTCCTTTGTTCTTCCGATCTACAATGGGCTTGGGCTCGATTCACTTGATCCATCTTCTCCGGGGATGCCAGGCCCAACAATAGCCCCAAGTTGCCTTGGGTTTTCGGTTTAGGCAAGTAAAACGGAATCCGTGGCAACTTCTCTAGATACGATCTTCACCATCCATTTTTGGCGCGTTTGCTCAGGGCTACGTGGCGCGTGATCGGGGCATGATGCGACGCCTCTGCAAATCTTCGCTTCCCTCCATAAATTCATAGCAGAGGGAATCGATTAGTCTTCATCCCATCTTCCTTTGCAAGTTTCTTTCGGTAAGCTTCTCGGTCTCTTTCGCCATAGTTTTCTGATTTCTCTAGTCATAGCTCTTTGATCTCTCTCTCTTTCCATTCTCGAAATGGTTTCCATCAAGGCTTCCGAGTCGTCGAAGACTCTTTCCGATTCTCGTGAAGGCAAAACTCCTTCTCGTTTCATTTTGAAGGAGTCGGATGCATTGACTAGCACTTTGTCCCAGGCGGAGCTGGATCAAGTTCTCCAAGTCGGAGGCTTTCTATCGGAGACGGTCGCCAGGTTGCCTCATCCAGACGAGAGGGCCGATGCGCGTTACGAAGGATGGATTTGCTTCTACGCATACCCGTTTAGAATAGGGCACAAATTTCCTTTCTCTCCCCTTGTCAGGGATTTTTTAGCCACTTTGGCGCTGGCGCCATGTCAAGTAATGCCTCAGGCGTGGAGAGTTCTTAGGGTTTTAGACCTTGTGAATGTTCAAACTGGGGCCGATTTTGATTTTGACGCTCTGTGGTATAACTACTTTATTGGGTCGAAGAGTTCCTGTCGCATTCAGTTGCGTATCCGACATGGTCGGAAGCCTTTGGTGCAGAGCCCTGATGTCAACGACCGCGGATGGGGGTCGAAGTTCTTTTTCGTCGAACGTTCTTCTTTGGAGAAGGAGGGAGAGTGTCCGTTTTTGTTGACGGAGTGGCGGATCGATAGTATGTATTTGTCTTCTCTTTCGCGTATTTTATGTGTCTTAACTCTTGCCTTAACTTTTCTTTTTTGTAGTCCCCGAACCAGAAGATCTAGAAGTGAGTAGCCGGTCAGAAGGCTTGTCGAAGATTATCCTTGAAATTCCCGCGTCTGAAAGAAAGTTTGTGAACGTCAACCTGCTGTTGACGACTCCTGCCTCTCAAGACGACATGTCGAATGTCTCATCGTCTCGTGCAAAAGGTAGATTCTTGACTCCAGGCGTCTTTTACTGTTTTTCGTTTTGTCGTGTACTTTAGGATTTCTCCCTTTTTGTTGTTCTGTCGTGTCAGGTTCCCCTGGTGGTCGATCGAGTGCTCGTTTGAGGGTGGCGTCAGGGAAAAGCCTGATCGAGCAGAGGAAGGCGGCGGCCAAAGCCGCGTCAAGCAAACCGGATCTGGTGGATATGACGGTTCCAGTCAAGACTGGCTCTAAGAGGAAGGCGAGCGCTCACCCTGAAGACGTCAAGGTGGAGGACATCCCTAGGAAAAAGAGTGCGACTGCTGAGGGGGTCGGCAAGATCGGTGCCGTCGGACAGTCGATCGCCGACCTTTTTCGCGCTCAGGACCCGACTTTGAAGTCGGAAGTTAAGGATGTCTCCCCTCTAGACTGCATTGGTGAAGTGGGATGCTCCGCGTGGAGGGTGAGTTGCCCTTTGTTCTTGTTTTTATGTTTCTTTTTGCTCGACTGCGTTTCTTGATTGTGTTGTCGTGTGTCTTTCTGTCAGGCCTTCCAGTATTTCTTGGGAGCTTACTCCAGTGTTCAGACGATGCTTGTCAAGGCCGAGGACAGGGCTGTTAGGTCAGAGTCCGACCTTGCGTCTTTGAGGACCAAGCTGGAGGGAGCGGAGAGTCGCTGCCGTGAGACTGAGCGTCGCCTCACCAGGGAGCTGAAGAGCAGTCAAGAAGAGTTGGTCACAAGTCGGAGGGAGTTTGAAGAGTGTCGATCAGGCGTTGAAGAGGAGGTGAGGCGGGCTCGCATTGCCGATGGCCAAATTGCTGGTGACGTTGGGGCTTTTTATGCGGTGAAGTCGCGCATCGAAATGATCGAGGAGTTCAACGAGGGCAAGCATGAGCTCTGGGACCTGAAAGTGGAGAAGGAGACTCTGGACTCCATGTTCCCAAAGGGCGATCCTGGTCAGGAGTTGTTTTGCTTAGCCGGCGTCGGAGAGGAGGCCGTGGATGAAGGCGCCGATGAGGACGAGGCCCATCTTGGTGATGTCGAGCCGACTGATGAGATAGCTTCTCTAGAGCCAGCCCCTGCGGAAGGTAATGCCATTGTCCCCGACGTCTGATTTGTTTTCTTCGCGTAGTACGGCTTCGTTTGCCCCACATGTGTGTGGGTTTGAATATTATGTGTTTTGGCGACCCGTCCACCATCGCGGGTCGCAGGATATTTCTGAATGATTGTTGGTAAAGTCCTACAGATGTGTAGGCAGACAATGTGTTTTGGCGACCCGTCCACCATCGCGGGTCGCGTTTTATGTATAAAAATGCTTTTATTCCGATGCAATTGCGTTTTTACATATCGAGTCATATGTTAGTTTGTCTCGTACATGTTCGTCGGACTTCCTAGGAAGTTGTCGACGACGTTTTGTATTTCGTATGTGTCGATTTCACCCGTGTGCTCCGTCGAGTGGGGTTTCACCGTATGTATGTATGTAGAGCAGGCCTGCGATGTGTTTGTGTATGTGTTAGTCATGACATTATGTCGGGGAGGTAAGCAATATGTTTTATTGCGTAAATGTAATAAGGTGTTGTACCTTATGTTTCGTGTAAGGCAGGCGGTGTGCCGACGTGCATGTGTTGTCATCTCCCCGTGTTCCGATCGATCGTGTAATGTAATGTAAGCGCTTTTTTGCGGATGACAAGATCCAATGTAAATGTTGTTCTGCATTTGTGTTTTTGTAAGGAGGAAGTCCTCGCTTAGTGTCAAATGATGATATGTAAAAGGAAATAGCGATGTACATGCGACAGCATGCGGTATATATGCGACAGGTAGCAATGTATATGCGATAGCATGCGATTTGTATGCGACAAATAGTAATGTATATGCGATAGCATGCGATTTGCATGCGATTTGTATGCGACAGATAGTAATGTATATGCGATGTATAAGATTTGTGTGATGTTTTACCTCATTGGTTCAGAAATGGTAGGGTTTTAGATGTGTTGCGTTCCAACTCCTCGGGATCGGTCGTCCGTCTTTATCCTTTAGCTGATATGCTCCCTGTCCGACCACTTCGGTGATCAAGTAAGGTCCTTCCCACTGTGGTGCTAGCTTTCCGTCGGATGGGTTCTTAGTGTTCTGGAAAGTTTTCCTGAGGACCCAGTCTCCGACCTTGAATGCCTTGATTCGGACGTTCTTGTTGTAGCTCCTTACGACTTGTTGTTGGAACCCGACCATCCTGATTCGGGCTTTCTCTCTGATTTCGTCCACTGTGTCCAGATTGTGTGCTAGCTCGATGTCGTTTTGTTCATTTGTCTGAAGGTTGCAGCGAGCGGTCGGAACCAGTAACTCAGCCGGGATGACCGCCTCACTCCCATAGACGAGAGAGAAAGGCGATTGCCCGGTCGCATTCTTTGGAGTAGTCCTGTCGGACCAGAGAATAAGTGGGAGTTCGTCTGCCCATTTGCCTTTAGCCCCAGTGAGGCGTTTCTTGAGGTTGGTTATAATGATCTTGTTGTTGGATTCGGCTTGTCCGTTGGATTGCGGATACCGAGGTGTGGATGTGACCAACTTGATGTTCCACTGGTCGCAGAAGGTTCGAGTCTTATGACTGATGAATTGGGAGCCATTGTCGCACACGATTTTTGATGGGACGCCAAATCTGCACAAGATATTGCGTTTTACGAATGAAATGACGTGTTGATCTTTTACCTCTCTGTAGGCTTCAGCTTTGATCCATTTAGAGAAGTAGTCCGTCATGGCAAGGAAGAAGACTCTTTGACCTGACGCGGGGGGGGGGGAGCTTTCCGACGATGTCCATTCCCCATCTCATAAAGGGCCATGGAGCTAGGGTCAGATGGAGGAGCTCCGAAGGCTGATGATGGACGGGTGCGTGCCGCTGACAAGCGTCGCATCTCTTGGTGTATTCCACGGCGTCTTTGTTCATCGTTGGCCAATAGTACCCGTTTCGTAGGGCATTTCCCGAGAGGCTTCGTCTGCCGGTGTGATTGCCACACTCCCCTTCATGCAACGATTGTAAGATACGTCCGGCTTCTGGAGTCTTGAGGCATCGTAGGAGTAGTCCTGTAACAGATCTTTTGTACAAGATGTTATCTACGATATCGTAAGAGAGTGCTTGTACCTTGAGCCTTTTTTCTTCCGTCTTGTCGTCGGGTAGGATACCATCTTTTAACCATCTAATGTAAGGCAGCATCCAGTCGTCATTGGTGTCAACGATGTCTTCTTCTGATCGGTCGCCTATTTCCATGGCGACGAGTTCTTCAAGTGATGTTGTTGACTCGACGGATGTCCTTGGGACGGCTGGCGTGGTGATGTGGGCCAATGGTATGTGTGGAAATTCCTTCGGGTCTAGGACGGATCCCAGATTAGCGAGTGCGTCAGCTTGGGAGTTAAGATCCCTGGGCACCTGTCTGATGTTGAATGTTTGGAATTGTCCGATCAGTTTCTTGGCTACCTCCAAGTAGGCTATCATTCTGGTATCCTTGGCACTGTACGACCCTTGTATCTGGTTTACGACCAGCAGGGAGTCGCTAACGACTTCGATCTCTCGGACCCCTAGGTCGCGAGCTAGGATGAGTCCGAATATGAGTGCCTCGTATTCAGCTTCGTTGTTAGTCGCATCCCACTCACATCTGACAGCTTGAGCTATCTTGTCCCCTTGTGGTGATTTTAGCACGACCCCTAGCCCCGATCCTCTGGCATTCGATGCCCCGTCTGTATGGAGCTCCCATGTACCTGCCTCATCCATCGCGAGTAATTGTGTTGCTTCTTTTATGGCTTCTTGCTCTAGGGTTGAACTGAAATCGGCCACAAAGTCGGCTAAAGCTTGCGACTTGATCGCTGTCCTGGGCTCGTACTCGATATCGTAACCACTGAGGTGTATGGCCCATTTGGTCATTCGTCCTGTGAACTCAGGTTTCCTCATGATAGCTCTCATGGGATGATTAGTGCGAACATTAATAGTATGGGATTCGAAATATGGTTTGAGTTTGTTCGAAGCCATTATCAGTGATAGCACGAGCTTTTCAAGTGACGGATACCTTGTTTCGGCCGGTAACAGCGTCCGACTGACGTAATATATTGGCGATTGTTTGCCATCCTCCTCCCTGATCAGTATTGCGCTTACGGCTGATTCTGACACTGCAAGATAAAGAAATAAGGGCTCGTCGCCTTTAGGTTTGGTCAGTAACATGGGACTGGCCAGGTACTCTTTGAGGTTTTGGAACGCTGCTTCGTGTTCTTCCGTCCATTGAAAGGACTTGTTCTTCTTGAGTGCGTCGTGGAAGGGTTTGCATTTGTCGGATGATTTGGAGATGAATCTGCTCAGAGCTGCTATCCGACCTGTGAGCTTCTGTACATCTTTGACGCATCGGGGGGATCGAAGGTTGATGAGAGCCTTGATCTATTCTGGGCTAGCCTCTACTCCTCTTTGTGTCACCATGTATCCTAAGAACTTCCCTGACGACACTCCGAAGGAGCATTTAGTAGGGTTTAGTTTCATGTTGTACCTTTTGAGCACCTCGAAGCTGTCGCGTAGGTGGTCTATGTGATCTTCTTTCTTTTTGGACTTGACCAACATGTCGTTGATGTAGACTTCCATCGTGTCTCCGATTTGGTCTTTGAAAATTTGGTTGACTAGTCGTTGATACGTAACCCCTGCATTTTTCAGACCAAAGGGCATTACTCGATAACAATAGATACCTTGGCTGGTGATGAACGCTGTTTTTTCTTGATCGTCGGGTTCCATAAGGAGTTGATTGTAACCGCTGAAAGCGTCCATGAAGGTAAGCATTTCGTGCCCCGTTGTGGCATCGACCATGGCGTCGATATGGGGTAAAGGGAACGAGTCCTTGGGACAAGCCTTATTGAGGTCTGTGAAGTCGATGCAGACTCTCCATTTGCCTTTCTTTTTCTGGACTACGATCACGTTGGCTAGCCATTCAGGATAGTGGACCTCCCTGATCTTTCATGTTTCCAATAAGCTATTGACTTCGTCGTCGACTATCTTGTTCCGCTCGGGGGCGAACTTCCTGCGTTTTTGCTTGACAGGGGGATGAGATGGATCCACATTTAATTTATGAGTAATAACGTTTGGAGATATTCCGACCATATCCTCATTCGACCATGCGAAACAATCAGCATTGGCCCTGAGAAAGTCGAGAGGTTGTTGTCTGGTCGAATCGTCCAAGTCTGACCCGACCCTTACCGTTTGGTTTGGCTTTGAAGGGTCTAGTGCGATTTCATCGAGTTTTTCCATTTCTGGTTCGACGTACCGACTAGGCCCTTCGCCGCTCTGTGGTTGCTATGCGGTCTTGTGTTCGACTGCGCTCTTCATGGAAGCGACGTAGCATTATTTTGCGGTCCTTTGATATCTTGGACTCCCCATTCAGTGGGGAATTTGATTACTTGATGATACGTTGAAGGTACTGCCTTCATAGCGTGTATCCATGGCCTGCCAAGAATACAATTATAGGGAGACGGACAGTCTAGGACTAAGAATTTCACCTGTTGGTTGATTCCTCCAGCGTATGTGGTTAGAATGATTTCACCAGTCGTATGCTTAACCTCACCACTGAACCCGACCAGTGGGGTCGACTTCTTGATTAGGTCGTTCTCAGTCAGACCCATTTCTTTAAGAGCATCAAGGGTCAAGAGGTTTGTCGAACTCCCTGTATCGATTAGTGCTCTCCGTATTAAACAATTACCAATAGACAAAGAGATTATCAGACCATCGTGGTGACTATCCGACCCGTCGGAATCGGATTCGTCGAATGTGACCGTCGGAAGGTCAGATGTCCTCCTTGGCTTGAATTTCGATGCCTCGGGCTTGTCGCCCTTGCTTTCCCTAGCGTGTCGCTTAGCCGCGGAGTATGTGTTTCCACATATATCTGATCCACCTGAAATGGTATTGACAACTTTTGTATGGACGGGAGATGGGGGTTTGTTCTGTTTTACCTGATCTCGACGTTCCATGGTGGCCTTTGCCCGCTCCGAGATTACGTCGCGCAGGAGCCCCTGTGAGAGTAGCCTAGCGACTTCCTTCCGCAGGGCGATGCACTCGTCGGTCAAATGACCATGGTCGCCGTGGAATTCGCACCATCGACTCATGTCCTTCTTAACATTCGGTAGGTCGCTCTTTCGGGGCCATCTTACCTCTTTTCCGTATTTGTCGAAACTCTTGACGAGCTCCGATACGGAAACATTGAAATTATAAGACTGGACCCTAGGAGGCAACGCCGGACCGTCTCTCCATTCCTGTGACCTGTCTTGAAAAGAGTTTACCTGATTTGGTTCGTTTCGATTACGAGAATAGGGATGAGATCGTATGTCTCGACGGTTGTCGGGGGGATTTTTACGGTCGGATGGATCGGGTCCGCGTGAGGATTTATGCGACTCTCGATCTTCTTCCAATCTTACCTCGGCCATGGTTTTGGCTTGGACATCTTCAAAACTTTTACACGGGTACTTGGTAATCTCGTCGTAGAGATTGCTGTCTTTGACCAGACCTTGTCGGAAGGCCTCAATGGAGGTTGTGACGTCGTAGTGGGGGATCGCCACTTTTTCCTTATTGTACCTGTTAAGATAATTTCGAAGGGGTTCGTTATACCTTTGTGTGACTCGGTAGAGGTCGCTTGATTGTCTTTCGAGCCTTCGACTGCTAGCAAATTGACTCTTGAAAGAGTTGACCAGATCCGCAAAGGATGTAATCATTCCCTGAGGCAAACGCATAAACCACGTTAGTGCGGGACCCGCGAGGGTTGTGCCAAAGCTTTTGCACATGACAGCCTCACGGCTCTCCCTTGAAATAGATACGGCCATTAGTTTTTGTTTATAGAGAGAGATATGGTCATCTGGATCGGTGGTGCCGTCGAACGTCGCCATGTTGGGGAGATGGAACTTCTTGGGGATCTCGACCCTTGCGATTTCTTCGACGAACGGGGATTCTTCGAATCCGCCGGACGTTTCCCTCTCGATTGGTTGCGGGACTCCTAGGAGCCTGTTGAAGTGATCGTCGATTGTCTTCATGTGTCTGTCGAGCGTCTGCTGGAAAAGAGCCAGGACATCTGGCGGATTGGTAACCTGCGGTTCATCGATTCGGGCCCCAGCAGACCCGATCGGTGTGGAAAAGGTGACATGGTTAGTCGAAAATGGACTAGCAAAAGGAGTTCGAGACGTACCCTCAGTGTGTCCGGGACGTCGTATGCTCGGAGGCGTCGGCTCGATGTTGTCCATGTCGAGGCGTGTTCGGACGCCGCCGTGGACGGGCACGTTCCTAGATCCTGAAGCCACTGACTATACCTGCGACTTAAGAGACTCATTTTCACGGGTTAGTTGCGCGATCTCGGCTTCAGATTGGGTTGACAAAGCGGCTAGGGCCTCGGTCTTTTGGCGTTGCTGGGCTAGTTCCTCTTGAAGGGTGGCCATTTTTTGGGAAAGTTCTTGGAACTGGGTTGGAGTAGGATTTTCGATTGTGATTACTGCATCTTGGGTTCCGTCTTCGAGACGTGGTTCTTGGTTGTCGGTAGGTGGGTCAATAGTCATGGTTGGAAAGTTTCGAAAGGGTGATCGGCAAGTTGCCCCACGGTGGGCGCCAAATTATTTTGGGGCGAAAGGATCGGACGACCTAAATCGCCTTAGACGGGGTAACTAGTCGATCGGGTGATAGAGAACAATCCAAACCAAGCAGATAATTGACAAGCAAAGAATAAATGTAGAATAGTGAGATGATTTTATTAGATAATGTATTGATCGGATCGAATCGAGATACAACTTATTGTAGTTTAGACCGAGTGGTCGTGTAGGACTCGACCGATGACTTTTAGGTGGCGACCGGTGGAGAGTAAGCGCAGATGATTGCTAGAGAGCTAAGCGGGCAGCGTAAGTGTTGTTCTGATTCGTTTGTGAGTAAGGATGCTTGTGTTTCTAGCGTTAATGTGTTCGTATCCTCTTATCTTCTTCGTCGTCCAAATATGGTAAGTTCTTTTCCATTGTGACCGTTGTGTTTTTCTAATATATTCGTCTTCAATGCCGGGAGCAATGACAAGGATTATGCTATTTAATTGCTGCAATTATAGTGGTTTGAATGTTGTGGACGTTGCGTGATCTGGGCATTAAATGTATGGCGAGATTCTCGCGATCCTGTCAGAGGGCATTCGACCATAGAAGCCTTGTCGCCTCCTCTGGGCCTCCTCCTTTGTTCTTCCGATCTGCAATGGGCTTGGGCTCGATTCACTTGATCCATCTTCTCCGGGGATGCCAGGCCCAACAAGTAGTATCTAAATAATCCAAATCAACTAGAGAACTAAACGAAGTAGGATTAAATGGATGCAAAGACAGGCTTATCTCCTTCGAGTGGGAGACTGATCAAATCAAGAGATTTAACGGTCGATCGCTTCAATATTGAAACGAAAAACTGAGCTAGAGAATGATCGTAAAAGCGAGTAAGCAAGTAGAGAATTGTAGCTTGTATTCAATAGAAATGATCGTGTGTGTGCCGAAAAAACCTTATGAATCTAGTATTTATACATGATTTATGAAGTGAACTAATCTAGTCGTTCTCTTCCGGAATTCGCGGGAGCCGTCGAACTGTCTTCCGAGATTCTTGTCAACGTCTTTCTTCCTTGGGTTCATCCCACCTTGTTCTCGCCGAGTCTGTTGATCTTTTTATCGAGATCATGGGCTAATCGATTGGGCTTCAAATATCTTGGCCCAACAGGTTGAATTATCATCCCCAATTACAAAACAAACACCAAATTAAAATCTATCATTCCCAACCCCATACCTTTTCAACCTGATTCTTAATCCCAACCCGATATCCCATTTGTACCAAACACCCCCTAAATATTTTAGGAGTCGAATCCTATTAATTTGAGAACGAGAAACACAGTGGATTTGAATTTGATCAATTCAAACTAGAAGAATACGAATATAAAAACAATTGATTACAAATCAAACAAAAATGAAACTTTAAAAACATCAATCAAACAATATAATTATGAAATACTAACATAAATAACCTTAAGCTATAGAAAATATTCAAAATACAATTGTACAAGGAAAGAGAAAAAGCAAGGATCGGGTTGCATTAAAAGAAGGAAGATTACGAACATAACGCTTTTTTTTTTGATGAAGAACATAACGCTTTTCACTAAGTTCACTTCACTCGTTCTCGCTGAAATGCCCCGCTTTCTCTCTCTTTTCTAATTTCACACCCAGATTCGAGACAAGCAAAATTCAACGATTTGTGAAGAGAGAGCCCCTTTCTGATTTCTTCCATGGCGGGCGGGGTGAACAGGAGGATATCAGCAGCCTCAGCTAGGGCTCATACCCGCAAATCGAAATCGAAATCTAAATCATCCACTCTCCCTTTCGGTATCATTAATTCTTCATCTGATAATAATTCCTGATGAGTTTAGCTGTTACAATTCTATCTGTTACTGGAATTTGGCTACCTTGTTTCGTTCGAAGCTCATCTCCAGCTATTGATTTGCTTTTGCTCAGTGATGCTACTATCTCTCTAGATTTGAATTTCTTCGACTCCAGCTCTGTAGCCATTTCTCTGATCTTGCTTTTGATTAGTGCATGCAAAATCATAGCGATTAGTCTAGGTTATTTGTTTGCTGTGATTTCAAATGCCAAAATTGTGGAAATAGGAGCTAATCTGCTATTAGTCAATATTGTTAGATTTGGATTTTCTTTTTGAGCCTTTAGGGGTAGGTTTCATGATGGGTGGGTGGGTGAGAGAGTGAGGTTGGTGAGAAAATCATAAGCTCAGGATATTCAATGAAGAATCAAACCCTGACTACCGTGAATTCGAACCAAGAGATGTTCTCAGATCAGACTTGGTGGAATTGGTGACGCTGTGGCAGCTTCTTTAGATGTGATTTTTCTTCTTAGCTTGGTGAGGATTGAACTTATCATATACTAGCTTTACCAGGTATTGGATTTTGGATACGCGTGATCAGCAGGTTTCACTATGATTTCCTCCAAACATTAGGCTAACTAGCCTATTTGTTTTTTTACTTGCTGTTCCGTTATTCAGGTTTTGCAAGAAATCACTTGATAAAATTGATCTCAACAGTCATAAGAAATCTGGTTTGACTGGAAAAGTCTCAAATTGCAGGCTTCATCGGGAGCATTCTTTTTGTCTTGCTTGTGGGTTGTCTGGCTTGGGCTTACCAGGCCACCCACCCTCCTCCCCCCAAAATATGCGGCTCTCCTGGCGGGCCTCCTGTAACGGCACCAAGAATTAAGCTGAGGGATGGGAGGCATTTGGCTTACAAAGAGCACGGTGTGCCAAGGGACAAAGCAAAGTACAAGTTTGTCTTTGTTCATGGCTTTGATTCATGCAGGCATAATGCTGCCATTGCAACTGAAATTCCTACTGTATGTGTAATTTATATACGCCCTTTGTATTTCTTAGTTCAATACTTCAAATTATTTTTGAGATTGACTTATCTCTTTCTGGATTCAGGAAACTATTGAGTCTTTAGGAATATATGTAGTGTCCTTTGACAGACCTGGATACGGAGAGAGTGACCCTGATCCAAAACGAACAGTGAAGAGCATTGCTCTGGACATTGAAGAGCTTGCTGATCAGTTAGAACTAGGACCTAAATTCTATCTTGTTGGCTTTTCCATGGGTGGGCAAGTTGTTTGGGGCTGCCTCAAGTATATTCCACATAGGTATGCGACTGAGATCTTAACAAAAACTGGTTACTCGTGGGCTGTAGAAGTTAAATCCTCTTCACTTGCATATGATTTCACATGCTTCTCAAATTGACAGGTTAGCGGGAGCATCACTGTTATCTCCAGTTGTCAATTACTGGTGGCGTGGTTTTCCTTCTAATTTTAGCGCGGAGATTTATAAGAAGCAGCCTAAGCAGGATCAATGGGCATTGCGGGTGGCACATTATGCACCATGGCTGACATATTGGTGGAATACTCAGAAGTGGTTCCCATCGAGTTCTGCTATTGCTCACAGTCCTGATATCCTGTCACGGCAAGATATGGAGATTCAGGCACAAAGGATGTCTACAAAGGATTACATGTTGGAACGTGTGAGTTCTCTCTCGGTGCCTTGATTCCAGTTTGTAACAAGTAGAATATGCACTTCAATTGACATCATAAAATGGTTCTCCATAACTAGTGATGGTTCTCCATAACTAGTGATCTCCGTGTCTAGTTCCTGAAGAATGAACCATCCTAATTCCTACAAGTAAGAAGAAAAAAATCCCACCTAGAACTTTGCCGTGTACCTAGAGAAAGAGTCAAGAACAAAGTTTAACTACTTAAAAACAGGGCAATCAGATGCCAATCTGCTCTTAAAGACACACGATTTATGTGGTAGTGTAAGGACCCTCTTAAGATGTGCTATTGATGAATTTATGCCCTTAGTCTCAGCTTGGTACTATGCTTTCTCTTTGATGCTAAACAATAAGTCTGTCGTCTCTTATCGCCATTGATCTAATTTTGTTCCTAATCGCTCCTAATTTATCTGTGCATTTGTTGTGGTCATCATAACTGTCAGGATCTAGTGAGACAACAAGGAGAGTATGAGACCCTCCATCGCGACCTAATGATTGGATTTGGAAGCTGGGAATTCGACCCTACAGAGCCCACAGAGCTAATTTTCCCAGATGGAGAAGGCAGTGTTCATCTGTGGCAGGGAGACGATGATCAGCTTGTGCCTGTGGAACCTCAACGCTACATAGCTAAAAAACAATCATGGATTCAGTACCACGAGATACCGGGTGCTGGGCATCTGTTCCCATATGCTAAAGGAATGAGTGAAGCTATCATCAAGGCACAGTTATCTATTGAGAACTAAAGCCCTCTTTTTTTCAGGATGCATTTTCTTGCAATTGATTCCAGTTTCTTTTTTTTTGGTAGAAAATTGATTCCAGTTTCTTCGGTGGGTGACTGATGTTCGTCTGTCTTTTACGCCTTGCATCATTGCATGAGGTTGTTTGTTATATGCAATTTTTCAAGTAGTTCTATATATCAAGATTTTTGACATTTTTAGTGGTGCTGCGGTCGTTTGTTTGCTTTAATTAATATCAACTGATGGAATGTAAAATGAAATATAGCAATGTGGCAGTTACGACTTGCGGATATGATCTTATAACCTCACGCTATGGTTCATCTCACAAGGTCAGCCGGTTTGGATTCGGTGAAATTACTGTATCTGCCCTATTCACGAATTTTTTTCTTCTAATCTCAGCTTGCTACTATGCTTTCTTGTTCACTTCTGAATGAATGCTAAATATCAAGTTAGCCCTTCTCTTATAGCCATTGATCTAATTTTAACCTAGTTGCTTCTGTTTCGTTTTTGCATTTGTTGTGGTAATCAAATTCATCAGGGTTCAGTGAGCAACAAGGAGAGTATTAGTCCCTCCTAATGATCGGATTTGGTAACCGGGAACTTGATCCTACACCGCTAACCAATCCCTATTTCCTTCTGGATTGGTTGTGTAGTAAGATCTCGAAAAAATCGACTCAAAAAAATAAAAGAGAATTATGTGTGCAATTTTTTTTTTGTATGTGTGTGGGTTTGTATAGGTGAAAACTGTACATACACAAAACATTCGTACTTTGTCATGTCAATTATTTTTCAAACTTTATCTGAACTCATACGATATTTTTAAATAAATTGATCTGCAATAGTTAAATATGTTTTATAGTTATTTGTGATAAAAAAGCAACTATAGTCACGTTCAATTGGTCTAGGGGCTTCGAAGGAGGCATTTGCGTAATGTGGAAGATATACCAACTTACAAACGAAATCCTTGAAATTGAACAAATTGCAACAAGTTTTATTAGTGTTAAGTATACAAACTTGCTAACTTATGCTAATCCTCACTTACGCCCCACCAAATGATTCTGCAAAAAATGTGTTCTGAAACGAATTCATATCCTATATTAAAAATTGCTCTCTTCCGTGTATTATTATGGGAGATCTGAACGAAATTCAAAACCCCTCTGAAAAATTAGGCGGGCTTATACTGTCTTTATCGAAATTTGCAAGACTACGTCATTTTAAAAATGAGTGTGAACTCTTGGATACTCCTTTCCAGGGAAACAATTATACCTGGTGAAAGAACAGTACCGAAATAGAAAACATCTATGAAAAACTGGATAGGGTTCTTATCCACCACTAGATCCTTCAATGGTATCCTGATATATGTACTAAGCATTATGCTTTTTTCAGTTCAGACCATTGTCCCATCTCCATTGAGCTAGACTCAGCTGTACCATTTAAAAACCAGCTGTTTAATTTGGATGACTAGAAAAGATTTCAGAAACGTAGTTAAACAAGCATGGAGAACTAACTATCATGGATCTAGATTGTATAATCTGGTATCCAAATCAAAACTACTCAAAAAATATGCTAAGATCTGGAACAAAAGTACCTTTGGAAATGTCTTCACACAATTACAAACTATAGAAAAATAACTTTCTGAAATCCAAACTGAGATTTGTAATCACCCTATAAATGAACTTATTAAAAAACAAACTAGAATCATAGAAAAAAAGGAAAAACTTCTGTGTTTTCAGAAAATTTACTGGAACCATAGAGCAAAGGTAAAACACATCAAACTTAATGACACGAATGCTAACTATTTTCACAAAATAGCAAATGGAAAAAGAAACAGAAAAATTATAAAAGAAATCAAAACCCAAGAAGGAACAAGTATCACTGGTGAAGAAAACATAAGAAATGAAATCAGAAATGATTTCATTAAAAGATTCAGAAGTGAGGATATGAACCAGAGACTATTCCAGGAAAATCTCGAATTAATCCAGCCTGAAATCTCTACAGAGGATAATCTGGAATTAATAAAAAATGTTTTCAACGACGAAGTTAAAAAGGCAGTCTTTAACATTGGTTCGGATAAATCTCCGGGGCCGGATGGTATGACAGCAGAATTTTACCAAAAATACTGGGACATCGTAGGCACTTTTGTTATCCAAACAGTTAAAAGCTTTTTTATTTCTGGGAAACTGCTTAAACAAATAAATCACACATTCATATCCTTAATCCCAAAATGTGACAATCTTAACTCTACAAATCACTATAGACCCATAAGTTTGTGCTCTACTATTTATAAGATTATCTCAAAGATTATAACAACTAGACTCAAAAGAACCATGAAAAAATTGATACACCCCCTTCAGGGTGCCTTTGTTGCTAACAGAGCCATTCAAGAAAATATCCTAATTGCACATGAAATCTTTCACTCCTTTAAATCGAAAAAAGGAACTGAAAGCTTCATTGCTCTAAAACTAGACATGAAAAAAGTGTATGATAGAATCGAATGAAATTTTATTATAAAAATAATGGAAAAGTATAGATTCCATGAAAAATTTATCAACTGGATAAAAGAATACATTACAACGGTATCCTTTTCGGTACTTGTTAACAATGGACCCACAAAAATATTCAAACCAACAAGAGGAATTCGACAGGGAGACCCCCTTTCGCCCTTCTTGTTTATCTTAGGATCAGAAATCCTTGCTAGAAAACTCCAAAAAGCCTCAGAACGTACTCGAAATCCCCTTGGATTTCAAATCAAGCAACAAGGAACATGAATCTCGTTTCTGGCTTTTGCGGATGACATTGTGATCTTCTCAAAAGCTAAACAGGAAAACTGCAAAGAAATTAAAGATATTATTGATGACTACTGTAAGATTTCAGGACAAAAAGTAAATTTCCATAAATCGGTCTTTCAAGTTACAAAAAAGGTCACCAATCAAAAGAAATTAACACTACAAGGCATTCTCACAATCACAAACATGATATCTCTCGAAAAATATCTGGGTTGCCCTATCTTCAATGGTAGCTAGAGATAACTTGAATACCTTTGTTGACCTCTTAATTAGCACCCAACAACAATTATCTAAATGGAAAGCAAATTCCCTGTCCCAAGCAAGAAGAACAACACTAATAAAAACCAATCTAGCATCAAGACCCAATTATCTTATGCAAAGTTTCATGTTACCTACACATACACACAATGAACTTGATAAGTTAAACAGATCTTTTTTTTGGAACAAAGACAACTCCTATAAACCCCTTATAGGTTGGGGAAAAATTTGTAAACCAACTCATCAAGGAGGTCTTGGCTTGAGAAAAGCCAAAGACATGAACAAAGCCCTTCAATTCAAATTACTTTGGAAAATCCTAGCCGAACCAAATAACTTCTGGGTTAGAGTTATTACGGATAAGTACCTGAAAACACACAATATACTTCATTACGAGAAAAACGGAAACTGCTCCTGACAATGGTCCAAAATGATTGAACTCAGGCCTGAGTTCAAAACTGGAATAATTTGGCAAGTTGGAAATGGCAAAACTATCAAATTTTGGACGAATAATTGGGTTTTGAACACCCCCTTATGTGATAACATAAACTCACAGTCAATCCTGAATAAGGATGCACTGGTAGCTGACTTTATGTTGCCAAATAAAACCTGAAATAAGGACTTACTTGAACAATGCTTACCAAATAATTTAACCAAAAAAATAACCTCGATCTCAATACCCTTAAAGGAGATCCATGATAGAATGTATTGGAAAACTAGTAAAAACGGCTGATTTTCTACAAATTCTGCTATGGAACTAATTAACAAATCTGGCACTGTCCATGGGATATTGAAATGTTAATTTCTGATATCCTATGTATTTTACAACTGTTTTCTTCAGTGCAGATTTCTCACGTCTTCCGAGAAACTAACGTCGTGGCCGACTTCATCGCAAAGAATGTTCAACAGGTTTCCTTGGAAGACTAGAGATAGTGTAGAATTTGTAATTCTCATCCGAAATGATGCTATAGATTGAGAAACCGACTCTTTTGTGGTTTCCATTCTAATTCTTACCTTATCAAAAAAAAAAAAAAAATTGGTCTAAGGGCTCGTTTGGTATCGATATCAAAGATATGAGATATCAGGTATGGGTATCGGTATATGTATCAAGATATGGGTAGGAGTGATATCAAGGTATCAGATATGGGTATAGATATGAGTGATATTTTTGATATACTCATTATGTAAGAGAAATCAAAATAACACTCTGATATCATTCATATATGTATCCTGATATCTATAATCCATATCAAATAGCAGATATCAGTTTGATATCGATATCAGGATTATACCAAATACAGATATGGATATCCTGATATCCATACTCAGATATCCTGATATCAATACTAAATTAGCCCTAATTCATTTTACAACAACTGCTTTATTCATTCCGCTAGCCTGACCTATAGCAGATAGGTGAATTTCGCCCCCTTTAAAATGATCCCATTGGTTTTACCAAAAAAAATAAAAATGATCCCATTGGTTTACCCAAAAATACATAAAAATACATTGTTTGCTCGGTATTGCATTTCAAAAGATTTGGTTGGCTGTATCTTATTTACTGAGATCCTACTCCCCATCTTCATCTAACGACTATTTAATTATCTCTGGTGTGAAGAAAGACTACACGTAATTTCCACGTTCCAAATTAGATATTACTAGTGCTAGTCCCCAATTCCCCTCAACTAGAGGTAGAGGAAGAGAGAGAGAGAAAGCAGAGCAGAACCAACGAAAGCCCCACACAAGAAAGAGCACAGGGAGTACAGCATTTAGCAAACCCCTGCCGCAAAAGTCACCATTTCCTACCCTCTCTCTCAAATGCTTCTCCAAATCTGCTTTCTTTTTCAGTAGCCCTGCATTTGCTCAAGGTATATCTATCTCCCCTTCTCCCCCTTCCATCTCTTTTCATTTGGTTTTGATCTGCTTTTTTCCTTCTTGGGGTTTTCTAGTACCCTATCTTATCCTATGCTTCAATTTTATCTGAAATGTGGGTTCTAATAGTTTCTTGTTTTGCATCCAGAACTTGAGTGTGATGTGACATCCTGAATTTGGGTCTCATAATTGTTCAGGATTTCCACTCAATTTCACAAATGGCGACTTGTGGGTCACTCTCTCTTGCTTGTGCTGATGTTGCTAGTTCTGTGTCTGCATTGACTGTTCTTGGTGGTACCGGTAGGATTTCAGCGAATGGTCAACTGGGTAGTATGAACTGTATGAGATTTGTTAAAGAAAAGACACTTTACTGGAGCCACCGTCATAGAATTGCATCATACCGTCCAAAATTCAAGTGTGCAGTCAATTCTAGTGGTATGAGTCCGAATAACAACACAGACCTGTTTTTGAATCTGCATCCTGAGATCTCTTTCCTTAGAGAGGGTGATAAGAGCAGTAGTAGCCCTAGGAATGATGGTCCTTGTGGAATCATTACGGAGATTTTCGGGGAAGCCTCAGCTACAAACAACTTTAGTGAAGCAAAGATCAAAGTTATTGGGGTTGGGGGTGGTGGGTCGAATGCAGTCAATCGGATGATTGAGAGCTCGATGAAGGGTGTTGAATTCTTTGTTGTGAACACTGATATTCAAGCCATTAGAATGTCACCTATCGATCCAAAGAACCGCTTGCAGATTGGTGAAGAGCTTACTCGAGGTTTGGGTGCTGGTGGAAATCCGGAAATAGGCATGAATGCTGCTAAAGAAAGCAGAGCCTCCATAGAAGAGGCAGTGACTGGTGCAGACATGGTGTTCGTGACGGTACTTCTACTTCTTATTGATTCTCTTATGACAGTTGATAGCTATCTTCAATCTTTAGCTTAGATAAAAGACAATGTTGTGCAATCCTGCACGTTATGAACCCAAAAATCTAAATATATATAGTTTCTACTGTTGAATTTGGGGGTGACTGAGCATATCTAAGACAATGTTGTGCAAGCCTGCACGTTCTGATCATACAATGTTCTCTTGTTCATCCTCCATGATCATGATTCAGGAAAATGGCATATTAGTTGGTCCATGACACCGAATGGATAGACAAAGAAGATGTACTTAATCTATATTGGCCTATCTCATCTGACTCAATTTCATGTATTTTAGCCAGTTAGAAATATGCATTGTGTTCACCTCAAGCTGTTATGAGTAAATAGACGTTTTATTGAATTGGATTAGTTCCTGTCAGGCTGGAATGGGTGGTGGCACTGGTACTGGCGGGGCTCCTGTAATTGCAGGGGTTGCAAAATCAATGGGCATTTTGACGGTTGGCATTGTAACAACCCCCTTTGCATTTGAAGGGAGGAGAAGAGCAGTTCAAGCTCAAGAAGGAATTGCAGCTTTGAGAGAAAATGTGGACACACTGATTGTTATTCCTAACGACAAATTATTGACAGCAGTTTCCCAGTCTACTCCTGTTACAGAAGCATTTAACCTTGCTGATGACATTCTTAGGCAAGGTGTCCGTGGTATCGCTGATATAATTACGGTATGTCATGGACCTCTTTTGTAAATAGGGAATCTTCTCCAAGTATAAATGTTCATTATTCATGTTGTAAGTTACTGAATCGGAAAATTATAGTTGTACAATATACTGATAGTATTCCAACCAAGTACTTGTAATATGTAATTTTCAGAATAAGCATTTGCCTTAGTAAATTCTCATCATCTTTCTCAAGTTTTAATGCTGATTTTGCTCTAAACCTTGGTTAACTTTAGCTTCTTTGCCTTATTTATGATTGCAGATTCCAGGATTAGTTAATGTTGATTTTGCTGATGTTCGTGCTATTATGGCAGAAGCTGGTTCGTCGTTGATGGGAATAGGGACTGCTACTGGTACATAGTTTAACTATTGGCTGTATATGTTCTGCGACTTTCCCTTATCTCCATGATAGATATTGCTATCTCAGAATAATTTTCATGGCCGTTATGTGTTGCGAATTCTGGATGTTAAATGATTGTAGGTGCATAAGGTCCTCTGTCATCTGTACTGAAATGACCTTCATTCATACTTGCTTAGTAGCCTAAATATCAAGGAGTTGTAGTCGGTGCCAACTATGCTGTAAATCTACATATTTTGCTGAAATGATTTGTTTTGTGCGTGCAGGTAAAACTCGAGCCAGAGATGCTGCTCTAAATGCCATTCAGTCACCTCTCCTAGATATCGGAATAGAAAGAGCCACTGGAATTGTGTGGAACATCACCGGTGGAACGGACTTGACTCTTTTAGAGGTAGCTTCCTCTACTTCTTGTTGCTTGCCTATGCAGGCCTGAGTTTTCTAGAAATATATTTTTTCGTTCATAACAAAATTGCTTACAAAGTCTGGAAGAAATCATTTAATCTGCATAAGAATAATATGGACACTGACATTTGAATTCTGGAAGGTAAATGCTGCTGCAGAGGTCATATATGATCTTGTTGATCCAAACGCCAACTTGATTTTTGGAGCGGTGATAGACCCTTCGCTAACCGGCCAAGTGAGTGCTCATGCTTGTGCACAGTTTCCAGCTTGTCTGCTGTTTGGCATCTAAACTTGGGCAATTTATCATGCTTTTCAACTTAATACCTTGATCTTGTTTTCTCAGGTAAGCATAACTTTGATTGCAACTGGATTCAAACGACAAGAAAAAGGTGATAGCCGACCACTCCAGGTATCATACAGTCCTACTTTTTGTATACACCAACTGTAAAACTGGCAGAACCCGAATCAATGTGGCTTTAAGAATAATACTGTTGCTTCACAACGTCAGGCCAGCCAACGAGCACAGGGAGATGTCAGCCAGCGTCCATCATTCTCCGAAGGCGCTTCAGTTCTGATTCCTGAGTTTCTCAGAAAGAAAGGCCGCTCCCATTTTCCAAGGGCTTAAGGGATCATGTTAAACTACCTCTACCACTTGATTTCTATCTTTTATGGCTTTACACTAGTAATTCAAATTTGCCATACGTAGAAGCTCTTTTCGGTGTTTTCCCTTCATGGGGTAGTAAATATTGTCATCACCTCGTTGGAATACGTAGCTTTCTTAATAAGATGTTGCTGAGTTCATGTTGTCTGTGGAATTAGATGGTTAGTATTTTGAAAAGTTGTGTAACTCCAAGTGATACAAATTTTTTTTTTAAGGGAATGTGTAACAAATTGAGTGATGAACAACCCCCAAAACAAATGGTTGTCTTATTACATTAGCTTTCCCAAATTGCCCTTCTTTGTCTCTACTGTGAAAGTCAAAATCCACTAGCCCAGGAGATGAAAATGTAATTTGTCAAGGGACTTAGAGAGAAGGCTCTGCCTTCTCTCTAAAAACCCCCACATTACCCTCTTGGGATAACCTCCCACCATCAACAACAGGACAACCAATCCCGGCCCCGACTGGCCACCAACACCCCCGACTGGTCACCACCACCGGAAAACCTCCGACACCTTCAGATAACCTCTGATAGTACCGGCAACCCCCTTCCTCGGCCAACCCCATCATCATCACTATCATCATCACCGACAACCCCCCTCCGGGCAACTCCCGTCAGTGTCACCGGGCAACCCCCGTCACCGTATCCGGGCAACCCCCAAGCATCACCACCATTTCTCTGAACAGGGCCATGAAATTCTAAGGAAAAACTAAAAAACAAACATACAACTCAAATCAAACACAAATCCGGATTGAGAGTACTGACCGGAGCCCCACACCCGCCGGCGACCCACAACTCGCACCGCCCCGACACGGGCCTCACTGCTGCTGAACCGTTATGACTCGGGCCTCACCGTTGCTGAACCGAACCCTTCCAGATCTGGGTTAATCTCACATCAACCAATATGACTCGGGCCTCACCGCTGCTGAACCGAACCCTCATCTGTCAGACCGAACCACTGCGCCACCGATAACTCGTCCCACCGGCAACCACTGCGCCACCTGTCTCTGTTTTCGGCCTTCTGTCTTCGGCCAATCTGGAAATCCCGACTTCGTGCTCCTCAATGCACACCACCATCCTTTGGTTGTTATCTTTCCCTGCCTCTGCTTCTGGGAAGATGAGGATTAAAGGAGGTTGAGCTTCTTCAGCTCTTAAGCCTGTCATTTTAACCCATAAACCCTAAATCTCCCTACCAGATCTTCTTTTTTGAGCTTGATATTCAAGGCTTGAAAAGAAAGGGGAATTTTAATTTTAATAATAATAAGAATAATATAAAATTGAAACCTATCGAGACTTGGGAAGAAAGCTGAGACTCTAGAGAAAGGATTATTCCTACTCTCTAGAAAATTCCCAAAAAATCAAAAGAAAAATCCCATTTAACAACAATATGAATGTGGACAGACGCAAGACCTTCAAGGAATTCCTGGCCACAACCAATATGGTTCAAATCCATTAATCTCACATGAGGAAAATTAAATCCAGCCGGCCCTAAAGGCCCCAACATTCCCAACGAGCTAAACGCTTCACCGACGACTAAACGAGCTAAACGCTCAACCGGCAACTAAACGAGCTAAACGCTCTCAACAAACCGGCCCTAAAGGCCCTACCCACTCTCGCCTCACCGGCGACTGCCTCACCGGCGACTGCCTCCTGGCACCAGAATCCCCGGTACCAGCCTCATCGGCGACCGCCTTCCCAATTCTAGCTTTCTCCGGTAAGCCGCATCTCCTCGCTTTCACCGGGAACACGCATCTCCCTGTAACTCTCGGGCTGACGGGGTCCATTATAATAAATGTAACCTCTCAACCAATTTAATCTGGAATATTTCAGCCGAATTTAAATTGGAACATGAACCCTAGGGCTCTCTACAACCCTCGAGCAACCCTCGTTCTCCTCTGATATCTACTCCCGTTAACCTGAGGTACTTCCACTGCTGATGTTGGCTTTCCCTGAGGCTGATTCTGAGAATTACTGTTTCGGATCGAGACAAGACAGTGATCGTGTGATCCCTGGTGGCTGCTGCGAACTTCTCGTCTCCAGATTGTGTCGTGTTTCTTCTTTCCGGCTGCTTCAAACGACCTGTTGGTATCTTCCAACCACTGTTTGAGGACTTTCTCGCTTATTTGCCTTGGTAGTTTGCTGGGTTCGTCAGTGTTTGTACTTTTCCTTGTTTCTTTCTCGATCCTTCCTGTATTTTCCCTTTTTGTTTGTTTGTTGTTTTGGGTGGACTTTGATGGGTGCTCTATCGCCGATTCGTCGGCCTCTCGAGAATCCAGTTTGCCTGTACTGGGTTCTTGAATTCTTATTTTATCAAAAAAAAAACAAAAAAAATCCACTAGCCCAAAATCCTTTTAGGAAACAAAGATTCACATTTCAAGCAGTAAGCATCACCTCATATCAAACCAACACCTCACAAAGAAGTTTCACTCTTCAACATTTCTTTTCCTCTCCTTTTAGAGCGTTTGCATCATGGATAGCTGTAAAAAAATGGATTACTAATACCACACAATACGGAGTGGAGTTCAATAGAAAAACAGGAAACATAAGCTTGTCATTTACCATACAAGAACAGAGGCCCTCTTTCATTCCTGCACAGATTACTCCATTAGAGACACAACATAAAGCTGCAACATTCCAACATCTAGCTCGACTTTCGAGTCCGCCTTGGCGAAAGAGAATTTCCTCAAGGATTGGAGTGATTGTTCGGCGTTCGAATCCGTTTGGTGCCAAAAGGGGGGCATTTCAAGCAGAGTTGCTCTGGCTGATCACTTTTAGGTAGCCTAAAACCATTGGTGAATGACTAAATGGTGATTGTTACACTTGAAGAAACAAAACAAGAGATATCAATAAAGAAAAAGATAACTCATGTTTTTGTCATATGTGGGCGTTTATGAACGGTTTTGAAAGAAGCAATCTTGAATTGCCAGGTTGATTTGGAGCAAGATCCGAAAGAGATGGACAAATTTGCAAAGGCTAATAGCAAATTAAGGATTATTCATCATTCTACAGTCTTGAATCTTGCTCCAATTGTTTCCTGAAACACTGTGATTATGGAAATTTATACGAATACAACTTTGCATTATAAGCTATGTAGACTATGTAGTATAACATTATTATTCAGAAAATCATCAGATTATGATTAAGGTAATCTAAAAATGACTCTTGAGCTACATTTTCAAAGCACAACATTGATTTATGCATCAGTTCTACCACCTAATATCAAAATCATGGAATCATACTGAGTTATAATTCCTAAAAGATGTAACATATAAAAATAATACCAATTATGAGTGCATAATATTACATCCAACAACCACCAATAAAGATAACCTAGGGCTCATGGCAAAAAATAACGATAACCTAGAGCTTGGTCTGGTGAAAATTTTCAAAGTCGATAATTTGAGGTTCTCAATAAATTGTAACTTATTTGGTCCACCTGGATGATAAATTTATGGGTGGTTTGGTACATTTATCATTTTAATGGACGATATTCTGAAAACAGGCTATATTTTGTGGGTTGTTTTGCCAATTTACTTGAATTTCAACGAGACTACGAAAGATGGAAAAACGGGAAAGGGCAGAGTTGGAAACCCTACTCGCCAAAGCTTACTTGAACTGCTATCAGAAACATTCTCAGTTTCAAACTTGAATCGCCACGAATATTACAGATTTTGAAACCCCGAAAATCAAGCCCTCTCGAGTCTTAATCCACTAGCAAAAAATCCTTCTAGGGAAAAAAATCACATTTTAAACAGTAAGCATCACCTAATATCAAAACAACTCACAAAGAAGTTCCACTCTTCAACATTTCATTTCCTCTCTCTTTAGAGCTTTTGCATCATGGGTAGCTGTAAAAAAATGGATTACTAATACCACACAATATGGAGTGGAGTTCAATAGAAAAACTGGAAACATAAGCTTGTCATTTACCATACAAGAACAAAGGCCCTCTTTCATTCCTGCACAGATTACTCCATTAGAGACACAACATAAAGCTGCAACAAACCAACATCTAGCTCGGCTTTGGAGTCCGCCTTGGCGCAAGAGAATTTCCTCAAGAATTAGAGTGATTGTTCGGCGTTCGACTTTGCTTGGTGCCAAAAGTGGGACATTTCATGCAGAGCTGCCCTGGCTGATCACTTTCAGGTAGCCTAAAACCATTGGTGAATGACTGAATGGTGATTGTTACACTTGAGGAAACAAAACAAGAGATATCAATAAAGAAAAAGCTATCTCATGTTTTTGTTTTATGTGGGCGTTGATGAACGGTTTTGAAAGAAGCAATCTTGAATTGCCAGGTTGATTTGAAGCAAGATCCAAAAGAGATGGACAAATTTGTAAAGGCTAATAGCAAATTAAGGACAGTTCATTATTCTATAGTCTGGAATCTTGCTCCAATTGTTTTCGGAAACACTGTGATTATGGACAATTGTACGAATACAACTTTGCATTATAAGCTATGTAGACTATGTAGTATAACATTATTATTCAGATTATGATTAAGGTAATCTAAAAATGACTCTTGAGCTACATTTTCAAAGCACAACACTGATTTATGCAATCAGTTCTACCACCTAATATCAAAATTACGGAATCATACTGAGTTATTATTCCTAAAAGATGCAACATATACCAATAATACCAGTTATGAGTGCATAATATTACATCCAACAGCTACCAATAAAGATAACCTAGGGCTCATGTCAAAAAATAACGATAACCTAAGGCTTGGTGTTGTGAAACATTTCAAAGTCCATAATTTGAGGTGCTCAATAAAGTGTAACTTACCTGGTTCACCTGGATGATAAATTTATGGGTGGTTTGGTACATTTATCATTTTAATGGACGATAATATGAAAATAGGCTATATTTTGTGGGTTGTTTTGCCAATTTACTTGAATTTCAACGAGACTGTGAGAGACAGAAAACGGGAAATGGCAGAGTTGGAAATCCTACTCGCCAAAGCTTACTTGAACTGCTATCAGAAACATTCTCAGTTTCAAACTTGAATCGCCACAAATATTACAGATTTTGAAACCCCGAAAATCAAGCACTCTCGAGTCTTAATCCACTAGCAAAAAATCCCTCCAGGGAAAAAAAAATCACATTTTAAGCAGTAAGCATCACCTAATATCAAAACAACTCACAAAGAAGTTCCACTCTTCAACATATGTTTTCCTCTCCCTTTAGAGCTTTTGCATCATGGGTAGTTGTAAAAAAAAGGATTACTAATACCACACAATATGGAGTGGAGTTCAATAGAAAAACAGGAAACATAAGCTTGTCATTTACCATACAAGAACAAAGGCCCTCTTTCATTCCTGCACAGATTACTCCATTAGAGACACAACATGAAGCTGCAACAAACCAACATCTAGCTCGGCTTTCGAGTCCGCCTTGGCGCAAGAGAATTTCCTCAAGGATAAGAGTGATTGTTCGGCGTTCGACTTTGCTTGGCGCCAAAAGGGGGACATTTCATGCAGAGATGCCCTGGCTGATCACTTTCAGGTAGCCTAAAACCATTGGTGAATGACTGAATGGTGATTGTTACACTTGAAGAAACAAAACAAGAGATATCAACAAAGAAAAAGCTATCTCATGTTTTTGTTTTATATGGGCGTTGATGAACGGTTTTGAAAGAAGCAATCTTGAATTGCCAGGTTGATTTGGAGCAAGATCCGAAAGAGATGGACAAATTTGCAAAGGATAATAGCAAATTAAGGATTGTTCATCATTCTATAGTCTGAAATCTTGCTCCAATTGTTCCCGGAAACACTGTGATTATGGACAATTGTACGAATACAACTTTGCATTATAAGCTATGTAGACTATGTAGTATAACATTATTATTCAGATTATGATTAAGGTAATTTAAAAATGACTCTTGAGCTACATTTTCAAAGCACAACACTGATTTATGCAATCAGTTCTACCACCTAATATCAAAATCACGGAATCATACTGAGTTCATACTGAGTTATTATTCCTAAAAGATGCAACATATACCAATAATACCAGTTATGAGTGCATAATATTACATCCAACAACCACCAATAAAGATAACCTAGGGCTCATGGCAAAAAATAATGATAACCTAAGGCTTGGTGTTGTGAAACACTTCAAAGTCCATAATTTGAGGTTCTCAATAAAGTGTAACTTACCTGGTCCGCCTGTATGATAAATTTATGGGTGGTTTGGTACATTTATCATTTTAATGGACGATATTATGAAAATAGGCTATATTTTGTGGGTTGTTTTGCCAATTTACTTGAATTTCAGCGAGACTGCGAGAGACAGAAAAACGGGAAAGGGCGGAGTTGGAAATCCTACTCGCCAAAGCTTACTTGAACTGCTATCAGAAACATTCTCAGTTTCAAACTTGAATTGCCACGAATATTACAGATTTTGAAACCCCGAAAATCAAGCCCTCTCGAGTCTTAATCCACTAGCAAAAAATCCTTCTAGGGAAAAAAAATCACATTTTAAGCAGTAAGCATCACCTAATATCAAAACAACTCACAAATAAGTTCCAGTCTTCAACATTTCTTTTCCTGTCCCTTTAGAGCTTTTGCATCATGGGTAGCTGTAAAAAAATGGATTACTAATACCACACAATATGGAGTGGTGTTCAATAGAAAAACAGGAAACATAAGCTTGTCATTTACCATACAAGAACAAAGGCCCTCTTTCATTCCTGCACAGATTACTCCATTGACACAACATGAAGGTGCAACAAACCAACATCTAGCTCGGCTTTCGAGTCCGCCTTGGCACAAGAGAATTTCCTCAAGGATTAGAGTGATTGTTCGGCGTTCGACTTTGCTTGGCGCCAAAAGGGGGACATTTCATGCAGAGATGCCCTGGCTGATCACTTTCAGGTCGCCTAAAACCATTGGTGAATGACTACATGGTGATTGTTACACTTGAAGAAACAAAACAAGAGATATCAATAAAGAAAAATATATCTCATGTTTTTGTTTTATGTGGGCGTTGATGAACGGTTTTAAAAGAAGCAATCTTGAATTGTCAGGTTGATTTGGAGCAAGATCCGAAAGAGATGGACAAATTTGCAAAGGATAATAGCAAATTAAGGACTGTTCATCATTCTATAGTCTGAAATCTTGCTCCAATTGTTTTCGGAAACACTGTGATTATGGACAATTATATGAATACAACTTTGTATTATAAGCTATTGAAACTATGTAGTATAACATTATTATTCAAATTATGATTAAGGTAATCTAAAAATGACTCTTGAGCTACATTTTCAAAGCACAACACTGATTTATGCAATCAGTTCTACCACCTAATATCAAAATCACGGAATCATACTGAGTTCATACTGAGTTATTATTCCTAAAAGATGCAACATATACCAATAATACCAGTTATGAGTGCATAATATTACATCCAACAACCACCAATAAAGATAACCTAGGGCTCATGGCAAAAAATAACGATAATCTAAGGCTTGGTGTTGTGAAACATTTCAAAGTCCATAATTTGAGGTTTTCAATAAAGTGTAACTTACCTGGTCTACCTGGATGATAAATTTATGGGTGGTTTGGTACATTTATCATTTTAATGGAGGATATTCTGAAAATAGGCTATATTTTGTGGGTTGTTTTGCCAATTTACTTGAATTTCAGCGAGACTGCGAAAGACAGAAAAACGGGAAAGGGTGGAGTTGGAAATCCTACTCGCCAAAGCTTACTTGAACTGCTATCAGAAACATTCTTAGTTTCAAACTTGAATCGCCATGAATATTAAAGATTTTGAAACCCCAAAAATCAAGCCCTCTCGAGTCTTAATCCACTAGCAAAAAATCCTTCCAGGGAAACAAAATCACATTTTAAGCAGTAAGCATCACCTAATATCAAAACAACTCACAAAGAAGTTCCACTCTTCAACATTTCTTTTCCTCTCCCTTTAGAGCTTTTGCATCATGGGTAGTTGTAAAAAAAATGGATTACTAATACCACACAATATGGAGTGGAGTTCAATAGAAAAACAGGAAACATAAGCTTGTCATTTACCATACAAGAACAAAGGCCCTCTTTCATTCCTGCACAGATTACTCCATTAGAGACACAACATGAAGCTGCAACAAACCAACATCTAGCTCGGCTTTCGAGTCCGCCTTGGCACAAGAGAATTTCCTCAAGGATTAGAGTGATTGTTCGGCGTTCGACTTTGCTTGGCGCCAAAAGGGGGACATTTCATGCAGAGCTGCCCTGGCTGATCACTTTCAGGTAGCCTAAAACCATTGGTGAATGACTGAATGGTGATTGTTACACTTGAAGAAACAAAACAAGAGATATCAATAAAGAAAAAGCTATCTCATGTTTTTGTTTTATGTGGGCGTTGATGAACGGTTTTGAAAGAAGCAATCTTAAATTGTCAGGTTGATTTGGAGCAAGATCCGAAAGAGATGGAGAAATTTGCAAAGGATAATAGCAAATTAATGACTGTTCATCATTCTATAGTCTGAAATCTTGCTCCAATTGTTTCTGGAAACACTGTGATTATGGACAATTGTACGAATACAACTTTGCATTATAAGCTATGTAGACTATGTAATATAACATTATTATTCAGAAAATCATCATATTATGATTAAGGTAATCTCAAAATGACTCTTGAACTACATTTTCAAAGCACAACACTGATTTATGCATCAGTTCAACCACCTAATATCAAAATCATGGAATCATACTGAGTTATTATTCTTAAAAGATGCAACATTTAACAATAATACCAGTTATGAGTGCATAATATTACATCCAACAACCACCAATAAAGATAATCTATGGCTCATGGCAAAAAATAATGATAACCTAGGGCTTGGTCTGGTGAAACATTTCAAATTCAATAATTTGAGGTTCTCAAGTGTAATTTTGACAAAAAAAGAAAGAAAGTGTAACTTACCTGGTCCACTTGGATGATTTTTTTATGGGTGGTTTTAGGGGTGTTCAAGATCGGCCCGGACCGGAAAATCAGACCGGACCGGACCGGACCGGAAAAGACCGGACCGGTGAAATTACGGTCCGGTCTCTGGTCCAAGGTTTTTCCTTAATCCGGTCCGGACCAGTTTTTTTTTTAAATAAAAAATTAAGAGTTTAAATGTTATTTTTGTATAGATATTTTTCTTAAGTTAATAAGTTAGGAGTATATATTGTTTAGATATTAAATAAGAATTTGATTTTTTTTTTTAAATAATATCCGGTCTAAACCGGTTTTGGACCGTACCGGAATCAGACCGGACTGAATAGGTCCGGTCCGATCTCCGGTCCACAGTTTTGAAAAAATCCGGTCTGGTCTGGACCGGATGAACACCCTTAGATGGTTTGGTACATTTATCATTTTAATGGACGGTATTCTGAAAATAGGCTATATTTTGTGGGTTGTTTTGCCAATTTACTTCAATTTCAGCTAGAGACAGAAAAAGGGAAAGGGGAAAGTTGAAACCCTACTGGCCAAAGCTTACTTGAACTACTATGGGGAAACATTCTCTACCAAAAAAATGAAGTTCTGCTCCCTCCGTCCTTCCCCCTCCATTGATCCATCGTCTCTCGCTAACCCTCTCAATTCCGCCATTAATGGCTTCAACAAGCCAATTCTCAGAATTTCACGCCATGTCTCCTCTCGCCGCCGGCTACCGATTCAATGCGCAGTTCGGTTCCGCCCCTGCATTGACATACACAGGGTGTGCAGAAGATCCGATATTTGAGATATCCTGTTGAGAAACTGATATTTTTCTTCGTGAAATTTCAATCAAGTTTGATGTCAATGTTGATTTTGATTTGATTTTAGGGCAAGGTGAAGCAGATAGTCGGTTCAACGCTTTCGGATTCCAAGGATGGAAGTCTCGTCACGAATTTCGAATCCGATAAATCAGCGGCGGAGTATGCAAAGATGTACAAAGAGGATGAGCTCACCGGGGGTCATGTTATCATGCTTGGAGCTGATCCTTTGAGCCAAGCCACCGCAATTGAAGCACTTCGTGCTTATCCAGGTTGGTTGATGTTAGATTTTGGTGACTTTTGGTTGATATCCCGTGAATTTGATTGGCATTACTTCCCCTTTTCTAGCTGATTAGATAGCTTCTGTAAACCTGTACTTGATTATGTTGATTGCTGTATAAGTTGTTTAGAAGTTACTAGAATTGATAACCACCACCCTGAGAGAACTAGTCTTAATTTTTTAAGAGCATCCATTAGCATAAGGGAACTGTATAGGCTGTTTGGTTTATTTGATCTGAAATGCTTGAAAATCGTCAACTGTGCTTTTGCAACACCGCGGGGCAAGTGCTTACATCCTCAGCCGCAAATTGATGTCCTGGAGGAAAATGGATAGAACTGTTCAATTTGATTTGATAGTAAGAACATGCACTGATGCACCTTCTGTTATCGTTATAGCTGCCTTTCTCCCTTATGTGGATGGTTTTCTGAATCTGAATTCCCCACATATATTTCCATAACTGCATGAATGCCGTGTGACTTCCAATCCAATTGACTACATTTTAGAAGAAGGGATGGCATATTGATGCCTAGTAAGCACATTAACCTCCATTTCACTGTACAGGAGGCCAAAGGACTAACTGTGAACACAATGTTGAGTTTTTGTACTCTATTAGGACAATTGAAAGGATTGGGGCCCAAGTAGGACAAATCCATATAGGAAATTGGTAGACCTGATCAAACACAGGCTCGGGCCCAATATCTAAATATACTTTGATTTTTTCGTTCAACTGGCCCTTTTCAATGTGTGTTCTCATAGAAGGATGGTTTACAATTTTCCTTGAAATTTCCTGTACAATGTAGTCCCTGTAGGGCACTTCTACAGGGACTACATTGAATGTTTTTGGGAGTCTCATTGGTAGCTTTGGGTAGCCATATTGGGTTTACTATATATAAAATAAAAATTCTAGTAATATATAGGTGGTCTGTTCTGCTAAACTTCCTACAATAGGTTGCTTAGTTGCTTGCCTAATTGCCTTTCTAGGAATACATGTGAAGTTGCTTTGTTCTGCTCTGCTAAACTTACTGCAATAGGTTGGTAACATATAGGTGGTCTGCAGGCTGGAGGCGGGATCAATTCTGACAATGCATTGAGTTACATTCATGAAGGAGCTAGCCATGTTATTGTAACATCGGTATGATTTTTTCCCACCTTCTCTCTTCATTTCCCAGTCTATGTATATTGCTCTTTGCTTCTTATGCTTGCTGATTTGTTTCGGCTAAAACCAATCTCATTATATCTTCTCATTGCGATGTCTTTTTCCCCTTTTCTTCAAACTTGCTAACTGGTTACCAATTGGTTGCATATGATGGCAGTATGTGTTCAATAATGGGCAAATGGACCTTGACAGGCTCAAGGATCTTGTCCAGAAGGTTGGGAAAAAGAGACTGGTACTTGATTTGAGTTGCAGGAAGAAGGTAACTAAATAACTATGTTATCATATATTAAGTTATTAATGCTATCATGATTTTCAATCATTTGGGATACAGTACTTATTCTCTCAACATTTCTGACCTCCATGTGCAGGAGGGTAAATATGCAATTGTTACTGATAGATGGCAGAAGTTCAGTGATGTATTTGTTGACGAGAAAACTATGGAGTTTCTTGGCAGTTATGCAGATGAGTTTTTGGTTCATGGGGTTGACGTTGAAGGGAAAAAGTGAGTTTTTGATTTCTCTTGTTTGATCAGTTTGCAAGGAAACTCTTCTTCTGTCTCAATGCAATATCTTTTGTGTAGGCTGGGGATTGATGAAGAGCTTGTTTCGCTATTGGGTAGATACTCGCCAGTAAGTTCAGCATTCAATCTAACTTCTTGCTAGTGATGAAATCTTGTTGCTATCAAGTATCTTCTGAAATAATATTTACTCTCTCCTGTTGTTACGACGTTATCTTCAGATTCCGGTGACTTATGCTGGTGGGGTGACGATAATGGATGATCTGGAGAGGATAAAGTCAGCAGGAAGAGGACGCGTTGATGTAACAGTTGGCAGTGCCTTGGACATTTTTGGGGGCAACTTACCTTACAATGATGTTGTAGCTTGGCATGTGAAGCAGGAGGCTTTTTCTAGTGTTTAGAGTTGTTTATGGTGGAGGACCTTGTATTGCCAGTGCACTGTTTTCTGTACCTGTTATTGAGAAGTAAAATTTATGATTTGTATTTTGTGCTGCATGAAGCAGATTTATCATCTTCGATTATCATTGATCAATCACTACCAACAACGATGAACTCTACGTTTTTATATTGGGTCTTTTATTATAGATATGACTAACAACAAGTGAAAAACACCAAGGTTTACACCTATTTTTCTTGTTTTTTTCTTACAGTACAACTACAATCATTAAAGGTTTGTATGGTGAACTAATTTATAAAGGTATTTGTTGTTATAAAGTAACTTTTTTTTTGTATAAAGTAGTTTTAAAACTTTGTAATTTGTGTAGCATTTTGAATTTTAATTTGTTTTTGGTATTTGAGAACATTTGATTTTAAACAATACTATTTGTAAAAAATACCTTTTTATACCGAACACTATTTTTTTTTAAATAAGTATTTATAGTTGTAAATGGTGATTCTCCTACCCAAAGGGTTCTACCCTCTTGCTACATCACCTAACTTTTATCCCCTTTAATAGTATTTTGATAATTGTGCCATAGAAAATTTAATTACTCTATTACTATTTTCAAATCTACTTAAGAAATGGCTGGATTTGTTTTCTCCCTAAAAAATAGATACGTATTTATGTGTTTACCCTCTTTTGAATTTATCATTTACTAATTTATTTTGACCAAAAATTCATGTTTTATTTATTCCACAACATGGGTATTTTAGTAGAAATTTGGGGTATTTGTTGATACTTCATTTTCAAATTAGATAAAAATGGATATATCACTTCTACTTACTCTTCAAAGATACGATCCTTTATAAAAAACTATAATCCTACAAAATATGTTTAAAGTGGTTTTAATAATTAGTAATGGATAAAGCACATTTTTCATGCTTTACGAATATTACTTAAGACATCTAAACTTACTAAAAGATGTATTATACATGTTGTGTACTATTTTACTTATGATCGCATCTTTGTAATAATTGGATCATATATTATCCATTCATCATAAGATATCTCAAAATATACTTTATCCATTTTATGGATCGTGTCTTTGTAACCACTTAAAGTTTACTTCTTATTATAAGTGAATGTAATAACTTAATAATACATTCATAAGTAGGATATAGAATATAAAATTATACGAGTTGTATAGTATTATATTTATCTTAAGTCTGTGCACGCAAAGTAACTTACATCTACTATGTAGTATAACATTGTTGTTATAATGCTCATGGTTTTAATTATAATTTTAATACCAACTTACAAAATTGTCATGTTTTACTAAATAGAATAACCCATCTTTTATAGAAATGGAAATCATTTGTTGACACTCAACTCATCCGGATATCCACCTCGAATATACGGATGAAAGCCCGAAAAAATTGGGTGATAACTGGGTGACGGTGACGGGTCAGATTCAAGTAAGTTTCAATCGATCCATCACCCGATCCATCACCCACCCAATTATTCGATTTGAATAACCCGAATAATATTCCTTTTAAATAGATATATATGTTAAAAGTATATAAGCTCCTTTTTTTGCAAACCTATTATTCTTTATATTCTTGTCTCATTCAATACTTCAAGTTATTTGTGTCGTAGTATATTATCTTATGTGGAATAGTAAAATCACATATATTGTAGAGTTTGACTTAATGTGTATGCGACTTTCTATGTTTTTAGTGGAATATTGATATTGCATCGTTGTATGCTTGATTTTTCTATTTTTTTATATTATGTACATTTTGGTATGTTAAAATATATTTTATATACAAGTTCCGCAAGTTAGAATGAAAATTAAAGGAGAACCCGTACATCTCACCCAATCCACATGTATACCCGGCGGATGATGGCGGGTCAGATTGGGTAGGGGGTTTCATGGATAATGCATTGGTGGGTCGAATAAGATGATTGTCTAACAGGTCAAGTGGTGGTGTACATCAAGTTATCCATCCATCACCCGTTCCATTTTCATTTATAATCCTTAAGGACGATTTACAATTAGTCAAAATAATGAAAAATCTTTGAAGTGTAACCAAATTTAAAATAATATTCTATATATTTCATTTAACTCACATATAATTGATATTTTTAGATATAATCACTAATAAAATATACACATCAAACAATATATACATATAACTATATAAGTACTTAAACCTTTTGTATTCTTATCAACATGTTAATAAGAAGTAAATAAATATGAATTTATAATAAAAATTGTGAAACACTTTATAAAATGAAAAAAAAGACTTCTTTTACCAAATAAATATTTTCAATTCTCATATGAACTAGAACTTACAAGTTATAGACTCAATTTGAATACAAAATGAACATCTCATATGAACGAGAACTTAAAACACAAAAAACAAACATGAAAAACTACTATGATCTTACACTACTGGAAAACGCGGCTATAGCCATAAACGTTTAGCCACGAAAAGTTTTGAGGGTAACGTTTTGGGTATTGGCCACAAAGTTAACCGCAAAATGTCATTTAATGGCTTTTTGGCATGAAATTATCTTTTATGGCTAACTTTTATGGCTATTTAGCCTAGAAATTATCTTTTGTGGCTAAACTCGATGCTATATTACCACAAAACCCATTTGCATCTAACTTTGTGGCTAAACTCGACATGTAAGAATGAAAGGTTTCAGGAGATAGACAATGTTCGAGTTCATCTTTATAAGAAGGGTTTCGTTGACAATTATCTTTGGTGGAATGCACATGGAGAATCACCAATTGCCTTTACACCCCCTTTAGAAGAGTCGTCTTCATCAAATCACAATGATATGAATTTCTTTAGGATAGGGACAAGTTTGTTTGATAATTTGAACCATAATCAAATAATGGTTTTTGATGCGGCCGGTCCAAGTTTTGTTCCACCGCCATGGTTCGACCCTAACAATTCATCCCACGAGCCAAGCACTAGCCAAATTGAGGTTGAAAACAGTATGGAGCCTGCAGATCAAATTAACATGACAGGTCCTGGCCATGGCGACGCTTCCTTGTTATCCGAGCGCTTTTCTGATGTATTGAGGGCAGCAGAACAACCGTTATATCATGGTTCTCACATGTCACAGTTAGTTGCAGTGGGCTCTTTTATGGAGTTAAAGACCAAATACAACATGTCACAAGCTGGGTATAACACTCTTCTTCAGAAAGTTAGTGATGTATTGCCACCAGACAACAAGTTTCCAAAAAGTTTATATGAGCAGAAGAAGTTGACTAGAGAGTTGGGATTGCCCCAACAAAAGATACACTTGTGCCCCAAAGGTTGCATGCTATTTTGGAAGGATGATGCAAATGCCACTAACTATAGATTTTGTAAGAGTCCGAGGTATAAACCTTGTTTGTTTCAGAAAGGAAAACCAATACCCAATTTGGTGTTAAGATACTTGCCTCTGACCCCACGCTTGCAGCGATTGTACGCTATGGTGGAAACAGCTGCAAAGATGCGTTGGCATGCTCTACACCAAACCGATGAAGGGTTTATGAGTCACCCTTCTAATGCTGAGGCTTGGAAACATTTTTATCGAACCTTTCCAGATTTTGCATCAGAGATCCGTAACGTGAGATTATGCTTGTGTTCAGATGGATTCTCCCCTTTTGGCAAGTTTGGCAAAACGTATTCAACATGGCCAGTGATTGTCAAAACCACTATTCAACATGGCCAATGATTGGCAAGTTTTGGTGGTCGCCGTCACTATTCTGCTCCAAATCCTCGTGGTCATCCTTGTTGACCTCAGACATATCTTCCTCAAGCTTCTTCCCACTTCTCAAAGTCACAGCACTGACATTCCGAATATTCGGGTTCACTTCCGTTTGAGATGGAAGTTTACCAGAATTCTTCGCGTCCAGTTTATTCACCACTTGAGAGATTTGACCAAATTGTCTTTCCATGTTCTGAATGCTAGCTTGTGTACTCTGAATACTTTCCTGGAACTGCATGTGGCTCTTGGTCAACTTGGCAACATTCTCAGTAAGGTTCATGTTGCTCTGCATCATCATCTTCATCATGTCATCCATAGAAGGTGAAGGATTACCCTATTGTTGGTTTGGTTCTGGGTAGAACTCCTGGTAGTCATGAAGGTGAAGGATTACCATGTCGTTGTAGTATAGTGGTAAGTATTCCCGCCTGTCACGCGGGTGACCCGGGTTCGATCCCCGGCAACGGCGCCAATTTGATAACAGGTTTTTGTCGTTCTAAAAACTGCTATGCAAAATATCCAAACAAACCCTAAACCGTAGTCCTAGGTAAGTAAAGGTCGAATCCACAGGGAGACGAATTCTATCTAAATGTGCAATTTATGTGTCAATCAAAAGTAACCAAAGGGGGGGGGGGGGGGGGGGGGTTGTTTGTTTTAAGTTATCTAGCATGCAAAGGCAAAGTAGACTAAAGATGATGAATTCAGTAATGGGGAAAGACACTTAGTCAAACAACATCCACTAATCGTATGATAAGTTGATCATAGATACTCACTCAAAATCGCATGCAATGAAAATTCCAATTCCTTTTCAGATATAACTAATAGCACAACCAGATACTATTAGCACTAACTAATCAAACAACCCTGAAACTATCAAGATTCAGTTTAATAGCAGCGTTACGGATAGGAATATAGTTGGATACAATTCTAGCATAAAACAACCAGCTTTTATCCTAGAATGTAAATCAATTCTCTTCTGCATAAGATTAGCACAACCAGATACTAGTACGATGCAGTTGCTACTCTGAAATAGATATGCTCAACCAGTAACAATCTAGATCTAGCAATCAATCAATAACAACAAACCCTAGATGCGTCCAAATAGAGATTATCAATATCAATCATAAGCAACTTAAGCAAGAGAAAGATAAAAACCATGCAATAGATTAAGAACGAGAATCTCACAACTTTATCGAAACGAAAGCTTCAGCGTCTGACTAAGCCAGGGAGGCTTAGTTCTTCATAATGTAGAAAAGGGAATTAGGGTTCAAGAGAAAAACGAAGATTAATTTGCACACAAGCCTTTTCTCTACCCTAATATACTAAAGGAAATAAAATCTAAATTAACCTAAAAACGAAATAATAAAATAATAATAATTGCACAACCTAAAACAGGGAAATTAATCCCGTAAGCATTCTCCAATTGCAGCAGCTCAACATGGCCTCCTCGTTTGGCACTTCGCTCCAGCAAAGCATCACCGGCCCAATTCCAATTCAGTAGCAACGGCGGCCCACACCATCTCGGCCCAATTCCAATTTGCAAGCATAGCACGCCAACATCATCATGACATCATCTTCCAATTCTTCAGCTCACTTTTCCCGCTTTCAATTCTTCGGCTTCACTTCACGCGGAGGCTTCACGTTGGGCCTTTCTTCCTGTTCACGTGGGCTTCTCCCTCCAATTGGGCCCTCCTCATCCACGGACCTAATTTCATCCAATTCGGCCCATCAATCACGTGACTTTTAATTAATTACCAAACTTCGCCCCCACACGCCATACACATGAATGTGTCTAAATCTACTCGAATGGCACCAATAAAACCTCTAATGACTCTTACTTAAGCCCTACAAAATAGTGCTTATCACTTCATATAACCTACCACCAGAGATGTGCATGCAGACTCGTTATCTTTTCTTAAGCACCATTGTTCCGGGTCCACGAAACCCAAAGAAGCTAATAGATGTTTGCATGCACCCTTTGATTGAGGAGCTACAACTGTTATGGATAGAGGGTGTGCCAACATATGATGTCAGAAGTAATGAAGATGACTCTGATATCGAAAATGAAGAAGATGATTTTTAATCAAATTCTGACAATAAATCAGTGAGTTATAATTTCTTGCCTAAATTTAAAAAGTTAATTTATTTATTTATATTCAATTATGCTATTTTTTTATGAGTCACCCTTCTAATGGTGAGGCTTGGAATCATTTTGATCGAACTTTTCCAGATTGCATATGATATGATGAGTAACGAGGAGGACTCCGATACTTCATTTGAAAATATAGTGAATATCTCATATGAACTAGAGCTTAAAACACAATAATCAAACACGAACAATCATTATGATCCTAGTATTGGATCATAGTGGAATTTTAGGATCTCCTACATGGATCATAAGATCTTACCTAAGGTATAAAATAATTAGTGCTCGTTTGGTTAAACACGTGAAGTACAATTCTTATGAAGTTAATTCCCATAAATTGTATTTTCATGGTATTGTATTTCCTAGGATTTTGAGAAATGTGTTTGGTTAAAATTTAATTCTCATCAATTAAATTACTATATTTTATTTGGTTAAAAGTCAAAATTTATGGGAATTTATATAAAATTACTCTTATAACCCTTATCCATTAAATTTAATAATTTGAGTCATGGGTAATAAGAGATTTGTAATGAAAAAAAAAATATTTGAAATAAAAATGGTGGAAGTGTATCTTACCAACCCCTATCATGGTAAGTGCAATTCCCTTATTTTGGAGGAAGTACAAATTCTGAGAATTTAACTTTCTGGATTTTCTAACATAAAAAACACAACCAAATACATATATTGAAACAAACTTCCTAGGATTTTCAAATTCATGGGTTTTTAACTGACAATCAAACAAGCACTAATTTGTAAAATATCCACCATTTGACTTTTTTATCAAGATCATTAAACTACTAATATTTTTAGTAATAATATTAATATCATCGTATATAATATACAAGAAGAAACGAATTCGATAAAATTTCATTCGACTACTATAATTAGACGTAAGATCAATATCAGCATATATTGTATACATACTAAATATGTATATGTTTTTTGTGAGTGCGGTTCCGGTGCGGAGCACTCTTCCCGTGCAGACATGCACTATAGGGCCTTATTTGTACACTTTTGGGCCTTATTTGTGCACTTTTACAAAAAAATTGAAAAATGCTTGGAAAACAATTTGAAAAAGAATTTTTTATTTTTTTTTGAAAAAGTGCACAAATAAGACGTTAAAGTGCACAAATAAGACCCAAAAGTGCATGCTCCGCACGTCCGCACGGGAAGAGTGCTCCGCATATGATCCAAACTCTGTTTTTTGTTATTCTAAAATTGACTTTGTCTAATTCTCTTGATATTAATTTTACCCTTAAAACTAAGTAATATATATATAAAACAATCATTACATAACATAATTAAGTACTTTAATAAAATTATTAGAAGACCATCCATATACTTTAGCCAAATTATTAGAAAATCAAATGAGTGTATAACATAAATACTTTAGCAAAAATATTAGAAAACCATCGATATAAAAATAAATAAATTTTTAAATACGCTATTCAATATTAATCCTATTACAAACTAAATTATCCAATCACAAGTCGTTAATTAGATAGATCCTAAATCTTATGGAAAAACAGACGGCCTCTTATGAAACAAACAAACAAATACATTAGTATATATTATAATAATAAAACAATTATATATTCTTTCTCGTGCGAAGCATGGTTCAATCTTCTAGTGTGTGAATAGAGTTTAATTTATTTTCTATAAAACCCAGAGAAGTGTAGAAAACAATTTAAAAAAAACATAAAATAGGATAAATTGAACAATATTGTTTTTTAGTATTTTATTCTATACAAAATTATTTTTTATTTTGAACTTATGGTAACCACTTTTATCTTTTTTATTTCCAATTTACGTCACCTATATTATAACATGTGCAAATATAAATATAAAGTAAATTGATCACTGGATAGTGAATAATAATAGTAAAAAATATTTTCAATATTTATTTTTTTATTAGAAGGATTAAAAAACAAATAAAGTTAATAAACGCTACTAAAATTAGAACTTCTTTCTCCAAATAAAGAAATAAAATTAAACCCCATTTCCAACACTTTCGTACTCTTCTTTTTTTTCAAAAACTTTCATACTCTTACCCATTCAAAATTTCCCCAGCCCATTTATTCAATTTCTCTATAATAAATAAAATGCCGACTTGGACAAATATATTACTAAACGTTATATCAGCACAATAGTAACACTTGAACAACTAATTAATAAGGGTAGACTACCCAATGGGTATGAGAAATATTTTCCCTTTATAATGGATGGAAACAAACAAAACCTAATTCAACTTTCGATTTCACTTTTGAACAACCAATCATAATTCGTGGATTTAAGGAGTGTTTTATGTACAGAAGAAGAGCTGCAAATGATATTCTGATACATCCTTCTTCTACCAATAAAATGTGAGAGGGATATTGAAGTTAATTTACATGCTTATTTGTTGTTGGTTTCATCATCACTTTCCTGCCTATGATAAATATGGGATAAAATCCGATGGAGCTGTAAAAACACATTCTATATGTGCATCATCGTTTAAAATTGGGCAATTATCAAAGAAAGACATTAAACGATAGAAAAATGTACTCACATTTTATTGTTTCATGTTTAATAAACAAATACACTTTTTTAGGAATACAAAGCTATTAAGAAATTGTCTATCCAACATCATTCGCATGCATCAAAGTATCAAAGGGAGTTTAAAAAATACATATAAGGGAGTGGTAATATACAATTTGGGCTACTATGTACCATGAGAAGCGTATCTTTAATGGATGATGAGGGACATAAAAGAGATAGAAGATATTACAAAACATGATGATCCAATAAGAGATGGTGTAAACATGGTAAACGCTGATTTGAAGAAGCTGAAAATACACATCACTTGAAGAATCTGGAGGACTCAAGTTTGACATCGTGATGGTTCTATCCGATTTCAGGCGATTTGAAACAATGAGAAGTGGTAACACAAAGTCAAGCTCCATAATCCAATCAGATACCATAAGTTTGCTTGTCTTATGATCTCACTTCATGATGTAAGAAGTTCAAATTGTGGAAGCTTTTTCTCCACCATCACCAAACTGAATTGTCTGGCATTGGGGAAAAACTCCCGCTTTACATAATCTACAAGGCAAAAGTACAAATGATGGACTTGTAATTCTCTCAAGCATATATATATATAGTATGTTGTTACTAAGAAAAGAAAAACCTCTCTAATTTGATCAAGATCATCAAAACAATAATGTAGTAACAATAATAATTTATTCACCTTCACATTTTATAAGCATATTTGGCCAACAAATAAAATTTGATAACAAGTACTGTGATCAAGTTCATCCAAACAACAAACTATTCAACCTCAACAATTACATAAGGTAGCCTTCCATTTTATTTTTTTAACTGTATTTTTCTTCTTTGACATCACTTATATAAATTATTAACAATCACATTTGTGCATAACGTAATTACTTAATAAATAAAAAAATTCATACCTCGGTCAAAACCAGCAACAACAACAAATGAAGCCCAACTTCATTTTGAAATGCGATGAATAACATCCTCATTGCAATTTGGTGTCACCGCCACAAACCTAGTAAAAGGATAAAGATACAATTAGTAGATAAACAAGTAGGGAGCATTTTGTATCGGTGTTTGGGTTTGAAAAAACCCCATACCTGTTGTTTGTTTGGTACATAGATTTGATTCATATTCTCCAAACTATACATCCAAGGTATGAGGTTACTGAACTCCCTAATTTTTCTAAATTTACCTCTCTCTAAGTATTTATTCTACCATTTCCAACCCAATTCCCAATTACAAATCAATACATCAAACTAACATCTATCGTTCCACTTTCATTTCTCACTTCAACTGTATACAAAGTTTATATCAAAGGCACCATTACATACCTACATATTAGCCAAAAGACACTAATAGATACTAACAATATTAGATGAAATTAAAATAAGAAAACAACGAATATTATATCTAAAGTGACATTATTGAATAAAAAACTAACTAGAAGAAGCTACTAATTAAACGTATGAAAATGAAGACAACATATACAAGATAAAACAAATAATCTTAAATGCAAGAAATAATAAAAACTACAGGAAAAGAATAAAAAGAGAAAAATTACCTCTTATGATTCAATGACATAGAATAAATACTTATATCCATCTCGATATTGTTATATCTCAAAGGAATAGATAGAGATGAATGAAGAGAAATGAAATAAAATGAAAATACTTATATCATTCCGACTGCTTACTTTAGTATCTATAATCCGATGTGGGAATAATGTTTATTATTATACAACTTTATATTCTTCGCTCGTCGATGTGGGAATATATCCTCGCTAACGTAATAACATAAATGCTCTTCGAACTAGCTAATATCCACGTGTACCTAATTACATTTCCTTACTCCATCTAATTCTAGTTCAGCCATTAAAATTGAAAGCTTAAACTTCGAATTTGATTACAATAACCAAGTGCCTGAAAATTACAACTCGTTTGCTTCAAATATGCTATTCAAAGCAGGTTTCCATTAAAATTGAAAGCTTAAACTTCGAATTTTGACAGACCTATATGCAAGTCATCTCAAAATAACAGGTGCTAGTGATTGTGGGTAACTTCATACTCTATTGTTGCTTCAATTGCTACACAAGCGGATTAAATTTGGAAAAGAGGTTTAGATCATTGATGCAAGCATCTGTCCTACAAAGAAAGGTAACAAACTAACAATCCATTTGTGTATATAATTAGATAAAAGAATTGAAGCTTCGTTTGTCACTTGTGGATGTCTTTTTTTTAATGTGATGTACAATAATACACATGTTTTAAAATACTAAGTCTTTTTAATGAATTAATGAACATCTCTTGTGCATTAGGATGCACATTTTCATGCACTACGACATACATCGCCAAATCGCCAATGCAATGTGAATAAACATGTACAAGTTCGACTTGGGCTGAAAATGTTGTCCAAGCCCGCCCGGCAGGCCGGCCCGTCTAGATTTGTACATTTACTTGTAGTGATTTATAACATCCATAATGAAAACATTTAACACCATTAACTTAACATAACTCCTAATTTTCTGTTAAACCGATTCCACATTATTATCTGACAAGCTAATCCTTATATTTTATATCATATAATATACTTTATATTTTTAAAATTTTAACCTGGTGTCGGGCCGAGCCTAGAGGGTTGTCCATGCCTGGTCCGTTTCTGTACCGGATCGGCTCGACCGGGCCAACATTGTTATACAAGCCAATTTTTAAACTGGACGAGCTGGTCCGGACTTGTACATGTCTGAATGTGATGCACAACAACATACATGTCCAAAAACCAAGTCTTTTTAATGAATCGATGAATATCAGTGTACTACGATACACATCCCCCATGGACTATGATATGTATACAACACACGTGCTCAAAAACTAAGTGCTTTTAATGTAGCGGTGAACATCTCATGTGCACTCGCACATTCTCTTAATATACAAAAGAGGGATATTGAAGTTAATTTACATGTTTATTCGTTGTTGGTTTCAACATCACTTTCCTGCCTCTACGATTATAACATGTCATCAAAATCCGATGGAGCTGCAAAAACACATTCTATATGTGCATCATCGTTTAAAAAATGGGCAATTATCAAAGGAAGACATTAAACGATAGAAAAATGTACTCTCACATTTTATTGTTTCATGTTTAATTAACAAATACACTTTTTAGAAATACAAAGCTATTAAAAAATTGTTTATCCCACGTCATTCACATGCATCAAACTATCAAAGGGAGTTTAAAAAGTACATACAAGGTATACAATTTAGGCTACTAAGTACAATGAGTAGTGAATCATTAATGGATGATGAGAGACATGAAAGATACGAAAATATTACAAAACATGATGATCCAATGGGAGATGATGTAAATATGGTAGACGTTGATTTGAAGATGAAGGTGAAAATACTACAACACTAGTAGAATCTGGTGAGCTCAAGTTTGACATCGTGATGATTCTATCCGATTTCAGGCTACTTGAAATGATGAGAAGTAGTAACACAAAGTCAAGCTCCGGAATCCAATCAGATACCATAAGTTTGCTTGTCTTATGATCTCACTTCATAATTTAAGAAGTTTAGATTGTAGAAGATTTTTCTCCAGTATCACCAAACTGAATTGTATGGCATTGGGGAAAATCTTCAGCTTTGCATAATCTACAAGGCAAAAAAAGTACAAGTGATGGACTTGTATCTCTCTCAAGCATATATATATATATAGTATGTTGTTACTAAGAAAAGAAAAAGCTCCCTAATTTGATCAAGATCATCAAAACAATAATGTTTCATGTCCTAGCATCAAGTATAATCCGTAATCATTTTTTACAGCGTTTATTTATAATTTATTCACCTTCACGTTTTATAGCATTTTTTGCCAACAAATATAATTGGGAAATTCCTGTTGGTGCCCCTGAGTTTAGGGTTATTCATGTTGGTGTCCCACGATTAAGTTTTTTCCTATTGGTACCCCTAAGGTTTTGATTTGTTCGCTTTGTAACCAAAATTGTTCATATCCGTATCATTTCGGTTCAAATTGATCAAATCAAAGCTCATCATTATGTTTATTGACATCAACTTAGTAGGATTCAGCTCCTAAAACAATCAAATCCATACCCAAACCATTCCGATTTGAATTCTTAAGGTCAAAACGGGTTGTTGCTTCGAAATTCAAATCGACATAGTTCGGACATGGATTTGGGTATTTTAGGAGTCAAATCTTACTAATTTTAGGGCGAGGAACACAATGGTAGACTTGGATTTAATCAATTTGAACTAGAATGGTACAAACATAAAAATGTTTGATTACGAAGCAAACAAACCCAAACCTTAGGGCTACCAACAGGAAAAAACTTAATCGTGGGACACCAACAGGAATAACCCTAAACTCAGGGGTACCAACAGGAATTTCCCAATATAATTTAATATCAAGTAATGTGATCAAGTTCATCCAAACTATTCAAACCTCAACAATTACATAAGGTAGCCTGCCATTTATTTTTTAAACTGTATTTTTCTTCTTTGACAACACTTGCATAGATTATTAACAATGAAATTTGTACATAACGTAATTACTTAATAAAAAAATTAATCATACCTCGGTCAAAACCAGCAACAACAACAAATGAAGCCCAACTTCATTTTGAAATGCGATGAATAACATCCTCATTGCAATTTGGTATCACCGCCACAAACCTAGTAAAAGGATAAAGATACAATTAGTAGATAAACAAGTAGGGAGCATTTTGTATCGGGTTTGGGTTTGAAAAAACCCCGTACCTGTTGTTTGTTTGGTAGATAGATTTGATTCATATTCTCCAAACTATACATCCAAAGTATGAGGTTACTGAAGTCCCTAATTTTTCTAGGTTTACCTCTCTCTCTAAGTATTAATTCTACCATTTCCAACCCAATTCCCAATTACAAATCAATATATCAAACTAACATCTATCGTTCCACTTTCATTTCTCACTTCAACTGTATACAAAGTTTATATCAAAGGCACCATTACATACCTACATATTAGCCAAAATACACTAATAGATACTAACAATATTAGATGAAATTAAAACAAGAAAACAACGAATATTATATCTAAAATGACATTATTGAATAAAAAAAACTAACTAGAAGAATCTACTAATTAAACGTATGAAAATGAAGACAACATACAAGATAAAACAAATAATCTTAAATGCAAGAAATAATAAAAACTACAGGAAAAGAATAAAAAGAGGAAAATTACCTCTTATGATTCCATGACATAGAAAAAATACTTATATCCATCTCAATATTGTTATATCTCAAGGGAATAGATAGAGATGAATGAAGAGAAATGAAATACTTATATCACTCCGACTGCTTACTTTAGTATCTATAATCCGATGTGGGAATAATTTTTATTATTATAAAACTATATATTCTTCGCTCGTCGATGTGGGAATATATCCTCGCTAACGTAATAACAGAAATGCTCTTCGAACTAGCTAATATCCACGTGTACCTAATTACATTTCCTTACTCCATCTAATTCTAGTTCAGCCATTAAAATTGAAAGCTTAAACTTTGAATTTGATTACAATAACCAAGTGCCTGAAAATTACAACTCGTCTGCTTCAAATATGCTATTCAAAGCAGGTTTCCATACTAATTTCCTACGGAAATCAACGACATGATCAACACTAGCAGCTTCTTCCTTTTGCATCTCCGAAACAAATTGATCAATCGACACCGCTCCGCTTTGTACCATCTCTTTCAGCTTTTGCTTGGTGATGACTATCTTAACCCTTAAGCTGGGCCTGCCTTCTCCTGGGACTGTCTTCTTGATAGGAACAAGGTAGTATACAGAACCACTCACCAATTCAGCGTTGGTGTTCATGTAATTTGATACTCCGTGATCTTTGAATTGATCTGTTAGAACTTCACTCACCTTTCCTTCCATAGTCATGACTCTAACAACCTGTTCATCTTCTACTGCCAAGCAATTCCCCATATCTTATCTTATACTGTACAAAAGGAAATAGATACAATAATTAAGATAGATAAATGTTTGTGTGCATTCAATTTGAGGTGAAGGTTGATTGGTAAGATGAAGGTTAATTCTATACTTCTATATATATACAAGTTGGAAGCTCCTTCGCTTTTGGACCCCACATGTTGATCGTGTCGGTGGGCTGAATGAACTAACTGTATTGTTGTTCACTTTATGTTGTTTTGTTATTTGGGACAACTTGAGTGTTGTAGGATGATCAACTTGCTAATAGTAAGTCAAATCCTTGAGCATCAAGTATATAATAAGTTTACCGATACTAAATCGACTTAGTGATAAAGTAGTTCTAGACTCTTTGAGTATTGCCTAGGTGATTTCGACAAAAAAAAGTATTGCCTAGGAGATTTTGAGTTTGAATTCTCATAGAGACTTGTATAAAAAAAATTATATTGGGAGAGTGTTCCTCAAAACCGAGTCACGAAGTACTCAGACTGGACTGGACGTAGAGTGATACAAATCGATTGAACTGGACGAGCAAGTATATAATAAGTTTACTATTGATAAAAAGAAATTACACTAGTTTGTTAAGACCATGCATTCTAGGACTGCTAGCTAGGTTAATCGAGCTTGAGTCATTTCAAGAGAAGTAGCAAATTGTGTGCAACTTATAGACTTGTCAATTGGGTTGGTTGGATGGATCGGATTTGGGTCAAAAACGTGTTTGAGGTGTCGGGTCATTAAATCTGCGCGTCGAATGGGTACGGGTTTGAGTCGATCTACCGGGTTAAGAGCGTCTTGTCAATTTTTTAAAAATAATTATTAAAATATTACTCAATTAAAATAATTTTATTATTAAAAAATTTATTATTATATAATATTTTAATCATAAAATATATAATATTTAATATAAATAATATACAATCATTAACCATTCAACGCGTCAATGACCCAACACAAAAATTTTCAAGTTGTGTGGGTCGGGTCACTTTTAAATTTTTAACCCATTAATTTTCAGGTCGGATCATTCTCAGTACAAAAAATACACCGGATCGGGTCAAATTTTAACAGACCTATGTTCAAGTGATATGAAAATACAAAGGTGCTAGTGATTGTGGGTAACTTCATACTCTATTGTTGCTTCAATTTCTACACAAGCGGATTAAATTTGGAAAAGAGGTTTAGAATTAAATTTGGAAAAGAGGTTTAGATCATTGTTGCAAGCATCTGTCCTACAAAGAAAGGTCACAATCCATTTGTGCATATATTTAGATAAAAGAATTGAAGCTTATTTTGTCACTTGTGGATGTCTTTTTTTAAAAAAAAATTGTGATGTACAATAATACACATGTTTTAAAAGACTAGGTCTTTTTAATGAATTAATGAACATCTCTTGTGCATCGCGATGCACATTTTCATGCACTACGACATACATCGCCCATGCGATGTGAATAGACATGTACAAGTCCGACTCGGGCTGAAAATGTTGTCTAAGCCCGCCCGGTAGGCCGGCCCGGTCCAGATTTGTACATTTACTTGTAGTGATTTATAACATCCATGATGAAAACATTTAACACCATTAACTTAACATAACTCCTAATTTTCTGTTAAATTGATTCCACATTATTAATTGGGAAGTTAATCCTTATATTTTATATCATATAATAAAATTTATATTTTTAAAATTTTAATCGGGTGTCGGGCCAAGCCTAGAGGGTTGTCTATGCCCGGTCCGTTTCTGTACCGGATCGGCTCGACCAGGCCAACATTGTTGTCCAAGCCCGTTTTTTAAACTGGACGGACTGGTCCGGACTTGTACATGTCTGAATGTGATGCACAACAACATACATGCTCCAAAAACCAAGTCTTTTTAATGAATCGATGAATATCAGTGCACTACAATACACATCCCCCATGGACTATGATATATATATACAACACACGTGCTCAAAGACTAAGTGCTTTTAATGAAGCGGTGAACATCTCATGTGCACTCGCACATTCTCATCCACTACGACCCCCCACCCCCCATGCAGTGTGATGCACACAACACACATGCTCCAAAAACTAAGTTCTTAATAAAGTGATGAACATCCCATGTACATTGTGAAGCACATTTTCATGCACTATGAACACATCCCTATGCAATGTGATGCAGAACAACACACGTGTTCCAAAAAAAGTCTTTTTTAATGAAGCGATGAACATCCATGTACACTGCGATGCACATTCTCATGCACTAAGACACACATCCCTCATCAATTGTGATGCACATACAATACACATGTTCTAAAAAATTAACTCTTTTCAATGAAGTAATGCACATTCCCTATATATATTGTGACACACATTCTTTATGAATTGTGATACACAACCCAAATGCACTATGGTACACATATAACCCATATGCTCCAAATCCTAAGTATTTTCAATAAAGCGATGCATATTCTCTTTGCATTATGACACACATTCTCTATGGACACTGATAAACATGCATATATGGTAATCCACATGCTCCAAAAATAAGTCTTTTTAATGAAGATATGCACTTTTATTATGCATTGTGACACATTTTCCAAGTATTATGATGCACACTCCCCATGTGCGATGTGAAGCTTGACACATAAGCTTTTTTTAATAAAGTGTGTTCTTTTATTTACGAAATGTCATTAATGAAGCATGTGCATGGCACATGTCCTCTTTTAGTGAAATTTCAATCTCAACTATTGATTAAAAATAATCCAACATACAATTTATTTCATTTAACTTTGACTTATTAAAAAAAATGTCATCGCATCTAAACAAAGCCCATTTATGCTTGAATCCAAGATCAACTCTCATGTTCGCGTAGAATCCATTTTCACACCTCAATCTACTATATATATACTAAAGTAGAATACCTACTACGTCACGTGATATCCCAAAATAAATCAACCCTCTTTAACGCCATGTGGCATCACATCATTAATTTTGCCACATGACAAACTATCCTTTTTTTCATTTTTATTTTGAAAATCAAATCTATCCCTAATTAACAGACTATGCATATCATACGAATATTTTTATAATCCATTCTTTCCAAAACGAAGCACACGATATTCTCTGTCATATATTTCATGTGCACTTAGATAAATCTGTAATATTGTTAACATAAATTCTTTCCAAAACGGACCAATGAATATTCAGTAAATCTGCATTTCAATAACAAATGCGTTGTGAACAAATGATTTGTTACCAAAAATTGAACCTGCAAATCTACTACATGTCTACAAAAGTAGAACCTTATTAAGACACATGTCCTCCCTACAATTAAACACATTATTATATGTCACATGTCATTATCAAAATTTTCACCTATTTAATTTTATTTCTAAAATAATTACATCACCTTTTAATTTATATATATATATATATATATCCAAATTTAGAGTTGGAGGATTTGATCTCACTCAATTAAAACATAAAAGCATGCATATTAGGAAAGACTAATGTGTACATATAATCTCATTTTCTTTTTTACATTGATGATATTCATCTTTTGGATTCAATGTATAAAGTATGCCAATGTAATAAAAATTAGATTTGAAAATAAAAAATAAGGGTTGTAGTCTTTCTACAAATATATATTTATAGACACAACACAATTACCTGAAAGTCTATATTCTAAATCTCTAGTAAACTTGTGCAAGAAATATACAATCTATATACTAATACTAAAGTCAAAGTAACACGAAGGATAAAGTGGAAGACTTCATGCAGTTGTTGGAGGACAAGATCATTATGAAGAAGGAGGAAGAGCAAGTGATCAAATTGAAGGTAGTGTTTTGCATAGTATTTTGAAGCTAGGGTTCCAAATTCTTTTTTTGTAATGAATTTCACTACATATTTAAATTTAATTTAATTGTCTCGGTTGTGATAGTTCAAAATTTCCAAATTCAAGTATTGACAATTTTTCATATTTGATTTTTTGTTTGATTGGTATTGAGAGAATCATTGTGAATTCTTTATGATGCTTTTATTTTATTCTGTTTCCTTCCTTATTTTATTTTGTTTCCTTCCTTACATGATTTTTTGTTTGATTGTTATTGAGAGAATCATTGTGAATTCTTTATGATGCTTTTATTTTATTCTGTTTCCTTCCTTACATGATTATCATATTCTGGCCACCATATTTCAAAAGTATTTAATTATCATTTTTAAAACTATTAACCTAATATAATTATCATATTTCATAAATATATAATTATGAAAATATTATTACACTTTATATTGTTACCTTTTAAAATGTCTTATAAATTCACTTGTCATAAGTACAAGCTTATTTCTTTACCGTGGTACTATTCATGGATTTAATTTCATTAATCTGATAAAATTCTCAATCAATCATTAATTGAAGATCATCTAATCGGTTAGTATTTTTATAGATATTTTTTATGAAATGTTTTATAGTCTTACTATTTCAAAAATCAACTTATTTTTTGACATATTTCTTATTTTGTCATGTATTATGTTTTTAGATGTTATTGGTCAGGGGTGGATGGAAGATTTTAGTCCAGTGGGGGCTAAAATCTTAAGAGTAAAGTCTATCGTCTATCTTACACAAAATTCCAATTTAAAGTCTACCATCTTTTTTTTTACAACAAACCTCAATTTCAAACAAGAAAATCTATATGCAAACCGCAAATAAATTTTGCTCAAAATTGATAAAAAAATTACATAATTTAAACAATTTTCATCATTACATACTACTTTTAGTGCATAATTTCAACAAATATGTATAAAATAATAATTTAAAATTTTACAAGTCCATAAACCCTAAATTTTAAATTTTGTAACACAGATAAAGATAGATATAGAAAAAATAGTGTTTTTTAATAAAATTTGTATGTAAATTTAAATAAAGTTGTATTTTTTTAATATTTTTGAGAATTATACCTAACAAATTCTATACTAAAAATTTGAAAATGCGTAATTCATTTTGAAAAATTTCAAAGAAGAATTTTGAAAACAAATGTAAATAAAAGTTTAATTTAAAAAATAATAAATAAATTCCCAATAGGGATTACAACTCTCACTAAGCCCCGCTTCCCTCTGCCCCTGTTATTGGTATATTAGTTAGAATTGGTGATAAAATTGTCATATCATGCCACATTAATAAAGAGACTAAAAGAATCAACCTTCAAGTGACTTATTTATAATCTTTGATGAGTAATATATAACAGATAAATTTTATAGGACAAAATAGCTATTGTTTGCTTGGAAAACATGTAATCATTTTATATTTGTACATTGTCCCTCTATCGGTCATGTATCAACATTGTTGGATTATATTTAATCACACGTATCAAATAGGTTACTGATGGTTAAAATTATTTGACCTAGCAAGAGCTTCTTTTTATTGTCTTACTTAAAGTCTTATGTGTATAGTAAATTTGTTGATGATATATATGTTATTATTTTTGTTTTGAGCAAAATACTAGGTTGGTAATTGATTTAATACATAATATATATATTATTGTAACATCCCAGGCCAAGCTACCCCAACCATCAAGCCACCCAACGGTGCCGACGTCGGTACTGGTGCCGCCTGGTTGTCCAAGGGCATGCAACCCACACACCCAACCCTTCCCCCATTTAAATGGGTAGGTTGTTGCCTACGGGGATCGAACCCGGGACCTTTAGATACAAGGGCAATGCCTTACCACTTGTATCACCAATTGTGTTGCAGCGCAATTGGTATCAAGGCGCTCTTCGGAGTCTTGATAAAGGGTGGAGAGGTCGCGTGTTCGACTCTCACCAACAACCTCCCAACCATGGGGATTTGGTTGGGGTACATGGGTTGCGGCCCATGGATAGAGAAATGGCTGGCCCAATAAGGTCGGAGCCCCTCTCATTCAAAGTGTACTTTTTTGTAACATCTCAGGCCAAGCTACCCCAGCCACCAAGCCGCCCAGCCACCCAACGGTGCCGACGCCGGTATTGGTGCCGCCTGGTTGTCCAAGGGCATGCAGCCCACACACCCAACCCTTCCCCCATTTAAATGGGTAGGTTGTTGCCCACGGGGATCGAACCCGAGACCTTTAGATACAAGGGCAATGCCTTACCACTTGTATCATCAATTGCGCTGCAGCACAATTGGTGATACAAGTGGTAAGGCATTGCCCTTGTATCTAAAGGTCCCGGGTTCGATCCCCGTGGGCAACAACCTACCCATTTAAATGAGGGAAGGGTTGGGTGTGTGGGCTGCATGCCCTTGGACAACCAGGCGACACCAGTGCCGACACCGTTGGGTGGCTGGGCGGCTTGGTGGCTGGGGTAGCTTGGCCTGGGATGTTACAATTATATATCACATCATTGGAGTTAATATGGTTATAACTAATAATGTTGACGATTGTACATTATTATAATGATTTTAGTTCATGTATATTCAATCTAATTTGACATTTGATATGCTACTTTATCCTTTGTCTCTTTGTCATAATAATATAGAACTTTTGATTATATATATAGGTTGAGTTTAATTCTTTGTCAGAATATCACAAGTTACAACGTTACTTGCACGCCACTCCAGTTACTATCTTTTAAATTACTTTTTATTTTTCATTTATAATTGTAATTAAATATACTCCTATCAAGCACTAACTCTATTTTAAAATTGTTTAAGAAATAATGTCATTAATCATACACTACGAAATATTTATGCTAAATTGCATCATCCATTTGATGGTGGTTTAACCTACAATATGGTCTTTGTGATCATTCAGTTTGCAAAATCTAAGGAATAAAATAATGCACTTAATTTGTCAAATGGTTATTATTCAACCTATGACGAGTGACATCTCTCTTTCGATAATTTTGCAAAATCTAAGTTAATATGGTTATAACTAATAAAGCTATGATGAGTGACATCTCTCTTTCGATAATTTTTTATTATTCTCCCTTAGTTATTCTATTTAATTATTTCTTTTATTTTAACACGCATCTATTTTTTTTCTAGGTGTAGAGATTTGATTTCAAATACAAAGGTTAATTCTGTGTCAATTTCTTATTAAAATATAATTATTTATATTTTCATACTTAAGTTATAGTTGTATTTACATTATTACAAACTAAATACATATTTTATATCTATTAAATATATAGTTTATGTATTTTTTTCTAAAAGTGAAAACAATAACAAATCACTAGTCCGCAATGCACAAGTATTAAGAAACCTAATTAAGAAACCTAATTACATATCAAATGTCACCCCCAACTTTTTTCACTTCATTTACTTTACTTTTAAACTCAATCTTATCTTCATTTTTTATGTGTAAGTAATTATATACTATTATATATAGTTATCATTTTAAAACTATTGATCTATATTTCAAATTTTAACATATATAAAATAATCATATTTCACAAAAATGGTAACTATGTATATAAGGTAATAGTTTTGAAAATAGTAACTATGTATATGTAAAATGTGAACTACGTATACGACCAACTGATTATTTAGCTACAACATGATCATATAAAATATTTTATCAATTGATTATTTGGTTAGTGTTGAATAATGCATATTATATTTTTCTACCAATTGTTTAGTAGATTTATTAAATTTATCTAAAACAACATTGTTTTTTATTTTAACAATAAGATAATGAATGATTAGTATATTTATTTTCCACTATATATATTGTACCTCAAATTTTAAAGTCACCATGTTAACGGTTATCTAAAATAACATTGTTTTTAATTCAATAAGATTAATGATTGATTAGTATATTTATTTTTCACTAGACATATATTGTACCTCAAAATTTTGAGTCACTGTATTATTGACGACTTAACTTAACAACAAACACCTTCAAATTGTTCAGATTAACAAATATGCTTCCCTATTTTTTCATTCTATATTGCGAAATTGATATAGCAATAAGTGTATAAATACACTTTATGTATGATTCATGCTTGGAGTTAGTCATAATTTGATAATTAGTGAAAATATCTCAATGTCCGATATCTCATTTACTTTGTCATTCACTTTATACATATTTCTATGGGTTTGTTAGGTAATGGAGTTTATAAAGAGTTGATAAATAGGATTGTAGAAAAAATATGTTTGGTAAAAATGTAATTTTTATTGGTATGTGTGTAGTTTATTAGAAAAGTGTGAGTAGTAGAAAAAAAAGTAAAATAATTTTATTACACATTTACTGAAATGTATAAAAGTAGTTTTTTTAAATAAAGTGTTTATAAATAATAAATAAATTCAACCAAACAAAACCTATATTAATTAATTGCCATTCACCATATAATTATTTCTATATTAATTAAATATATATTTTTCGTATAATTAATTTTGTCTAAATGTGAAAACGATAAATAAATCTTGTACAAGACACGGATACTACACTAGTAAAACTCTATATATACACACTAGGTTAATGAAATTAACCTTAATTAGCTAAGCAATGGCGAATTGTGGCATGTTTCATGAAGGTGCATATCCATTATCCTTGTGGACTATATTCAGATTATAGTGCACTTTCTCATAGGAAAAATGTTGCACACGATCGTCATCACTATCATCATCGTGATCATCATCACAACTAGAGGCGTGTTTTTAATTCTAAAAAGCCAATTACAAATTCCTAACTTCCATTTTCTGGCAAAAAGTTGAACATTACTTAATGTATTGCCTCATTTGCCCCGGCCCTTTTCACGTGAATAATTTTATAGTTCTTACTCGAATAAGTTTATTCTTAATCTTGTTTTTCAAACATTCTTTTGCTTTCCTATAATTTAATAAGGATTTTTCTAACCTATGCATTAAATGTATAGGTTAAAAATCTTATTTTAAAAAGTTATAGTTAAGTGTTATTATTTTATGAATTTTAATTTTTTTAGATGGGTTTAAGCATTTTTTTTTAAGAAATAGTTTTCAAAATAAAAAGGATTAACCTATATCCTTAGGACATAAGTTAAAAAAATTAATTTAATAATTCTTTGTTTTGTGTTTGTTTGTATCTTACAACTTTCTTTCTGTTTTCACACTGAAAATACTTTGCATATTTCATATTTGTGCAACCCTTCTTTTTTTTGTTGCATTATTGTTTGGTTCTTTGTCATTATAGAAGAAAATATATTTGAAAAAAAAAAATACTGCCAACCCTCCTTCGATAAAGTTTCAACCTCCTTTTTTGATTATATAATATTCATGGAGAGTAGAAGCAGCCCGCCATTATAACGGGCCAAGCAAAAGAAGAGAAGCAATAATAACTATTAGGATCCCCACTTTGGATCTCGAAGCATAAAAATTATGGATGTGCTCAGCATGACTACGTTCTTGTACGTTAAAACGGAAGTTAAAATATTTTTTGTATTCAGTATTGTTAAAAAAAACCATTTACAAATTTCTAACTTCCATTTTCTGGCATAAAAATTGGCCGTTGGTATTTAAAACTTCCTGAAAAAGTTAACAAAAAATCCCTCTTGATCGCGTGATTATGTTATTGACTTCTTGTACAAAAAATTATCGAAGCATAAAAATTATGGATTTGCTCAACATTACTTAATATATTGCTCAACATGATTATGTATTTAAACAAATATATATGTACATTAAAACGTATCAATTAAATCTTATCTTAACATAGTTTAAATAAAATTTCAACATTTTTTTTTCAAATGTTGAGAATAATATATATATATTAATATTTAGAATTTAAGTTATAACAATTTTCTTAATTCTTTTAAAATTATTATATTATAGCCGTGCAAGACACGTGGATTAACCTATTGGTAGATAGATATGTGTCCACTCGACACATAACTTCATGCCATTTTGAATTGGTGTTTGTTAGGGCTCGTTTGGTATGATCCAGGAATCGGATTGGAATCGGAATCAAGAATGACTCATTCTCATTCTTGTAGTTTATCGTTTGATATGTTGTCGGAATGAATCATTCTTGGACATACTCCTTATTTAATAAAATAATTAATATTATTTTATTATTTTATAAAAATAATTAATATTATTCAATAAAAATAATTAATATTATTCAATACAAATAATTAATACTATTCAATTATTTAATAAATCAATTAATATTATTTAATAAAAAATTAATATTGTTTAATAAAAAATTAATATTATTTAATAAAATAATTAATATTATTTAATTATTTAATAAAATAATTAATGTTATTTAATTATTTATTAAAATAATGAATATTATTTAATTATATATTAAAAATAATTAATATTATTTAATAAAAATAATTAATATTATTTAATTATTTAATAAAAATAATTAATATTATTTATTTGTTTAATAAAAAAAAGTAATATTATTTAGTAATTTAATAAAATAATGAAATTATTTAATTCTTTATTAAAAGTAATTAATATTATTCAATAAACATAATTAATATTATTTAATAAAAATAATTAATATTATTTAATAAAAATAATAATTATTATTTAATAAAAATAATTAAAAATATTCAATGAAAACAATGTTCGATTAAGAGAAGCGGTTATGAAAAAACGTATCCCTAATTTTACTGGAATTGATGAAATCTTGGGTTTTGAAATAGAATGAAATTGTCCCTTGAGCTTGGAATGACCCATTCCAAGGTATGAAAGAAATTTTAATTTTTTACCTAACCAAACATGATTTCGGAATCATTCATTTCTCATTCCGATTTCTCATTCCACTGAAATCGTATCAAACGAGACCTTAAATAATTGGGTATCGATCACTCATGTTTAAAATAGTATGTAGCATGCTATTTTCTTGCGTAAGTATAGACGTCCATGGATCTTGCTTACATCTTCGATATTTTCCATAAAGAATTTACTTTTGGAATTATAATCTCATGGTTTATACTTGCAAGTACGTCATTTCTTTTATACTCCTTATAGTTGGTTTATACTTCCAAGTACGTCATTTCTGTCATATATACTCCTATATAGTAATTAATTTTGACGACGAAGCCGAAACTAGAATTAAGGATAGGCATCCGGTCTGACTTCGGACCGTAAAAATTTTAATGTATGGACCGTAGACCGAATCGGACTGATACGGTCCGGTTCTTTATGGTCCAGTTCACGATTCGGATTGGGAAGACTGAATTTCATAATTTTTGACATTTAAATTGTTTGATTATGGTCCGGACCGGATCAGACCGTAAAAATTATGCCCAAAAATATTATTTTTTATTTAAAATTTTACGATCCGGACCGTAAAAATTACAGTCCAGACCGGACCGTAAAAATTACAGTCTAGACCGGACCGAAAGACCGAAAATGTAAAATTTCCGGACCGTGGACCGGATCGTAAATTTACGGACCGTGTTATTTTATTTATACATTTTTTCTACTTTATTTTTAGCTTTTTTTTCTCTTTCCATTCTTGGAGCACTTGTCTTCTTCTTCTCTTTGCATTGTCTTCTATTTTTTCATTCTATGTTTCTTCGTTTATCTACACACTACTTACATAATCACAACTAGCATATCAACTATCAAGCAATTTAAAGTGATTAATTTACAATCATACACATCATAAAATGAGCAAGCTTTATCAACAATTTAAAGTGATTAATTTACATAATCACAACATTTTTTTATAAGTTTTCCATGGTTTCAAGTTTCCCATGGTTTCAAGTTGTGCCATAAAATGAGCAGGCTTTATCAACAATTGGTATACGTAACCTTAATTATCCCTCCCAAATCTTGTTAATCCCCAAATTGATTGGTCTAAACCGAAACCTTAACACAACCCCCAAACCAATCTAAGCTCATAGAAAATAAACACTGTGTTCAAAATTCTTAGACTCGACAACCCTCTCATACTTAGTTCACATATATCCCTCCACGGCTCCACTGGGGATGACGAGGGCGCCCATCGACAGAACCGAAAGTAACTGAAAAAGAAATTGCGTCTGCCGTCTGGAGAGGGAAGGAAAAATTGAATTTAAAAATTGCTTAAATAAATGACACATGGCATAATTTTAGTGGTGGCACAGTACTTGCTGTAGGATTTGCAGTAGAAGATCTGGACTGTCCTTAACTAGAACCCATTTTGCGATAGCAAATCCCAGACTTGTTACCCAACTAGCAAGATTCATGAATCAGGCACTCGACTAAGTGGGAATTAAAATATATAATCAGAGAAGTGGAAATAAAGACTGCTCCTCTTAATTTTCCAAGTAAAACCGTCCATGTATATTCCTCCACTACAACCACCTCTTTCACTTTTGTCGCTAACTTTCTGTATGAAATCTCATCCTTGTCTTCTTGTTTAGGGTAAAGTAACCCCCCACTAACCCTAAAAAGTGAGCGTGCGATCTTCCCAAATTACAATTCCTCACACGCATGTTTGATGCTAAAGGGTACGTGGAAAACATTATTTTTTTCTCCCCGTTGTAATTATTTTTGTAGAATGAATCAAGTTAGAATGATTATTATGGTGTAAAATGATAATGTTTTATAGTCTTTTGATAAAGGCATATTCATGAGTTTAGATTACATTTTTATTAAAAAAGGCCTGTGTACGTCATGCACATAATGCCTTGGTCAAATCTCTCACCATATTCTTTTTCAGGGTCAAATTATTTTTTAGGAGCAATTTTTTTCTGGGCAAAAATTTTATATATAAATTCGTTGCAAAAGTCATGCACAAACCGGATTTCATGAACTTTTTAAAAGACCCAATACATTAAAAAACTAAATAAATTGTACAACTAGTACAAAAATAGATGCATATTGAGCTGTCAAAATTTGACCCGACCCGCAAACCCGACCCGACCCACGTTTTTTGGGTTGAGACCCGACCCGAAAAGTATTGGGTCAAAAGTGACCCGACCCGTTTGACCCAAAAATTTCTGAGTTGGGTCATTGACCCGCTGGATCTACCTGTTGAGTCAATACAAATGTGTTTATATTTTATGTATTAAATATTATGATATATTTTATTATTAAAATATTATATAATAGTATTTTTTGATTTTTTTAATTAAAATATTATTTTAATATTAATTTTATAAAATTTTGACAAGGCGCTCTCAACCCGCTGGATCGACCTGAATCCGTACCTGACCCGCAACGACCCGACCTACAAATTTTGACCCGCAATCGACCTGACCCGTAAATAACCCGACCCGGTACGCTTAAACCCGAACCCGAGCCGTTTAACTCATGTACAGTTGTATATATTGTTAGTCAACAACTTGTGTTATTCAACGATTGGTTAGCCAGTTAGGTTATGGCATAATGACTCATGAATATAGCCCGGTGCAGATACACCACAAGGAATAAGAGTCAATTCTATTTTGTGCTTGTGTTCAGTTGGAGATCTCTTCTCCAGAAATTTGCGTCTTTTGTATCTCCTTGGTTCTACTATGATCGGTAGAGTTTTGTCTTCCCTGATGCTACGTAGTTCAATTTACATGGTATTAGAGTGAAAGGTTACAAATTGAGAGATTCCATCCTTGTATTTCTTCACAAACTGAGTGATTGAGAGATCAATTGTGAGATCGATTTTTCTTCCTTGATTTAATTTCTTATCTCTTGTTAAGAACATGTCAACAAAGAGTAGTACTGAGCGGATCATGATCAGTGAAAATCAATGGCTAATCTACAGAATTCCATGAACGCGATCTATGGCGATCAATCCTTTTGGAATGTCTAACTTCGATCATCTAGAATCAAAGCTGATTGTTGATGTCTCTGATGGAACTAATTTTCTTTCTTGGAGAAGGAGTATCCGGAGGGCACTTGGCGCGAAATGCAAGCTTGGATTTATTGATAGTGGAATCGTGATGCTAGATTTTGGATCTGTCAATTTTGAGCGTTGGATGAGATGTGAGTACTAATGATTCAATGTTGGACTGTGAATTCCATGGAGAAACCTATTTCTCAGGGATTATTTTTTGTGTTCAGCAAGATCAGAAAGCTCCTCCTTATAAAACGTTTTCTGCAACTTCTCACCTAACACTTTCAGCAAAGAACGTGGATTGTTATGCATAAAAGCAAGGACTGTTACAAACAAAGTTTGACAAGTTCAAACGATTTTAAAATTCAAATAAAAGAAATCGTAAGAATTGGAAACACAATTAATATACGTTCTGAAACTTCAAGGCCCAAAAATTAATGTGATTCGTAAAATAGGACCCACCCAACCACATCGCACACGTGCCACAAATACAGATCGGAAAAAAAAAGATCTAATAGAGGAGGTGAATACATCACCAACTCTTGGAAATAATTTTGTGAGAACAATGATACCATTCATGAATTTACAGTTCCATACAACCCACAACAAAATGGTATAGCATAAAGGAAAAACAAAACTTTGAAAGAAATGATGAATGTTTTGCTTTCTAGTTTTGGTTTACCTGATAACATGTGGGGTAAAGCTGTATTGACTGCCAACCATATTCTCAACAGAGTTCCTCATAAAAAGCTAGACAATACACCTTATGAGTTATGAAAAGGGCATTTGCCTAATCTGAAATTTCTGAAAGTGTGGGGGTGTCTAGCTAAAGTTGTATTGCCTGCTTTTTAAAGTTGATGCAATCGGATCTAAAACTTTTGATGTTGTAATTATTGGTTATGCTAAAAATAGTACAACTTATCGATTCATGTGTTTGAGTGATCATTCATTGTGTGAATACCGTGATGCTGAATTCTTTGAGCATATATTTCCTTTAAAGAAAAATGATGTGCAAATTGATTCTATGCCTAGCACTGTTGCATCTTCCTTATGATACAAGCATGCAATTTAAAAAATTGTGGTGATAGTGTATCACAAAATGAATATGCTAAAGTAATTGGGAGCTTGATATGTTTAATGAATTGTACTCGGCCTGATATTGCTTATGATGTTAGTAGACTTAGTTAGTATACACATAACCCTAGTAAGGATCATTGGTGCGCACTTATCAGATTATTGAGATATCTAAGAGGCACTATGGATTGGGGTTTGCACTTTGTTGGTTATCTTAAAGTTTTAGAGGGATATTGTGATGCAAACTGGGTTATCGATAATGATGAAGTTAGCTTCACTAGCGGTTATGTTTTTACATTATGTGGTGGTGCTATTTCTTGAAAGTCTTCTATACAGACTTGTATTGCTAGATCTACTATGGAATCTGAGTTTATAGCATTAGATTTAGCAAGTCAAGAGATTGAGTGCTTAAGAAGCTTATTGACTGACTTACCATTGTGGGGGCATCTAGCTCCTCCCATTTCTCTACATTCTGACTCACAATCTAGTATTTGTGTAGCTAATTGCAATGCCTATAATGGCAAGAAGAGACACATTCAGATCAGACATGAGTCTGTGAGACAACTAATCACGAATGGTGTACTCAGTTTGGAATATGTGAGAATATAGAGGAACATTGCAGATCCTTTGACTAAAGGACTAAACATGAGATTAGTTCTTGATACGTCGAGGGGAATGAGACTCAAACCCGTGAGATAAGGAATTCTTGGTGGACCTTTGTGGTCAAACGAAGCCATAAAAAGACTCATATGACGGTACCCTACATCCCATTTCTATGACAAGTGTACTTTAGAGGATGAACATTAGTTCTTAATGAACTCATAGCCTAGGATATGGGTGGTCCTACTAAGACATGACTTGATGAGTTCACTGCTGGAACATCAAAAGGTCGAGTTGCTTAACTCTTAATGACTTCATATTGGGTGGTCCTTTTGAGACGTGACTTGATGAAGTCACTTACTAGAGTGTGAAGGGTTATCCTCCTTCTATGAAAGAACTCGGGTGATCTTTCTGGAACACTCTTTAGCATCCCAAGGAAAAACTGGCTATTTTATTGCAGGTGTTATCGAGGAATCACAAGGACCTTAGGTGAGAAGCGTGTTGTTAAGGACAGTTCTTGAATTAGAGAGTTCAAAACTCGTTTACTCTTTTAACTACGTATTGATTCAAATCGTAAGATACCTACATTTAAGCTTCAAACCTTATAATATGCTCAGAACTTGTTTCAAACTGTTTTTGAAAACCTTCTATGCACCGTGGGGGATTGTTGAAGACGTAGAGACTTTTCAAAAGGAGCAAGTGGGTTGTGTATTTTATGCTCTCCCACATCAGTTTTTTTTTACTTAAAAGAGAGTAGTATATATTTTGGGGGTTTCTTAAGTGGGTTAGTTGAGTTAGAAAGGTGTCCCCCTCGTGCGCACTGCTGCCGCCGTCCGGCCGGTCCGTGGCACGTGTGGTGGGTCCTATTTTACGAGTCACATTAATTTTTGGGCCTTGAAGTTTCAGAACGTAAATTAATTGCGTTTCCGATTCTTTCGGTTTCTTTTATTTGAATTTTAAAATCGTTTGAACTTGTCAAACTTTGTTTGTAACAACCCCCGATTTTATGCGTAACAACCAATGTTCTTTGCTGAAAGTAACTGTGAGGAGTTATAGAAAATGTTTTATAAGGAGGAGCTTTCTGGTTTTGCATAACACAGAATAATCAATGCTCTTCTCTCTAAAAGCGTTTCCGTTCTGAGCATACCCGACTGATTCCAGTCCTCCGTTGGCGAGAGCCTGCGATCAGAGGGCGTTGTGCGAACCTTGGGAGGCAACGCTGATCTGACAGAGCTCCGAAGGGTCAGGGCGGAATCGCTTCTAAGGCAGCATATTCCATAACGTGACGCAACAAGTTTTCATTCGTATTTTCAACGAAAATTCAAAGCGGCCCTGCACACAAATATTAGTAAGGTTTCATCTGGTTCAATTCTGGTTTCGTAGTAACAATTTAGAAGCGATTTCACCCTGACCCATCGAAGCTCTGTCAGATCAGCATCGCCCCCCAAGGTTCGCACAACGCTCTCTGATCGCGGGCTCTCGCCAACGGAGGACTGGAATCAGTCGGGTATGATCAGAACGAAAACGATTTTAGAGAGAAGAGAAGAACATTGATTTTTCCGTCTTCTACAAAACCAGAAAGCTCCTCCTTATAAAACGTTTTCTGTAACTCCTCACTAGTTACTTTCAATAAAGAACGTGGATTGTTACGCATAAAATCAATGGTTGTTACAAACAAAGTTTGACAAGTTCAAACGATTTAAAATTCAAATAAAAAAATTCAGAAGAACTAAAAACACAATTAATTTACGTTCTGAAACTTCAAGGCCCAAAAATTAACATAACTCGTAAAATAGGACCTATCCTACCGTGCACGTGCCACGGACTGGCCGGACGGCAACGGTGTGCGCGAGGGAGGGGGACACATTTCTAAAGCAATTAACCCACTCAAGAATACCCCCAAATATATACTACTTTCTCTTAAGTAAAAAAAAAAAACGATGTGGGAGAGCATAAAATAAACAACCCACTTACTCCCTTTTGAAAAGTCTCTGCATCTTCAACATCCTGGGTCGATATCACTATGTTCGATCATACACCATACTAACCTTTATAACTTGTATGTGGTGCTTTGTAGTTTAGTTAACGGAAGGTCAAGTCTGGCTTATGCCATGGAATGTTCAGTGTTCCTTTCCCCTTGAGACAACAAAGGATAGCAACAGTAACATGCCAATCTAATGTGAATATATTTGTGTTGCCTTTCGTGATTTATTTTATGTATGAATAGCCCTCGATACCTTTTTCCCCAATTATGATGTTAATTTGTCTATGAATGGATCTCCTCATAATTTTCCCAATACTTTTCTAAAAATATTATTTGGTTTCTATCGAAATATTATTCCTCATTCACCTTTATGTGTAATTCTTTCAGAAATCTTAGAATGAGCCAAATTGATTTTGACAATTGTTGTATCGACTGAGTATTTAATCTAAAAAATGTGCAAGAAAATCACAACTTTATACTCTAAGATGTATTTCAAGTGTTTAATAAAGCAAAAAGTTCTAGCTATGTGGGATCTCGCTTCTTCACTATTATGTAATTTAGTAAAACTATAAGTAGCTATATTTAGATGACAAACTCATTAGATCAAATAAATTGGCTAACCTTTGCATATGACCAAAACACCTACAACTATGAAAACTCACCATTTGTTGAAACGGCAGCATCTCCAGATTCTCCACACACACACAGGAACTTCTGAGTGATCAAAACCTGATGAAGTGAGCAAGAGAATAGTGTTCAGAGAAGGATCTGAGGATGCTGATTGCTGAGTGCACAGCGTGAACCTTGCTTCTTCAAAGTAATTTCTTCTCGTACGCTTTTATATAATTCATCATATCACCAGGCCAGCTGATGCTAACGAATTCTGACGCCCGTTTATGAGAGAAGAGCGAGGTATCTCCTCCAATCTCCCATTTTCAAGAAGGAAGATACGTTCGGCCATTAGCACTGTTTCTATACGGTGGGCGATGACCAATACCTACAGAGATGAAGACCTTTTATTTAGCTACTTAAGAGTGCCCCGCTTCTAGAAGAAACATTGCAACAAAAAATATGCACTATGATTCCAACAAAAATGTTGCAGAAAACAAATGTTTGTATTGACTTAAGATTGATTAAGCACACAGCTCAAGAGTAAAAAAATAGGTCAGGCCCAAATCTATTTGTGAGTAGTATTTATCCTTTATTAATGAAAGTAGTAATAATCTATTCAATGCAAATCATATGATTTTTTAAATAGGCAAAACAAAATCTTTTCTTGATGAAAGTGAGTAGTAATAAACTATTCAATGCAAATCATACGCTTGTTGAGACAAGTTAAAGAACTAGTAATGTGGTGTTCTTGTAACAAGTGATTCATGATCAGTTGATAGCAGCAGCGCTTTCATGGCTCAAGGAAACCAATATAGGATACAAAGTAGGTCAAAATCTCAACTTACAAAAAGTGCAAGATAGTTGGTCCTTACAGTATGATTTTTCATCAAGCGCTCCAGAGCTTGTCTAACCAACAACTCAGACATGCTATCCAAAGCAGAAGTTGCTTCATCCATAATTAGTATTGATGAATTCTGATAAAGAGCCCTTGCAATGGCTAGTCTGCATTAGCAACATCAGAAAGATTAGCCCACAGAAATCAGAATTGCAGGCCTAGTTTTCTGTGATCATAATAAACAGGTTACTGAATCGCATTTTTGAAAAAAAATGATCAGCTGGTTCCGAGCTTCTTTACTGTATGCCAACCCTAAGAATTCTTCTAGTAAGCAAGAAGAGGAATTTATTTCCCATGTGATGAAAGAGTACAAGCAAAACCATTTGACACTGCGGAACAACAAAATTTAAATTTGGGTTTCATACCTTTGCTTCTGGCCTCCACTCAAAGTTACACCTCTGGGTCCAATTTCTGTTTCATATGCTTCTGGAAGAGATCTAATGAATTCATCTGCATTAGCAGTTTTAGCAGCTAGCCTAACTCTTTCCATATCAATTCCATTCATTAAGTCCTTATACCCAATGTTCTCTGACACAGTTCCTGAAAAGAGTGTCTAATAAAAAAAATCATCATCAGAGTTTTACTTTGAAGATTTATTACTAACAATGTAATAGGCAGCAAGAAGCGTGGAAATCAAATTAGAAAGGGAAGATGGTTAGACAATTTTCTTAGGGAAGTTATTTGGGAGCCATAACTGTTGGTACATTATTCTTTTGACTTGTGTAATTTTTATAACATTATGTGGATTCATTCATCTCAAAAGCCCAGAAATAGATAAAGCCAACCTCATGAATGATAAAGATGATATTCAGCCACTCACAATATCCTGTGACACCAAACCAACATGTCTTCTTAAACTTCCCAGTCGAAGACTCTGAATATTGTGACCATCAATATGTATTGAACCTGAAAAAAGGTGAAGCATATTATAAACTTCTAGTCTTAGTAGCCCTCATAACATCAACTGAGGAGAATACCCCACAACCTAGTAGTTGAAACTTTTGCAAAACAACTAAAGTCGACCAGTTTGGCTGAAAATTTAAATAATACATATAAATAACATTGACTATTTACAGGACACGACAATTACCACATAAAGGATGATAAAGACGAAGAAGTAGTTTCACAAGCGTTGTCTTCCCTCCTCCAGAGGGTCCAACAAAAGCTACTGTTTCCCCAGCTTTTATATGCAGGTTCACTTCATTTAATATAAGAGGCAAATCATCACCATATCTAAATGAGATACCAGAAAACTTCACTTCTCCTGTAATGGAAGTTACGTCAATCGCATCTGGTATCTCGGTAACCTGTTTGAAGAATAAAATGAACATATATATTCGTAAATATTAGTAACAGAGACCATATTTTCTCATACAAACAATGATAACAATTCGATATTTAACTGACTATTTTGTAGTGTAATCACCTGAGGTTTGAACCTAGTAAGCTCAAACAATCTCTCAATGGCTGGCTCTCCTTGTTTCCATTCATTGTAGGCTTTCCCAACATCCTGAGTAATATTCATGATTTTAGATGGATAATAAAAAAAATCTCAATAGCTGAAGAATTTATAACTCAAAAACAAAGGATCAGTAAAATATTCACTAAGTTGTTAACTACTACTATACAGAGGAGCTGATAAGTTCCTAGAGACAAAGATCACTAATGTCATGCATAGAACCTGTCTGTAGCGCTTCCACAACCACCTTAAGGAACTAAAGCATCATATATGTAAGACATTACCAAGGGGAAAGGTAAATATAACAGATGAGGAAAGGTTTGGAAGAGGGATGCCCCTGCATACCTGAATTGGCCCAATTAAGAAGATCAAGGAGGTGATGAAAGAGATCATGCTGCAAGCATCAAAGGAGCCACGTGAGAGAACAAGATATCCCGCACATAAGACACTTAAAGCTCCAAAGTATACAGCCTGTACAATATGAGGAATAAAAGCCTTCAACTTCTTTTTCTTCGTGCGTCTGGCTAAGTCCAGATATGCCAGCCTTTGAAATCTAAGGTTCTCAGACCACTCAGCCCCACTTGCCTTTACAAAAAGAATGGATGGAAGGACCTATTGAAGAAAAAATTCATCATTTTTTTTTTCCCATCATTCATCTAAAACTGTGTAATCGATAGCAAATGTCAAACTCTAATGTAAATAATACCTCATTCAGATAAGCTGAGATAGCTGCAATACTGAGATTTGCCTTCTTAGATATATGACGAAGCCGTCTACCTAAGTAAGCAATGACCAGACCAACTGAAGGTATTACCTTTAAATAAAACAGGATCATGGGTATGAGTTAGGTGTCACCAGCTCTAACATCAAGTAAACTGTCTACACAAAATTAAGCTACTCACCAAAGCAGACATTAGTGATAGAGCCGGACTGATCACCAACATCTGAGCTATCATTGTCGATAACTGCAGAGCACAAGGCACTATAGTCTGCACAAACAAAGACCTCAAGCAACTTTAACTTTACCGCTTGAAAACAGTTGGATGAAAGGGTAATTAGCATATATAACACAGCTATGGTGGAGATAGCGCCACTCACATTAAGAAAAGAGAACAGAGTATCGCCCACGTCTCCCACCTCAGCGGTGATCCGATAAGCAATATCTCCGGCGGAGACGCCGTCACCGGACTCAAAAAACGCCAAGTCTCGCTCCAATACCTTCTTGAAAACATGAACCCTAACTTTGTACGCCGCGTTGAGCGCCGCCTCCCACAGAAGCGCGTGCTGCATTGTATTTGCCGCAACCATAACAATAAACCAAGCAGCAAGCACCAATCCCTCCCGCTTAAATGCTCCGACATTGCTCACAATCGAAGAGAGTTGTCCCGATTTGGGAACGATTTTCGATAGGGAATAGACGGAAACGGCGCTGAAGGTCCAGCCGTAGAGAATCGGCTTCCACTCGGAGAGAATGAAGGGTTTGATGGCTTCGAAGCAATCAGAATCAGAAGTCGAAGTCAGGTAGCTAGCGCCAGTGGCGGGATTGGCGGCTGCTGGAGGGTGGGAGGAGGAGGTTACGTGGATGGAAATGGAGGAATTAGGTCGAGTTTTGGGGAGAAATTTGAGTTGGAAAGACAAATTGGGATTTGAATTGCGGAAATTAGGGAAGAACAATTTGTTTGATAGGGGAGGAGATGTGATTGGGCGCTGAATTTGACTGATCACCATCTTCGTCTTCTCCTTGGAAGAGGGCGTTTGTTGGAAGGAGAAAAACCGCCCTTTAAAAGACGCGTATCGCGCCTAAAGAGAGGTGCCCAGTTGTGTGTAGACTGTAGCCTCCCTTGTATTTATATACGCAACGGCGATTGCCGGTAGAGCTGCAAAAGAGGGTTTTGGTCGCGCGTAGGCGTAGCCCACCCATTATAATTCTCTCAATTACCTACGGGTGGAAGTGTGGAAGACGAGTTTTGGTAGGGTTAACATGTATAGTTTTTTTTATTAATGGGAGTCATTTTCGATTCTGATTCCGATTCTAACTCGATTCTAGGATCATACCAAACGAGCCCTAAAGCCTTTCCCTATTCTTGCATCTTATCCACCAACTCATTCAAACAAGTCATTACTTGCATTGGGTCCAAAAAAAATCAATCTTTGAAAACTGTCTTTTACCACCATTCTTTTGTTTTTACCGCCAATGCATCTCTTTTGGTTTGGACTTAGTTTTTTCACAATGTTATCAAAGAATTTAACATTGGGCTCATCTAGGAAGTAACAACTTTCCCCCAAATCCTCTTTCCTCCTCCACAAGAATTTGTTTCACAGTATACCTCCCCTTTAAGGCCTCCACAACAAAATCCAAGTCCTCTTTCCTCCTCTACAAGAATTTGTTTCACAGTATACCTCCCCTTTAAGGCCTCCACAACAAAATCCAAGTCCCTTCTACTTCTTTTATGACACATCAAACCCCCTGAAAGAATAGGATCCCTAAACCTTTGTGCAAACCTGGTGCCAATGTGTGGGACTGCCTCATATAACCAAAGCTGCATAAAAAATCAATTGCATTTCGACCACAATTATGACCAACACATGTGATACTTGAAGCATATAAAATTACTTGAAACACCATTTGGAAACCCATTACAGTGTAACCTGCTCTAGCTTTTTTTGAAATTGCTAGTACAAGCTCCATTGACTCCAATCTTGATATTAAAGCAGTAGACAAAATGTCATGGATGTTTAGATATGCACTCCTACTCCATGGAAAGTTATTAAAACAATCCATGTCTTGTAGTAATTTGACATGTGAAGGTTTGATGCGTCTCTTCTTATCACCCCCAATACCACACCCTCCACTATTAGCAACAAAACCATCTTCAGTTTATATGTGTTGTCATCACGACATGAGATGAATCTGGTTAGAAGCTGGTATATTGTGACACTCTTTGCTTTAAAAAATTCCAACACTGCAGACTTGCTGTCAATTGTGTCCTCATCTGGAATGTTGCAATTCAAATCCGTCATAAGCTTGAACTCTTCTATTTAAAATATAAATGGTTTTCCTCTCAAATCAAACAATGTCTCTCACTTCTTATATGTATCAAGTTGCCTAAACAAAGATATGGTGCATAAGTTGTGCTGACAATTTCAAAATTTTCATTATCTTCACGATAATGCCAAAAGGTCCATCTAAAATCCTTTGCTAGTCTTCAGCAACAAGTGTGTTGTCAATCATTTGCATTTAAGCAAACCTAGAATTCTAATTAGTTCGACCGTAGAACATATCCTTCTTATCCCACTTGTACTTTTTTATAACAAAAAATGCATTCACAGTTAAGGATGGGCAAAAGTGGACCAGATCGGACCGTGACGGTCTGGTCCACGGTCCGAGAATTTTACATTTTCGGTCTTTCGGTCCGGTCTGGACCGTAAAAAAAAGGTTTAAAATATTTTTGGGCGTAATTTTTATGGTCCGGTCTGATACTACCGTAATTTTTACAGTCCGGACCGTAATCAAACAATTTAAATACCAAAAATTATGAAATTCCGGTCTTTCTGGTCCGTACCGTAAAGGACCGGACCGGTCCACGGTCCATACATTAAAATGTTTACGGACCGGACCGGATGCCCATCCTTATTCACAGTCCATCACATTTTATTCAAACCCAACTAAGCAATATAAAATTTTCATTTTCTCTTTATTTCATTAGCCTAACTGAATGTTTGATCCAAAAAAGTCTGTCAAGGCGGATTTCTCATGTAGTCTAGACAATAATCCAAAATACATAGTATGTATTGTCAAATGAACTTAAAATTTAAACCAAAAACCTTGATAGTCAGGGAACTTGTCACCAATTAATGCACGAAGCAATGTATATTCACGAATTTCTCCATTAAAGAAGAAGAATTACAGAATGAACTAACCTTGTCAAGATCTTTCGAAGAACTTCTGGACCTCGAAAACCATCATTTAAAGCAAAGCATATTTTTCTCATCAATTGGTATCAGAGCGTTGGTTGTAAACAATCCACATAAAGTCAGATTTGAGTGGGAGCAATGGCTGCAGAAGATAGAAAGGTGAAACTCGACAAGTTTGATGGTGCAGATTTCGGATTTTGGAAGATGCAGATCGAAGATCACTTATACCAAAAGAATCTTTATCAACCTCTGTCAGAAAATAAGCCAGAGAGTATGAAGGATGAAGATTGGAAGATTCTTGATAGACAAGCCCTTGGAGTTATACGATTGACGTTGTCATGCAATGTTGCTTTCAATATAGCAAAAGAAACGACCACGGTGGGTCTTATGGCAGCACTCTCAAATATGTATGAGAAGCCATCAGCCTCCAACAAAGTTCATTTGATGAGGCGACTATTCAATTTGCGAATGACAGAAGGCGCATCGGTAGCTCAACATCTCAATGGACTCAATACGGTCACAACCCAATTGAGTTCAGTTGGGATTGAATTCGATGAAGAAGTACGAGCCTTGATATTATTGTCTTCTCTTCCAGAGAGTTGGAATGCTACCGTCACGGCTGTGAGTAGCTCATCAGGAAGCAATAAGTTAAAGTTTGATGATGTTCGTGATCTGGTTCTCAGTGAAGAGATCCGACGAGGAGCGTCGGGTGAATCATCAACCTCTTCAGTTTTACATACAGAGTCAAGAGGAAGAAACTCAACCAGAGGATATGGACGTGGAAGATCAAACTATCAAGGTGGATCAAGGGATACAAGGTCAAAATCAAGAAATCATAATAATTCCTCTACCTCGAAAACCATCGAGTGTTGGAATTGTGGGAAGACCGGGCACTACAAAAATCAGTGCAAGAGTGCATCGAAAAACCAGGAGACGAAGGCAGAGGCGAATGTTACATTTACCTCAGAAGAAGATGATGCATTGATATGCTCTCTTGAGAGCAAGGAAGAATCTTGGGTGGTAGATTCAGGAGCATCGTTTCATGCTACTTGGAAGAGAGAGTTCTTCGAGGAGTATGTCTCAGGAAACCTTGGAAAAGTGTACCTCGGTGACGATCAACCTTGTTCGATTGTCGGTAAAGGTGTAGTGAAGATCAAGTTGAACGGGTCTGTTTTGGAGCTGAAAGATGTCAGACACATTCCCGATCTCAGAAAGAACTTGATATCAGTAGGCCAGTTGGCAGATGAAGGTTATGACACCAACTTCCGTGGAGATACGTGGAAGGTTTCAAAGGGTGCAATGACTATAGCTCGAGGTAAAAAGAACGATACTCTTTACCTCACAGCAGGTGCGTGTTGTTCCATTGCAGTCGCAGTGGGAAATGAAGATTCCAATATGTGGCACCAGAGACTTGGCCACATGAGTGAGAAAGGGATGAAGCTTATGCATTCAAAGGGAAAACTCCCAGGTGTACAGTCAGTAGGGATAGACATGTGCGAAGAATGCATACTTGGAAAGCAAAAGAAGGTGAGCTTTCAGACAAATGTTAGAGCCCCAAAGAAGGAAAGACTAGAGCTTGTCCACTCTGATGTTTGGGGGCCAACGACTACTTCATCCTTTGGCGGGAAGCACTATTATGTGACTTTCATCGATGATCACTCTCGGAAGGTATGGGTTTACTTTCTAAGACACAAGTCAAAAGTTTTTGAGGCTTTCAAGAGATGGAAAGTGATGGTTGAAAACGAGACGGGTGTGAAAGTTAAAAAGCTCAGAACTGACAATGGTGGTGAGTATGTAGACACCATGTTCAAAAACTTTTGCTATGAGCACGGGATTCGGATGGAAAGAACAGTGCCGGGAACGCCTCAGCAAAATGGTGTAGCTGAGCGTATGAACCGAACGTTGACAGAAAGAGCCAGAAGCATTCGTATACAGTCAGGTCTATCGAAGCAGTTCTGGGCAGAAGCAGTCAATACGGCATGCTACTTGATTAATCGAGGTCCATCGGTTCCGTTGCAGTTCCAGATACCAGAAGAGGTATGGAGCGGAAAAGCAATAAAGCTGACACATTTGAAGGTTTTCGGTTGTGTCGCCTATGTGCATATTAGTGATCATGGCAGGAATAAGCTTAATCCTAAATCTAAGAAATGCACGTTCATCGGCTACGGAGAAGATGAGTTTGGATATCGCCTTTGGGATGATCAAACCAAGAAGGTGATCCGTAGCAGAGATGTGATTTTCAATGAGAGAGTCATGTATAAGGACAAGAATAATAGTGACGCCAGCGACTCAGGAGAGAGTGGGCCAACATTTGCAGATGCAAATTATATTCCAGATAGTCCTATGACAGAGCCAATCATGAAAAGTCCTCAGTCAGAGGGACTTGTCGGACGTAGCAGTGTGCAACAGTTAGAGACGCCACAACCTTCTACTCCAGCTCCTGGATTAAGAAGGACTTCCCGACCTCATGTTCCTAACAGGAGATACATGAGTTATTTGTTGTTGACAGATGGAGGGGAGCCAGAATGCTACGATGAAGCATGTCAGACTAGTGATGCAAGTAAGTGGGAGCTTGCAATGAAAGACGAGATGCAATCTTTGACTTCAAACCAGACATGGGAACTAGCTGAGTTGCCCATAGGTAAGAAGGCACTTCACAACAAATGGTTGTACCGGTTGAAGAATGAGCATGATGGCTCTATCAGGTACAAAGCTCGACTAGTTGTGAAAGGGTTTCAGCAAAAAGAAGGTGTTGATTACAACGAGATTTTTGCTCCTGTTGTGAAGCTCAATACTATAAGATCAGTGTTGAGTATTGTTGCCATTGAAGATCTTCATCTTGAGCAGTTAGACGTGAAAACTGCATTTCTTCACGGAGAGTTAGATGAAGAGATATACATGCACCAACCAGAAGGATTCTCAGAAAAGGGAAAAGAGAAGATGGTGTGCAGACTCAAGAAGAGCTTGTATGGCCTTAAACAAACTCCGAGACAGTGGTACAAAAAGTTTGATGGCTTCATGTACAATGAAGGTTTCCAGAAGTGTAACGCCGACCACTGTTGCTACTTCAAAAATTATCAGTCCAGTTATATCATATTGCTACTATATGTTGACGATATGTTAGTAGCAGGTTCTGATATGAATGAGATTAGAAGACTGAAGTAGCAATTGTCAAAAGAGTTTGACATGAAGGACTTGGGTCTAGCAAAGAAGATTCTTGGAATGCAAATTACAAGAGATAGGCAGAAAGGGACATTGCAGTTGTCTCAATCAGAGTACATCAAACGTGTCTTGCAAAGGTTCAACATGAGCAGTTCCAAACATGTTAGTACACCTTTGGCAAGTCATTTTCGCTTATCCAAGGATCAGTCGCCTAAGACAAAAGAAGATAGAGAGTTCATGGCTAAGGTTCCTTATGCCTCAGCCATTGGGAGTTTGATGTATGCTATGGTATGTACAAGACCAGATATTGCACATGCAGTGGGAGTTGTCAGCAAGTTTATGTCAAATCTGGGAAAAGCTCACTGAGAAGCAGTGAAGTGGATATTAAGATATCTACAAGGCACGACAGAGAAATGTTTGTACTTTGGTAAGGGTGATATTAAAGTACAAGGCTATGTAGATGCGGACTTTGGAGGTGAAGTCGATAACCGGAAAAGCACAACGGGTTATGTTTTCACTGTCGGAAATACAGCTGTTAGTTGGATGTCACAATTGCAGAAGATTGTTGCTCTATCAACTACAGAGACTGGATATATAGCAGTGACTGAAGCTAGTAAGGAGATGATGTGGCTTCAAGGTTTGTTAACTGAGTTGGGATTCGTACAAGAGAATAATGTGTTGTACAGTGACAGTCAGAGTGCAATACATTTGGAAAAGAATTCGGCATTTCATTCTAGAACCAAGCACATTGGACTTCGATACCATTTCATCAGATCGTTGTTGGAAGATGATGTATTGAAACTGTAGAAGATCCAAGGCAGTAAGAATCCAGCAGACATGTTAACAAAGACGGTGACTATTGACAAATTGAAGTTGTGTTCAACTTCAGTTGGCCTGCAGGAATGACAAGACCATGTGTGTGAAGACAGATTGAAATCAGTCTTCAAGTGGGAGATTGTTGGAGAATATTGAATTCTCTAAATCATGATTTATAATAATAGATTTGCTATAAATGAAAATAGTAATTCTATTCTTGGAAACGATTAATAATCGTTAGAAATGAGAGGTTAGAATTTAAGAGGTAATTCTATTTTTTATCTTTTGAATTCCTATATAAACCTTATAAGTTTTCATTTGTAAACATCCAAAAAAAAACACAGAGAGAAAAGCTTAGTTTAAAGCATTAAACAGAGAGAAGCTTTCAAGAGAATTTTCTGCGTAAAATTCCAGAGTGTAGTTTTGAGTGTGTATTAAGTAATTGAGTTGTAATCACGTTATCATTCTATCAAAGTTTTGCGGCATATTAGAAACATCTCGTGTGTGTGTTTTCTATCATTGTCATTCTCATTATTCTGATTTTCGGAAAAGTTGAGTGTATTTTTTTTTTTCCATCAGAAGCAATGTATATTCACGAATTTCTCCATTAAAGAAGAAGAATTACAGAATGAACTAACCTCGTCAAGATCTTTCGAAGAACTTCTGGACCTTGATTTTTCCGAATTCATGCCACTTTGCTTTTTTAAAGGCAGGGGCTCCACTGAACTATGTTCTCCTTCTCCTCCTCCTTCTTCTTCTTCTTCAGAATTGTCGGTTTTCCTCATGCTGCATTTCTTCAACTTCTTTGCATGTGTAGGACTAGTTTCTTCATCGAGGCCATTGTCCGCTAGCTTTGCCCTTTGATTTTTGAAATTTCTCGTCGCCTTAGGACTTTGTTCTTCATCGGAAAAGTTGGTTTCCTCTTTCCCTTTCCACGAACCCTATCCTCATTTGATACTGAAGACTTTGATCTCCTGGTAATTGGCATCTTAGAAATCGGGTTTTAGGGTTTTTTTGTGGGTTGTGAGATTTGGGTATCTTCGTCCTGGATTCAAACGACAAGTGGTTTCGCCTCTTCCTTCTGGTTCAACTGAGTTCTTCTAATGGGTTGGCGTAGGAACAAAATTGACATATATTTGGGGAAGACAAAGGGGTGACAATGGAAAAAGTTTATGGAGTGAAGTGATGCACAACATAACTTACAGAAGAATGATTTGATTTTGTTCAAATTGTTTGGTTAATATGAAATGAAAATCAATTTTTAATAAAAGTTTAATTAGTACGGAGTAATTTCCAAAAATATAATTTCCAGCAAAAAATATATTTTGATTCTACTTTTTCTTTATTTCATATTATCCATAAAAAGTGGGTGTTTTTGCTAACAAATCGGGCATTTCAGCAAAACATGTATATATAGTGCAATTGTTTTAAAAAAAGATACTATTGTTTATCCCCACTTATGAAAATAGAGTATTTTTTGCTAATTCATCTTAATTAAAATATATTATAATTGTTTAAATCAATAATCTATTTTCGTTATATCATGTAAATAATTCATTTTTAAAGTATATTTTATCTTGATATCTTTTCATTCTGGACTCCTCCTTGTTAATTCATTTTGAATATAAACTATTACAATATATTATTCATGGGCGTCATATACCCTTAACTCCTTAAGCCATTATGTAGAGAAAGGAGAACTGGACTTACATGGGAAAAAAATCTAAACATATTTGAATATTCAAAGTTACACGACTATATAAAAATTACGGAATTTCTAACTTATGCCTACTCGTTTTAAACACTATACCCTAAAAATGAATGTTTGAACTTTAAAAAAATGAAATTCCTAAACTAACAATAACTAACAAATCTTTCCACATTAAGTTCTAACCTTTTCATATTAAGGACATATATAAGAAAAATCGTAAACAATATTATACATTTACACATTATACATTGAGGCGGAAACAAATCATCGAACCAATCGCAAGAAATAGATAATAACAAAATCCAAACACATGGAAACATTTAAATGTCTGGAATCAAAATAGAAAAACGCTTGCATTTAGTAAAAATATGATAATAAAAGATTAAAAAAAAAGGAAAAAAATTTCACATAGGATATTTTATGTCATGTTCGCTTTTTGAGCGCTACAAGGTGGCGCTCAAGTTTTTTATTAAAAAAAACGGATTCAGCTTAATGAGCTACGTGAACCGGTCGGTTCAACTTGTAGCTTAATGCGCTACAAGAGGATCCCATAATTATATATAATCATCCTAAGTTAAAACATGACTTATTAGTCATGTTTTAGCTTATAAGCTAAAACATATAATCATCCTATTTATTTCATAAATATATATAAATTAGAGGATCCCGTAAACACAAACTAAAAAGACTAACATAATGTCTAAGCTAAAACATGTAATTTAGTAATGATCGTATGTACCATAACATTCTAAATTATATATGACAAACGGTTTTAATTGACTAAATTTAAAATAAATTTGGAAAAAAATATATATATATGTACCCATATATAATCTACTTCAATCGAATCAAGACCGGGTCATCATCCTATTTTTAAAAAATATTTTTTCTTAAAAAAAGGTTGAACGAACCGATTCCTTTCAAACACCACTATGTAGCGCATAAGAACCAGTTCAACCTTTTTTTTTAAGAAAAAACATTTTAAAAAAAAAGAACCGAATTTTTATGTGCTACTAAGTAGCGCATAAAAACCCGATTCAGTTTTGAGCGTCACTTTCTAGAGCCCAAAATGCAATGTGGGGCATAAAAATACCGGTACGGACCTAAAATCGTCAAAAATAGTACGTACGTACATAAATCTTAGATATGTAGAACATGTCAAATCTTAGATAGGTTCATCTGTTTGCATAGGATATTGATTGGGGTGGAAATGGGTCGGGTAAAGCCATTTTATCACCCCCGTGTAGTTAAGTCCTCCACCCGACCACCCATCATTCGCGAAATTTTTCATCTGCATCCGTCCATCCATCAGCCACGGGTGATTCGGATGGGTCGGGTCATCTGCATAATATTTTTATTAATATTTTATAGTTATTTAAATGAAATAGAATATATGATTAAGTACAAATAATAATTAATTTTCTTCAACATATGAAAGATAGTTGTTCTAAATATAGGATTTGATGGATGTAATTAATAGAAAATATTCTTAAAATATTCAACTTTTAAACATAAAACAAAAAACAAAAATTCAAGTCATACATATCAATAAAATAGAATTAGAACTATAATTGTCAACTGGTGAACGGATGATTGGGTGAAGTGTGGGTGATGGATCGGGTCACCCACTTGTCATCTGTTTCACCCGATCCACCGATTTACTTCAGGTGATCATCTATATATTCTGGACGGATTTTCCGAATGGGTCAGTTTACTTTGGGTGATCACCCACGGGTATTTCCAGCCCTAGATATAGAATTTATTTCGGATTACATACTGTATTTACGAGTCAGATTATGTAGTTTTTGTTGTTGGGATAAATGGATAATGTATTATAGGTCCGTAGATTGGGATTTTTCGAGTTCATTTTGATTCAACTAGCAGCTAAGTAGAAATATCACATCCATACAATACAACTACAGCTAGTGCTATCACGAAATTAAGAAGACCTATGAAGTACTAGTATTGGTACTCTAATGGTCCTTTCAACATTGGCTCTCAGTCTCTCAAATTCACCGTTCTGCTGGTGCTCTGCTCTCCTTAAAAAACGTACCAGCATAACTGTACGAGTAGAATTATATTACATTCCGAATAACAGTTGAGATCGAAGTGTTGCCATTGTTAGACCTCGTAGACCACATTCTCTCAAGCCTGTGAAGAAGCATTCGTAAAATGCTTCAGTTACCGGATCCAAAGCCTCGGGGACTTGGTCTAGCCGATGCTGAATCTGCAAACTGTTTCCTTGAAGCTGATTTCCTCTTTTTCCTTGCAATTTCAGGAGGCTGTGGCAGAAACATGTATACAAATTTCAGCATGCCATCATGGAACCAGATATATGTACTGGTTGCGATGATGGTACAGCCTCAACTGCTAATGCAGTTTGATCTTTCAGATCCAGGATTGCAACAAATCGCATACTTTCTGGAAAATATTGTTTTTAAACCGAGTTTACTATGCAATTTATGTTATGTATTTGTCCTTGTTTAGAGAAAATGACGAACATTTGGCAATTTGGAAAAGAGTGCAGGCTTACTAAAAGCACACCTTTTGGTCAGGTTTTAGTGCTTCTTGAATGTCGCTTACCGCAGGAACAGATCCACCCTCCATTAAACCCATTAGGTTCTTCATACGGAAACGCATATCGTAGAGTTGGGCAATAAGTTGATTAACCTGAACCATCAAGCATTACATCATCAAATGCAACAAAAAAAAAAGATGGGCTCGAGAGAACTTTCATCTGCAAACTTGAACTTCAATTTTTTCAGTATTACGAAATCCTCAAAGGCAATGCCAAGTGTGGGTTTATGTGTGTTGTCGTGTGTACCTGCTGTTCTGTTTTCCCAGAATCTTGAGCAACTCTTTTTCTCCTGACAGGGGACTCTGCCAGAAGTTCTGGCTTTTCTCTTTCCTCTGAACAAACAACAGAGACATGAAGGTCAAAAAGGAGATCATCCGAGCAGGATGTTACATGCAGCACAAGTATACATCATTCATGATCTGAGAGTTTGTTCCTGGGAAATAATTGTACACAAAAAGGATCCAACAACTTGCAACTATAATACAATGGAAGCACTCCATCCTCATCTGACAGCTAAGATGGAATTGTGATGGTTCATGTCTTTTATGTTGGAAAATGGATAACCAGATTGATAGATCAATAACTTGAAGCTAAAACTTCAACATGAAGAGAGAACACAGGAGATAACTAACGATTTATGATTCACTTTGAATAACCATGGAAAATGTGAAAGAATATGTTAATTGACTTAATCAAGAAAAGCAGTAATCATATTTCAAGTTTATGCAGGGAAATAACTAATGTCTTGCACTAGTTTTAGCGAATTGCATCATCCGACACTCCTTTGTCTTTAAAATCTGCGGTGCATGAACTAAACCCATCTGAGGGTGACATGGAAAAAGTCATCAATGAGATACATAGATGAGAAGACAAAAGCAATACCTGGGGTCATGGCTTCTATCATCGATTCCATTAGCTTCAAGCTCTTTTCAGCTTCTCTAATTTGTGCGGGAGTGATCTATTTCATATGTTAAATGTTTCAGCTAATGAAAGTCCTCCTCTTTATTTTCTAGATTTTACTAATAATAGAATTAAGAGAAACATTAGAATCATGCTCACATCTTATGTGAGGAAAAAAAATTAAGCATAGAGTATTACTGCCAGCCCAAAGGTAATACTTAGACTAGCAGCGACATAAGGAATTTGGTTTCAATACCTTCCCCATGCCTGGAATCATACCAAGAACACGGGACATAGAGCCCATTCGTGCAACAGTGCGGGTCTGCTTAAGGAAGTCATTAAAGTCAAATTTTGCACTCTTTATCTTGTTCTGAAGTTCTTCAGCCTCTTCTTGTTGCATCTGTATAGTCAGCATGTAAGTTAGGGCATCATGACCTTAAAGTACTAACTGAACTTGTTTAGTACATACAACTTCTTGTGCTTTTTCCACAAATGAAAGAACATCCCCCATCCCTAAGATGCGTCCTGCCATTCGATCTGGATAGAAGGGTTCCAGGTCTTCCATGCGTTCACCACGTCCTACAAGCTTGATAGGCTTCCCGGAAACCTTGATAAAAAGAGGAATATAAAAGGCCATTTTAGTCCGAGTGAAAAAGATACTGGATACCTATGCAAGTATGAACTTCAAATTGTGAAACACTTAAGTCTCAAAGACATCCAAGACAACAATAATATCAGCTACAAATAATAAAATTAGTGTTGCATGAAGGATAAAAGTGAACAAACCCTAAGGGATAATATTTTACATACAACTTATGTCCACGGTCATAAGAAAATATAAAACATTAGTGATTCGAAGATAAATCCTCGCGTGCCTTGTGAGTATTACCTCTTTAACAGTAAGAGCTGCTCCACCTCTAGAATCTCCATCCAACTTTGTCAAGATAGCACCAGTTATCCCAATCTCATCATTAAAGGTAGACACCAGTGCTAAAATTAAAGGAGAAAAATCCTAATAAGAAGAAAGCATGGAAGTTTACATCCAATATATAAACTTAGACACAATGGATGAGTTCAGTGTAACAAACATACTTAATCATCTATACGTTCAATAGAGAACACCCTTTGATTATGAATGACAAGCTCATAGAATTAGTATCCAACAAGTATGTCATTTCTGTTAATATCAACTACACCAAGAGTGCTTTACATTTCCTTGTCTGGCCTATTCAAGAAGCTAGGCAAATATTCTGGAACTGAATTCAGACTGTATATAAAGAGTGATTTATGAGTCATTACTTGCAGCTTCCTGACCAGTCATTGCATCCACAACAAGCAGAACTTCTGTAGGCTTTATTGCCTGTTTCACCTCTTTCAACTCATCCATCATGGGTTTATCAATCTATCCCAGAAGTAGAAGGCAGCTCAGCAAACTATTTAAATTTTCAGAAATGCATTCAGTTCAGTCATAGTACCTGAAGCCTTCCAGCTGTATCCACTATGACTACATCAATTCTCTTCTTTTTGGCTTCCACTAGACCTTGCTTAGCTATGACTGAAGGCTTGACATCCGTACCTGCTGTGTAGACAGGCACATCTACCTGTAACAGATTTATTGATAGATACGAGAATAACATTAACTCTATATTCTAAAGGGACGGGAGAAAACAAAAGTCTTATCACACCGCGCGTTTCGGGTTTGTTTGGTAAACATACTTATAACGGAAACAGTGGTGATAAACTGGTGGATATGACCTGTTAAGGTAATTTATAAGATTATATATGCTGTTAAAGAAGCCATATAATGTAACTTGTATGTTGCCAAACACACCTGAACCAGCTTGCGGTTTCAAATAGAAAGTGGACAAAATACACACACCCAAAGACTGACTTTCAGGTACGGGAAACCTAAAGTCCTCCCATTTTGTGAAATGACATTCGTGACAATTAAGCAAAATTTTCAAGTATATGGACAAAAATAACCAAGAACATCTGATCCACATACACCACAAGGGACTCTACAATGAAAATTGCTCAGATATTACCTGTTGACCAAGAATAACAAGCTGGTCAATTGCAGCAGGTCTGAACACATCTCCAGCAACTAGCATGCAGCTCTTTCCCTGTGGTTGATTTCACATCCTGGCTCTTAGTTACACAAAATGCTTGCAGTACAGTTCAAGCATATAGTAGAAAAAAAATCATCTTATATTTACCAGCTTCTTAAGATAGAAAGCCAACTTCGCACAGACAGTTGTCTTCCCAACACCTTGTAGCCCAGCCAATAATATTACAGTTGGGCCAGATTTTGCAAAAACCAGCTCTGAGACTTCTCCTCCCATCAATTTTACAAGCTCATCACGAACAATCTGCAATAATAGTTACCACAGTGAATGTGGGTAGCATCATCCATTAAAAAAAAAAACTCCATTTTCACGAAGGGTGTGTTACATTATGTTTAGCTCAGCAAGCATGTAATATGCAACGTGAAACCGGATAGTGGATACAAGAATGTTGATACAGTAAATAGCTCATGTTTTTTATTTGGAACAGATTTGAACATATAAATATATTTGTATACTTTGACAAGCTGCTGATCTGGTCGCACTCCTTTAATCAATTCAGTTCCAACAGCCTGATCGCTCACAGACTCAATGAACCTTCTCACCACCGGAAGGCTTACCTATCAACACAAAATCACCACTTGTTTCACTTAAACATCAATTGAACACAATTAAGTACTTGATTGTGAAGTGTGAAGTGTTGCATATATAACACAGTAGAAACTGACATCTGCTTCTAACAGAGCTCTCCTTATATCCCGCATAGGTTCGGCAATATTTTCTTTGGTCAGCACCTCTGAGGCACAGCAACAAAATTCATATCAACTTACTAACTTCATATATCTTTAAATTTCTTTTAATTGCATGACCTTAACAAGAAATCGCACTTTCTCCTTCTAGCATAGTTTGACAGAGAGAAATTAAGGCAATATATTGAAGAGAGTAAAACCTTGTCCTTTGAGCTTGGACCAAGCGGCTTCGAAACCACTGGTCAATTGGCCGAACATCTCTGCTCTTATCACACCGCGCGTTTCTCTTCTAACAGTTACAGCCTTGGCGTTCACCACTCTCCACAGCTCCGACTGCCAATTGAAAAACAGTCAATTCGATTACCTTATAGAGAGAAAAGAGACGAATTGTTGAATTTTAGAAACAATTTTCGGAAATTGATGAATTTTGATAGAAGAAGGGCAAACCGCAAACGAGCCTTTCGACGAAAGACCAGAGGCAACTGCTGAGCCAGTCCAGGGCGAGAAGAACGCCGACACTCTCGCTTTCGATTTCAATCTCGATTCCGATGCATTTCTCGAAGAACGAATAGCCGTGAACTGAGACGGTGACACAGCCGGAGAGAAATGGCGGGAATAAACCGTGCAAAATTGTATAGACTCCATTGGCAGGAAGATCAGAAAGAGAACACGGCGGAGGCAAGCGTCGCTGCTTTGGCGAAGGCTTTGCGTGTCTAAGAAGAGGTCGGTGGTTCCGGTGTGGAGGATACTCTATCCATTGCAGTCTTGCAGAGCAACGCTGCGCTGGACAACATCTAATCCGTTTTCGGTTTGCATACTAATACTGCATCTCTCTTCTATACGCTGCGTTTCGACGAAGGTCCGTGCCGTTGGTTTATCAGTTACCGTCCAATCATCCGGGTTGTGGTAAATCGACGGTAATTAATGGCTGATACTATATGCGCTACACTTTTTTGCTTTGCGCGCTATAATTTGTACGTCCTATGAGGGTGTACGCCTTGGAATGACGTACAGTTTATTTTATTATATTTTTATTGGTGTTTTGAATTTTAATGAATTGTTGTATTATTTTCTTATACGCTGTATTCTAGCGTACGCTAAGATACAGCGTGCAGGAAAATAGCCGTTAGAATTTGGCCTGTATGCCATGGTATGGCGTACGTCCTCTGGAGGCGTACAGAACTACCCGTTATTCCAACGGCCATATTTGTGCCTATAAAATAGCTTTTGAAGTTGACAAATGATAAGATCGAAATAACAAATTTTACAAGAAATGTCATATTGGAGTAGTAGTGGAGAAGATGATGAAGATTTCGACGATGAAGATGCTGAAGATTATGTCGATCAAGATTTCGACGATGAAGATGCTGAAGATTATGTCGATCAAGATTTCGACGATGAAGATTTCGACGATGGCAATTTCGAGGTTAGTGTGTATGGAATGATTAAGATTGAAATTAGTTATAATTAATATAGCTTAAGTACGTAGAGGCCTATATTTATTATGTTCAAAGATAGATTAGTATTTAATTGTAGTGGACAAGATGATTATGGTGTTGCGGTAGATGCCTAAATTTTATTATGTTAAAAGATAGATTAGTATGTAGTTGTAGTGGACAAGATGATGACGATTTAGCGGTAGAGGCCTATATTTGTTTTGATATATGTTAAAAGATTAGTGATTAATAGTAGTGGAGAAGTTGATTATTGTTATGAATTTGATATATGTTAAAAGTCTTATGTTTAGTGAGATAAGCTATCAATTTATTTTCGTCTTTAGTTTAGTTTTGTATTACAATTATAGTTGTATTTTATAGTTAATATTGGTTAGCTACAAACATCTAAATTTAACAAATTCCAATCCATATATTGTAACATTATTGTTTAGTTATGTATTACAATTACAGTTTAGTTATATATTACAATTGCAATCCATATATTGTAACATTATTGATGATGTAAACATGTATAAGGGAAAGATTATGGAGATGAATTTTGTACCAATCTGAGCTGGGATAGCCGAGAGGAATTGGTTAAGTGGGTTAGGAATATGGGCAAAGATTTGATGATGGTTTTAGTCATTCAGAAGTCAAATGTCAGAAGTGTTAGTTTGACGTGCGAGAATTTTGGTGAGTTTAGATCGGGGAGAAAGAAAGGTAGTGACTCAGAAGAGGAAGTTGAGGTAATTCGTAAATCTCATTCGAAGAAGTACGGATGCACATTTGAGTTGTGTGGTGTTAGATTGAAGAAGAAGCCAGGGGAAGTGACTCAGAAATGGATCCTAAATGTGATAGATGGATGCCACAACCATAAGCTTCCGACTAGCTTTCTTGGGCATCCATACATGGGCAGAATGACCCCGGATGAGGAGCGCATTGCCAAAGCTTTGGACGAAACGTTCGTGACGCCTAGGACTATTGTTGGGAAGTTGAAGAAGTTCTTCCCCGGAAATGTTACATCCATGAAACAAGTTTCCAACTTTCTGCAGAAGGTGCGTTATGAAGATCAAGGGGAATTGACGGTTACGCAATGGACTCTGAACGTTTTGAAAGAAAATAGTTACCGGATATTTCCTCTTACAAAGGTGTCTACGAAAGAGACTGATATCCTATTTTTTGCTCACCCGGACTCGCTCCACCTATTGAAGATGTTCCCATACGTGGTAATTATTGATGCCACATACAAGACAAATAGGTACGTGCTGGATTTGTGTTACATTTTCAACACAATATAATAGTAGTGATTTATAGCATTGATATGAATTATATGTTATATTCTATGACTTCTTACATTCATTTGTTTTCCTACATTCATCCATAGGTATCAAATGCCATTGGTGGAGATTGTCGGTTTCACTTCCACGCACAAGACCTTCAACATTGCGTATGCATTTACACGACAAGAAGAAGTTGGGCATTACAAGTTCATAATGGAGAAACTTTTGTGCTTGTTTAAAGATTTGGGTGTTATGCCGGCCGCCATCATGACTGATCGAGAGAAGGCCCTCATTAATGCAATTCGGATAGTTTTCAAAGATGAAGTAAAACACCTTTTGTGTTGGGTGCATATTAAGCACAACATAGAAGCATATGCTCTCCCAATATTGAAGGATAAAAAACAAGTGAAAAGGTTTTGCGGCCAATGTTGGGCACTATGGTGTTCAACCACGGATGAAATCTACGAAGAAAGGCTTGTGCAATTGAGGACATCGTGGAAGAGTGGCCTCGTTCGATACATTGGGAAGACGTGGACGAATCCTCACAAGGAAAGCATAGTGAGAGCGTGGATTGATCATCATCTCCACTTCTTCACGAGGACTTCAAACAGGTAACCCTTGTACGATGTTCAGTAGTTTGCTTGTTCATGGCTCAATGTGGGAGTAACACAATGCTTTTCATGTTTTTTGATAGGGTTGAGGGTATGCATCACGTGTTGAAGCAAATTCTGAATTCTAGCGTTGGTGGTTTTAATAGAATGGTAGTAAGGATACACCATGCGATCGAGGGTCAAATTGGGCAGGTGCGTGCGACCATGGAGATGTCACGGACCAAAACACCAACGATGTTTGATGGTATGCCGTCAGAAATAAGAGTGTTATTTTCAAGGCTATTTTTCAAAGTGTCGGATAGGTGCTTGGAAATGTTGTTTGATCTGTATAAGCAGATATTGGCGGATGATTTCCCTGATGAGTGTGATGATCACTGGATGAGAGACTGCTTCGGCCTGCCATGTGTCCACAGAATCGCAAATGCCATAATTGATAAGACGCCGATCATGTCGAGTGAGATACACCGCTTCTGGAAGCAATTGCAATGGGATAGGGTTTACACAGAAGAAGAGCCAGTTGATGAGACAAAACAAATGTCTGTTCAAGAGTTGATATGGAAGGAAATGGATCAAATGTGGCACGCTAAAACATTGAGCAAGGACCAAGTAGAGCAAATCACTGACGTGTTCTGGAACACGCAGCACCCGCATGAAATTTTGATGCAGGAGCCCACGGGAATCATTTCAAAAGGAAGGCCAAAGGGTTCGACAAAGTACGACACCAAGAGGGAGCCGAGCTTGTTTGAGCATCGAAGGGCTAAGTTAGATGAGATTGAGAAGAACAAGGCCAGTGGAAGCCAAGGTAGAGGTCGGGGTCGTGGCAAGAAGTTTCCAAGAGGAGCTTCGCCGGGCACTGGGACCCAAGGGAGCCAATCTGAAGGGACAGGATCACAGCAGCTCCCTGAACAACCCGTGATTTATATGGGAGTGAACTTTGGGGTTAAGAATATGGATTACTTTTGGTTTCCATACATTAACGGGGCCAGAGATGTATCTCCAGACGGGCATTGTGGATATCGGACACTGGCTGTATTGATGGGATCAGAAGAGACTGTATATCCTATGGTTCGAATGCAGATGGCGGGCGAGTTGTTTGACAACAGAGATCTGTACATGCCCATCTTGCTCGTACTACACCCGGGGATCACTTACGAGGACCTTATATTTCGGGTCAACTATGTCATCAGTCCTTGCAGCGAGGAGTACTGGCTCGACATGCCGATGATTGATTTAGTGTTTGTCACGCTATACCAAGTTGCTCTTGTCCTATTATCCTGGGATGGCCCGTGCTTGTGCTTACCAATGAGGGCCTCTTACGAAAGCCTCGACCCTCCAACACGGATATTGACGATGGCTCTCGTAGGAAACCGAAACCACTTTGTACCGGTATAGTTATTGTTTTTAAATAGCTAGTAATATTTATGCTTACCCTAAAACACAAAGCTCGATCATATTTTGTGTTTTCTATGTAGGTGTCGTTGAAGGATGGTTGTCCACTACCTCCCCCTCCGTACGCTTGGCGTCGATTCAAACACCCAAGTGTCGATGGTTGGGACTATCAATTTCAGTCGAGGATTCAACAATTTCGGAATTATCGCATTAGATATAGCCGTCCTCCAGATCCTCCGGTGTAGCTTAAGATGTAGATTAGTTGAAGAAGTAGATTTACTTGTGTAATCTAAATTTGAAGAGCATATGAACTTCACATTTGTGTCTGATTTACTTGTGTAATCTCAATTTGAAAATGCTGATAATATATCTATTTTATTAACTTACATAAAATCCAACACAAATTACAACAGCGATACAAACATTACATGAACTCATTTACGGCCTTGTATCTCTCTTAATTTCTGTTCATACAACGCTTTGCCCCTCACATTAAAAGGATCTTTTCCATACGGCGCAGCACCCTTGTGTGAAGGGGGATCAACTGAACAAGTTCTGTATTTTCCTTAACAAGTTCTTCATTTTTGTTACAAAGCTCTTCCTCTCGGTTAGCAAGTTGTTGTTTTTCGCTCCACAGTTGTGCTATAACCCTTTGTGTCCTCTCATCGTAGGGTGGATCAAGCCACTTCTTGAAGTCACACCCCCTTCCATAGTGAGACATCCCCAATACCCCCTTCTATAGTTGAACGGCATATGCCACTCACGGATAATTGCAGATCTCTTACAATAGCATAGTCGGTCAGCGTTTGTTGACGATGAAGATGAAGAGGCCATTATGCGATGTAGTGCTTGATTTTCCTATGAATATGATAAATCCATTACTGAATGTTTCATAAACATAAAACTCAAACAAGATCTAAGTTGAGAGGAGAACCTTATCGGATAATGGTGATGATCCACCCAGAGCTTCAGTTGCAATGGTGATAACACAGTAACTCTAGGGATAACACTATTTATACAAGAGAAGAGTTGTGCATAACAGCTAGCACACAACTGTAAAACACTCAGATTGTGCATAACAGCTATGAGAGAGCTATATCACACTGATGATACAGCTGTAAAACACTCAGATTGTGCATAAGATTGTAGAAGAAATGGGTGAAAAATTAAAAAAATGAAAAATTGGGCCCAAATAGGCCCAATATGGAGGATTGTAGAAGAAATTGGTGAAAAATGAAAAAATGAGAAATTGGGCCCAAATAGGCCCAATATGGAAGATTGTAGAAGAAAAGTGTGAAAAATTGAGAAAATGAGAAATTGGGCCCAAATAGGCCCAATATGGAGGATTGTAGAAGAAATGGGTGAAAAATAAAAAAATGAGAAATTGGGCCCAAATAGGTCCAATATGGAGGATTGTAGAAGAAAAGTGTGAAAAATTGAGAAAATGAGAAATTGGGCCCAAATAGGCCCAATATGGAGGATTATAGAAGAAAAGTGTGAAAAATTGAAAAAATGAGAAATTGGGCCCAAATAGGCCCAATATGGAGGATTGTAGAAGAAAAGTGTGAAAAATTGAGAAAATGAGAAATTGGGCCCAAATAGGCCCAATATGAAGGATTGTAGAAGAAATAGGTGAAAAATGAAAAAATGAGAAATTGGGCCCAAATAGGCCAAATATGGAGGATTGTAGAAGAAAAGTGTGAAAAAATGAAAAAATGAGAAATTGGGCCCAAATAGGCCCAATATGGAGGATTGAAGAATAAATGGATAAAAAACTAAAAAATGAGAAATTGGGCCCAAATAGGCCCAGTATGGAGGATTATGTAATTATACTTGTATAGTATAGTATTTCGATTATATTTCATGTATACACTATAGTATTTGGTTATATTTTATGTAATTATACTTATATACTATAGTATTTGGTTATATTTCATGTATATACTATAGTATTTGGTTATATTTCATGTAATTATACTTATACACTATAATATTTGGTTATATTTTATGTAATTATACTTATATACTATAGTATTTGGTTATATTTCATGTAATTATACTTATATACACTATAGTATTTGGTTATATTTCATGTATATACTATAGTATTTGGTTATATTTCATGTAATTATACTTATATACTATAGTATTTGGTTATATTTTATGTAATTATACTTATACACTATAGTATTTGGTTATATTTTATGTAATTATACTTATATACTATAGTATTTGGTTATATTTCATGTATATACTATAGTATTTGGTTATATTTCATGTAATTATACTTATACACTATAGTATTTGGTTATATTTTATGTAATTATACTTATATACTATAGTATTTGGTTATATTTCATGTAATTATACTTATACACTATAGTATTTGGTTATATTTTATGTAATTATACTTATATACTATAGTATTTGGTTATATTTCATGTAATTATACTTATATACTATAGTATTTGGTTATATTTTATGTAATTATACTTATATACTATAGTATTTGGTTATATTTCATGTAATTATACTTATATACTATAGTATTTGGTTATATTTTATGTAATTATACTTATATACTATAGTATTTGGTTATATTTCATGTATATACTATAGTATTTGGTTATACTTCATGTAATTATACTTATACACTATAGTATTTGGTTATATTTTATTTAATTATACTTATATACTATAGTATTTGATTATATTTCATGTATATACTATAGTATTTGGTTATATTTCATGTATATACTATAGTATTTGGTTATATTTTATGTATATACTATAGTATTTGGTTATATTTCATGTATATACTATAGTATTTGGTTATATTTCATGTAATTATACTTATATACTATAGTATTTGGTTATATTTTATGTAATTATACTTATATACTATAGTATTTGGTTATATTTCATGTATATACTATAGTATTTGATTATATTTCATGTATATACTATAGTATTTGGTTATATTTCATGTATATACTATAGTATTTGGTTATATTTCATGTATATACTATAGTATTTTGTTATATTTCATGTAATTATACTTATACACTATAGTATTTGGTTATATTTCATGTATATACTATAGTATTTGGTTATATTTCATGTAATTATACTTATACACTATAGTATTTGGTTATATTTTATGTAATTATACTTATATACTATAGTATTTGGTTATATTTCATGTAATTATACTTATACACTATAGTATTTGGTTATATTTCATGTATATACTATAGTATTTGGTTATATTTCATGTAATTATACTTATACACTATAGTATTTGGTTATATTTTATGTAATTATACTTATATACTATAGTATTTGATTATATTTCATGTATATACTATAGTATTTGGTTATATTTCATGTATATACTATAGTATTTGGTTATATTTCATGTAATTATACTTATATACTATAGTATTTGGTTATATTTTATGTAATTATACTTATATACTATAGTATTTGGTTATATTTCATGTATATACTATAGTATTTGGTTATATTTCATGTATATACTATAGTATTTGGTTATATTTCATGTATATACTATAGTATTTGGTTATATTTCATGTAATTATACTTATATACTATAGTATTTGGTTATATTTCATGTATATACTATAGTATTTGGTTATATTTCATGTAATTATACTTATACACTATAGTATTTGGTTATATTTTATGTAATTATACTTATATACTATAGTATTTGGTTATATTTCATGTATATACTATAGTATTTGGTTATATTTTATGTAATTATACTTATACACTATAGTATTTGGTTATATTTCATGTAATTATACTTATATACTATAGTATTTGGTTATATTTCATGTATACATTATAGTATTTCGTTATATTTCATTCCGTTACACTCATACACTATAGTATTTCGTTATATTTCATTCTGTTACACTTATATAGTATAGTATTCGGTTATATTTTATGTAATTACACTTATATAGTATAGTATTTCGTTATATTTCATTTCGTTACACTTATATAATATAGTATTTCGTTATATAATAACATGCAATTTAACCAAAACAACCAAAACATATATACACATGATCCAAAACACAAGTGTCTAATCCACAAAAATACATGATCCTACAATCTAGTCATCATCGGGGACTCTACCGCTACCCTCTCCTCTCTCGTACTGTGAATCAGTAAATCTCTGAGAAGCACGCGGTAAGGGATCAGTCGCAGGCGCCTCGTGACCTATCAAATCATGAATCCACGAAATAATCGTAGCAGTAACATCTGGTGGAAGCTTGTCCCTCTCCTCTAAAAAACGCCGCATCCGACCGGCGATAATCTGGGTCCGCTGAATACACGACAATGATTTCCATTACAATTAAACTGATTTTAAGCACGTAAAAAATGATAAGCGATAAATAAAATGTATCATATCATGAGAGTAGACACCGGTGGAGCTGGAGGGACGACAGGAGCCAGACCTGGACGATCCTGTCTAGGAGACCGTGCGTCCACATAAGGATGTGACATCTGCTCCAGCCAATTGATGTACGCATCGTCAGTGTCCCAGACGAAGGTGGTATGGAGCCTGTCCTGAAGCTCGATCGTCGGTCTAGGGTCGGCATCCCATGTGCACAGCTCGTCGGCGTACTGAAGATCATACGCCCTCAAGTCGACCCGCCTCTTCACCTCGCGTGGCGCTGGTGGATCCTCTGGAACCCCCTGCCTGTAACCGAACTGTCGGAGGACTCGGTCCGGCATGTACGGCTCCTGTATATCGAGACACTGAATAATGCCTCGATACAAAGAAGGAGCGTACTGACGGGTCGTAAAGTCTAACGGACCCCACGGTGTCCAGGCAACCTAAAATTTATATTTCATGTTTTTAATTTTTTTTCGAGGCCACTATATACCTAAATTCAAAACGTATATTTATAATTTTAATTACCTAAATTCAAAGCGTAAATTCATAATATAAATTTCCTAAACGAAAAGCAATAAAACAGTAAAGTATTACCTCGTCAAATCTCACGGCGTCTAAAATGCGGCGAATAGCCATCAGCTGCTCCGAATTCCGTCCCTGAGGAACCTCCCTCCCGTCTCTCCGAGCGGCCCTCGTATCCACCATGGCCTCCAAGTCAAGGACAGCGTGACCTCGGAAAGTAGGAAAGTACGCCCAAATCCAGACCTACATATATATAAAAACCCGTAAGCATATGATATCATATATTTTAAAAATAATTTAAAATAAATTAATAGTTACCCTCAGAAGAAGTGTACACCCTGCAATGCCCTTCGCCCTGGCCCGTGACGCCTCACCCAAATTCCGATACAGGACAGCCAGTACGCCGACTCCCCAAGCATAACAACCGCTGCGGTCGTGGTCATAGACTAGCGCCATGTACTTGTACTTGACGATGTTCGTCGACTTGTTCGGGAAAATGGTACAGCCGAGGAGCGTCATCAAGTACATGGACGCTATGCGTCGGTCATCCCTCTCTGGACTGGATAGCTGCCCAATCGACCTCAGCGAGAAGGACTCTATCGGAATACCGCCATCACCGAACCACAGGGACAACAACTCCTGGTTCGCCCCAGTAACAGCGCAGACGTGCTCTCTGACGACGGAGTCCGCCATATCTGTGGTGATGCTCAAGCCGTCGATGGGAATCGCCAGGATGCGCGCGACATCGTGGAGCGTGATAGTGATCTCGCCCCATGGGAAATGGAACGAGCTCGTCTCCGGATTCCATCGCTCGACGAACGCAGAAATAATCACGTCGTCGACACTCCTGAAGTCCACCTCCCTCAGAGAGGTGATATGGCTCCGCTGCGCAAAATCCCACCAGGTGTCAGGAGCCGCTGTAATGTGCTGGTCCATCTCCCAATGCCACGGCTTCCTGGTGTACGTCTTCAGAACCTTCCTCATCTGAAAAAGAAATAACAAAATTAGTATTATACTTATACATTTATATATAGCATTTTCATATTTTTATTAACAAATCTTAGACTACATCAAAGAGGTACCTTATCATCCACGCGCGCAACGGGTGGTGGGGGCTCTGGTAGTGCCAACGCCAATGTCATGTCCCATACGACCCTGGCGACGTGGGTCGTATACGTACCCAGGAGGTGAGGAACGAGGGGCCCTCCTGGCATCCAAGGCTCCACGGGACCCGCCTGCTCGGGAACCGGATCCGCCTGCTCCTAAGCCGGCGGATCCGCCTGTTGCGGAGGCGGATCCACGTGCTCCGGAGACGGATCCCCCTGCTGAGAAGCCGGATCCGCCTGCTGGGGAGACTCGTCCATCCCCAAGTCCTCTGCGGGTCCATCATAATAGTCGCGCTGGAAGGCCGTGTCGGCAACGGCAACTGCCTCCTCCTCCAGATCCATGGACGAGGTCGATGAGGAAGACGGAGACAGCGACAGGTCAGACCTGGTCACGCCCACCTGCACTCCCGTCGCGTCGCGGCGTCCTGTGTCGCGACCTGTACTCCCCAAGTCCTCTAGGACGACCTGCACTCCCGTCGCGACGTCCTGTGTCGCGTCTAGGACGGGAAGCAGATCCACTGAAGCGGCCACTGAAGCGGCCCGACGAGCCGATGCTGTGACCGAATTCCTCCGCGCCAGCTGACGGGAGCCACGTCGGGGCCGTCTCACAGACAACATCGAGGCTTGCAAAGCCTTTTAATAACATATTAACTCGTCAAATTTTTAAATTCTTAAACAACTACATTATCTGCCAAAATATAGATCTAATTTGTCATCTTAATTTGCTAATATATTTCTTTAAATTCAATCACAATTTAATAACAACATAAATTCCTTAATTTTAATTTCATATCATAAATTTTAGTTTCATATACACATTTGTTTTTCTAAATTCAAGTTAAATTATTATAACTGAAATCCAAAATTCAATACCTAAATTCAAATTCAATTTTTATAACATAAATATAAATTTCTAAAATTAATTACATATCAACAATTTCAAATCTAAATATTAATTTTAAACAAATCTATAATTAATTTCAGATCACTAATTTCTAATTGTAATACATATATTATTCTAAATTTTAATCAATTCAAAATAAATTTTTAAAATTCATAAATAATATTTTCTAAAATATAAATAATAATTAATTACATATCACTAATTTCTAATTGAAACAAATCTAGAATTAATTACAGATCAACAATAAATTTCTAAAATTCATAAATAATTAATCACAGATCACTAATTTCTAATTGTAATACATATTTTATTCTAAATTTTAATCAATTCAAAATAAATTTCTAACATTCATAAATAATATTTTCTAAAATTCATAAATAATAATTAATTACAAATCACTAATTTCTAATTGAAACAAATCTAGAATTAATTACAGATCAACAATATTTGGTTGCAATATCTATTTCTAAATTCAATACTTATTTTATTCTAAATTTTCATCAATTTAAAATAAATTTCTAAAATTCATAACTATAAATTATTCAAATATAACTATAATTTTTTTTAAATAAATCTATAATTAAATACAGATAACCTATTTCTAAATGCAATACCTATTTCTAAATTTAATATTTATTACATTCTAAATTTTCATTAATTCAAATAAATTTCAATTCCGTTCATACCTCTCGACTACCCCAGGTAGAAGTCTGACTGGGTGTCGCAGGATCGTCTCCGCGTCCGCGTCCCCCTCCTCGTCTGCCCCGCGCTCGGATAAATCGAGTCCGGCAAGAACCTCGTCCTGCATCGCCATCCGGACCACCGCCGGCCATATCTCCGACGCCGGCCACCTCTCCGCCGCCGGCCACCTCTGCAGCAACAGGAACACCGCCCCCAGCCGCCAATCTCTCCACGCCGCCTGGAGAGCCATCCCCGCCATTCGCGCCGCCACGAGGCTCGCCGGAGGGGTCACCACCGGCGCCACTGCTCGCCATCGTCGGAGATGAGGAAGAGGAGAAGAAGAAGAAGAAGAAGGAAAGAAAGGGAGGAGAAGGAGAAGAAGAGAAGCCGCAGGGGAGGAAGAAGACGCCGGAAAGCGTACGCCACGACACGCCGCAGGGAGGAAGAAGAAGAGAAGAAGAAGAAGAGCGGCCTCTTAACCTACCCTGTACGCCATATCATGGCGTACGCCATGGTATGGCGTACAAGCTAGGGCCGAGTTGGGCCGGCCCAAGTTGCCCAGCCCAACTAATTTATTTTTTAAAAAAAAAAAGAAATACAAATACGTATTTTTCTGTACGCCGTATGAGGGCGTACAAAAAAATACGTATTTGTATTTGTTTTTTTTATTTGCCACTTTTGGCTTGTTTTTTGCTATATTTTAATACGTACGCCAGGTGAAGGCATACGCCCTCATAGGACGTACAGTTTGTCGCGCGAAAAGCAAAAATTCGTCGCGTATATAGTGGCCCCGCAATTAATCAACTACGTTGTTAGAGGCCGTTGTATGCTATCATATCAGTACTCATTAGCTATAAAATGCTTCTATTGTTTCCTTTTTCTGTCAAACTAATATTTTTCCATAGAATGTTCACTAATTTTTTTCCATAGAATGTTCAGCTAATTTAGATAGAGAAAACTCCATTCGAGTTGTCAAGCTCAAAACAAAGTTTCAAATCCTGGTACGATGAAGCAAACAAACAAATTAACAAACCCATAAAAAATAGCAAATGCATAGAACTCTACACTAGAGAATTTAGCATTCAGTTAAAATATGGTAAGCAATAGACCGAAAATAAACCAGATAAGAAACTGAAAACATACAGCGGAAGATAAACCTAACACAGAGAAGCCATGGAAACTCAAGGAAGAAGAGAGAGAAGCGGGAAATTCTGTTAGAAAGAGAATGTGTTTCGTGTGTTGATCTGATTACAGTAAAACAACCTATATAGTGTCTAACATGTGGACAATATAATGCCACGTAGGCTAAAGCTAATGACAAGCTAAAGCTAATTAGTCTAACACCCCCTCTCAAGATGGTGATGGATCAACCATTCCCATCTTGAAAAACAAATGCTGAACCGAATGCCAAGCAGGGGTTTAGTGAGAAAATCTACTAATTGAGCTTGAGTAGGCACATGTGTCAATGTGATAAGTCCTTCCAAGAGCTTCTCCCGGACATAATGACAATCAAGTTCGATGTGCTTGGTCCTTGTAGAATTGTAGTTGAGTGTTCTGTTTTTATTGAAGCACAAACTGCAAATATATACAGGACGATGACGTGAACAAATCTAAGAGAGATGCTAACATTCCTACAATCTCTCTACTAACTCTTAGCATTAACAACACTAACAACTAGCACTAGGATAATGGCAAAGATAATGGACAAGATATAATTAAGGAAAATAAGTAATTATCTAATCTGTTGCATCAGTTGGAGGAATATTCGTAACACGCCCCCGCAAGCTGGACGGCCGACGGGAAAGACCAAGCTTGGAGATAATGGAGTTGAATGGAGCTTGATGGAGTGGTTTTGTGAGGACATCCGCCAATTGATCAGAAGTGGAAACATGAGTGACCCGTAACGTACCTTGTTGAACATGTTGGCGAACAAAGTGATAGGCAATTGCTACATGCTTCATTCTTGAGTGAAACACTGGATTGGAAGAAAGAAACGTCGCCCCCATGTTGTCACATTAAAGAACGGGTTGAGGAGTCTGCAGCTTGAGTTCAGCAAACAGAGAAAGTAACCATAGAACCTCAGACGTTGTGTCTGCCAGAGCACGATACTCGGACTCGGTTGAAGAACGAGCCACCGCCCTCTGCTTTCTGGAGCTCCAGGAGACAGGGGTCGACCCAAGATAGACGATGTAACCTGTTGTGGAGATGAAGTCGTCACGGTCGCCGGCCCAATCCACGTCCGAGAAGGCATGAATTGAACAAGTTGGTGACGTGGTGATGTGAATTCCTTTATCAGCAGTGCCAGCGAGATATCGGAGCAGTCGTTTCAAGGCCGCCCAATGATCGGAAGTAGGACACTGCATGAATTGAGAGAGTCGATTGACAACGAAGGCAACATCAGGGCGAGTAAGGCCCAAATATTGCAAGCTGCCAATGAGGCACCTATAGTCGGTTGGAGAAGGCAGAGGCTGACCAAAATCCTTGAGTAGAGCAGTTGTGGCAGACAGGGGAGTACTCACTGGTTTAGCATCTTCCATGCCTGCCTTGAGAAGGACATCGTTGATGTACTTCCACTGGGAGAGAAAGAGTCCACCGTTGCTGGGGATGACTTCTACACCAAGGAAATACGAGAGATTACCAAGTTCCTTCAAAGAAAACCGAGCATCTAACTTCTAAATAAGAGCATCGACCTCCTTGGTAGAGCTGCCTGTCACGATTATGTCATCGACATAGACTAATAGATAGAATGTTGTTAGTCCATGATGATACATAAAAAGGGAGGCATCCGAAACCGAGTTGACAAAGCCAAGGTGAAGAAGAAAGTTGCGGAGTTCAGTATACCATGCCCTCGGGGCCTGTTTGAGGCCGTAGAGGGCTTTATGAAGCTTACATACATGTGTTGGGCGTGCTGGATCAACAAAACCGAGAGGTTGACTGACGAAGACCTCCTCCTGAAGAGTACCCTGGAGGAAGGCGTTATTGATATCGAGCTATTTGAGAGCCCAACCATGAGAAACGGCCAGATGGAGGATGACCCGGACAGTTACTGGCTTGACGACCGGGCTGTATGTCTCGCCATAGTCCTAACCAGGACATTGAAGGAAGCCCTTGGCAACCAAACGAGCCTTGTGCCGATCAACGGAGCCGTCGGCGAGATACTTAATCCGGAAAATCCACTTGCAATTTACCAGATTCTGACCAAAAGAAGGAGGAACCAAGGACCAAGTGTTGTTCGAACACAGTACATTGTACTCCTGCTGCATAGCCGCCCTCCATGTGGGGTCTTTGAGGGCTTGTGTTATTGTTTTTGGCTAAGTTGGGGGTGAATTTGGGCATTTAGGTTTAGACGCTAGACAAGTTTGATGATGTTGTTCTTTGAACGCGTAATTATTCCACGTTATGGCATGGATTGTGGTACTGGAGGTGTGGTTTGTGGTTGAGTATGAGAGGTATGAGGAGAGGATGACGACGGATGACGAGGCCGGAAACCGGTGTCGTTTTCCTGTCAAAATAATCTTAATTCACCTACTAAAGAGTATAGCAAGTAAGTCAAGGTCGATCCCATAGGGAGTCGGTTATCTGTACGCAATTATGGATGATCAACAAGTAACGGGGGTTTTTGTCTAGAATAATCGTAACGTAAACAAACATGCAATTAATGACAAGAGATGAAATATGATGAGAGAAAGTATTTCACCAGACAAATATCCACACCACAATGCAATCGGTTGATCACTGAAACCTATCTTTCCAAGTTCTTTTACTATCTTATCATTGTTCCCACCCTGATCGTGAATACCATCGATTCTCACAGTTGTCGATAGACTTATTACTATGCCAATGATAAAGCACAACTGATTCTCACAGTTGTCAGCGTACTTTAACACCAACACAGCAATAGCAATACACACAAGGATATAGGACACATGCAAGTAGAAAGACGTACAAGTACTCACTCCCCTACTTAACATGCAATTGACTCTCACACACAAATATACGCTCGGAACCCCTATACGCACAAACGTGTTCGCCACTAGATATGCACTCGAAACCCCTATATGCAATCCTAGCAATATGATAAATGCCGAAAGACCTAGTTAGCAACTCCAGGTAAACCAACATAAATCAATAATCAATTCAATCGAGAGAATCAATCCAACTTAATAAGATATAGAACAAGGAAATAGAAATCTCACAACCAATTCATTGTAGTGCTTCAACCGTCTAGCGAAACAAGAATGTTTAGCTATCCATTACTTGAAAAACCTAGAAATTATATTAAGGAAGAAGAACGTAACTATCTGCGCCCCCCTTCTCAAAACTAACGAAAAGACCTTATATAGGTTTCTCGAAGTTGACCTAATAACCGAAATAAGGAAATAATATAAAACTAAAACATAAAGTATAAAATATCAAAATAGGAAATAACAGCACACGTCAGCCATGCGGTCTTCATTCCACCGCGAAGCGGTAATGCTCCACCGCGATGCGGTGGCTTCTTCTGGCGCGAGGCGCTTCTCCTAAGGATCTTCACCGCGGGGCGGTGACAGTGCCGCGGGGCGATGCGGGCAACTTCTTCATCCTTCATCTGCTCCAACGTACTACCAAGCGAGGTAGTTTTCTCCCTTAGCTCTGAGCAGATCTTCTTCAACATCTCCAACTTCCTTCATTAGGCTACAAAACCTCCAAGTCTGTACAACTCCAACTCTTCTCCTAAGTAACAGACTTAGCCTAATTCTCCACTTAAACTCCATCTAATATGTGTCAAAAGTCACTAGTTAAGGTGCACTAAATTGCACCTATCAAATATCTCCACACTTAGACCTTTACTCATCCCGAGTAAATTAGCTCCATCATACTCCAATCCAGCAAAATCAAGGTCTCAGGAAGTGTGACAATATAAGACACTAATAACCACAACAACTCAACAACCAACACTCCAAACAACCAAAACGAATGATGCGAGAGAACTCTAATCCTAGCTCCAGTCCAACTCCTTATCGCTCCAAAGTGGCCTACCCGACAATCCTTCTATGTCGCCCTTCTTATGACGCCTCGCCAATAGGTAAGAGAAATCCTAAACTCACTTTTTTTTCTTTTTCACTCATCTTGCCAAGGCGCCCTTTCGGGTTTTCACCAAGCCACTCATTTCATTTTACTGGATGTCTCACATATACTCACATCACTCCAGTCCACTCTTGCCCTGGTCTATTACCAGTCGGACTACCTGCTTGTTGCCTGAGCCGCCCTTTCGGGTTTTCGACTCATCCCAGGATTTTTGATTGCCTTTTCAACATTTTATGGCTTTTTTTTTTTGAAATAAAGGCAAGTATGAAAATGCATGAATTAAAAACTGTACATTAGCTAAGATAGACAGTGAGTCTAAATCCCTCCCCACACTTGAATGACACATTTTCCTCAATGTAAAAAGAAGACAAAGCAAATAGGGAAGAGAGAGACACACTCACTGGGAACGTGGACATTAAGGATATCCCGACGGAGATGGGTGCCTCCCAAAGTACTGCTCTGTGATGTAAACCTCTGTGGCGTCCAGCTGCTCCCGGATGTCACGTGTAATCTCAGCTTGACGAGCCTGCAACCGAGCCAAAGTCGCCTCGTTCGCAACCTCCTGACGTAGCTCAAATGCAGCAAAACGGACGAACATCTCGTCCCAGGAGAACTCAGGAGGTGGTGCAGACGTGGAAGCCACGTCGGGGATGGGTGGATCAACATCCATGATCATGGGTGCATCCACCATAGGCTCAGGCTCCAGCTCAGCGCCCTCGGCGTCCTCAGCTTGCGGTGCCATCTCCTCATTAGCTGGTGTCCCCAACACCCCGTCCGCAGGAACAATGTCAACCACAGCAGCATATGGTTCCATTTCAATAACCACATGATCAATCGCAACATCATCAGCCGGTGGCTCTAACTCCTCCTCCACAGGAGCAATCTCAACATCGGAAGGAATGTACCAACCCGTGAAATCCTCCGGATACGCCAAGGGACGAGGAAGACGCACAAGATGGCCACCATGAGAACACCACATATACTCCCCCCGAGATCCGCTCAACATACCGCGACGCCGCATATACTGGATGTTATAACGAATGGGCATAAGCGGGTCCGGAATGGTATCCAAAGAAATCATGGCTGCCGCAATCAAAGTAATCAAACCTCCCTGCACAATATCTCGCCCGACGTCCTCACGAACCAGCAGCAGCTCATGTAACCAAATAGCAAACCATCCGGGTGTCACCTCGTCTAGTGGATTGATCATCGCGGAGAAAAGACCCAGGCGCTTCATGGATGCTCTACCCTCCTCCATACCACAGAATGTCCGAATCAGCACTGTGTAAATCAAGCGGAGGCAGGGATGCACAATTTTATCACTAGTCTCCCGGCCCTTCTGAAATTCAGCCATCCCCGTGGCGCTCATCCAAAACTCCTTCATGGCCTCTTTGGCGGGACCATGCCTCCATCCAACTGTGCCCGGCCTAGATATACCCAGCAATTCTCGTAGCGCAGTAACAGGAAAACCATAACTCCGACCCTCGTACTTGAAGGAAATACCCACAAGAATACTCTCCTCTCGGCCGTTCACAACACGACGTCTATGGCTCTTGGTCACGGTGGCAAGAAACTGGTAACAAAGGTCGGGGTAGGTGGGGGCAGATTTGTCTAGGAAGCCCCCTAAGCCTAGTTTCTCCAGACAGTGTTGGGTCAAGTCTAGCAGACCCAATTCAGCCAAGGTATCCTTATCAAAGAAGCGGGTTGGCAGCACATTCCTAGTCGACACCGCATCATATAAATTTGACTCCTCCTCAGACATGCCAACCTTCCTAGCTCTCTCCATGGTGCGAGAAAGAAAGAACTAGAAGAGAAAGGCTCGGAGAAGGGCACTTACAACCGGCCAAAGGCAGACCGCGAAGGCACCGTTGGGCGGTGATGATATCTGAGCACAGGTGCAGGGTCGCGGCGGAATGGACGCGGGGCGGCGACTGTTCGCCTTCTTCTCCAGATTCAAAAAATTTGACTCACGCAAGGCGGCGAGATGGCGACGCGAAGCGGTCACTGTGCTATTCCCCTCCAAATGCCTCCAAAACACCGGCAAAAGCACCCAATTTGCACCGAGCACCCCAACACTCCAAGGAGCACCCTTCTTCAACTACGAACCACTACAGGGGACCGGAAATCAGCACAAAGGGGGAGGTATGGGTAGAGGAAGATAGTGTTGGGTTTAGAGCATCCGAGATCAGAGCTAGGGCAGGGGTGAAAATGGCGGATTGGGTAAAAGCGAGGCGATGAAGAATTTTGGGGGTTAGGGCACGGCAAAGAGAGAGAAACGGAGAAGAAGAAGGGATAAAAGGGGGATTAGGGTTTGGCGGGAGAAGTAATGAGGGGTTAAATGGGGAAAGTGGGACCGAGCCGCGGTTTTAAACTGACACCGTCAAATCCTTCGTATCCAACTCAAGGCATAAAAATATTACTCACCCGTTTAAGGTTTTTTCGGGGCCCTTTATGCCTTGCATTTTTTTTTTAGAGTTGAGAAATTATACCAGAGGTCCACCGCGATGCGGTAAATTGGCGACGCAGGGCGGTGGGATACGCTGGGTACCAAGTCTCATCTCGGATTTACTTTCGTACCTGAAATGTGAGTAACAGGCGAACGAAACAAAGCAAAATAAACTACGAAATTAATCTAAGAAAAAGAAAGGAAAAGAACTAACCCGGGTTTCCTCCCGGACAGCGCCTTGGTTTACATCGTTGGCTCGACGTGGGTTGTGGCTCATCCTGCTTCAGCGTCAGGGTTCTCGAGTAGTGCCTCATCCTGGATTGGATCGAACCCCTCATAGTAAGGCTTGCATCTGTGTCCGTTCACCTTGAAAGTGGTGCCGGTCTTGGGGTTGATTAGCTCTACGGCCCCATGGGGGTACACCTCAGCGATTTCATACGGGCCTGACCACTTTGATTTCAGCTTTCCAGCAAAGAGCTTAAGCCGGGATTGGAATATAAGAACTTTATCTCCTGGTTTGAAGTCTTTCCGCAGAATGTGTTTGTCGTGCCACTGCTTGGTCTTCGCCTTGTAGATGACTGAGTTTTCATAAGCGTCAAGGCGTAATTCCTCAAGTTCTTGCATTTGTAGCTTACGGAATTCACCTGCTTCATCCAGTTGCAGGTTGCACTTCTTTATTGCCCACCACGCCTTGTGTTCAAGTTCGACGGGTAGGTGACAAGCTTTTCCATATACCAGCCGGAACGGGGACATCCCTATCGGCGTCTTGAAGGCTGTACGGTATGCCCATAGCGCATCATTGAGCTTGGCGCTCCAGTCTCTCCGGTGAGCTGCTACTGTCTTCTCCAATATGGTCTTGATCACTTTGTTGGAGTTCTCAGCTTGCCCATTAGTCTGAGGGTGATAGGCCGTGGAGATTCTCTGAGTGACATGATATTTCTTCAGCAGGGCAGTCACCGTCTTATTGCAGAAATGGGTTCCCTGTCGCTGATTAAAGCTTTGGGTACTCCAAATCTTGAGAAAATGTTCTCCTTGATGAAACTTGCCACAACTTTGGAATCATCAGTCCTGGTGGCCTTTGCTTCCACCCACTTGGAAACGTAGTCCACTGCCAGTAATATATATATATTCCCATGAGAGTTAGGAAAGGGTCCCATAAAATCCATGCCCCAGACGTCAAAGACTTCGCAGAAAATCAGTGATGACTGTGGCATTTCGTTCCTTCTGGTGATGTTGCCGACCCGTTGGCATCGGTCGCAGGCTTTACAGAAGACATGAGCATCCCTAAAGAGGCGTGACCAATAAAATCCTACTTCCAATACTTTCCTAGCAGTCATGTTTGCTCCAAAATGACCTCCACATGCCTCAGAATGGCAGAAGTTAAGAACAGATTGTACCTCGTTGTCTGGGAGACATCGGCGCACAACCTGATCGACGCAATGCTTCCACAGATAGGGATCGTCCCAGACATAGTGGCGAGCTTCTCTCCGTATCTTTACTTTTTGGGCTCTGGTGTAGTCCGGGGGAAATTCTTCTCGAACCAGATAATTGACTATGTCTGCATACCATGGTCTGTAAGATTGGATTCCGAAGAGATCCATAGCTATCTGAAGAGGGGCGTCAGCAAGATTTCCAGGGCAAAGTGTGATCCCAGAAATAAGACCGCGGGGCGGTGATGTGCTTTGGGGTCGCGGTGAGCTTTCCTTGCTCTCAAGTAATCTAATCGCCGCGTCGCGGTGGTCATCACCGTAGGGCAGTAGTTTCTCCAACTGCATACTGTATACAGCTCGCCGGGTCGTGGTGGTGGGAACCGCGGGGTGGTGCGTGTTCTCTGAACTGCCTTCGAGTATGAACAGTGTATCATCTGGGAAGGTGCCATGTATGGGGCTCTGTTCTCCAGGTTTATCTTCCTCATGGACGAGTCTGCGTAGGTGATCCGCTATGAGATTCTCTGCTCCCTTCTTGTCACGGATTTCCACATCAAATTCAGTAAGGAGGAGAACCCATCGGATTAATCTTGGCTTTGCTTCTTTCTTCGTCATTAGGTAACGAAGAGCAGCGTGATCTGTGTAGATAATCACCTTGACTCCCAGGAGGTATTGCCTAAACTTTTCCAAGGCAAAAACGACAGCCAACATCTCTTTCTCAGTGGTGGAGTAGTTCCTCTGGGCTCCATTCAGAGTCATGGATGCGTAATGAATCACGTGGGATGCCCGTCCCACTTTCTGTCCTAGAACTGCTCCGACTGCATAGTCGCTGGCGTCACACATGATCTCAAATGGGCGAGACCAGTCAGGTGCCTGAATAATGGGTGCGCTTGTCAGGCGTTCTCTCAGGCAGTCAAATGCTTTCTTGCACTCATCTGTGAATACGTAGGTCACTTCCTTCTTCAAAAGCTCGCAGAGGGGTGAAGATATCTTCGAGAAGTCCTTAATAAATCTGCGGTAGAAACCTGCATGACCTAAAAAGGAACGCACTTCACGCACATTAGTAGGATAAGGCAAAGACTGAATTACATCAATCTTCGCCTTATCGACCTCAATACCCCTAGCAGAAACAATATGACCCAAGACTATTCCTTGTTCCACCATAAAATGACATTTTTCAAAGTTTAAAACCAAATTGGTATCAACACATCTTTTAAGCACAAGTGCCAAATGGTCTAAACATGAATCAAAGCTAGTGCCATGCACCGTGAAATCATCCATAAATACCTCAATGAATTTCTCAACATAGTCAGAGAAGATACTAACCATACATCGTTGAAATGTACCGGGTGCGTTACACAATCCGAATGGCATTCTGCGGTATGCAAAAGTCCCAAAGGGACATGTAAAAGTGGTTTTCTCTTGGTCCTCTGGTGTAATGGCTACCTGGAAATATCCTGAATATCCGTCCAGGAAGCAATAGTAGGGTCGCCCAGCAAGGCGTTCTAGCATTTGATCAATGAAGGGCAGGGGAAAATGATCCTTCCGAGTTACCGCATTCAGCTTACGGTAATCAATGCATACCCTCCATCCTGTGGTAGTCCTGGTGGGGATTAGTTCTCCATCTTGATTCTCCACTATAGTAATCCCTCATTTCTTAGGGACAACCTGGGTTGGACTTACCCATTGGCTATCCGAAATAGGGAAGATCATATCAGCTTTGAGGAGTTTGAGCACTTCTTTCTTTACCACTTCCATCATTGGAGGATTTAGCCGTCTCTGTGGCTGCCTAGACGGTTTAGCTCCGTCCTCAAGTAAAATCCGGTGCATACAAGTCGAGGGACTTATCCCTTTTATATCTGCAATGGTCCATCCAATAGCGGTTTTGTGCTCCCTGAGCACGTCCAAAAGCTTCATCTCTTGATCTGCAGAGAGCTTGCTGGACACAATGACTGGCAAAGTGTCTTTGGCTCCAAGAAAGGCGTACTTGAGATGGTCCGGCAGCGGCTTCAATTCGATCTATGGGGCCTGTTCAACAGAAGGAACGAGCCTTTCACTCGAGTTTAGTAAGATGGGGCCAATGCCCAAAGGATCTGTAGAGTACTTACCATGAGTGTCTAGATGAGCGATGGCTTCCTGCATGTTAGAGGGTAAAGAATATTCCTCATAGGAGGAATCCAAATTATTTTCAACAATAGACATCAACTCGTCAGAACCAGAAATATCAAAGACCTCCTGCACAATGGAATTGATCACATCAATGGAACACAGAGAATGGTCTTCTTTGGGGTATTTCATTGCTTCATAGATATTATATTCTACCCTCTCCCCATCGAATTCCATGGAAAGTGTCCCACTTTGCAAATCAAGTTTAGTCTTAGCAGTTTTCAAAAATGGCATACCTAACAGTATAGGAGTTGCCTTTGCATTTGTTTCCATATCTAAGACATAAAAATCTACAGGGAATATCAACTTATCGACCATAACAAGGACATCCTCTATGACTCCCCTAGGATAGACACTAGACCGGTCAGCCAATTGAATCACAATACCTGTTTCCTGCAAAGGTCCAAGTCCGAGGGATTCATAGAGAGAGTAGGGCAGCACATTGATGGAGGCGCCTAGATCAAGCATAGCTTTCTCAAACCTGGTGTTCCCGATGGTGCAAGGAATGCTCCACATGCCTGGATCTCCGCATTTCTTTGGCAAGCGCTGGAATACAGCAGAGACGCGTTCGCTGACCTTGACTTTCTCCTTTCCTTTCAGCTTCTGATTCCTCTTTACTGTGCATAGCTCCTTCAGGAATTTAGCATACTTTGGTACACTCTTTACAAGATTGAGGAGTGGGATATTCACCTCACACTTACTGAAAGTATCAAAGAGATCCTTGTCATCAATAACTCTCCTTTCCTTGAGTGCTTCTGGAAAGGGTGCAGGTGGTTTCTCAGATCCAAGAGGAGGAAAGTTGGGCCGTACATAGGTATCCACCTCCTCGTCAGGAAGATCTACGAGTTCTGGGCTTTCACCGCGGGGCGGTGAGTTCAACGCGGGGTGGTGAGGGTCGCCGCGAGGCGGTGATAATGGTGTAGAAACACTGGGAGCTACCACCTCGTTGCGGTGAGAACTGCCGCGGGGCGGTGATACTGACTCTTCAGCAATCTCAATCTCAGCTCTGTCGTCCTGATCAGCAATAGGGGCGACATGTAGTTCCTTGCCACTTCGTAGGGTTACTGCGTTTGCGGCATCTTGCCTTCTCTCTTTTCGTAGCTCAACGACCACATCCTTGAAGTCGGTCATGAACTCTGCTATCCGCTAGAAAGTAGTCTCAGTTTTCTCCACATGTGTTGCAAAGTGTTGGGTTAGGGTATGGAGAATTGCTGCGGTCGAAGAGGGGCTGTGAGCAATTGGTGGATCATCAATGCAAAGCTGTCGTGTTTCAATGGGCTCGTAGCTCTCAGCAGCACAAACTTCAGCAGTGGTGGTATCTGTGGTTTGCCTTCCCATCCCTACAATTACTTCCCTCAAAGAAGCAATCTCTTGTGATATATGCGAGTCATGGGAGCTGATGGCACCAACTAGCATGGTTCTCGGGGGTTCAGAATATTCCCTTGTACCTTCAGCCATCTCTTTAAGCGTGGCCATGGCGACATCCGGAGTCAGATTGAGGATGCTACCACCACAAGAGGCATCAATCATTCTTCGTTCAATGTCATTCAGCCCGTTGTAAACATAAAGCACCAGAGACTTCGTATCAAAACCGTGGAATGGGCAACTCGTGCAGAGTCGATCAAACCGCTGACAATAGTCATAGAGTACCTCATCTTCGCCTTGTTCGATGCCTGTGATCTCCCTTTTCAAAGCGTTTGCCATCTGAGCGGGAAAATAACGGGCAAGGAAAACCTTGTGCATCTTAGTCCAGGAGTCTACACTCCCTCCAGGTAGATGATAGTACCAATCTTCAGCCTCATCCTTTAGAGTGAACCCAAAGGCTCTCATTTTGATCTGGTCCTCAGTGACATCGGTGGGCTTAATGCTCATCAGAATGGTGTGGAACTTGTTCAGATGGAGAATGGGATCCTCTCCACTTCTTCCATAATATTTTGGTAGCAACCGAATTGCTCCTGGTTTAAGCTCAAACTTGACCCCGTCAGCCAGGGGTGGAATAGTCACAGCCAAGGGCTGCTGTACCAGATTCTGTTCAGTCCATTGGAGGAGTGTTTGCGCCATTCGTACCTGTCTCTGTAAGAACTTCAACAAGTAGCGAATCAGTAGTAAAAGTGTGGATCGTAAGATAGATCCACACGGCAGTCAATCACAAATAATCACAAACAGAAAATTTGACTCCCCGGCAACGGCGCCAAATTTGACGAGGCCGGAAACCGGTGTCGTTTTCCTGTCAAAATAATCTCAATTCACCTACTAAAGAGTATAGCAAGTAAGTCAAGGTCGATCCCATAGGGAGTCGGTTATCTGTACGCAATTATGGATGATCAACAAGTAACGGGGGGTTTTGTCTAGAATAATCGTAACGTAAACAAACATGCAATTAATGACAAGAGATGAAATATGATGAGAGAAAGTATTCCACCAGACAAATATCCACACCACAATGCAATCGGTTGATCACTGAAACCTATCTTTCCAAGTTCTTTTACTATCTTATCATTGTTCCCACCCTGATCGTGAATACTATCGATTCTCACAGTTGTCGATAGACTTATTACTATGCCAATGATAAAGCACAACTGATTCTCACAGTTGTCAGCGTACTTTAACACCAACAGAGCAATAGCAATACACACAAGGATATAGGACATATGCAAGTAGAAAGACGTACAAGTACTCACTCCCCTACTTAACATGCAATTGACTCTCACACACAAATATACGCTCGGAACCCCTATACGCACAAACGTGTTCGCCACTAGATATGCACTCGAAACCCCTATATGCAATCCTAGCAATATGATAAATGCCGAAAGACCTAGTTAGCAACTCCAGGTAAACCAACATAAATCAATAATCAATTCAATCGAGAGAATCAATCCAACTTAATAAGATATAGAACAAGGAAATAGAAATCTCACAACCAATTCATTATAGTGCTTCAACCGTCTAGCGAAACAAGAATGTTTAGCTATCCATTACTTGAAAAACCTAGAAATTATATTAAGGAAGAAGAACGTAACTATCTGTGCCCCCCTTCTCAAAACTAACGAAAAGACCTTATATAGGTTTCTCGAAGTTGACCTAATAACCGAAATAAGGAAATAATATAAAACTAAAACATAAAGTATAAAATATCAAAATAGGAAATAACAGCACACGTCAGCCACGCGGTCTTCATTCCACCGCGAAGCGGTAATGCTCCACCGCGATGCGGTGGCTTCTTCTGGCGCGAGGCGCTTCTCCTAAGGATCTTCACCGCGGGGCGGTGACAGTGCCGCGGGGCGATGCGGGCAACTTCTTCATCCTTCATCTGCTCCAACATACTACCAAGCGAGGTAGTTTTCTCCCTTAGCTCTGAGCAGATCTTCTTCAACATCTCCAACTTCCTTCATTAGGCTACAAAAACTCCAAGTCCGTACAACTCCAACTCTTCTCCTAAGTAACAGACTTAGCCTAATTCTCCACTTAAACTCCATCTAATATGTGTCAAAAGTCACTAGTTAAGGTGCACTAAATTGCACCTATCAGCGGACGAGATGTTGGAATAGGGGTTGGCCTGGTAGGAGTGTGGAAGGTGGGCCGAGGTGGAGAGAGAGTCTCCTGGGTATTGGGCCTATTTGGTGAAGGTGCGGATTGTGGGCTGGTGGGGGTGGGGGGAGATGTGGGAGAGTTAGAGGGTGCGGCAGATGACGACTCAGTAGTTTGGATTTCCAATTCTTTGACGATGAGCTTCTCATAGAGTTCGTCGAACAGGATGGTTGTGTCACGGGCCTTGATGGCGTCAACAACGGGTTGGTAAGCACTGTCCAAGCCGTGTAGAACGTAGGACACCAGGTCGTCGTCGTCGACGGGTTTGCCAAGAGAAGGCAGCAAATCAGCAGTGTTGGAAATAGCTTGCATATAGTCCGAAATGGACTGGTTTTGCTTGGAGATTGATCGCAGTTTATCCTTCAGTTGGTTGATTCGTCCTTTGGAGGGTTTGGCGTAGGTTCGAGCAAGAATATCCCACGCCTCCTTGGAGGTCTTGGCTCGAGTGACGAGAGGAGCCACCGAGGTGGAAAAAGTGCCAACAAGAGCACCATAAAGCAGTTGGTCCTGGCGCATCCAGGAGGTGTACGCCGGGTTCGGGTTGGAAGTGGCTGGTACTCCAGTTGTGATGGTTTCCGGCGGAGGTGGGTGGTCGCCGTTGAGAAACCGAAAAAGATCATACCCAATGAGGGTAGCCTGAATTTGGGATTTCACGTAATGTAATTAGTGGATGAAAGTTTGATGGCGTTCGTAAAGTGAACGATGATGAACGGACGAGAGCCGTCGATCGGGTTTTGAATAGTGGTAGAGAATTCGGCAGCCATGGCGGAGTTCTGGGTTGTGTTTTTGTGTTTGGTTGGGTGTTGAATTAAGAAAGGGGATCTGTGGCTGATACCATGTAGAATTGTAGTTGAGTGTTCTATTTTTATTGAAGCACATACTGCAAATATATACAGGACGATGACGTGAACAAATCTAAGAGAGATGCTAACATTCCTACAATCTCTCTACTAACTCTTAGCATTAACAGCACTAACAACTAGCACTAGGATAATGGCAAAGATAATGGACAAGATATAATTAAGGAAAATAAGTAATTATCTAATCTGTTGCATCAGTTGGAGGAATATTCGTAACAGTCCTCTCATGGAAAACTGGATTACGAGCGATGTAAATGGCGACTTAGTTATCACACTTTATTGGTATTGGTGTGATATCAATCACCTCTAACTCATGTAGCAGCCGACTAAGCCAAGCTAATTCTGCACAAACTCTCCGTAATGAACGATATTCTGCCTCTGCTGAAGACAAAGAAACACTTTGTTGTTTCTTAGATTTCCAAGAGATCAAGCTTCCCCCAAAGAAGACAACAAAACCACTCACTGACTTTCTGGAAACAGGACAAGTTGCCCAATCTGCATCACAGTATGCCTGAAGTTGTGTTTGAGAAGTGTCATTGAGCAACAAAGCTTTATTCTGTGTACCTTTAACATAGGACATAACATGTAAGGTTGCATCCATGTGAGGCTGCCGGGGAGCTTGATTAAATTGGCTAAGAAACTGGACTGAATAAGCTAAATCAGGCCTAATGTTAACAAAGAAATTTAATTCTCCAATCAACCTTCTGTAGACCAAAGGATCACTCAACAATTCACCTGATTCTGGTAACAACTTCAACCTCAAGTCCAAAGGAATGGCTGCATTTCTAGCTGAATCAACCACAAATTCTGATAGCATTTCTGAGATAAACCTCTTCTGGCTCATAAGTAATCCTTGTGGAGTCTTAATAAACTCTATGCCCAAGAATAAGTGTAGGTTTCCTAAATCTTTAATTTTAAATTCATCATCTAGAAAACCCTTAAGTGCACTTATCTCAGCAATATCATTCCACATCAACAAGATGTCGTCAACATAAACTGCAACAAAGACTACTGAACCACTGAGCTTCTTATGAAAAAGAGAATAATCATTTAGACTTTGCTTGTATCCCCTGGATTTCAAAGCTTGAGACAACTTTGCATACCACTGCCGTGAAGCCTGCTTCAATCCATATAGAGACTTTTTAAGTTGACAAACCTGGTTTGAGTTGCCCACTGTCATCCCAGGCGGCACCTTCATGAACACTTCCTCATCTAAATCTCCATGCAAGAAGGCATTATTCACATCAAGCAGGAAAATGGGCCATTCTTTCTTGAGTGCAACAGCAACTAATGCTCTTACTGTGGTCATCTTGATCACATGGGAAAAAGTCTCATGGTAGTCCATCCCCTCTTGTTGAGTGAATCCTTGAACCACTAGTCGAGTTTTATACTTCTCAATGGAGCCATCTTCCTTTCTTTTGACCTTAAACACCCACTTACAACCTATAGCCTTTTTACCCTTAGGCAAGTCAACCACTACCCAAGTGTGATTTTTGTCCAAAGCATCAAATTATGCTTCCATAGCTGCCTGTCAGACTCTGTACTTACAAGCTTCCTCATAAGTGAAAGGTTTTGTCTCAGGATGAGCAACAGAAGGAGTAATGTGACCTGGAAACTGAATTGTAGAAGTCAAAGTATGGCCACAAAAGCAAGAGAAAGAAGTCACAGCATGACACACATAATCACTCAAATAAGCAAAAGCATGATGTGTCCTAGAAGATTTCCTAGGAATATCATAAGACACTGAGGTAGAGTTCATAGTGGATGTAGGCACTGCAAAATAGGTGTCTTCAATGTCATTAGGCAAAGGAAAAGTAGGGTATGTAGATGGTGATGAAATAGATGATGTTGAGAGGGCTTGGAAAGGAAAAAGGTGCTCATGAAAGACAACATCTCGAGAGAGCAAAACCTGATGTGTTTCCAGATTATACACCTTATAAGCTTTCTTCCCAAAGGGGTATCCAAGGAAAATGCAAGGAACTGCTCTTGCTGCAAATTTGTCTCTGCCTTGCTTAAGGGTAGAAATAAAACACAAACAACCAAAGGTCTTAAGATGCCTATAAGAAGGTGGTTTATGAAACAATAACTCATAAGGAGTCCTATTACCAAGGAGTTTGGAAGGCAATCTATTAATAATGTATGCAGCAGTCAGAACACTGTCTCCCCAAAACTTCTTAGGCAATTTGGAGTGAAATAAGAGAGCTCTAGCTATCTCTAGGAGATGCCTATGCTTCCTTTCAGCCACCCCATTCTGTTGTGGAGTAGCAACACAGGATGTTTGATGTTCAATGCCTTTAGAGAGAAAAAACTGTGCAACCTCTTTACTTGTTCCTAACTCTAGTGCATTGTCACTCCTCAAGATCTTCACTCTTCTCCCAAATTGAGTCTTAACCATGTACAAAAAGCTTTTAATCATCTCAAAATCATCTCCCTTGGTAGCAAGCAAATGTATCCAAGTAGATAGAGTAAAATCATCTACTATGGTAAGAAAATATATGTAGCCACTATAAGTCATAATAGGATATGGTCCCCAAACATCCACATGTATCATCTCAAAGGGATAAGAAGTCGAAATATGGCTTACAGGAAAAACAAGTCTAGTCTGCCTTGATCTTGCACACACATCACAAGGTTCAAGGACAGATTTATCTCCTTTATGTCTATCAAACAAAGCTAAACTTTGAAGTTTATAGTAAGGTAAATGCCCTAAACGAGCATGCCACAAAATCTGATCATCCTGACAAGATACTGATGCTGCAACTGTTTCATGTGCTCCAGTCCTAGCTTTAGGTTTAGACTCCAACAAATAGAGGTCCTTATAAGCTCTACCAATCTCCAAAGGAGTCTTCATAAAAAAAGCCTGCAATAGACAACTTCTAGGTGTAAATAAAACTCTGTAATTCAAATCCCTGACCAGTTTCCCCACTGACAACAAATTACATCTGAAAACTGGCACAAACAGTACATCTTTCAACACCAAATCAGGCAAAACAACAACTGTCCCAATCAGTTTCACAGTGACATTCTCACCATTTGGCAAACTGATCACAAAAGGCCTAAGCAACTCATGTGTTGTAGCAAACAACCTCAAGTCACAAGCCATGTGACAACTTGCTCCACTATCCAGTATCCAAGAACTTTTGTTAAAAATTTGAGCAATGAAAGGAGTATTACCTGCAAAGCCAGCAAAATCATCTTGTTCATTTGCTGGTTCCTTAGTTGATGAAGCTCCCAGCAGACTAAGAAGCTTAGTCACCTACTCAGCTGTCAATTCTGGCAATCCACTAGCTGATTTACCCTGTGTTGCCCCTGCAAACTTGCCATCAGATGTCTGCTTCTTGTTCCTGTCACGATATTTATCTAGAAATCCATGAATGAAGAAGCATTTGTCAACATTATGATTGGTCTTTTTACAGTTTATACAGAAAAGATTTCTCTTCTCTCCATTTCCCTTAGAAGGAGGTGGCTTAGAACTTTGCTTGTTGGCTACTACATTCATCGAAGCCGATTCTTGGTGGACTTGAGAACTACTCTTGTTTTCCCTCTGTTTCTCCTCCTGTAATATTAATGAATATCCATGTGCTATAGCCGGCAAGGGCGATTGCATCAGAATCGCTCCTCTAACCACAATAAAATCATCATTCAGTCCCATCAGAAAATGAACAAGGTGTTCTTCCTCTTCAAACTCCATAAATTCCTTCAAGGATCCACACGTACACTTTGGATAATGACGCAAACTATGCAACTCGTCCCAAAGTGATTTCATCTTAGTAAAATAGGTCGATATTGAATCAGCTCCTTGCGTTATAGCATTCAATTCCTTTTTAACAGCATATAATTGAGCTCCACTAACCTGACCATATCGAGCTCCTAACTCTGCCCAAATATCTTGAGCAGTTTCTGTGTACAACACACTTCTACGAATTTCCTTGCTCAAGCCATTCATGATCCATGCTCGGACCATGTCGTTGCATCGCTCCCAGCTATCGAACTTCGGATCTGTCTTCTCTAGTCGCGAAAATGCGCCATTGATGAAGGTCGTCTTGTTCTTCGCCGACAAAGCGATCTTCATGGAAATGCGCCAATCGCCGAAGTTCTGGCCATCAAACACCTCTGAAACGAGTGACAATCCTGGATGATCACTCAAGTGATAGTAAAGTGGATCTCCGTTTGTCAAGTTAGCGCTTCCCGAATTCGCCGTCGATTTATCAAATTCGATCAGTGAATTTATGTGTTTGAAAACGAATTGTGTTTAGACAAGCTCGGATCTAACACCTACGAGCTCTGATACCATGAAAACATACAGCGGAAGATAAACCTAATACATAGAAGCCATGAAAACTCAAGGAAGAAGAGAGAGAGGAGAAGCGGGAAATTCTGTTAGAAAGAGAATGTGTTTCGTGTGTTGATCTGATTACAGTAAAACAACCTATATAGTGTCTAACATGTGGACAATATAATGCCATGTATGCTAAAGCTATTGACAAGCTAAAGCTAATTAGTCTAACAGAAACAGGTTAAGGCTCACCACCCATAGCAACACAATAACATTAGAATGAATAATGCAAATAATTCTTCAACTAAAACATTTCAAGTTAACTATGCAATCACGAAGCACCCTCCCAATCACTCCTTTGGAGTAAGAAAAAGATTGTTCATCGCCATGCTTCGATCCTCTCAGATCGAGGATTTATGCGGCTAACAATGTCGTTACCCTTTTTCCGTTCCTTTTCGAGACTCGTTTTGATCAACTATCCAATGCTACCTTTGAGTTGATCAACCCCTCTACTGAAGCTAGCATTATCATCAACATTAAGAATGTTGTCAATAGAATTGAGAAACCCCAGCCCTTCACAATCAGTTGCTTCTTTGGAAAGCTCATCTTCAACGAGAAGATGGGCGTGGAGTTGGTTGTCCGAACCGGGTTTGTGAGTCATGAGCTCATCCTCGGCATCAAACCACTCACCGACCCCTTAAACAGTCGTTTGCAAGAGAGTCAATGGACCATTTTCGTCTGATGGTTCATCAGTAGGCAAGGGAGCATCCAGAAACACGTCTTCTCTTTCTCTAAGCCGTCTTAGAATCAGAGTCTTGAGGAAGTTCATCACCTAGACCGCGTGCATCAGTGCAGTTAAAGGGTCTAATACTTGTCAAAATGGAACAAAAAACAAGGATAATGTAACCTTCCAATAGAACTAAGTTTAGGTGAAGGGGTTAGAAAATCTTCCCCAAAACTCACATGGGTCATGTTAGGAGCAAACACCACATCTACATTTCTAGCATTCATCTTATTTAGGTGTTCGTGATGGGCGATATCAGCCATCAGATTTATCGTCCAGTCCAACTGTCCAAGAGAAAAACCTCGGTCAAGGGCAACGTCCTAGCTAGCTGCACGTGCTCCTCCTCTGTTTGTAATTTCATGAGCTCCTCTGGTGAGAGTGAATCAAAAAGTCCAGTAGGGAGTTCTCTAAACCAAGCCTACATCAAATTTACAAGACAGTTCCAATATAAATGAAATGCTGAAATTTGAGCACCAAAAAATAAGCCAAAATCCACACTACACAACATATGTTAAACTACCTTTATAAGACCAACTAGGCAATGAACATCAGCGTTGTCTGGAACCACTCCTCTATTCAACTGATCGCGGACGTACTCTTCTTGGTCATTGCCAACATTGATTCCGAAGATACCCTCCACCTGTAAGACATTTTGTAAGATTGCAACAACACCATAATTCATTAGCAAGATTAAACCTCGAGCCATCTCAATGCGTATAACCGCCTTTGCATCCTCAGAAGTATGGAAGGGACATTATTTCCTCTCGTGTCAAAGGAGATCTGCATAGAGTTGGTGGAAACTCCAAAGACTCTTGTACTACAAAATGATACAATAGCTTCATAATTCACTGGTTATTAAGTCATTTGAGTTTAGACTTGGAAAAGGCAAGAAATATAGTAATGGTTGAAGTCACAAAGGCAAAACTCTTTTTTTCTAACTAGGAATGGTTGTATATGAAACCTCTTCAGTTTGAATCCCTTCAATCCAAAATCTGAGTGTATATTGTATGGTACAGTACCATCTTTGTGAATGATTCATTAATTTGCTCATTTTTATTTTTCCAATTTGCTTGCAAATATCTTCTCTTTCCAACAAACATGATTTGTTCCTCTTAATACTGTGCAAGTCACATTCCACATAGTGCATCCCAGAAGAATAAGATTGTGGGGATGGGAGAGTTTGGGAATTGGGCTCACAAGTCTCCAAAAAAGAAACTTTAGTGAGTGGAAAAGAAGAAAAAAAGATAAAAAATTGTATATTTTAATATATGCCTCCCACAATAGCAAAATTTAAACTTTGAAAAAGGCTTCCACATCAAATAAAACTACAAGGAAAACTCCAAACCTACAATTCCATATCCCCTTTCAAGTTCATTCAAAACTGCAACAAAAGAATCCTAAGCACTAACAAAAGAACAACAATCAACTTGAGACCTAAACAACAACACAAATTCAAAACCCTTGATAAAGAAATATTCAAAAATTTAGGAAAATTTGAAATAGTACAAACCTGACACTAGGAGGTCTTCTGGGGACTTCAGGTTCAAACTCAACAGGAAGACCAAGAAAGCCATGAAACCTATCAAAGGTGACATGGGCTATATGCCTGACATTTGTGGGCAACCCAATTTCAATCTTCTTAGCCCAAGAAGAAGAAGAAATTGAACCTTGTTCAACCTTATTGTAACACCTAGCAAGAGAATTCCTAAAAACAGTTACAAACAAGGCTAAAACAAACAACTCATCTTCTTCCTCTAGTTTCTCTCTTCTTCAGTTCTCCTCCCTCTCTTCTTCTTCTTGTTCTGTGCCAATATCTGAAGGGTGCAGAGCGACTATAGCCAAGGAAGAAAGGGGAGGGTCAAAATGGGAATTGCCCAGATGGAGATTCTGGCGAAGCTCATCATTTGGATTAGGGCTCCCGTATATTGAGCTTGGAGATGACGATTGAACAATTGATGTCATGGCTTTGTGGTGGTTATTTTTTAAGGAATCTTCTAAAGGAAATCCCGTTTGCTCTCAAGGAGTGAAATCTTGAAATTGAATGAGAATAGTTGTGATATTGTTAGAAGCTGGGAAAACACAAGTAAAGTAAATTTGTTGGTAGGGTTTCTGCTCGGGAGGAATAGGAAAATGGATTGAGTCTCAAGGTGACAAGTGTATAGTGGAGTTGTATTGAAGGGAGACTTATGGATGGTGAGATGTAGAAATCATTACTTTTATAAGGGAGAGAGAGAGAGAGAGAGAGAGAGAGAGAGAGAGAGAGAGAGAGAGAGAGAGAGAGAGAGAGAGAGAGAGAGAGAGAGAGAGAGAGAGAGAGAGAGAGGAGCAGGAAAGCACTAAGCTTCAATGCTTAGCTGGAACCTTGGAAGACTGTTAATTATGGAAACAAGATTTGAAGATTTCCTTGAAGGAAGAAGACGTATTTAGCATGTCTTAGGAAACTTTATATATGGAAACAATGAGTTATCAAGCTGATTTGTTTAGTTTAGGTAGATATTTTACATTGTTACCTTATATAGCGGTTTGCTAACTATTTGGTTATTTGATAAGAGATCTTTCCTAACACTATATATAGATGAGCATACTTTAGGGTATGTATCTCAGCACACACAACCGAAGTTACGAAGAGCTTACTGCAAAGTTGAGATCAAGATCCAAAGGCAACGTACTGGTTTAGTACTTGCTTAGGGTTTTTCTTATGTTCTTGTTTATTTGTGAGTCGATTACACTCAAGGTATAGAAGCCTAGGATATGTGTGAGAATACTTGGAGAGAAGACTTGTGAGATTGTACAACTTATTAATAATACAAGTATACGTTTGAAATCCTCCTAGGGTAACACCTAGAGGTAGAGGTTTTTCTTAAGCCAACTACTTGGTTGATTGAGTTTCCTCTATAAAGGAGTTGTATTGTTGTTACTTACTAAATCTATATATTTCCATTGCCTAGGGAACAATATCACCATTCCCTATCTAACACACATCGATTCAACAGGTCGTCTTGTCTATTTGACTATTACCCGACCCGACTTATCTTATGGCGTGCACATTCTATCTCAGATTTTGAATGCTCCTCGCATAGAGCATTGGTTGGCTGCTCTGAAAGTGGTTCGCTACCTAAAAGGCTCTCATGGTCAAGGGATTATGCTAAAAGCTAATTGTGTTATTCAACTAAATGCTTATTGTGATGCTGATTGGGCTAGTTGCCTTCTTAGTCGTCGATCCTTGACTGCCTATTATGTCTTTCTGGGTGATTCTCTTATCTCTTGGAAGAAAAAGAAACAACATATTGTTATACAAATACAGATTTGAACCTGGCGTGGTTTTGTTGTCATACTCGAATGAAGTTTTGACCTTACTTTTTAATGAAAAATATTTCTATACATATATATATGTGCAATTTGTTATACAGATACAACAAAAGTTACACTTTCCAGAGTAGTATGATGGTAGTTATTCCGAATACATCTCTTATACATACAATAAAGAAACACTCGTTAAAAGAGAACAAGAAATGTTAGCATGAGATGTAACTATCCACAATGCTTCCAACAATGGTTAGTCGATTAGTCCGTACATACTGACAGCTTCCTTGTGATATTAATAGCCGAGAAAAAAACAATTACATGTTTACAACCAACCATTTTCTACAGCAATACCTAGTACTATAGCAGCTTTTCAGATTTCATCATCATTAGAAGGAAGAACTTTCGATTTTTTCCCCAAACTGGACACTTTTTCTAAACTTATACCGAATATACGATTCGATTGAAACTTATTACGAGAACAGGCTGGCTGAGGGGGGATTGGGGTAAGTCATTGTACGGACAAGCGACTCACTTGAAGAAAGACGATGTATGGACAAGCGACTCTACCCGAAGCACAATCTTTTTATTTTATTTTTAAAAAAAGGAAGAGTCGCTGGCTAGACCAGCGACTTTATTTGCTTCTTCTTTTTTGACTTCCTGCGTCTTCTCCGTCCAAACTGAAATCTCCAGAGAGGTTGAATTCAAGCCTTCCTTGTCAAATGCGAAGACCTGATCCCAATCTTTGTTATCCGATTGCGGTTTCGTCTTCACGGTGTGAGTTCCGATCGGGAGCTTGGCGAACACGGAGGAATCTGTATCCGAAGTCGGACGCTTTGCCTTCACCACACGAACGTACAAAAATGGCATCTGATCGACCAGATCGTACGCTCCGTGACCAGATCGAAGCTCTAGGTCGTTGCTGATCTTGCTACTAGTGGTAGCAATCTCCTCTATCGGCTTCTTCTTTGCTTGTTGGGCGATCGCCGGAGCTTCCTCTTGCGCCAACTCCGGCGGTGGCGGTGGCTGAGGTGTCTCCGCCGTCGGAGGATCCTCTTTCTTCGTTTCCTCCTTTTGCTTCTCCTCTAATTCCAGATCCTTCTTTTCACCTTCTGCAGCCGGGTGCTCTTGCTCTGTTTTCTTCTCCTCTTCTGCCACCGCTGGCGCCGACTCACCTTCTGGCTTCTTCTCCTCCTGTTCAAATTTTATGTTCAATTTTCTGTTCAATAGCTGATATACTCTATTGCTGGGAGAGATGTAGGGTAACTCATATGAGTCGCTGATGAGCAAATATTTAAAAATAAAAAATAAAATCGCTGATCTAGCCATCGATTAATTATTTGGATTTTTTTTCCGAAGTTAGACCAGCAAATATTTACAAAAATAAAGTCGCTGGTCTAGCCAACGACTCTTCCTTTTTAAAAAAAAAATAGTTGAAGGAGTAGCTCATCGAGCTTATATAGTAGGCAAGTTAATGAGCTACACAATAGTTAATGATCCTATCAAAGTCCGTGGACCCAAAAACTGGGGACGTGCGAACACGAGCGCATATGCGCAGATAGGCCCAGTACATAAGCCCAATGAGGTTCCATCCTAAAACCAATTGGCAATAGGAAGAGTAGCTCATCGAGCTTATATAGTAGGCAAGTTATATCTCGATTTTAGATGTGGGACGTTTATATTCAAACATATCCACAAACTCAATATTGGTGAGCCGGAAAGAGTTGAAGGAGTAGCCGAGCATGTCGACTCCACGTGCCCAGAATGGCTTGTCCCCCTTCCCTCTCGGAATATAATCTTCAATTCCCATTTTAACCTCGGCATTCCTCTCAATTTCCATCTTTACCCCTCCTCCTTCTACCTTCATCAGCTCCTTCAGCACCACCACTGCGGCGGCGCGGTCGCACACAGCCGTGTGCAGTTTCAGCACCACCACCCTCGTATGCCGTCGCATGGAAGACGCCAATTCCGCCGACCGACGCCAATTCTGAAACGTCCTCCCAGGGGTTGACGTTGATCTCGTGTTCTATAATCTTCTGGAAGGAAGGGAGGCCGGAATCGGTGTACTGGAGGATCTTGAGCGTTGATTCTAGGTCAAAAGATTCCACCTCCAACGCGGGACACTCTTTGGGGACGGCGAAAGAGAAAGATTGCATGGTGCGATGGAGGTGGAGCAATGGCGGGTGAAAAATTACGTGCCTTCTTTGAATGATACCGAATCATGGTCCTGGTTCGTGTTAATATTTTCTTTTGGTTTCCTTTGACCCAAAAAATATATTTTCTTTTGGTTTTTGCTGAACCGATTTTTGATTTATTGATATGTATTGAGAGAGTTACTTTACAAAATCACACAAGGGACGACTGCTAAGGATTTGTTTGATAAACTAACTTATAAAGACATTATTAGTGATAAATGAATCTTTTAAGAAAAAGAGGTTTTATAACTTTGGTTTTTGTGCTCAAAAAGGTGGTTTTAAGCTTGTAATTTTGTAAAAGAATGTCATTATAAATTGTGATGGCCGAATACTATTTTTTTTAGAAATTTCTCTATAATTTACAATGTCATTATAAATTACTATGACAAACAAACCCTAAGAGAGATCACATCTCATAATACAATAAGGTTTATTAAGATGTATTATCTTAACTTAAATCATAATAATATGTTTTAGTGTAATTTATATTAATTATCTAAAAGAGATGCATAAATCTTACGTGTCGACTTTACGTTTAATTCGTCTACACATACATCATCATTTAACTATCATATGTCACATAATCCAACCTTTTTACAAATTAAATTACAACAATGAATCTAGTTTAATTATATATTAAACTTTGTTAAATTAAATAAATTTAATTAAAGACACAAACATAAATCAAACGTGATAACAACCAAAAGTTATCCTTGAAAATAATTATTTCTAATGATCAAACATAGGGTTATTTATTACGAGCACTAGCATGGTGTTCATGCAACTTCTCTTGATAACATTCCTCTCTTTCCAATGAATACTCCCGACTCTCAAAGCCCTACCCCACAGAACATTCTCGTGCCTCCAATAATCAACCAACTAATCCAGCGGCAACTAGTGATACTTATGGAGGCCAACCACCAGGCGACACTCTAGACCCCCGACCATCCTAGGCATGTCTTTTTCGCAAGAACGACCATGCACAAACCCCGACAATCTCTTTCAACCTGATCAAATCCGGTAAAGTTACGGTGACTTATCCAATAGGAGAAGAAGGCTCCCCATGGATATTAGTGGACAATAAGGTGATGGAAGCATTGGCGGCCACATTGAAATGCTTTGTTGTTGTAAAGTTTCTAGGAAGAATGATTTCCAAAAGATTCATGTTTCACTCGAAGCCTTCACCAGCAAAACTCCTGACTCCATAATAGTCGAAATTGCAACTAGAAACTCTCATGCAGTTATGATTTTTACCTCGGAAACCATTCAAGCAAATCCTTCTGATCTAGATTATGCCATGGCTGTTGATCGTGTTGAGCATGTCGTTGGGATTACGGAACATGCTTCCAGTGATGTGATGATGGATGGCGATGTTCAGGATAAGGCGGGTAGTCCCGTCACTCATGCCCAATAAGTTCTCCTTATGACAGGGTTCCATTATCATATCCAGTATCTGATGATAGGTACTGTCAAAGACAACTTTAAGAGATTTATGTGTTATTTGCTCAGGAAGTTTTGCCCTGACTTTGTGGCCCTACTTGAGACTCATGTAGAAGGGGGGTTAGGGAGACATAATAGCAATTCCATATCTGCTTATCAGGTAATCGGAGGAGATTTTAATGTGATTCTCAGTTTAAATGAGCGACAAGGGGGATCAAGGAGACTTAATAGCGATTCCATTAGCTTTGGCAATTGGGTGTACCAACACCGGCTCATTGACATAGGCTTTGAGGGGACCCTTTTCACATGGACCAAGGCACTAACATGGGGACTCTGATTCAGAAACGACTTGGTCGGATCTTTCTCAATATGGTTGAGAGGTTGAAGTGGCATGACGTTGTAGTCAACCATCTCCCTCGAATGTCTTCTGATCACAATCCTATGCTTCTCTCATTTAATGAAAGGAGTTGTTAGTAATGCTTACGGAAATATTATATGCTAAGAGAGAATTGTGGTTAAAGAATATTGTTAATCAACATCACATGATTTTCTAGAAGAGACTTTATGACCCCCTTCGATTAATTTATGACTCTGGCACTACATTAATGGTATGTTCGGCATGTGACTTATCGTGACTTATTACGACTTATTTGCCCAGATGAGTCTTCGAAGCTTAAGTCTACCCAAAAAACGCGTTCGGTATGTTCCTGACTTATCGTGACTTATTTTTGGACAAACAAATTAGTTACATTCTCCAACTTACATGACTGATGGCTGGACTTATCTCAATTTTTTTTCCCATATTCCCCCCTACCCCGATACCTCTCACTGTTCTTCATCCTTCTTCCCTAGTTTATCATCGTTCTCCCTTCCCTCTCGATCTCCGACATCTTCGACCTCGGTCTCTCTCGATCTCCAGCGACATCCGACCTCGGTCCCTCTCCGACCTCAGTCCCTCTCGATCTCCGACATTGTTGTCTCATCTCGTTCCTATTTTCCCATCTCGCTCACCTTCAGATTCTAGGGTTCGCGGCGTTTTTCCGGCTCTCGTGTCCCCGTCGTCGGCATCGGATCTCGCGTCGCTGTCTCCTTCCTTTGGCGTCGCTGGCTCGCCGTCTCCTTCAAGGTTCTCTCCATCAATTTATAGATTTAGGGCTTTTTCATTAGTTTTTGCCTATTGTTTGATACTCATCTCTCCATCAATTTACAGATTTTTGTTTTTACATATTTAGGGCTTTTTCATTGGTTTGCCTGTTGTTTGATGTTGCAGAGCAGGAATTCATTCGATTGTTTGAAAATGTCAAAGCTTGCCATTCTGGTTGTTGTTGGCCTGTACATTCTACTTATGTTGGTATTATCTTGATGTGGAAGAGAGTAAATTTTGGCCTTTTAAAGCTTCAAAAAATGCTTTCTTATAGCATGTTAACATTGCATATTTGAACTCTTATGAGTTGTTTGTACTTTGTCAACTTTTATGTGATGCTTTCTTATAGCATTTTTTGTGCTCAGTGTAGCACCTTATGCTAAAAGTTATCCTTGCATATTTGAACTCTTATGAGTTGTTTGAACTTGGTCAACTCTTATGTGATGCTTTCTGGAACTGTTGTATTATCCAGCTTGCAGACAACTCTTTGTGTTCGGTTCAAAAGTGAAGTGGTTGCTTGCGGTGTGGTCTATGTTGCTGCCAGGTGGTTTCAAGTTCCCCTTCCTGAGAATCCTCCTTGGTGGAAGGCATTTGATGCAGAAAAATTTGGTATAGATGAAGTGTGTAGAGTACCCTATGTTGTTGTAGATGTTTTATGTAAGTAGTTCAATATTACAGATTAATGGATTCATGTATTGCCATCTACTATGTTGTTGTAGATGTTTTTTCATGAATTAACATTCAAACCTATTAGCTCAATGGTAGAGCAACGTGCTTTATGTACGTGGATGTGGGTTTGAGTCCCACATAGGCTAATCTATATTTATTTCAATGCTCTTATGATCATGGTTAAATTGGATTAGTAAAGCTTTGTGTGGCCTTGTATCAACTTTGAGGAAGAAACAATCAAAATTTGGGAAAAAATATCAATGCATATGATACCCCTCATAAAATTAAATTAAGGGTAGTTTTGTAATTTTCATCTAAAATTAAGTCGGGATAAGTCATTGATACCGAACGCGTCCTAAGGTTTCAGCCATCAGATTCAGCTTCAGCCCCCAGCTTAAATTCTTCCAATCAGCTTCAGCCCAATTCAATTCCTACTTCAGCTTCAGCCTCAATAAATCTCAGTCATACCGAACAGACCATAAGTCATTAGTTTAAGAACATTCTTACGAAAGGGTTGTCATATCCATTGTTCCAAGAATTCGAATACAGTTTTTGAATTCGCTAACCTCCTGATCCGACTATAGGGAGTTATTAGTAATGCTTATTATTAGGACATAATGTTAGTCGCTAATATTGATATCTTTTTTGTTACATAATCTGTAACTATATATACTATTAATATATGGAAAAATCACTAAAAATTATAATAACTTTCAGTAAAAATAATCCTAACTTTCGAATTAACTTAGTAATCATGAATTTTGGGAAGCTAGCCCATGCCACAATAGCGTAATATAACGACAAATTTATATATATTTGGAAGCAGAAAACAAGAAAAACATCAAAATCTACTATATATACATATGCTAAATCAGAATATCACTGAAGCCACGTGTCACTCTATAATAAGACAGATCATTATTTGTCATCGCCACAATTTTCCACATAATTTAATTTGATTAAAAAATATTATATTTATTTCCAATTTTAAGCCTTAGTGATAGTTTTATAATTTTTTTGAATATGATTTAGTATATCTTTATGTACTTATGATGTATTACTCTCATTTTCTAGTTTGCTTAAAAGGAATATCAAATTATTAATTGATTATAAAAATAAAAGTAAAAAACTAAATCTTATAAGTTTCGAATTAATATATGATATATGAACACTTAAATTTTTATACAAGTGAAAACATCAAACACACATTTATTTATCTGATAAAAATATAGTTGTGCGATTTTTTTTTAATAAATAAAAAAAAAAACTATGATAAGAGTGTCTCACCTAATTATTTAAAAAATATTGTTCATCTAAATAAAAAATTATTTAAACTAGTACTGATAAAATATAACTGTTTTTAATATTGTTTCTTCTAAATATAAGATCGATATATATTTTTTATAACAATAGAGTATATTCACTTAAAATTTTACACAAGTCGGTGCATGACTCGGGATAAAGCTAGTGTATGATCTCTATGTAAAGGTAGTTGAAGAATGGGCTACCCACTTAGCATTTGATACACCAATCGAAATCAAGAATTGAAGTAATACTCGTGGGGAAATGGTCCTCCTGATTTTAATCTTTGTTTGTTTGTGAGGGCGGGGCGGGGCGTAAAGGTTTTACAGGGAAAAACTAAATTGGCGCGCAATGAGTTGTTTGGCGTAAATTGTAGTACAAATCCAAATCCCTCGAGAATGGGGGGCAAGTGTCAGGGTCATTGGGCAGCAGCGGAAGCTTAGCCCTGAGATTGGGACAGACCCTCTTCTTCATGGATTTCTACACTTGCACTGCTTTCTGGTAAACACCCCTCTCTTTGAAACTGGCTTTTGTTTTTTCTTTTGCTTAGCAGTTAATGTCTCTCTTGTAATAATGAACTTGTCAAGCTAGGTTAACACCATCATATATACTTTGATGCTATACATGTATTATATTATTATATAGTAGCTGTACGTTTCTGAACGCATGCAGTTTCCTGGTAACGGTAGTCCCTTGGAGCGTAACACTGGCGTTGTTGGATGCATACTACGTGTTTGTGAAAAGCCCAGCTCGCCATGTTGGGTTCATGACCCTCATTGTTATTGGGGACTCCGTATGTACCTCCCTCTAATCGTCAACTCTAGCTACTGCGCGCATGTATCTGATGTTATTATAGCTAGCTGAAGCTGAGGTGATCAGTTTTTATTCCGTGATCAGGTACTGGCATTCCTTTCGCCAGCGTGGCACAGCTTCTGCTAGCTCCTGAGTTTGTGGATCCTTCATAGATATCCCCTCTCGGCTGCTGTGGCCTTCTTCTCTTCGAGCCTCTCCATCACATCCTCTCTCTTCAATATTTGGGTTCTGCCTAGATTGTAGCTGGGAACGTGATAGATAATACAAAACTATTAGGGCCCGTTTGGTTTGAGCTTATGCAAACGTGATAGATAATACAAAACTATTAGGGCCCGTTTAGTTGATATAACAAGGTAGGCCAAATGTTATGGGAGTACATAGTTATTACATGTGAATACTGCTGGGAAATTCTTCAATATATATATGAAGGCTCGAATGAAGGGTAAAAGCCGGACGTATATGTATTCAGAAACATATGTAGGCGAATCAAAGGAGTAGATAATACAAAGCACTTTCCTTTCCTGTGGAGGATGGATGTATGATTCAGAACTTCATCTCATCTTTGTGGTATACATGGAAAACTACGGAAAGGCCATAACTAATGCCAACCAGTGCCGCCATGCCTGCAAGGAGAATCATTAAAACTAAGAGAATTAAAAAAACAAGGTGAAGTGGCTATTATATTGATGGATGATTACCATAGCATATAGATGCTTGAAGTCTGTCTTCCTTGTTACACACAGGCACGAGTGATTTGGGCGGTTTCAGTATCATACAAGCGAAAAAAAGTATAGCAAGTAGAAAGAAGAGGCTGTAGTTAGTCCCTATGAGAAGGACAGTTGCTGTTCATATCAAGCATGAGTAAGTCAGATCTGTCTTGTAACTAATTTGTTAACTGAAAAGCTGAGTAAACGGTGGTGGGAAGGAATTACCAGAGTCAACACAGTTTGCAAGCTTGGATTGCCAAGGGGCCATGGAATCATCCTGGACGGATGAGGAAGCTGCGTGCATAATCATGGAGCCAGTGAGCAGAACCAGAAACACCAAGGAGACCCCGGAAATCAAGGCCACTCTCATCGCTGTTCATACACAAGACTAGTAGTAATACTAATTCCAATCAATTTGTGATAAATGAGAAGCGGAATTACCAAAGCATAGATAGGTGGGAATGTCGAAGGGATGGGCAGAGGAAGCAACCAATTGCAAGATGATGGAAACAAGCACCAACCCACTTCCCAGTTTCTCCCTGGCAACCCTCTCTCTCATGTCCAGCGACCAGATCCCGTCACCGGCGAAGGACAGTTTGACGAACAACAAGATCCCAAGCCAAAGCGGCAACTGCGCCGTCCGTTGGATTGTTTTACTTGGGGTGCTCCAGCAGCTCATTAGATTAACAGCAGATCCGCTCGCGTACAGAGGAATCCAGAGATACCAATCTATACATCCGATCAATTGTTATTAGGGAAAATGTTGTCATTTTAAGGGAAATTAATGGTGAAGGGGATTGGTTACCCATGTCGTTGAACTGGAAAGAAGCAGAGACGGCAAAGAGGACAGCCATTAGGAGGGAGGAAACCCAGTATAGCTTCGTGGGTGGCGCCATTTTCCTTTCCCCCAATTTGGTCAACGGAAGATGATCGAAGACGGACTTTTGGATTCTGATTGGGCGAAGTTCAAGTGATGGAGAAACACAAATTAGGTGAGCACTACCAATGGTGCAATTTGGACCGATATTTATGTTACCCATCAAACTTCGATCATCTTGCACAGCTTGCCAAAGGTTTTAATTTTAGTAGACAGTCAACAGGTGCACGTTGCCTGAGCCAAATTTTAGAACTTTTTATATTGAGCAAATTACATGTTTCATGTTTTTTTGTCCTCAATTCAACACCATTTTAGCTTTTAGTAATTAAGGAAAGCCAGGCCAGGACATAATAGTGCGTAATACAACGACAAATTTGAAAACAAGAAAAACTTTCACGAGTAAATAATCTCACACAATCCAAACATGATTTCAACTATGACAAGTCCAAGCACAAAATTTGATCGGAAATCCTTGGAACAAAGCTAGAGCTACACCACGAACCGCCATTTGAGATAAAGCAGTAAGCAATATGATGAGCAAGGAAGCATATGCTCACAGCCTCCTTCCCCTTCTACCACCCTTTCTGCGGGTGCTGTCAGTTGGAATGGGTGTGACATCCTCTGTTCGTTAACAAGACAAAATCAGAAAATAAGCCAACGCTTCCGAGAAGGCATAATAGGTAGAAATATACGCCTTACAAGAGAATACATATAAGTCAAAAGAGAAGTTCTTACCAATTCGGCCAATTTTCATCCCCGACCGAGCAAGAGCTCTGAGTGCAGACTGAGCACCTGGCCCAGGAGTTTTTGTTTTGTTTCCACCGGTAGCACGGAGCTTGATATGAAGAGCAGTGATACCCAGCTCCTATAGTATAGATACACAAGCTCAGAACTATTCTGACCTCAAGTGAAAAAGTATGTAGAGATTTGGGATCAAACAAAAACAATGCACACAAGACATGATGAAATTGCCACATTTGTGGGCCAAATTTAACAAAGCAGAATCCTTATTCTGTTCACAATTTATTGTTAATCTGCTTAAAAGGAAAACACAAGTACGTGTTTGAGAAAGATATACCTTGCAACGCTGTGAAACATCTTGGGCTGCAAGCATAGCAGCATAAGGGGAAGATTCATCTCTGTCAGCCTTTACCTTCATGCCACCTGTTCCATATATATGGGAAGATGCTGTGAGGAAAAGTAGACAAATATGCAAAATCCAGGGAAACAATATATTGCCATTATTTTTAATAAATGTCAACTTCAAAAATCAAAATGTGATGTTTAGATATGGCTACAATGAACGGATTTTCAGTGATAATTACATTATAATAGCAACTTAATCATAACAAACCAGGGAGGAGGAAATGGTGCAAGACAAAATCTACAAAAACACACAACCAAGGCTTCAACACAATCCACATAAACCAGTAATGAAACTTAACAATAATATAAAGGCAGACAACCTACACACGATATGATTCATAACTACCTGCAGCTAAATCCAATTACTATAAGACCATTAGATAGTTGAAACCGTGAAAAAGAAATCATATTTTAAGAGAATTCAAATACTAGAACTGAATATTGAAGAAAACAGGACAGACAAGTTTAATTTGATACCCATGCACTTAGTAGTGCTGCCAAAATGCAGTCCATCATGAGATAAGAAACAACTTTAGAATACAATTTAGAAAGGGCAACATTTGAACAAAATCAATAGAACCATTTCAACAACTGAAACTTGCCGGCAGTTAACGTATGCAGACAAGGGAGGTACGAATGCATTAACACTGTATAAGAAAATTTGATACAGGATAGCAGCATTTCATTGTCAACTAACAACACCAGTATATTAATACCGATACAAATTCATGTTTAACATTACTGCCTACTAAATTCACAGCTACTGAATCGTACTTACCAGTTATGCGAACCATTGTTTCCCTCCCGGACAGATCGGTCACGTGCTGCGTTAATAAGGAAAAAAAAAATCAAAACTTAAGCTGCGCAGAAATAAACAAAATTGGAAGCCATTCAAGCAGAGACTTACGATGAATGTATCGTTGAACGATGCAAAAATGTGAGCGACACCGAATACGTGCTCCCCGGGCTTCACAGTTGGTCCAAGAGTAACAGTCTCCTCCTTAGGCTCCTTCGTCTTTCTCTTCGACGACTATCAAATCAAAACGAAATCGAATACAGAGATAGAATTAAGAAAACGCGCATCCTATTACTCGGACTTGTTCGCAAAATTCTCCAATTTTCCCCCAAACCAAACAAAAAATCGGATTTTCGTGGAAAGGTTAAACGAAGGAGACTCACCATGGTTGAGGATGCGAGTGAGATAGATCTGGTTAGGGGTTCCTCCAATCTCTCTGCCTCCAAACACCTTTCAGCAAAGGAGGGAGAAGTGAGTGCAGAGTCGAGTTATATACTAGGGTTTTGGGATTCCGCTGCGTGGACATTGGGCTGGGCATCTCGTTATGAAGTTATTTGAGCCCAAATAAGACCAGCCTATTTTTGAAAAATAGGATTACCTTGCTTCTGAAAATACTAGTGAGCTGAGTACATAACTTAAAGATAAACCATGGAGATAGATCCTGATCGTTAGATACACTCCATCCAATGGCTATAAATTAATCCGTGTTATTTAAAACATTTATTAAAACGGAATATTTAGGTAATTTACACATAATCCTAAATCCCAAATTTTCTTTTTGCAGGAAGCTTCTATGGCGTAGTTGCTTCCTCTCCATTCCGTAAGCTCATTCCTCTCCCTCCTTAAAGCTGGTTCCTCTACTCGCCACCATGAAGTTCCTTCCTCTTCCTTCCGCAAAGCTTTCCTGAATCTTTGCACCTGAAGCTTTGTTTGATCCGCGAAGATGTTGGTAGAAGAACTTCTGCTGTCAAAATTTGGTTTTCAGTTCGTTAATCATCCTTGTGACCGTGGTGAGGTGAATATATCGAATTCTAAATCTCTAGTTGTATTATGTGTTGATTTTTTTTGGTTCAAATTAGGGTTTGTCTACAGAGATCTGGATAAAAGATTGTAACACCCCCAAATTTTAACTCATTTGGAAAGGTATTACCGCTAGTGACCTCAGACGTTATGTCCGATGTCACCCAAGGCTTTACCAGTTTGTACCAATCATAACACGACAATTGTAATACAAAATATCATAATTTTATTTAAACCATAGTCGCGGAATTACAACACAATTCCAAATGTGACAAAATACAACGTCATTACAATACAGTGGAAGACTTAAAATAATTTACAAGAGTATTGACCTATGTGGTCAACGCCCAAGAATCGTAGCCTGATTAAAACATTTTCAAATACCGTTCATGTTCATAGTCGATCTAGCCTTCATGGATCCTGCAACCTATCTGATGTGTCAAAACGGACGGACGACACCAACCATGACGATGCAGATAACAAATACAATTAGTTAGTCTAAATGAATAGACTAGCAAGGGCACAAAGCATAGACATTTACATTAATACACACAAATATTTAAAACAAGTTGGTGTTTTGGTTCACAACCAACCTCACCGCTTTACTTGAAATCAGATTAGAAAGAGGACTTTACTCCGACCCCAGTCAAGACGAATTCTCCTAACTGCACTACTCTTAGCTGCAATACTCTCCCAAGAGTATTCTAAAATATGTGCATCACCACACTTAACTTATAAATACATCACTCTTATTCCTTAAGAAGTTCGAAAGAACTCGGCGTATGAGATAACGCTTACCCCCATAACCCTCATTACCTCAGGATTATCAACATATCTTATCTTTAAACTGTGACCTTTCTATTTAAGTGGTCACCTCATAACACAATAACTTTACGACTTAATCTTCTTTCAAGAGTTGCACCTTAAGCCTTATATAGATCACATACTCACAAGATGTCAATCCTTAACAGTTCCCAGGAGTCATAACTTTTCATCCTCTGGAAATTTCACTTATTGAGTCCAACGACTCGTATTGTCTTTAAAGGACTTATTTCTGACTTAAATCCTTATATTCTGTATACAATATACTATCCATCCAGGACTTAATTGTATTAATTTCTTATAATACCTCAAACGAATCTCCGATAGATCTCCCCAAAGGACACCTATGATTTCGTACACTTGGTTTTCCCAAAAGCTTTAACTATTGTTCCTACATTGGGTCATACTTTACTTATGATCCTGACCATCCTAACTCCGGATTCACAGTCTTACTCAAGACCACAATAGGGAAAACGAGTTCAAGAAGAATCATTTCCTTCCTCGATTATTCATTCACAACACTTTACCCACACTAATGCATACAACTTGATTAAGAGTAGATACAGAGCTTTTAAACCTTAGGGTGACAATCACGTCAACCCAAATTAATACAACACCCAAGACTTATTAAACATGTGCTTAACCGCACTTATCTTATTTAATTCCAAAATGATCAACACGTTATAAGCTTTTAAATATATATGCCTTGTCACGCATAACACATATTTAAGGAATGAACCTCACAGAGTCCAAACTTCTACTATCGCTGGGTCTTAATCGCCCTTAAAAGAATGAACCTCACAGAGTCCAAGCCTTTTTATCTATCGAAGGAATGAACCTCACAGAGTCCAAGCCTTTTTATCTTTAGGGTCTTGATCGCCCTTTTTACCAAGTTATAAAGAAATGAACGGACCTCTCGGAGTCCAGGCGTTCCTACGAATACTCGTGCTAACTAACAGTTCAAGCACAACAATAGTATATTTCACATTAAAGCCGTCCTGACAATCAACTTAAACACAGATATAATGGAAACAACTAATCCTTACCTGGACTTAGCTTTCATGCAACCCACGTGCTATTCTAGCATCGAGTTCATATTAAATTCACAATAATACCAACACGGTAATTAACACACAATACTCGGGTAACATTAAACAATTCACATAGTAATAATCCTTCTTAAAGCCTTCCAGGCAATCAACTTAAACACATATGTAATAGAAATGACTAATCCTTACTTTGGATTAGAGTTCCTACAAATATTAACTTATTAAGGAACGACAAATCCTTACTTGGATTAGTGTTCCCACAATACACACGCTATTAAGTATTAAGTTAATATTAAATTCATAACATCACCTTTAAATTACGTTATTAATGAATTTAGTTCCCAAACAAGGCAATAGTTTTTCATCCCATTTTAATTAACAATTAAACAATTGATAATTACTGAAACATGGAATGATTAAGCAAGAGTGAACCGCCACTTGCCTGGAATAGATTCGGCGATGAATCTGGACGAGACGATTACCGAAAATATCCTTTTCGAGGATATGGCCTATGCCTCAGATTGCTCGCTCGAATAATTTCGGGTTAAATCTGGACTGGAAGGGTTTTGGGCCTCTCGGCCCAACAACAATTAAACAAGGGGGGACCCACTTCACCACTGTTCATCTCCATCTTTCTTCACCCAAATAACAGCAACAACACAACAATGAACAGGGACAACAACTGCAACAACCACGCGGGGCTTCGCCGAGGCTTCTCGACGCCGGAGATCTGACGCCAGGGATGGAGCCGCGCTGGGGAGGAGGAGCAGCACCACAGTGGTGGCTCGGACAGCAGCACGGCTGAGCAGCAGAGGCGCACAGCAGCGGCTTGACTCCGTCTTTGCCGGGAAGGGAGTTCGGCGAGCTGGGAGATCGACGACCGAGAGGCGAGCTCGGCGGGAGGCGGCATCAGGGATGGCGATGGCGAGCTCGGAGGTCGTGTTTCGCCGGGAAAGAAATGGCGAGAGACGAGAAAGAGATCGGAGGGAGATCGGGAAAGAGAGTGAAAAACAAGAGAGGAGAGATATGCTATTTATAGCCTAGATATTTTGGAGATATTTGTACAAATATCTTGTATAAATATCTTGTGTAAATATCTTACACAAATATCTTGCGTAAATATCTTACACAAATATCTTGCGTAAATATCTTACACAAATATCTTGCGTAAATATCTTATACAAATATCTTAGCCCTGAAATTACATCGAATGTAATTTATTCAACTTAGAGAATTATTACGGAGATCGTGGATATTACTGAAAATCCAAACTCCACTGAAAGCGAAAAATTAATCGAACGAAGGATGGAGAAATTATCCAAATACCCTTACTAAAATTGAGGGATATTACAAAGATTCTGGCAGAAATTGTGTTCATGTTGATTGAATTTTGACAATCAACCTTGAGAATATGCAAGTGGTTTTGTGGTTGAAGAATAGATCTAGTTGTTTTCTATTTGATAGATTTTATGAACTTGTGTTGTTCGTCAAACCTACAAAGAATGCCTGCAGTAGGATAGGCAGCCACTTTGTCAAGTAATGATAATCTACACTGATTATAGCTTTTAGGTGTCTCTATGCTTTTGTACATGCCAAATCCTGTGGTTGTGAACATACTGACCAGAGTTGAGGAGATCATACCGAAATGGAAGATCGTCCCGACAAAGGATGTTATTGATTCAGCATTCAAAGACCCTACGAAGCGAGAGCAAGTAGACAATACAATTATTGATTACTTAATCGATCTTATCAATGCTTACATTTATTTTCTAATTTAGTACGTAATTGAATACATATTTGGTTTTGGTTGCATTGCTTCTTGCAGATTCGAAGAAAGAGCCTCATATACCAAGAGAAACCTAGGCTGAAAACATCTCTAGAAATGCTGAGAGCCAACATCAATCTCGAGCACAGCTTGAATGAGGTTGGTCTGTTTTCAACACACTTTTGGCTTACAAGCTAGCTAGCTAGCTAGCTAGTGGTCCGTTGTTCCCTGCATAACAACATGATATATGGATAAGTCTTTTTATATCTCTTGGAATCTAGCTTGTAATTTAATTAACAACATTCCCAAACAGAAGATTTGAGTGTAACAAAAGGACAATGCTTAATTACTGCCCCCACAGATTCGGTTTCCATTCTTGGTGTTACACGGGGAGGCGGATACAGTGACGGACCCAGAAGTGAGCAGGGCGCTGTACGAAAATGCTGGCAGGCGGATACATTGAAAGAACTTAAGACTCCAAGGCTCCAAAATTTCTGCATTTGCCACAAACTGCAAGTCTATAATGACACCTATGATGTACTAGCCATTTTATGTCACTGAATACAATATTCTAGAGCTTGTTCATCCTTTATTTAGGTTGATTTTCTGTTTGTTTTGAATAGAATAACATGTAATTTAATATCTTGCAGATATGATTGTTCATCCCGGACCACCTACTAGGGCAGCTGGAATTTTTGCTGAATCAAGAAGAAGATGGATTACTACTTCCTACATGGCCTCCAATGCTGTGTAAGTATTAGAATTTCCATCAAGCCTCCAATGTTGCATCTCCAACAAGAAAAGAAAAAATACAATAACATATTGATTACTACTTCCTACATGGCCTTATATGTGAAGGATTTTTTTCCAATCTAGAAGAAAGAAAAAAAATAGGAATGTTTCGGTAGACATTCTCGTATGAAGGAAAACAAAACAGAATAAGTAATAATCTAGAAATAGTCAAATTCAATCAATCAAATAGCTATAAGCTAGGGGGACATGATAAACAAAATGGAGTTGTTACTGAAAGAAATCATATAAAAGAATTACTTTGTGCATTAAGAGAAGATCTTTTGACCCATTGCTAGAAAGATCGGATTGACCAGATGTTTTGAGAGCCCTTTTTGCAAACGCCTTCTTAGTAGTCCCTCTATTATTCTGTTTCCTGCCATCTTCTTCTTGTGAGATTGTATATGTTTTTTGGAATTTTTGTTGTTTCTTTTTTATATTTTGAGTATTTTTGTGTCTTGTAGTGAGTCAGTTTACTCTGTATGGGTTTTTGAAGGGTAACAAGCCAGATTTTCATGTGGCAATGCCACCTCAAAGAGCAAAGCCTTTCTATGAATCTGTGGTTGAGAAATTCGAGAAGACTTACACACCAGACCTTGTTAAAGGTAACATAGGATCTAATTGTATTATCCATGTAAAGAGATTAAAACAATAAAATTAAATTTTCAATGTGTTACTGATTTCAGTGATAAGTTTCATGTTGGATTTCATGTTATTGCTTTCTCGCATCTGACATGTACTTGTATCTCATTGTCCTATTAATTATGCAAGCGCCTTAGTTGTTTTTTTTGATTTGTTTATGAATGTTGTCTTATAATCATTCAAAATCGCAAAAACACTTTAAAGTCTATTAGCTCAAATGGTAGAGCAATGTGTTTATACACATTGATGTGGGTTCGAATCCCTCATAGGTTATCTATCGTGCTTGTGAAAATACAATGATATTCAGCAGGTTCATGAGTTTACTATTGTTGGTTCGTGAGTTTACTCTTGCAGGTTCATGAGTTTACACTTGCAGGTTCATGAGTTTACTCTTACAATTTCATAATTTTTTTTGCAGGTTCATGAGTTTACTCTTGTATGTTCATGATTTTTTCCTCATAGTTTCATACTTTTTTTTTGCAGTTCCATAAATTTATCTTGCGGGTTCATGAGTTTACTATTACAGGTTCATAAGTTTACTCTTATAGGTTCATGAGTGTAACTTGTAGGTTCATGAGTTTTTATCTTGTAGGACATGTGTTTTCATGAGTGTTTTCCTTGCAGGTTCACGAGTTTTATCTTGCAGGGTTCATCGTTTCAAACTTGCAGGTTCATGAGTTTTAACTTGCAGGTTCATGCATTTTGTCTTAGAGATTCATAGGTTTTCCTTGCAAGTTCATTTGTTTTTTTATGAACCTATGGTACACTTTTGTGAACCAGGTTTACTACTGCATTGTGTTTATTATCAAAAAAAATATATACTTGGGATAAAATAATCTCATGATCCCGCAAGACTATTTACATGAACATGCAAGACTAATGACATGAACCAGCAGAACTATCAACATTTTGATCGGGAGAAAAAAAAAGTGTACCTGGTAGGTTCATGTGTATCAAATTGTAGGTTCAGACGTATCAATGGACGAGTTCATGTGTATTACGATCAGGCCCATGCTACTTTTTAATGAACTAGTGGTACATTTTTATGAACATGAAGGTATACTAGTGTATTGTGTTTAGTAGCAAAAAATATAAATAAAACAAGGCTAAGAACAAGCTCATGAACACATATGACTATTTATATGAACCTGTAAGACTAATGACATGAACCTATACGACTAATGACAAGAACCTATACGGTTTTCAACATGAACGAAAAGCACCCTTATATATGAGCTTGTACAATATGAAACATGAACCTGTAAAACAAAACTAATGAACCTATAAGATAAAACATGAACCTGTTAGTTAAAACTCATGAACCTGCAAGTTAAAACTCATGAACCTATAAGATAAAACTTATTAAATTACAAGATAAAAAACTCATGAGCCTGCAAGATAAAAAACTCAAAAACCTCAGAAAAAATCCATGAACTTGTAAAACAAAACTAATGAACATGTAAAACAAAACTAATGAACCTGTAAGACAAAACTCATGAACCTGCTAGTTAAAACTCATGAACCTGCTAGTTAAAACTCATGAACCTTAGAAAAATCTCATAAACTTGTAAAATAAAACTCATGAACCTATACGACATAACTCATGAACCTACAAGTTAAAACTCATGAACCTACAAGTTCAAATGCATGAACCTGCAAGGAAAAACTCATGAACCTGTAAGATTATCGGCTTAAACTTCTCTTGTAGGGTTTATCAACCTCTAAAATGTAGCCTATGATGGATTTGAACCCACATCCATGTGAATAAACACATTGCTCTACCATTTGAGCTAACAGGCTATGACAACCAATACACAATTTCAGCCTTTTGTCATTCAAAGTCAACACATGAAAGACGAATTGCACAAACCCAAAATCAAAGCTTTACATTCAAGTCCAAGAGTATAAATAACCTAGGTTTTATTAAAAACTTGCTAGGTTCATGATAATTAATCAAATGATTCAAACACTTTGTCTAACAGATAGACATCTCAAGGCCTATAAAACATTTGTCTATCCAGCATTCTGCATAGAAAACTAGTAAATCCAGAAAGAAAATTCATGAACCTGCAAGTTAAAACTCATGAACCCGTAAGTTAAAACTCATGAACATGCAACAAAAACTCATGAACCTGTAAGATAAAGCTTATGAAGCTATAGCTACATAAAAAACTCATGAACATAAAAGATAAAACTCATGAACATGTAAGATAAAACTCATGAACCTGCAAAACAAAACTAATGAACTATAAGACAAAACTCATGAACTTGCAAAAAAAATCATGAACCTTTATTGTAAGGTTTATGAACCTTGAAATAGTAGTAGGCCAGCTAATTTAGTTCACTGAAATGACTTAGATACTTATGCACGAATCACGATTCATAATCTGTTCATAAACTATGGATATGACCATCTAATTTATGTTCGACTAATCAGAGCCAAAGATAAAACGAGCCACTCTAGGCCAACACTCACACTCCACCAAAAATCAATATATGTAAATAGATAACAAATTGCAGCAATCACATTGCTGTTCAGAATAAGACTATAATACAGCTTATGGCTGTTTCTAATGCAGAAATGATAGATTAGAGAAGCTCTGAGGGTAGAAGTTTACACAACAACAACAATCGACCCAGTATAATCCCACCAACGGTAGGGTCTGGGGGGTCCAGATGTACGCACCCATATCCCAAAGTAATTCGAGAGGGTGTTTCCCGATAGACCCACAAGATACTGACATACAAGCTAGAAAATAACCAAAACAAGCAGAGAAATAACCAAAACAAAGCAGAAATAACCAGAAAAGCGGGAACCAAGAGACAACTTAAAGGATAATGGAGGGAAATTCTCAAGTGCAAAGCTATGAAAAATATACCATGCAATTCTACTATAATGTGCTTGCATCAAGTCAAGAATATCTTATATACTTAACACTTTAAAGTGAAAACCATCCATTAGACCAAATTGATTGAGAGGACAATATGAATAAGGAATGACTTCGCCATGTATAAGACTGGGGTCAGGTCATGCAGAGGATATGTGATCGTAGAAGGAGAATAATGAACTCTGGTAAACCACTAAACAAGTACAATTGAGCAGGGGATAGGCATCTATCTGAGCAGATATAAAAAACTATACGAATCATATAGCTCCAAATCCATTCGAATTGTGGAATTTTCTACCTCCACAAAATAACTCCTCCTAATTGCAAGCGAACAATAATCCACACCACTAGAATTTATCACAACCTTATCATCTCAGTCATCAGCTAACTGGAAGTCCTCAAAATTCAGACACTTGGATTATCAAATCCGAATTCCATAAAAGAGAGGAACTCCGAATTCGACGGCACATCAAAAAAAAAGTGAAACTAACTTTTACAACTAGAACAAAGAGAATCGGCACGCTAACCTTGGGGCGCGAAGTAGCGCCGTCTCCGGAATCAAAATCATCGAAAGAAGAGGAAGACGAAGCAGAAGCGAGGACCACAGATTGGCGAGGTCGGGAGACGGTAGCGATTGGTTTGAATCGGAGATGAGGAGAAGTCGATGAGTGGTGCAGAAGCTGGCTATGGCTGTGCACCGGCGACGACGGTGAGCGGAGAGAGAAGGAGGAGGAATAAGAAGATAGGGTAGCCATGGAAAGCAAAGCGGTTGAGAGATTCGAGAACCCTCTTTTGCTCTGCACCGCTTCTCTTCTCTCTTCTCACTGAAATCTTTTCCACATTGAAACAAAATAAAGGAACATTATTTAGAGAAGCAACCTTATATCCTCCCATCCAAATTCCCCCAAAACCAATCCTTCAAATTGATTGCACTTCTTGGTCCGTGGTAATCACAGACAACAATTGACATTTTAATTGAGAGTACAAAAACAATCAAATGATGGCATCATACCTTTCTAAGAAGGATAGCAATGTCAGCTTGTGAATCTTCAATGGACTGACTCCCACATTCAAGGCATCATCCTCGCTCCCCATTGCCTATTGTCACCCACTCAATTAACCCCGTTTGCCTTTCACGAACACATTAAAAAAACAAGCACAAAAGTTTAGTGGGGCATTTCATCGAACAGTTGGCATTCGAAAACGAAAACCCCAGTTCAAAAACTCGTAATCAGCTCTGCAAAGTTCAAAACACTAACTTACAGATCTATACCATCAAATGCTTCAACATCACTAGATACATTAAATCTCCACCAAAATTAACCCTAAATCGAAGTATCTACTTGTTTTCGTCAAATCGAAACCCTAATATCTCCGTACCTTCATCGTATTCGTCGATGTATGCTCATGTGTTCTTCATCTCGTCGGACGACGACATCTTTAAGCTTCTTGCTTTGTTTTCTTCAAAAGGAATCGATTCTTCATGGATTTGTCGGACGATTCGAGCGAGAAGTTGAGGGTTCGGTTGAGTTTCTTTGAGAGTGTTTTGAGAGCGCCGTGTGCAGATTGTGAACAAATGAGTGCCTTCTTGTCTTTTGGCCTGTTTTATACGGAAGGGTATTTTCGTCATTCACTAGCATTTTGCCTTAAATTGCAAAAATGCCACCGTGCAACTACTTCTTAGGAGCTTGTTTTTTTTGCTGATTCTCTTAGAATCAATCTTGATCGTTGGTCTCCTTCATCCAAAGACTGTTATTAGTACTTAGTTTTTATCTTAAGGGGGTTATGTGTGTGAGCGGGCCTCATCGATTAATATAGAATTGCAAAGAATGTATAAATTTGTTGTTTTTGGATAGTATATTTTGTAATTTATGTCGTGAAATAAAACTTGTAGACTTTAAATTAGCACCTATTCGTGATGATAACGAATGTTATACATGTGAGCTTGTAGTTGTAGAGTATTTTAGTGATGTGGGACGGATATTTGTACAAGTATATTGTAGTGTATGTTTATTTGTAGTGAATATAAAAAATAAATTTAGCTTTGTTTTATAATAGTGAAGTATGATTATCGTACGTCGTTGTTGGCGCAGGACCAGGTCAAATGTTAAACTAAATGTTATTAATGATTTTATACGTGATGGTATATATATATTTTGTTTTTAATTTTGGTGTTGTGTTTTTTATTTTTGGTAATTACAATTTGTTCTCTATGGAGAATTTTGTTTCGTTTTTTTTAATTTGTTTAAAAAAAAAAAATAAAGGCTATATTGGTAATTTTGGATGGATGAACCCGTTTTTTTGGGTAATAAGTGACGTGTCCTTGTGTTATTTTTTCATGGAGCTCGTGGTTTAAATTTAAGTGGAGTGTACGTATTTTGAGTATAAGGAGCAAACAGTCATCTAATACGGAGTATTAATAAACTGAGTCTTTTTGTGTGTTGCGTTTATAGTTTTTATTAATAAATGGAGTCTTTTGTGTGTTGCATTTATTATTTGTATGTTTTATGTTTTTTTATTTGAGAAGTATCATTTACACTGTTTTTTTAATCTTTTGTTGTATTCACCTGACAAATCCTAGAGTTGCCTTTGCCTTCCTTTGCTATTTGTCTTCCTTTTCAAACCGGCGACTCGATGCCGGTTGGACACAGTCTCCGTTCGAGAACAAGGGATTCATTCTCAAGGCCGTTCAGGAAGAAGGGTTACATCAACCTCACCACATACCTGACAACTTTTAGGATCGGCGACTATGTCGACGTCAAGGTGAACGGTGCCGTCCACAAGGGTATGCCTCACAAGTTTTACCATGGCCGCACTCGCCGCATCTGGAACATCACCAAGCGCACCGTTGGTGTCGAAATCAACAAACAGGTTCGCTTCCCTTTCGCTGTTTTTGTTTTCTCTCTAATCTGCATTTCCAGATCTCTTGTTTAATAGGTTTATCTTACTGATCTGTCCGATGATTTTTGCTTGATTTGATGTCTCTGCGCATTTGTTGGTTTATGTGGTTTGCATTCATTGAGTTTTAATTTGTAGGAATGAAAAGGGGATCGATGTTGTTGAAGGTTTCCTTAGTTTAATGTGTTAAATCAATTGAGTTTAGGACGAAGTATGATTGTCAATTAACGGGATGATATGTGACTTGAGGATTACATTTCCGCCATATCATCTGTGTATTAATAAAATCACTATAGTGAAATGATTGTGTTGTTAAGCACAAATATGTATTTGTATCGCTAATCTGTGCTTGTGTTTTGCAGTAGGATGGTAAAGTGGTCTTTGCTATTCATTACACATGTATGAGTCATCCATATAACCGTGGTAAAGTATTGTCCCAAACTCCAAGAGCTGGTGCTTATTGGGGTTAATCCAACACAGTTGAGTTCGGAGACGTTGGCTTATAATTGTGAAAAGTTAGAGAGATTGGCGCTCTGTGGGATTGAAACCGTTGGCGATCTAGAGCTCACCTGTATTGTTGCCAAGTGCAATTCTCTGAAGTTACTATGCATTAAGAACTGCCCGGTGTCTGATCATGGCATGGAAGCTCTTGCTAGTAGGTGCCCTAATCTTGTGAAGGTGAAGAAGTTTAGGGCAATTACTTGTGAGGGTGCAGATTGGTTGAGGGCCAGAAGAGAGTATTTGTTTGTGAATCTAGACATTAGTGAGACCGAGCTCCCTGATGCAAGTGCTAGTGAAGGGGCACAAGAAAATGTTAGAGGAGACATTGCGCCGGCGAATGATCCGTTGTCTGGTCCGGCTCATGCCTTATCAAGCCGTACCACTGGTAGATCAACCTCATTCAATTTCAAGAGAAGGTTTAGGCTTCTGACTTGGAGAAATATGGTGGCTTGTACTCTTAGAAGGCGGTCAAGTACTAAATCCCGCAACGACTAAGACCGTGCTGTGGGGAATTTAGGGTGCAAAGTAAAAGAAGTTCATCTGTTTACACTACTTGGCTATGCATTATGTAGTTGTTTTGGGTGTAATTGGTTCCTTGTTATTTGTTGATGGGCTTTCTGATTGCACTTTCTGCGGTTTGCCGAGCAGAGTAGTGATCCTGAATAAGCAAGGAATTGATGGAATTGGAAAGAGTGATCCCTAAAATTTCCTTAGATTAAATTGATGTTGAGCAGGATAGATCCAAGCGACCAAGAGAAGGTATGATTATCATGAAAGTTTGTAATGGTCATTGTTTTTTGTTCTTGGTTGTATTGTAAATGCTTACTATTTTGTGTGTTTCAGCTTCTCCTCGCCAGAAACGTCTTTCTCCTGGAAGGAGATCTCCTCCTCCAAGGTTTGATCCATTTGCCTTTGTAGTATTTACTATTCTCATGATTTATTGAATCCGTGAATGATGGTTCCGTTGACAGGGCGACGCCTCGAAGGATCCGTGGAAGCCCACCTATTCGTAGACGGTCACCTCCTTGTTGTCGATAAGTTATGTTAGCCTGATATTATCTGATTTTGCTGGTATGGTTACTGTATGAACAGAAGACCTGTAGCCATCATGACTGTATGAACCACATTAACATCCTTGTGGTGGTTTAGCTCTGAGTGTTCAGATGGTTCATCCTTTGGCCTGATTTGTTATCTTTCTTTAGTTTTCTATCAGTTACTTTTCGTGATAAAGAATTGAAGGCATGGTGTAATTATGTTAATTCATTTTTAAAATAATCTGATTGGTTCTACACTTATATTGGATTAAAAAAAGTTTAATTCATGTTATACAGGTCACCTCCTCCTAGACGTCTTCGTAGTCCTCGTACGAGGTCTCCTATACGTAGACGCAGTTGTTCTCCCATTCACAGGCCTGCACGATCTCGCTCAAGATCAATCTCATCACGTAGAAGGTAACCTTCATGTGTGTTCACCTATTTTTATATCTTTTGTATTACTAATTACTGATTGAATCCATCATTATACTATTATCAAATCTTAGAAGAATTTCAAAGACGAAATTAAATTAAACATGGCCATTTAAGGCCTGAAAAACTGTAATTGACATTGTCCATTCAAGAATGAGCAGTTGTTCATTATAGGTCACAGTGTGGTGGTATTGAAGATTGCACGCAGCTCTATGTTTTGTTTCAACTTTATAATCATGTGCGCTTTGTTTGTTTATATGAGTATATCCATTAAATGTCTTGAATGAGTAATCTTAACTAATTTAGTAATGTATGTACCCTTTACTGAAAAGTGTATGATATGTAATGATGTTACTAAGGCTTTTTGCTAATCCTCAAATTCCTTCTTTGCCTCAGCTTGTGCTTGATTAGTGATATATTATGGGCATCATTGTTTGCTTTTCTTGTATGTCATTTTTTGGATTTAGAGTTTATGTTCTTGAAGCTATCATATGTTGATCACTCAGCATTAGTAGTACTAATGCTTATCCCTTGGTACGCTTGTGTATCATCGAGGTAAAGCCCCTGTAGCTAGACGTGGGAGGTCTTTATGGTACTCTGAATCACCAAGTCCTCAAAGGGTATTCTTCCTGATAATTGTCAAATTTAAGTGATCATGCTAATTCTAATATAGTTGTATTCTGATTCTGCTTACTGCACTTTCCCAGGTTCGCCCGAGAGTATGAAGTAGCCCCAGAAGGTAATTACCTTAAATTTTAAGGAAAATTTGTCTGAAGGTGGTGTTCCAGTCTGCAATGACTTTGATCTCATCGACTGTTAAAATTGGTATAATTGACTTGTATCCACATGATAGGTAGATTGTTGCTAATTAGGTTGTTAGGAAGGTGGAGGTAATAACGAAGTGTATTTGAGATGTTTGATGATTTGTTTTTGGGAATTGGCATTTATGTTCATGGTTTGTTGGTTGTGTATACATGTGTAATTCATCGTTCTTCATTGTTTTCTCTTCTTTTTTGTTTCTGTTTGACCAAGATGGAGAAAGAGTATAGACTTAAGTCTTATTTGTTGGCGATTGTTTTCCGTGTTCTTTCCTTTACAACTGCAATACAATGTTTGAAGAGGAAGAGGCTTTATGAGCAGAAAATTGAGCAGCTAGGAAATTTGCAGCTGTGCATTCATGACCAAGTAAGCATAAAACTGATTATTGTACTATCAACCCTATCCTGACCTAGGAACATAGTTGCTTTTGGTTGTTTACAATTGTTGTGAATGTCTCCTTGTTTTTTGACTTGCTAGTAATTGTTGGGTGGAACTTGAGCTTTCTGTAGTGTCTGAAATTGTTGGACCTGTTGTAAGGAGAAATTGTTAGAAGCAAATTAGGAGTATTAGAAGATGAAGAATTGTAGGTGAAAGGAGGTTACCGAAAGGATCTGTGGAAGAGTTGTTATTTTTGTTTCAATCTTAGATATCCCAATATTCAAAGTAATGCATAAAGCCATCATGTAAAGCATTTTTTTGGTGTTCCATCCACTTGAAGCCGATAGAGTATAATTTGAGAAAGGATAAAACAACGGATATGAACTCACTATTTTCATGTTGATATGGAGTCGGTGTTGTATGTTTGTAAGGGGACGTTAACCTTCTTGACCTGGTAATAGGAGAGCACCCTCCTGCTGTGTTTTGTTTGGGCTTGTTTGTGATTGTAGCTGGAACAATAAGTATGAATGAAGCATAACATGTTGTAAGAAGCTATGTAGTTAATGATTTATGCTAATAATAACCTTGCATGAATACAATATTTTGTTGAACACCTGGGAAACAATAGTGTTCTAAGAAGCTATGTAGTTAAGGAAGCAACACTATGTAAAAGGGTTGCATTATTACATGTGTTGATGTGGTCAAATTGTTGAACACTTCCTTGAATACAATATTTTTTGTTCGATTGTCTGGTTCGCTCCCTCTTGGTATCATAACTACTTTCAATCGTTCTGGGTCTGTTACCCTAGATATTGCCACATACAGTTGTCCATGGCTGAAAACCGGTTTTGGAAAATATAGTCCTACATATTTCAGTGATTGTCTCCGACTTTTGTTTATTGTCATAGCAAAGCACGGTTTAACCGGAAATTGTCTCCGCTTCATCACAAAAGGCCATTTTGATTTTGTAGAACTCATGGTTATTCTAGGAATGAGGACCTTATTTCCCACATTGATGCCTATTATTATTTCTGCCTCAATAACCCATGCACCTAAGTGAGTAATGATTAGCCTTGTTCCGTTGCACAATCCTTGCGTTGGGTTTACATTTCTGAGTAGCATAACATGCAACCCTTCCTTTAGTTTTAGGATGTGTGGTGGCATACCTAGTAAGTGAAGCAATTTAAATTAATCTTAGTAATATGCTTGGTTGCTTGATAAAATCAAGTCCGTTTAGGAATTCTAGTGGGTACATGTGTTCTTGATCAGCAATGTCTATCGCCATGCAGATTTCATCTGAGCTCTTGTATGTTTTGACCTCGCCTTGCAAGTTTTTAAACATACGCTCGTTAATCTGATCTGCATCTTCATTTAGAGGGGTGAGAATAGCCCTTTCCTGTAGGAAGTTAGTGTTGTTTAAATTTGGCCCAAACTCCCCAAAAGTTTCATCTATGATGCGCTGAATAGGATCATTCCCCGACTCAACAATGAATTGTCTTGGAATCTCAATCCATGCTTCCTCTTCATCTTCTTCTATAGTTGTTGCATGTGCATCTCCATTCCCTACTTGTAGAATCCAATTGTTGAAATTCTGCTTGTAGGTGTCAATTTGTCCACTGTTATCTGTTGCATTAACTCTCATGATGCGTGATAACGTTAGTACCTCGCAGTGCTGCCACAAAGGGGAGTTATTTATACAAGCTTGCACTATTTCTTGTCTTTTCCCCTTCGTTATGACCGGTAATATTTGTCTGAAGTCACCTCCTAAAAGAACCGTGATCCCTTCAAATAGTTTAGTTCCGTTTTCCTCTTGCTTCAAGCCTTGAATGTCCTGCAACGTTCTATTCAATGCTTCAAATGCATATCTCTGAGTCATAGGTGCTTCATCCCAAATGATCAATTTGACTTCTTGTATTAGTTGAGCTAAATGGGAATTCTGAGTGATTCCACATGTGTTGTTATCCAGCAACTCCAATGGAATGATAAATCAGCTGTGCGATGTTCGCCCACTTGGTAATAGTAAGGAAGCTATACCTGTATATTTGTGTGATAAAAATATATAAAGTGATTAGTTGTATAGCAATGTTAGTGAGTGTTTTTTTTTATATGGATGTTTTGAGAATTGTATACGGGGTAATTATCTGACACTAAACATGGTTGTAATTGTTTGGGAATATAAAATGAGAAGTTTAAAGTTCCTAGTGGGAATTAGTTGTATAACTTATCAGGTCATTTCTAGATTACATGTGAGGATGTAGGTAATTTCATGGGCTTTCTATGAAAACCAAAGGGAAGTAAATTATTTAGTTTCTGTAGTACATCATCTAGGACATTCCAGTTGTGATATATATTTTAATGTTTAAATTACAGTGTCGATATATATGATGTTGGTTTCCCTTTGTTATAAGATTTGTGAATTGAAGATTGAGGATGTGCAACTTGTTAATTATGATATGAATTGTTCACATAAGCAGTCCTATACATCCGAATATATTTTTCTCCCTCTTTGCTATTAGTTTTCGTACATTCATTTCATTGGAGAGGTGATCACTGAAAAGTCCTTTTAGGTGCCATATACTAAATAAAGGGAAAAATCACATTTCGATTGTTCACTTCTCAATTAGGTTTGCTTGATGAGATTATGTTTGGTTTTGAAGTGTAAGTTTTGAATATATTACCTGACGATGCAACGGCCAGGACAATGTTCTTTTTGGATCTTATCCGAGCCATTATTGTCTTGTAGAGGAATGTCTTCTCGGTTCCTCCTAGGCCGTAAACAAAATAGAATCCTCCATCCAGCTACTGTACAGAAGCAAGTACTCTGTTATAGATGATAAGATGTTCTGAATTTAGAGCAGAGTAAAGCCTTTCATGCTCCGCAACCAATTCTGCGCTGTTGTAACTCATCTCTTCTTGTATGAGTCGGTTATCCATCTGTGTGAGGAGACTTTTGTTTGGGATTGGGAGATCTGGATAATCTGATAAGGACTTTCCATTTCTAGTTAGGATATCTTGGATCTGCAGCAAACAATAGTTCTGTTGTTGGTTTTCAGTGAGTTGTAAGTTCGGGAACTTGAATTGCTTTCGTTTTTTGTATAGTATATCCTCTGCTAGTGCTTCCCAGTTCTCTTCCCAAAGCTTATTAGGGCTTGTGACGTCACAAAAGAGTAGTATTGTAACAAATAGATCCCTAAGCTGATCTACTGATGCCCACAACTTTGCTTCTTGAATGGCATCAGTCCATTCCTTGTCATCATTTAGCATACCAAGAGCATACCAAGCTTTTCTAAAGGTGTCATAGACTTGTCCATTTACGGTCCTTATTTCTTCAAATGTCCTAGGGCCTTTTACAATGTTTAGCAGCATTCTCAAGTAATAGCGCTCTCCCAAAGCTGGATGAGAGTATACTATTCTGCCAATACTTTTTATTTGCTTCCTTGGTCTCCACACCCTATCGTTTGCATTCCAGACATATTCTTTGGGTATCTCTGCATATGTGTATTTTCTCGCTTCACTATCAATTGCATTTAATATTAACCACTCAGTAAACATTGTTTATTTTAATTCCTCTCTGCGCAGTAAGGCTGGCAAGTTGTCCGAGTCTCGTAACGTCACAACATTCTGATCTGGCAAATGAAAAGACAACCTAATTACTGAGGGTTTGCAATAGTGTATATCAAATGCGAAGATTCTCCACGCAGCTTCACACGCAGATAAGTATCGACATTCTAAGTATTGCCTAATCTCATCAACTTCTATAGGCTTTGCTCCTCCTGTCTGATTTGTTGTGTTATCATTATGTAGGAACAATGCGGTTGCTCTATCTGGACCTTTGCTGATGTACTTGAAAAGGTACTTGATTGCCCTTGATCGGTTGCACCACTCAACATTAATGTGTGCAGCATACTTAATTAATAGGTAGCGGTTATATGGTACCACATGTCTATTATCAAGTTTTGCTTTGCCCTTCTTCACAAAAACACCGTTGTTTCTTCGTCTGTAAATTGGAAAGCCATCTTCATCCAGTGTTGTTTCTGCATAAAATGATTTTGGAAAATGTTTGTTGCATTCGCCGCTAATCATGCACGGTGATTTTTTGTTTGCTGCACCACAAGGACCATGTAGCATATGTTCAACTATAATTTTATGGCCCATTGGATCTGTGTCTTTGCATGGAATTTCTGCACATATGACCTCGTCAATGTCTGAAGCTGTCTTTTCCCTGTAACCTGATTCTATCCGTAGTAGTATGTGGGCATGTGGCAATCCCCGTTTCTGCACAAAAACACCGTTGTTTCTTCGTCTGTAAATTGGAAAACCATCTTCATCCAGTGTTGTTTCTGCATAAAATGATTTTGGAAAATGTTTGTTGCATTCGCCGCTAATCATGCACGGTGATTTTTTGTTTGCTGCACCACAAGGACCATGTAGCATATGTTCAACTACAATTTTATGGCCCATTGGATCTGTGTCTTTGCATGGAATTTCTACACATATGACCTCGTCAATGTCTGAAGCTGTCTTTGCCCTGTAACCTGATTCTATCCATAGTAGTATGTGGGCATGTGGCAATCCCCGTTTTTGAAACTCAATTGTGTAGACAGCTGTGAAAATGCAGAAAGTTTATAGTGTTGTAAAATTAGCAAACACAAATAAATAGTTGGAGACAATTTAATTATGCATTTGTGACAAATAGTTTCTATGAGTACGCACACAAGCAGTTATAGGCTTTTCCCAGCCCCTTTGATATTTCATAATTGTGGAGAATTTAGAAATGTTTCTGAATATGGCTGAAGTAGTTTGCTTGAAGCCAATGAATTGGCTCAAACTGTGTGAATTATTTTATTCTAAATGGCTTTGAAAATATCTCTCTTACATCCTCATGATATTTTCATTTTATAGGCCACATCTACATTGGTTTTGAACATTTTCTTCTGGGATTACTTTGTGACCCTAAAACACCAATTGTAGAAGGTCTTGTTCAGAGGATCGCGACTGATGAATTTGCAGAAACTACTGAGGGGAAAAAGGTATGGAATGAATTTAGAGTTGCTTCATTTTTAATAATGACACTTGCATGAAGTTTAATGTTCATTTATCAAATTTGAAGTTCTTGTCTGTTTTTGGGTTCTTTTTTTGCTGACCTTTATGTGTAGTTGTCTTTGTTGACCTTTAGGTGAGGGAGATTGCTTGTCATGTGGGTTGGTCTTGTTTTAATACATGAAGGTTTAATTGTTGTGTATCTTGTTTTTTGATGGTGTGTAGGGTCTAATTAGTTTTCAGGAGTTCATAATATAAATGCCAGCTGACCAGCTCTTAGTTTGAGTGCATCACAAGTTAACAAATTACTGATAGATGAAAAATAAGTGTAAGGATGAAATGCGAAAGGGTATAAGTATAGGTAAAAAAGGCTAAATAAAATACGTGAACGTACCAGCCGTTGTTTTGCCAAAAATTTCTTTTTTGTTGATGTCTTGCATCAATTATGCTAACTTCATCCCGAATACTCTAGTTATTATCTCTGGTCGATCATGTGGGTTTTGCTCTGGTAGTTGTGAATCTTGTGATAGCATTTCATCTATTTCTGGCCATCTTGGATTAGATGTAAATGTGATAAAAAGGGATGGATTTCCAAAGGCCCGACAAAGTGCCATAGCATCCTGGTAGTTCTGGATCATGTACCTTGGGCTTCCTCTGAAAGTAGATGGTAGAA